>CM060908.1:760831027-762081027 GCA_030737815.1 Allium fistulosum | reverse complement strand
ATTATTGATTGATGATTGTTATTGAATGTGCTATTAGATATAATAGGATATATCTATATATATAGCAATATATACATATTGGCATATGTATATATTGGATTGATGATTTCCCGCCTCGTATAGCGGATGAGACCCTATTGCGCCGTTAGTAAGCGGATTTTTATAAAACCTATATACCGCGATATTCCACCTCGAAGTGGAATTGGTATTGTGCTAACGTCTTTGGATGCAGGGAAACAGGTTGGAGGGATCCAACTGGACCCCTCACATTGATTGATTTTATTTATACTGTGGTATGAATCTATGAATGATTATATTGATGTATTAATCATATTGATATCTGGATATTATTTGAATGCTAAAATTTAGCTGAATGGATGTTTGATATCATTGGATTCCAAAAATAAATGAAATTGAATTTTTGAAATCAAAATAGAAATTTTTAAGTAAATAAATTTTTAGAAATTTAATAAATTCGAAGAAAGGAATTTTAAAGTATAAAAAGTTAATTTTTATAACCTTATCGAGTTAATTCCAAAATCAAGTGAAAATGTTAAATAAATGGATTTTGTAAAATAGTGATTATAATTTGAAGAATTTAATTTAAGAATTTGGATTTTTAAATAGATTGAAAGAAACGATTGAAATTTATTTCCTTAAAAAAGAATTTATTAAAAGAAGATAAGTTGGAAATCCAACTAGAAATTTAATCGGTAAATTGAAATAAATTGGGAAATCAATGTAAAATGATTTCAATTTGAAGAATCCATTTTAAAACAGAATATTGAATCATTTGAGGAAAAAATGAGGAATTTACTTAGTAGTGATAAATAAATTTTTAAATCAATATCGAAATTGATTTGGGATTGAAGTTTTTATAAATAGAATTGGAATTTATAAAAGTTGTTTATAAATCCGAAATCACTTATTTTGATAAGTAAAAATATAGAAGTTGATAAAAAGAAGATTTATAAGTCGAAGTTGTTATTAAAATAGAAATAGAATTTATAAACGTGTTTATAAATTCAAAATCAGTTGAATTTGAGAAATTAAATATAGAAGATTTTTAAAGAAGATATATTCGCGATTTTGGATAGCGAATTTTTATTGAGATAAAAATGTGTAGAAATGATTGAAATTGGGTTAAGTGAATTATATTCACGATTTTGGACAGTGAATATATTATTAAAAAAAATGGATTTATTTTTGAAGAAGTGATATTAAAAGTGAAGTTAAACATTTTAAAGATGTTTTAAAATGTATTATGAATCGAAAGCATAGATTTCCGCAGTTCTTGTTGAAATAGACGTTTTCGAAAAATAAGGAAATGGTGGACTATAGCACTGTTGTTATAGTAAATGATTTCCAAAAGGAAATGTTTTTAATGTAGTATTGGGATTTATATATCTATCTAAATCCGAATCCCTATACTGGTGATTTTTGAGTCGTCGTAACGATGTTTTACGTAACATTCGTTTTGACTCAAAGAAATGTTTTTATAGTAATGTTTTCCTTAAAGAATGAATATATACTTAATATTGATTTAAGTATATCGAATATTTTCAAATGTTGAAAATAAATGATTGTGAAATACTTATTATTTAAATAAGTATGGAAATGCTTTTCCAATATGAAATGAACTGTTTTGAGATTTTATCTTCAAAGATAAAATGAAATGTGGAAATTGATTTGAAAATTGTTTTCAAATGGTTAAGTGTGGAAATTTTATATCTAGTAAAAGATATTTTTGAAGATGAAATAATTTGGAAAATTATTTGGAATCTGATGATGTTGTACATCTTTATTGATAGTTAAATAACCGACTATCAATAATTACCTTTAGATAGGTATTTGTTGTGAATTGGATGAATTTGAATGCCACACTTATTTTTAAATAAACGCTCACTATTCGGGTTAGCCGGGAAAGGACCATGGGGTCGTATAACCCATTCCGAATATGTGATACGTCGTTATGAATTGCATTTGAAGACCGGTGTTGAAGACCGGATATTTTTGAAAACGGAAGGATTACCGTCGAGTTACTCTACATCGGCTGATCTCCGGTTTAGAGGTTTTATCACCCTTAGTTACGGGAAGTCCGGACGTGATTAGAAAATTATCCGGATGTGCAAGGGCTTCGTGAGAAGTGCCTTCGGTTCTGTTCGATCCCGGAACAGACTTGTATGGATTGTGTGTCTGACGTTACACTTTGAGATATAAAGCTGATTTCTTTCAAATACATTTCTGTTGGTGGCGGAGAATTTATTCTCTTAGCTTAACACCCTTCTCTGAGACGTACGAGCTCAGAGGTTATGTAGTTGAAATTTATCAGCGATATATCCCAATTTGGTAACGTGGCACACTGAGTGTTGCTGTGAAATGATCAGTGTTTGATCATTTGTGATATGATCATTTGTTTGATCTTATATCTTTGTGATCATAGGTTGATCATTTTGTTTGACCCGAAGCAGGGCTTTTTGAGAAAGCGTAGCTTTGTGGACGAGACTTCGTCGAGCCTCACACCCCGGAAATGGTCGAAACAGGAAGGATGCGGCAAGGTTCTAGGGAGTAGCGCCCCTTAGTGTATGTCATTCCTTCTGGATAGAGGTGGTATCATGGTATGGAGCCCAGATACTTAACCTATGTGGTTGCTGCATTATTATCTATGTGGTTTGTTGGAAATCGGGGATCCTCGGGAAGATCGGTTACGATCGGGGGATGGCATACGCGTGTCAGTAGTTACCTACTTTTGCAGAGGTAACCCGGCCTTGTGTTGGCAGAGATCTAACCGTAATGTTAGGTTATTTCTCGGGTCGTCTATTCCAGGGACGTACCCATCGTGGAAAAGGAAGTTCCTTAGCCTGACCATTTGTTGGAAATCCAAACTCCAATACGAACTTTGTACGGTATTAGTTGTAGAACCTGCCATTTACGTACGGTGGTCACCACTGTTTAGATGGTAGCTATAGTAGGCATACGAAACTGGTCGTATATTGGCTAAGATTAATATTATACTTTCGAAATGTTTTCTACACTATGCACTAATAATAATATCAAAAAGAATTTGATTTTGCGTAGTAAGCATCTTTGACTATCATAAGAAGAAATCTCCTCCAATTCTGCGTTTGCATTGTGTGTGTGGTGGGAGGTCTTATGGTAGTTTCATTTTCCAAAAGCATTGCGAATTTGTTTTATTTTCTTTGTGAAAGAATAACTGTTTTACGATCTCACACCAGTCACCATGACTGACTCGGAGTTTATTGTTTCCCTTCTAAACTCTGGGTGCCCACCAATTTCCACACGGGCAGTCTAGAGTTAGATCATCAGGATATTCTGGATATTCTGGAGCTTGGAGATATTCTGGATGACTAGACGTAGTATTTGTATCTGATATTATTTATTCCGCTGTGTATTCTGTATGAGGACAAGTTATATAAGTGTCCATTGTTGTATATTGACTCTAATGATTGATGTATGTATAAACTGATATAGCTCTTTGTTTTAAAAGACTAGTATTATCTATTATATATTGTTCCGCTGCGATATGTGAGATCCTGATATTGTTTCTGTTCTGATGTTGTTCTGTTGTTCTTCTTTCTCCTCCTTTTCTTCTATCTTCTTCTTCTTCTGCCTTTTTCTTTTTCTTAAACCCTCACTATTGGAGTTTCCGGCACTCGATTGCTCGGCAGTCGATAAAGTGAGTATCGATGTCGAATTTTCGAAAGTCGAAAATTTCGGTACGTGACAATGGCGATGTCAGACTGAAAGGGAGTAAGTGTCTGGAGCACGTTTCCTAGGTCGGCTCGGATGGCTTGCAAAGGTATAGTATGGGGGCTGAGATGAAAGGCTGATGGGAAATATATTGACCAGTCAAACTATATTTAGATTCAAATTTAAATCGACTTCAATTGGAAGCTTAAAATTTTACATCCTATCGAGGCGTGTCGCTAGGCGTTTATAAGGTTATACCCCTATTCCGACGCAATGGAAAAGGTTTCGAGTCCTAATTCGATCGTATGGAGAAGATAGCTTTTTGGACCCAGTTAGAATATTGAATTTTCGATATAAATTTCAGTGCGTTTACCTATCGTACGATCACACGACAACTCCGAACGCTACGAAATTTGAAATCCGGTAATAATACAATATTACGGATCCAATGGACTGGTTTCGTCGAATTCCGAGACTGTGCCCAGGAAGTCTATTTTAAAACGTCGATTTAAACGATATATTTTCAAAACTTAACAAAACACTTCCAAATTCAATTTTAGCACTTTTACTATCTTCAGTATTATCAATATAGATTTTACAAGCCTTCAAATTATTTTTAACAAGCTTAAAACTCCAGATTCGACATTTTACCCAACTTCAAATTATTTAATTTAATAATTAAATTACTCAATAAATTGTTATATTTGGAATTCAAGTTAAAAATTAACTTTTAAATATTTAAAATCAATTAAATATTCTAATTTCAAATATCCAAAAATTACGGGTCGTAACAGAAACTAGGATAAGGGGATTAGTTATTGGAATGACTAATAGGTTCAGCAGGACCCATGAATTAATTAAGTTAACTGGTAGGGGCCTATAAGTTCGTTGTGATCCCATGAAAACTATGAATAGGACCCGGTGTCCTTGGGTAATGAAAAAGGTTATTAGTAAAACCACAAAAACTAATAGGTTAATAGTGACCCTAGAAACTATAATTATGTCAAGGTGTCAGTTTAAACTAGGGATGGGAAATCTAAAAAGTTTATATGTATGCATATCATCATAATATTTTGAAATGTATGTTTTAACCATTGTGGATGCATGAGCACAGTATATGGTTTTATAAAGGTTTTAGGATAACAGTGAGGGGAAAACTCGTTCGGCTAAGCGGCGTGGTCTCACTAGACATCTAAAAGGATTGAGATGTTAGATTATTATTCATACCGGGATTTATGTCTGACTCAAAGTTTTTGTTTTCCCCTTAAACTCTCGGGTACTCAATTGACTTTGAGTAATTTGAGGTTTAAGGTTTTCAGGTTCTCTTCTTAGATGAATAAAGCTTTTGAAGGCGTATTGGTGGCAATTAGATATTTAGAGTTATTTTTTTCCGCTGTATATTCTGGATGTAAAGGCAGAATTATTAGCCTTACTATATACTCTGATCAACCAAGAGGGCATCTTCATATGTTGTTATGGGTGTATGTGTGATAATTATATTTTGCTGAACGTGGTTAACTTAATTGGGATTATGTAATTAACATCAAATGTTTTGAATAGAATGTGGAAATATGTTTTTGATTTGTTAATTTTTTCCATATTCTTGTGATCTGCCTATCAATGTACCTAACACCACCGTATTTGGTCGCTGAGAATTAATAACTATGGATGACTGCAACATCCGTTAGTTTGGGCATCTAGGTAGGGGGATGTTACAAGTTGGTATAAGAGCATAGGTTTATGAAACTTTAAAAGAAAAGTTAAACCTAAAAGCTTTTTGAAACATAATCCACTAAATCAAAAGTATGATCGAGGTTTGGGTTCACGCATTAGTAACCTACTTGTATTTGATATATAGGTATATTTCTAAGTACGTATTCCCCTCTCTCTTAAACCATTCTTCTATATCTTACTAAGGCTCGTATGCAGATTTACGAGAAAGAAGATATGGAAGTAGGAAACCAATAGGAAATTTAGGTGGAGGAAGCACCACAACCAATTAAAATGCTCGACCTAATACCCGAAGAAAGAAAGGTCGATAGGTTAATGCTAACCAAAATGCTGAGGCCACTATAGGTGCTGGAAATCTGCTAGTAGATGCGAGAATGGTGTATCAGTTGTTGGCTAATATTTTGCAAGCAGGAGCGGCTGGTAATTTTGGAGGAGTTAATCATGTAGTTCCAACTGGTTATAATTATGCTAGGCTAAGAAGAGACTATACCAGTTTGGGTGGAAAGCCATTTGTTGGAACAAATGATGTTGTTGAAGTTGAGAACTGGCTTTTGAACTATGAAAGGATCTTTACTGATTTAGTGGATGATGGATAGAAGAGAAGGCTAGCCTCTAGACAGTTGCAAGGGTTAGCGCTTCACTAATGGAACAATGTGATAGCCAGAGTTCTGGAGGAAGAGCTGACATGGGCTGATTTTAGAAGTAGCTTTGAGCATAGGTTCTTCTCCGAGATTGCCAAATCGACATTGATGAGGAAGTTCATGGATCTTGTCTAAGGAGATATGTCAGTGATCGAGTACACAACTAAGTTTGATGAGCTGTCTCGATATGGATACGCTTTGATTGACACTGATGTCAGAAGGAATAAGAGATTCATTCGAAGATTGAGGCCAAAGCTGGGCAGAATGACTATGACCCATGTTAGAGAACCTTGTAATGTGGTGGTGGAGATGTCCATTCGCAATAACGAGATGCTTGCTGTGTCTGTTAGCGAGAAGCCAGTTGAGTCATAGGGCCCTCAAGGAAAGAAAAGGAAATTCTTTAAAAAGAAGGGAGCCTAGAAAGGGGATGCTGCCAAAAAGGCGAAGGCTGATTTATTGTGCTATAAGTGTGATAAGAAAGGTCACTATGCTCATGAGTGCCAAACGGGAAAGGGAAAGAAGCTTGTAGAGAAGAAGAATGTGAAATGCTTCAATTATGACCAAGTTGCACAATATAAGAACCAGCGTCCCGAGCCAGTCAGGGCGGACCGGGGGAAGGTGTTTGCTATTGGACCACCATCTTCTAATATACCTACTACAACAGAGAAAGGAAAAACTATGGCGGAAGGTACGCTTTTGATTTAGAGTATACTAGTTAGGGTATTATTTGATACTGGTGCATCACATTCATTTATATCATGGTATTTGGTTGATAGGTTATGCATAAAACCCATATACCTTGTTACTTCCTTAAGGATTGCGAATCAATAGGAAGGCATGCAACCTTGGGGATGAGATGTGACCAGTTAGAACTTGATTTGTTAGGTCATATGTTTGCATGAAGTTTGTATGTTTTTGATTTCGTAGATTTCGGGATCATATTGGGTATGGATTGGTTGGGTAAGTACAAGGCTCAGATATTTTGTCAGGATAGGGAAATATCATTGAGACGCCCAGATAGTCATAAATGAATTATCTTCTCAGTGGAGAATTCCGGTAAGAGTGTTTATGCTTTGTTAAGCACCATTGAGGTTGGAGAAGAGGTAAGTTAGGTACGAGTGGTAAGAGAATTTGCAGATGTCTTTGAGCCAGTCACAGGACTTCCACCGAAACGAGCTGTTGAGTTTCAGATAGATCTCGTACTGGGTGCTGAACCTGTCAGTAGACCACCTAGCAGGATAACACTGGCAAAGATGAAGGAATTGAAGGTGCAGCTAGTGGATCTTGAAGGAAGGAATTTCATTAGACCAAGCAGTTCGCGTTGGGGAGCGGCTGCGGTGTTCATGAAGAAACCAGATGGGTTGTTATGGATGTGCATCTACTATCGTAAGTTAAACGAAAGGACGATCAAGAATAGATACCCTCTACCGAGGATAGATGATATGTTTGATCAGTTGAGTGGAGCCAAAGTGTTCTACCAATTGGATTTGGCGATGGGGTTCCATCAGTTGAGAGTGGCGGAGGAAAGTATGACAACATTTCGAACTAGATATGGTTCGTTTGAGTGGTTGATGATACCATTTGGGTTGACAAATGCACCTTCTTTCTTCGTGGACTTGATGAACCGAGTTTTCCATGAGCACTTGGATAGGTTCATATTGGTATTCATAGATGACATTTTAGTGTACTCGAAATATGAAAGAAAGCATGAAATTCATCTTAGAGTGGTGCTGGAGACGCTGAGGCAGAATCAGTTGAAGGCAAAGTTTTCCAAGTGTCATTTTTGGAAGAAAGAGGTTAAGTTTCTTAGTCATGTGGTTTCAAACGAGGGTTTATCAGTTGATCTAGTTAAGATTGATGTTGTCTAGAATTGGAAGAGACCAGAGACGGTAACTGAGATGAGGAGTTTTCTTGGACTTGCTATCTATTATTGGAGATTCATTAAGATTTCTCGTGGATAGCAACACCTTTGATAAAGTTGACCAGAAAGGAGGTGAAGTTCATTTGATCCGAAAAATGTAAGGAAGTGTTCCTTAAGTTAAAGTATTTTTTGACTAATGTGCCAGTGTTAGTAGTTCTAAATGGAAACCAAGGATTAGTAGTATACACTGATGCATGTGGAAATGGATTGGGAGCAGTATTGATGCAGAGGGGCAAAGTCATTGCTGACGCATCTAGGTAGCTTAGACCGCATGAAGCAAGGTATCCTACTCATGACTTAGAATTAACTTTGGTATTCTTTTCCTTGAATATTTGGAGGCATTATCTCTTAAGGGAGAGATTGGAGTTGTATACCGATCATAAGTCACTAATGTATTTATTCTCTTAGAAGGAGTTTAATATGAGGCAGCAGAGATGGCTGGAATTTTTGGCTACTTATGATTTTTGTATAGAGTATACTCCTGGGAAAGGAAATAAGGTAGCAGATGCTTTCTATAGAAAGCATCAGAATGTGGTGTTAGCGATGTTGGTAGAATGGAAGGATCTAGAAGCCTCGACCTGTCGTGGTGTGTAGTTGAGATCTACTGCTAGTTCTAGTCAAGGGACTGCCATGTTGTTTTGTTTAGAAGTTCGATCGATGTTGATAGAAAGGATAGCTTCTAAGCAAAGAAAAGATCCAGAGTTAGGCGAGGATTAGAAAGCTTGAGGTAGGATCAGAGGTTGATAACCTAAAGGATTTTAGTCTTGACCAAAGGGGATGGTTGAGAAAGAAGGGACGATTATGCATTCCGAATGTAGAGAACTTAAGGAGGGAAGTTCTTGAGGAATGTCATCGATTGAAGTTTACAATTCATCATGGAGGGACCAAGATGTATCAAGATATGAAGAGAAGCTTATATTAGGAAGGCATGAAGAGGGATGTTGGCTTTTGGGTTAGGCAATGTGTTAACTATCAACAAGTGAAGACCGAACATCAGAAGCCAAGTGGATTGCTTCAGCCTTTAGACGTTCCAGTGTGGAAATGGGATTCCATATCGATAGATTATATTGACCGGTTGTCGAGGTCAAAAAGAGGAAATGAAAGCATATGGGTTATAGTGGACAGGTTGACCAAGAGTGTCCATTTCATTCTATTTAAGTTAACCAGACTGCACATGTTTTAGCTAAGTTGTTCATGAAGAACATAGTTAGACTTCATGGAATTCCTAGTAGTATAGTCAACGATAGAAATGCATTATTCACTAGTGAATTTTGGAGGAGTCTACAAGAGGTATTAGGTACTCAGCTCAAGATGAGTACAGCATATCACCCACAAACGGATGGGTAGAGAGAGAGGTTCAACAAGGTACTCTAGGATTTATTAAGAGCTTGTGTATTGGGCTTTGGTGGACGTTGGAAAGATCAGCTATATTTGATTGAACCTATAATAATAGTTATTAGACTAGTATAGGAATGACACCTTTTGAAGCTTTGTATGGTAGGCCATGCAAATCGCCAACATGATGGTTAGAGACAGGAGACAGATTGGTCTTAGGTCCAGATTTGGTTAGAGAGGCATCATAAAAGATTGAGTTAATCCGAGGATGGATGAAAGAAGCTCAATCCAAGCAAAAGAGTAATGCAGATAAGATGGGTAAAGACCTAGAGTTTTCCATAGGAGATAGGGTTTTCATTATGGTATTACCGATAAAGGGTATGGTATGGTTTGGGAAATCGAGAAAGTTAGCCCCGACTCGGACCATTCCAGATCATAGAAAGGATTGGAAAGCTCGCATACAGAGTTAAGTCGCCGAGCAATTTGGCAGGTGTCCATAATGTATTCCATATGTCTCATCTTCGCAAATATGTGCATGATCCATAGGCTACTATTCCCAAACAGTGTTGGAGGACTTGGTAGTAGAGCCTGATTTGACTTTTGTTAGACAACCAGTTCAGGTTGTAGCGAGGAATGAGAAAAGATTGAGGACCAAGATAGTCAAGTAGGTGAAAGTTTAGTGGAGCGACAATGAGTAGGACCATACTTAGGAGACAAAGGACAGGATTTGAGATGCTTATCCTGATCTTCTTTGATGGTATGTCTATATTAGAATCACATAGATTAATTGCTAGTCGGGTAGACTAGTATGTTTGTTAGGAGATGTTACAGATGATTGCTATGTTTGCTAGAAAATCCTTACTGAATTTCGAGAACGAAATTCTTTAAGGACGGGAGCTTGTAACACCCCTAATTTTTATTGACATTATTCGGGAGATTTAATTAGAGTAAATCAAATAGAATAACATAGATAAGGAGATTGAGGTTGATGAATAAATATGTAGTGGTTGTGCTTATTAAAATAAATGAACTTATAAATGGTTAAGTGTTAGCTAAAATACACATAAGAGCATTAGGGTAATTAGCCGCCCATATTCCCATCCTTATACTATTCCCCATTAATTTTCTTCATAAGCAAACTTATAACCATAAGAAGAAAGCAAAGCCGGCCATTAGGAAGAAAGAAGAGAAGAGAAAATCAAAGTAAAGCTTAGGATTCAAGCTAGAAGAAATTAATCTCAATCAATCTTCAATTTCCTTATCCAATCTAAGGTGAATAATAATCACTACATCTCTATTTTGGATTTTTATCGTATGTTTTTGGACTTAAGGGTAAATTCGTTTCTGTGATATAATGGATGATTATATGCTTGATTTATGATTTATTTGGTTTAAACAAGGTTGTTTAAAAAGAGATATTCACGGTTTTAAGGTAAAACCGAGATTGAATGATTTCCAAATGCCATGGTAAAATTATATGTTATGTGAAATATGATTTTGGAATCGGGTTTCAATTTTTATAATTTTCAAAGTCATGGAGAATTACTTATGAATTTTCAAACGAAAATATGTTTATTTGGGTTTATAAAATTTATTCTAAAAAATATATTAAGAATTTAGATCTGAAATTTTGATATGTTAGATAACATGATTATAGCGAATTTCTAGAAATTTTGGGGATTTTTACTAAGTGATTTAGTATGAAAATTAAATTATTTTAAAAGGAGGACCTATTGATTTAATCGTTTTAACAATAGGAAGGGCTTAACTGTTAAATTTTTTCATGTTTTAGATCTGAGAATGCAGCAAATATTATCCAAATTGTTTGAAAGTTTTTGACATCCAACCAAATGTTTACAAGTAGGCGAGTTGGTTACAAAAAGCTTACTTTATTTGGTAAAAACAACCTTTCTTCAGAAAAAGGTGGGTCGGCCTTCTTTAGAAATACCCTTCGATTCAGACCTTCCGCCTCCAACCTAGTCGAAACCTTCTAGGTCGAAACCACTAGACCAGCTGTGACGCCCAACCTCTATACTCACGCTAGCCAAGGACACTACGGGGTAATGCCGTCGACTAGCACGAAGAATAAGGCTGTTGAGGAGCGACCATCTGTGTAATTGCTTTGTGTGAGTACCGATACGTCAGATAATATAACTTACATTTCATTTCTAGAGGAAATCCGACATATCAAATACAAACTCAAAGCTACCACACATTGGCTATGTGGACTTCGGAAACGAATATAGAAATAAACATAACACAAATCAATCACATATATTCATATCACAAAGGCGGAATCAGATATGAATATATCACATAAAGTGTACATCAAAATAGTGGTCATATAAGATCCACTACATCACAAAAGAATAAATATACATCAAGGAGTCTCTATCTCGAATGTATAAAAGCAAAAACTACTAATCTAAAGTAGTTAGCCAAAAATCAGATGATGAACCCTGATCAGAAGTCAAGCAGAAGCACCTGAAATACCTCGGTCTGACCCGAGTATTATTTAAGAAGAAAATAATAAACGGATCAGTCTAGCTATAAATATTAGATAAAATGATATAGGATAAGAGATATGACCAAAACGTATGATAAAAAAATGCCATACTGTGTCAAGTATACATCAAATAACCACAAAAATCATACAATATCTCAAATCATCTCAAAACACCAAAAAGAATCACATTCTTTAAATTATTCACCAAAACATAAATATTGACAAAATACATCAATGCCAATCCACGAAAATTGGTGAAACACAAATTCTAGAAATCACAACCAGAAATCCAGAAATCACAAAATAGGGGAAGGCTTATCACAAACGGGAGTACGAAAATTCACTAACACGTTTTTCACAAACGGAACGCTATTCCATGGTCGCTAACCATCAAGTTTGAGCTGAAACTCCATAAATGGCCCGAAGACCATGGGTCGCTACCCCACCAATTTGAGTCGAAGCTCCACAAACGGCCCGAAGACCATGGGTCGCTACCCCACCAAATTTTGAGCCGAAGCTCCACAAACGTGGTTTAATCCCCACACCAACAAAGAGACATCACGCATCACTAGTATAAACCTCAAAATGATCATCATCGATCAATAAATGTAAATTACACTAAGCTAGTAAATATAAGAGTTTAGCTTCATGTCCCATAACCATTAGCTTCACTCAAATATTTACGAACAAATTGTAGACTTCCACTCGAAAATAAGTGTAAATTACACTAAGCTAGTAAATATAAGAGTTTAGCTTCATGTCCCATAACCACTAGCTTAACTCAAATATTTACGAACAAATTGTAGACTTCCACTCGAAAATTGTCACAAGAGTTCAATTGAACAAGTCCAAGAATTAATCGACGAAGTAAACGCAAGCGTTTCATACCACCTATTTTGCTAAGTCGTTTAATTAGATTTCTCATACGAATGCGGTAAAGGTTTGTATATACTAATTGATTGGAAAACGGATTTAGAAACGAGCTTTGTATTAAAATAGTGTTGAAATCGTTTTGGTGAAAGAGTTTGAATATTTACTACTAATATAGAAACCTTTATATTTTTAAAGTGAAAAATCACAGAAATGATTGTAGAAACAATCAATCACCAAAATCCACATTCGAAGATGTGAATTAAATCCATAAAAATTGATACCGAATCCATCAAAATGGATATTCTCAAAAATCCCGAAAAGAAGTCATCAATGTCGATAATAAATGATAATGACAAATCGGATAAACACGAATCGATCAAAATTGGAAACCCAAGAAAATAGGCAAGATGGACTGATATAAGCAGGCCGATCGACTGAACCAGATGGTTAGTCGACTGACATAATGCCTGGAAACTTTTGGTTTCCAGGTCAGTCGACTGACCCAGGTGGTCAGTCGACTGATACAGGGACATAATGTTTTTGCCCCTGGTTCAGTCGACTGACCTACTGGTTCAGTCGACTGAACCTGCTTCCAGAGCAGAATCAGCCTAGCCACCAAGTGGGGCAAAATTCTACCGGAAATGATCGATCGAGCATCGGCGACTAGGAATTTATGCCAAGCGACAACCCTGCCTAATAGGCTCTTCGATACACCTCGGTAAACATGTTCAAACACTCATAAAAGGATTTTCACAAAATTGGACTTCAAAAACCGAAAATTGGAAAATTCACCAAATCAATCCAAATCAAAAACAAATGAACATGAATAGATGTTAGGAATTCATACCTAACAACAACGAAAGCTATAGACGTAGATGTGAGTTCAAAAACTCACCTTTAAACCCAAAAACAATGAAGGAGAAGCTTTGAAATCAAAAGAAAGATCAATCACACTTCATCTTCAACTCTAGAAGCTCCAATCTAAGACTACAACGAATATTTCCTAACTTAGGTCATAGGAAATTTCTGAAATTGGATAGAGATTGAGATGGAGAAGAAGAAGAGGATGTTTACCTAAGCTTCTCTTTGATTTTGGAGCTAGAACTTGAATTTGCAAAGGAAACTAGGGCTTAGGATTTTAGTTTCCACTCTCTTCCCCCATTTTTACTAAAGCTTGAAGTGTTAGGAAAATAATAGAATGAATGAAGAGGAGAGGGGGTGGAGTTAGGATATAAGGTGAGTTGGGTTAGTGGGCTGAAACCCAAACCCAACTCCAAAGCCCTAAGTGAAAATGTCAAAATTCTACTCAACTCCAAACATATCGATGTTTATACTCAAAAAGGTCGCAAACACCATTTTGGACTCAATGGAAGTGGTCTCGAGTCCTAATTCGACTATTTGAAAAAAGTAGCTTTTCGGACTTTAATCCGACTAACGATGCTATATTTAAATATACAATCGTAAAATATGCGGGTTGTTACACCAATACACATGATATCATTCAAATGGTACGTAGTGGATTAGCGAAAGGCGAAAGGTAGGGTGTCGAAAGGTAGCTTTCAAAGGGGACGGATCCTTGGTTTTAATTTGTTTTGAAAGAAAAATGCTTTCCTGTTTATAAATGGGTTTTGGCACAGTTGAAACCTGTGGTTTCGAAAGGGTTTTCCAATGAGGATTTCGACAGAAAGTCGCCCCCTATGTTTTAAAGAAGTAGCCTCAGAAGGGGTTACCTAGATTTTGTCTAAAGCTTTCCGTAGGGGTAGTTTCGACCAAGTCAAAACCCTTCTGGGAATTGATGACCTTTCGATGGTATTGAAGACATCAATGTCGTCGAATGGTTCAGTTGTTTTATAAATACAAGCCACTTCCAAATGCATTCGAAAGGGGTTAGGGGTTTCGAAGGCAATGGTTTCGAAAGGGGTTTCGAGGCCAACCTTCAATTGTCTTACCCAAATGTTGTAATGTTTTCGAAAGGATGGTTTCAACACCATCAAGCTCCCCAATATTTTTGAAATAAAGAATGGTTTTGAAAGAGATGCTTTAGCTTGAGTCCACTTTGATCCAAAATGATGTTTTAATTATAAACCGAATGCTTTCGAAAGGGTGGACTTTCAATGGTTTCGAAGGGTAACCTTCAATGGTTCTAAAAAAGTACTTTCTAGTGGTTTGGAAGCTAAGCTTCTATACTTATATGATAATACTTTAACATGGTCGAAAGGTTTCGAAAGAGACGTTTTAAAGTATTCGAATGGCAAGGACCTATTGTTTTAAAGAAGGGTCTTTATGCTTTCAAAGGAGGTCATCGTATGAGGTCGGACGCAAAGGTTTCAAAGGTATCGAAAGATTTTAAAACCCAAACTTAATTTTTTTAAAGGAAAAATCCATGACTTAAATAAAGGATTTTTGAAATGACCTTAAGTAAGTAATTTTGAAGAAGTATTGCCTTGATGAATATATAAGTTAAAGTGATGAACTATGTTTTATATGAAATGTATTTCAAGGACCTTAAACCCACAGAAGTGGTATTGTTAAATTGTTGTATTTACTTATTCAAACATGAATATATTCACATAAAAACCCATAACTGTATTTTAGGGATAAAGGGGTAGAAGAACCAAATACGTTAACCCAGTAGTGAACATAAATTGATCAAACTCCTGAATGAGTAGAATTGCATCCAAAGAGTTAGGGAGACCAAAATATAGGATGCCTAAACCTTAAGTTGTCCGGAAGATAGGATCATAGTAAACCCATGAAAACTATGATTTGGAAGGTATTGGAGGTAACCAACATGTTCATAGTACACCCATGAAAACTATGTATTTAGGTAGGTTGGCAGGGCTAATTAGTTTGTAGTGAACCCACGAAAACTATATCTTGATTAAGAATTGACATCAGTAAATAGGTTCCTAGTCAACCATTGAAAACTAGGATAAGAAATTAGTTAATGGAAGCATCGGTAGGTTACTAGTCGACCAATGAAAACTAGGATGAGAAGTAAGTTACATGACAACTCCATAGGTTCCTAATCAACCCATGAAAATTAGGATAAGGGGATTAGTTATTGGAATGAGTAATAGGTTCAGGAGGACCCATAAATTAAATATGTTAACTGTCAGGGGCCTATAGGCTCGTAGTGATCATATGAAAACTATGAATATGACCGGGTATCCATGGGTAATGAAAAAGGTTATTAGTAAACCCATGAAAACTAATAGGTTAAGAGTGACCCTAGAAACTATAATTATGACAGGGTGTTAGTTTAAACCAGGGATGGGAAATCCAAAATGTTTATATGTATGCATATCATCATAGTATTTTGAAATGTATATTTTAACCATTGTGTATGTAGGAGCATGGTATATGGTCTTATAAAGGTTTTTGGATACTAGTGAGGGGAATCCCATTCCACTAAGCGGCGTGGTCTCTCTAGATATCTAAAAGGATTGAGATGTTAGATTATTATTCATACCAAGCTTTATGTCTGATTTGAAATTTTTGTTTTCCCCTTAAACTCTCGGGTACTCAATTAACTATGAGTAGTTTGAGGTTTAGGGTTTTCAGGTTCTCTTCTTAGACGAATAAAGCTTCCGAAGGTGTGCAGGAGGCAGTTAGATATTTAGAGTTATCCTTTTCCGCTATGTATTCTGGATGTAAAGGCAAATTTATTAGCCTTACAATATACTCTGATCACCCAAGAGGGCATCTTCATATGTCGCTCTTGGCGTATGTGTAATAATTATATTTTGCTGAACGTGGTTAACGTAATTGGGATTATGTAATGAACATCAAATGTTTTGAATTGAATGAGGAAATATGTTTTTGATTTGTTAAATTTTTTCCATATTCGTGTGATCTGTCTATCAATGTACCTAACACCGCAATATTTGGTCGCCAAGGATTAATATCTATGGATGACTGTAGCATCCGTAGCTATTAATTTTGGGCATCCAAGTAGGGGGATGTTACATATGTACTATATTTTTCACATAGACTTTGTAGCGGTAGGGTATACTAGCTTTGTTGGTTACAGTTGTTTGCATGTTTAATGTGCTTATTGTTAGTCCTTACTAGATTTCGAGGATGAAATTCTTCAAGGAGGGGAGCCTGTAACATCCCTAATTTTATTTTAACATTATCAAGAAAATTTAATTGGATAGATTGAATAGAATAATGTAGCAAGATAAGGGGAATGATATTTGCTAATCAACAAGATCAGGCTTTGACTAATAAGATTGTCTTAAACATACCATATGGAAGAATAAAAGAGAAGGGCAAAATATGAATAGACCATCCCTTAAACCCGCGCCCTCTCATTCATTTCTCATTTTACAATCACAAACAATAATAAACATAAGAGAGCCCAACCATAACCAAGGTAGTGAAGATGAAATCAAAGGGAAAATTAAGAGATTCAAAAAGCAAAGCTTAGTGAAACTAAGCTCCATCAAATCTTAACACTGTCATCAAATTTAAGGTGAATAATAGTTAACCATCTCTATTACTTGTGCCTGATTTCGGTTATGGATAATTTTTGAATTGATTATGATGATACTATCATGTTACGATTGTTATGGCATTTTTTGGATAGAATAATGCTTTATGGAATTTTAAGAAATTATTTAGATGGGTTTTAAGTGTTAAATCTAAGTTTTTGATCTCTACTTGATTTGATTTTCTGATGTGTTGTATAAAACATTACTTTGGAGATGTTTTTTTGTTTCATTAGTTTCCAAATTAACATGAATATTTTGTGAATTTCTTAAGGAGGAAATAGTGTTTTTCTGGTTTAATTATAAAAAATAATTAAATAATTATTTTGGCCCCAAAATTTTAATAGATGAAATAATATATCAATTATGATTTTTGGTGGATTTTGGGGATTTTTCCTAAGTGATTATGAATTTATTATGCTAGAAAAGCAATAAAATTAATTTAATTAAGGGTATTAATTAATTAAGTTGATTAATTTTTTTTAAGTGTAAAATTGATTTCTGGTAGTCTTTTGGAAAGAAATTGATAAAGTTTGTTTTCAACTAATAGAAGTTTGACATGAAATAAGATTTGGTAAAAAGAAATTGCTTTAATAGAAATAAAACAGTTTTTATAATTGTGACAATGTCCCCGATATGCGACATTCTCATGATGTCTGAGATTAAAAATAGACGGTATGACTTTACAATTGTAAGCAATATTAGAATAGGCGGCATTGACATGAAGCAATGCATGTGATATTCATACTGTAAGTATGTGACGCATTAGGTCATGCATCCGACATTGGCATTATAGGAATACCACATCTCGTGGATATATGAGATATTGATGTTGTAGGTTATCGATGCTAATAGTTTTTGGCATTCTTAAATTAATGCCGCAAGTCATCAATTTTGGCATCGATCTATTTTGCGGCAATGGCGCCGCTAATCTTTCTATGTATAAGATGTAATAACCGAAGTATAATAATGACGACATACTTATAATGATGCCATAAGTAGTTGATCTCGACTCAAGGTATTGATGTTGCCATGTATCAATATCGGCATTCTTTGTTTAATTATTTTAGCAACTATGTCGTGCGGCATTGATGTTGCAACTCTTTATTTCAAAATCGGTGAGGCTTTGTTTTATGCAACTTAAAGCATGTTTCAGAAAGGGCGAGATAGCCTATGTTTTAAGAAAGTCGATGACCTTATGATTTCGACAGTTAGCCTTATGAATTATCAAATCAAAATTTTATTTTCGAATCTTGGATAGAGGTTCGTTATTGTTTTAATGACATGAATGTCGTAAGTCTTCTATTTTGCTATATTAATAGTGGTAAACTGTATGCCTTATGATTTCGACATTATTCATTGGGGATACCAAAGTTTTTTATTTCTATATACTATAATTTTATGAATTTGACATTATTCATTACGGACACTAATGTATATTATATTTGACTTTCCATTTATTCACATATATTGGGGATACCAATGTGTATTGTTGTGACAGCTATAAGTTTAAGGGGTTGTCAACCTAATTGGGGATAGCAATAGACACGGATTGGCACTTGGGTGAATGGAATTAATTATGTATTAAATTGATAAGTGATGGGTTCATAGCTATCCTAGGAAAACCATTAAATGTTTTATGGATAGTCCATATAATGCCTAAGATGAATAATCTCTATATGGTTAATATAGGCTTCATAGACATCCTAGGAAAGCTATGATATGTGTGATGGATATTACACATAGTTTAAACCGAATGAAACATGTGTGATGGATAATCCACATAATATTAGATAGTTAAACCATCTATCATGTGTTGTCCATATGGTAGAGGATAGATAATCCATATATTGTACACATGTGAGATGGGCAGTCCATTTAAATATAAAACCGAAAGTCATTTGAAGTTTAGACAGATAGTCGGATGAAATTGAGATGGAACGCCAAAAGGAATTTTTGGTAGCGCACAAAAACGCTACCATAACTTACGATAATCTTTTAGAGAACTGTGCAAGAAACATGCTGCTAAAAGTGCAGGACTTTTTGTTGCGTTTTCATATACGCTGCCAAAAAGCAACATATTGCAGCATTTTTAAATGCGAGCAAATTTTTTATCATGATGTTATTTCAGCTTCAATTGATTTATATATATTTGTAATGAAATCAATTTATTTTAACATTATTTTATATTTTAGACCACATAACAGTCAATTGCATTTATTTATATCGTTAATACATTAAATGTGGTTGTTATGGTAATAAGTGAATTAATTTATTGTCCTAATTGCACTAAAGGTATTAGTTACAATATATTTAATGATGCATCATGTTTGAATTTGGAATAAGAGAAGACATGTGGTTTATTATTTGATTTAATCATGTTTGTTAGTTACATATATTTTGTATGTATGGCCTGATGCAGCCCAACCTTCCTTCATTTTAGGTCGCCAACGACCTAACAAGTTGTTAAGTCGCGCAAGCGACCTAACGTGTCATGTATGCGAGTTATGCCCACAAGTGATGCCTACGAGCGAGCTACGACCTACTGGGATTCGACCTAATGTGATACGACATAACGAGTTAAGTCAACAAGTTAGGTCGCGAAGTTCATATGTCGCGAAGGTCTTAGGTCGCCAACGACCTAGCAAGAAGCCACCTGATCTTAGGTCGCTACGAAACAGTGTGTTACGACCTAGAAGGTCGCGACCTAACATTACTGAGCTATATTTTAAGGTCGTTCCATGGTTAGGTCGCGTGAATGGGTTGGGTCGCTCCAGAAGATATGCCGCTGATTTCTTATATCGTGAAGATGTCCTGTTGCCGTGCATTCTTAGGTCGCTGCAAGTGGATTTTGTAAGTCGCATCACATAGGTCGTTCCTTACCTTAGGTCGCTCACTGAAGAGATTCTATTCCTTATGTCGCTGTGAAGATAGGTCACTGCCGTGTATAATTAGGTCGCGTGAAGAGTCCTGAAGCTGTATTGACTTATGCCGCATTTACTTCTTAGGTCGTAGGTCATTGAGTCGCTTTGAGGTGTTGTATTTTTATTCTTTTCTTAGGTCGTATGTCGTTCTTGTATGTTGTTGTAAATATGTGTTGTATCCTGTACTCATGTTGTTATGTCGCTGTGTTGTAAACAAGTGTTAGGTCGTTAATGACCTAAGATAGGCCGCTAGTGTTATGTTGTAGGTCGCGAACGACCTAGTGCTGGGTGTTGTGAACTGCCTATAAATATGGAGGTTGTGTCATTTGTAATAGTTAGTTGATTTTTAATAAAAACTTTGTTTGAGTGCTTTGTGCCTCTTCTCAAATTGGTAGTTGAGTGTAATCTCCTATCTCCACCTTCGGCATTTGAGTGCGCTCGAATCAACGATTGTTGAAGCTGATTCACGAAATCTAGTGCGCTAGATCAATGTAGGAAGAATCGTAGATCTTCTTTCACCGCATCGTGCGCGATCAACGTGACGAAGATAGCTAGAATCCGGTATCTTTGAGATCAACGGATTTGGGCGTTTGGTATTTTCAATTCACCGATTGCTACTTTCACCGTTTCATCCATTTCAGTTATTCTGCTGCTGCATCATTTGGTATCGAGCTAGACTTAGCTAATCATAGCTAAGCCGAGTCTTTGGAGCCAATTCTTATTGAAGAAGTTGAAGCCGTGCATCACTTTGTATGTCAAGGCCGAGAGTTGATGTTTGTGAAGTTTTGACAATGCCGTTGAGAAGAGCTAATCGCCATCAGAATGTTGAAGCGTTGTATAGAAGATAAAAAGCTGAGCAAATGGAACAACGCATCAATGAAAAGTTTGATGAAGGCATTGGGAAGTTAGAGAAACTGATGAATGATATGAATCAAGGGCAAAGGAGAAGGTCGCCAGTCTCGAACCATGGAGGAAACAGAGTTTCGCCATCGGTTATGGAAGCGAGGAGGGTGTCGCCGCAATCTTACCGAGAAAGAACAGAATCGTCAGTTTCATTGAGAAGAGAACATCATGAGTATAGGGATGAAGAGAGAAGAACTCCACGCGAGTTTAAACATGAACCATATCGTGATGATGAAAGACAAAGTAGAAGGGAAATGCATGATCATAGAGATGAGGATGGTCGAGATCGTTATCGAAGTACATCTGTTTTTGATGAAGATGGTGGTAGATGTACTGTTCATTCTCGAAATCGAGACCAAGTACGAAATGCATATCGGGATGTTGAAGATGATCAACGATGGGAGTCGGGGATGAAAACTGAAATTCCAGAATTCAAGGGTGGAATGGTAGCGGAAGAATTTTTGGATTGGTTGTCTAATGTGGAAGAAATTTTTGACTTCAAAGAAGTACCCGAGCATCGAAGAGTTAAGTTGGTTGCTACTCGTTTGAAAGGAAGAGCTATGGCATGGTGGCAACAAACTAAACTAACACGGGAAAGAATGGGAAAGTCAAAGATTGAATCATGGGAGAAGATGAAGAAACTAATGAAGGCTACATTCTTGCCGTATAATTATCAGTCTCTTATGTATCAACGATTGCAGAATCTGAGACAGGGAACAAAGTCAGTGAATGATTATGCGGATGAATTTTATCAATTGATCGCGAGGAATGACATCATGGAGACAGAGGAACAGTTGACCGCGAGATTTGTTGGAGGGTTGAGAATGCAGATTCAAGATATGTTGAATATGTTTGATCCCAGGTCTGTTGCTGAAGCACATCAAAAAGCTCTAGCTTGGGAGAAGCAAGGTTGGAGAGGTGGTGGTGTGTATGATTTCCAACAACCAGAACAAGGATGTTAATAACAGTGCGGATGTTTCCAAAGTGGTCAGTAAACCGATTATGAATGAAGCCAACAAAGCAAAGGTCAATAGTAGTCTCAAATGCTTTAATTGTCAAGAGTGGGGTCATAAAAGCAATGAATGTACAAAGCCAAAGAAGCGAGCAATGATTGTAGAAATTGAGAAAGAAGATGCAGAGGTAGAGTGTATCGATTCACTGCCAGTTGAAGAAGAAGAATTATTGATAGGAGATGAGGGTTGTAGTTTGTTGATAAGGAGATCCTGTTTAACGCCAAAGCAAGAAGATGATTCTAGTTGGTTGAGGAGCAATATTTTCCAGTCAACATGCACTATTCTGGGGAAGGTTTGTAAATTTGTCATCGATGCAGGAAGCTGTGATAATATCATTTCTTCAGAAGTTGTAAAGAAGTTGTCATTGAAAACAGAGAAGCATCCAAACCCCTACAAATTAGCTTGGTTGAGGAAAGGAGGGGGAGTGAAGGTTAATCGAAGAGCTTGTGTTAATTTTTCCATTGGGAAGAAATACAAAGACAAAATTTGGTGTGATGTGGTTGATATGGATGTATGCCATTTGTTGTTGGGGAGACCATGGCAATACGATAGAGCTGTGCAGCTTGATGGTCGCACCAACAGCTACAGTTTTATGTGCGAGGATACACGAATCATTTTGGTTCCTAAAAGGCGTCAACAGAGTGAAAACAAATTGGTGGAATCGAGGAGCTAAAGACTTTGTTGCTTTAAAGGAATTTGTTGATGTGGAAGATGAAGTCGATTGTTTTCAATCACCAAAGTTTGATAAAGATGAAGTTGGTGATTTTCAACAAACGAAATCTGATGAGCATGAGGTTGAAAATTCAAAATCAGCAAAGTTGGATGAGGGTGAAGAAAGTAAGTCAGGAGATGAAGAGGGTAATTTGTTGATGAAGGAGGTGGATTCGACTAGTCTACAATCTACAAGAGAGTTTTTTAAAGAAGTGGAGGGTAGTGCAAAAGTATTCCTGTTGAATGAAAATGAAACTAGTGAAAGTGTTGAAATTCTCGAAGAAGTTAAGCCAGTGGTGAATGAATGTGAAGATGTAGATCCTGCAAAGTTGTCCAAGGAATTACTACCACTGAGGGACGTACAACATCATGTTGATCTAGTGCCAGGTGCTATTGTGCCGCATATGCCACATGATCATATGTGTCCGATAGAGCAGGTAGAGTTGAGAAGATTGGTTGATGGGTTTCTGTTCAAAGGAAGGCAATTGTATACTCCTGATTGCAGTTGGCGAATAAGAGTTATCAAAGACTTACATGTAGAAAGACATGAGGACTGTGATCGTACCATGCAGTTGAGTGCAACGACTTGTTTTGGGCCGTCAATAAGGAAGAAGGTTGGAAGGTTTGTTCAGAGGAGCCATAATTATCAAATTTCAAAAGAAACCGCGACGAATTCAGGATTATGTATGTCATTACCAATACATACTAGATTATGGGTGGAGGTAAGTATGGACTCTGTAGTAGGTTTGATGAAGACGCAAAGTGGAAACGAATCTATTTACTTGATGGTTGGACGATCTCTTGTTGGTACTTACAACAAGCTAGATGCTGGAGGGATGGGTCGTTTGGAAATTGTGAAGGGAATTTGTGAGAATGATTTTAAGTTGAGTTTGCCGGATCATTTTCCTATTGCCAACATTGACAATATCAAACACTTGGTTCCATTTCCCGAGGACAAGAGTATCGAAGATGAAGAAACTGGAAATTCGATGACGAATTTCTGTCAACCGGGGGAGGATGATGCAGCCAGACCTTCCTTCATTTTAGGTCGCCAACGACCTAACAAGTTGTTAAGTCGCGCAAGCGACCTAACGGGTCATGTATGCGAGTTATGCCCACAAGTGATGCCTACGAGCGAGCTACGACCTACTGGGATTCGACCTAATGTGATACGACTTAACGAGTTAAGTCAACAAGTTAGGTCGCGAAGTTCATATGTCGCGAAGGTCTTAGGTCGCCAACGACCTAGCAAGAAGCCACCTGATCTTAGGTCGCTACGAAACAGTGTGTTACAACCTAGAAGGTCGCGACCTAACATTACCGAGCTATATTTTAAGGTCGTTCCATGGTTAGGTCGCGTGAATGGGTTGGGTCGCTCCAGAAGATATGCCGCTGATTTCTTATATCGTGAAGATGTCCTGTTGCCGTGCATTCATAGGTCGCTGCAAGTGGATTTTGTAAGTCGCATCACATTGGTCGTTCCTTACCTTAGGTCGCTCACTGAAGAGATTCTATTCCTTATGTCGCTGTGAAGATAGGTCGCTGCGGTGTATAATTAGGTCGCGTGAAGAGTCCTGAAGCTGTATTGACTTATGCCGCATTTACTTCTTAGGTCGTAGGTCGTTGAGTCGCTTTGAGGTGTTGTATTTGTATTCTTTTCTTAGGTCGTATGTCGTTCTTGTATGTTGTTGTAAATATGTGTTGTATCCTGTACTCATGTTGTTATGTCGCTGTGTTGTAAACAAGTGTTAGGTCGTTAACGACCTAAGATAGGCCGCTAGTGTTATGTTGTAGGTCGCGAACGACCTAGTGCTGGGTGTTGTGAACTGCCTATAAATATGGGGGTTGTGTCATTTGTAATAGTTAGTTGATTTTTAATAAAAACTTTGTTTGAGTGCTTTGTGCCTCTTCTCAAATTGGTAGTTGAGTGTAATCTCCTATCTCCACCTTCGGCATTTGAGTGCGCTCGAATCAACGATTATTGAAGCTGATTCACGAAATCTAGTGCGCTAGATCAATGTACGAAGAATCATAGATCTTCTTTCACGGCATCGTGCGCGATCAACGTGACGAAGATAGCTAGAATCTGGTATCTTTGAGATCAACGGATTTGGGCGTTTGGTATTTTCAATTCACCGATTGCTACTTTCACCGTTTCATCCATTTCAGTTATTCCGCTGCTGCATCATTTGGTATCGGAGCTAGACTTAGCCAATCATAGCTAAGCCGAGTCTTTGGAGCCAATTCTTATTGAAGAAGTTGAACCCGTGCATCACTTTGTAAGTCAAGGCCGATAGTTGAAGTTTGTGAAGTTTTGACAATGCCATCGAGAAGAGCTAATCGCCATCAGAATGTTGAAGCGTTGTATAGAAGAGAAGAAGCCGAGCAAATGGAACAACGCATCAATGAAAAGTTTGATGAAGGCATTGGGAAGTTAGAGAAACTGATGAATGATATGAATCAAGGACAAAGGAGAAGGTCGCCAGTCTCGAACCATGGAGGAAACAGAGTTTCGCCATCGGTTACGAAAGCGAGGAGGGTGTCGCCGCAATCTTACCGAGAAAGAAGAGAATCGTCAGTTTCATTGAGAAGAGAACATCATAAGTATAGAGATGAAGAGAGAAGAACTCCGCGCAAGTTTGAACATGAACCATATCGTGATGATGAAAGACAAAGTAGAAGGGATATGCGTGATCATAGAGATGAGGATGGTCGAGATCGTTATCGAAGTACATCTGTTTTTGATGAAGATGGTGGTAGATGTACTGTTCATTCTCGAAATCGAGACCAAGTACGAAATGCATATCGGGATGTTGAAGATGATCGACGATGGGAGTCGGGGATGAAAACTGAAATTCCAGAATTCAAGGGTGGAATGGTAGCGGAAGAATTTTTGGATTGGTTGTCTAATGTGGAAGAAATTTTTGACTTCAAAGAAGTACCCGAGCATCGAAGAGTGAAGTTGGTTGCTACTCGTTTGAAAGGAAGAGCTATGGCATGGTGGCAACAAACTAAACTAACACGGGAAAGAATGGGAAAGTCAAAGATTGAATCATGGGAGAAGATGAAGAAATTAATGAAGGCTACATTCTTGCCGTATAATTATCAGTCTCTTATGTATCAACGATTGCAGAATCTGAGACAGGGAACAAAGTCAGTGTATGATTATGGAGATGAATTTTATCAATTGATCGCGAGGAATGACATCATGGAGACAGAGGAACAGTTGACCACGAGATTTGTTGGAGGGTTGAGAATGCAGATTCAAGATATGTTGAATATGTTTGATCCCAGGTCTGTTGCTGAAGCACATCAAAAAGCTCTAGCTTGGGAGAAGCAAGGTAGGAGAGGTGGTGGTGTGTTTTTGAATTCCAACAACCAGAACAAGGATGTTAATAATAGTGCGGATGTTTCCAAAGTCGTCGGTAAACCGATTGTGAATGAAGCCAACAAAGCAAAGGTCAATAGTAGTCTCAAATGCTTTAATTGTCAAGAGTGGGGTCATAAAAGCAATGAATGTACAAAGCCAAAGAAGCGAGCAATGATTACGGAAATTGAGAAAGAAGATGCAGAGGTAGAGTGTATCGATTCACTGCCAGTTGAAGAAGAAGAATTATTGACAGGAGATGAGGGTTGTAGTTTGTTGATGAGGAGATCCTGTTTAACGCCAAAGCAAGAAGATGATTCTAGTTGGTTGAGGAGCAATATTTTCCAGTCAACATGCACTATTCTGGGGAAGGTTTGTAAATTTGTCATCGATGCAGGAAGCTGTGATAATATCATTTCTTCAGAAGCTGTAAAGAAGTTTTCATTGAAAACAGAGAAGCATCCAAACCCCTACAAATTAGCTTGGTTGAGGAAAGAAGGGGGAGTGAAAGTTAATCGAAGAGCTTGTGTTAATTTTTCCATTGGAAAGAAATACAAAGACGAAATTTGGTGTGATGTGCTTGATATGGATGTATGCAATTTGTTGTTGGGGAGACCATGGCAATACGATAAAGCTGTGCAGCATGATGGTCGCACCAACAGCTACAGTTTTATGTTCGAGGATACACGAATCATTTTGGTTCCTAAAAGGCGTCAACAGAGTGAAAACAAATTGGAGGAAATCGAGGAGCTAAAGACTTTGTTGTCTTTAAAGGAATTTGTTGATGTGGAAGATGAAGTCGATTGTTTTCAATCACCAAAGTTTGATAAATATGAAGTTGGTGATTTTCAACAAACGAAATCTAATGAGAATTAGGTTGAAAATTCAAAATCAGCAAAGTTGGATGAGGGTGAAGAAAGTAAGTCAGGAGATGAAGAGGGTAATTTGTTGATGAAGGAGGTGGATTCGACTAGTCTACAATCTATAAGAGAGTTTATTAAAGAAGTGGAGGGTAGTGCAAAAGTATTCCTGTTGAATGAAAATGAAACCAGTGAAAGTGTTGAAATTCTCGAAGAAGTTAAGCTAGTAGTGAATGAATGTGAAGATGTAGATCTTGCAAAGTTGTCCAAGGAATTACTACCACTGAGGGACGTACAACATCATGTTGATCTGGTGCCAGGTGCTATTGTGCCGCATATGCCACATAATCATATGTGTCCGACAGAGCAGGAAGAGTTGAGAAGATTGGTTTATGGGTTTCTGTTCAAAGGAAGGCAATTGTATACTCCTGATTGTATTTGGCGAATAAGAGTTATCAAAGACTTACATGTAGAAAGACATGAGGACTGTGATCGTACCATGCAGTTGAGTGCAACGACTTGTTTTGGGCCGTCAATAAGGAATGAGGTTGGAAGGTTTGTTCAGAGGAGCCATAATTATCAAATTTCAAAAGAAACCGCGACGAATTCATTATTATGTATGTCATTACCAATACATACTAGATTATGGGTGGAGGTAAGTATGGACTCTGTAGTAGGTTTGATGAAGACGCAAAGTGGCAACGAATCTATTTACTTGATGGTTGGACGATCTCTTGTTGGTACTTACAACAAGCTAGATGCTGGAGGGATGGGTCGTTTGGAAATTGTGAAGGGAATTTATGAGAATGATTGTATGTTGAGTTTGCCGGATCATTTTCCTGTTGCCAACATTGACAATATCAAACACTTGGTTCCATTTCCCGAGGACAAGAGTGTCGAAGATGAAGAAACTGTAAATTCGATGACGAATTTCTGTCAACCGCGGGAGGATGATGCAGCCCGACCTTCCTTCATTTTAGGTCGCCAACGACCTAACAAGTTGTTAAGTCGCGCAAGCGACCTAACGGGTCATGTATGCGAGTTATGCCCACAAGTGATGCCTACGAGCGAGCTACGACCTACTGGGATTCGACATAATGTGATACGACTTAACGAGTTAAGTCGACAAGTTAGGTCGCGAAGTTCATATGTCGCGAAGGTCTTAGGTCGCCAACGACCTAGCAAGAAGCCACCTTATCTTAGGTCGCTACGAAACAGTGTGTTACGACCTAGAAGGTCGCGACCTAACATTACCGAGCTATATTTTAAGGTCGTTCCATGGTTAGGTCGCGTGAATGGGTTGGGTCGCTCCAAAAGATATGCCGCTGATTTCTTATATCGTGAAGATGTCATGTTGCCGTGCATTCTTAGGTCGCTGCAAGTGGATTTTGTAAGTCGCATCGCCTAGGTCGCTCCTTACCTTAGGTCGCTCACTGAAGAGATGCTATTCCTTATGTCGCTATGAAGATAGGTCGCTGCCGTGTATAATTAGGTCGCGTGAAGATTCCTGAAGCTGTATTGACTTATGCCGCATTTACTTATTAGGTCGTAGGTCGTTGAGTCACTTTGAGGTGTTGTATTTGTATTCTTTTCTTAGGTCGTATGTCGTTCTTGTACGTTGTTGTAAATATGTGTTGTATCCTGTACTCATGTTGTTATGTCGCTGTGTTGTAAACAAGTGTTAGGTCGTTAACGACCTAAGATAGGTCGCGAGTGTTATGTTGTAGGTCGCGAACGACCTAGTGCTGGGTGTTGTGAACTGCCTATAAATATGGGGGTTGTGTCATTTGTAATAGTTAGTTGATTTTGAATAAAAACTTTGTTTGAGTGCTTTGTGCCTCTACTCAAATTGGTAGTTGAGTGTAATCTCCTATCTCCACCTTCGGCATTCGAGTGCGCTCGAATCAACGATTGTTGAAGCCGATTCACGGAATCTAGTGCGCTAGATCAACGTACGAAGAATCGTAGATCTTCTTTCACGGCATCGTGCGCGATCAACGTGACGAAGATAGCTAGAATCTGGTATCTTTGAGACCAACGGATTTGGGCGTTTAGTATTTTCAATTCACCGATTGCTACTTTCACCCGTTCATCCATTTCAGTTATTCCGCTGCTGCATCATGGCCCATGCTCGTAAGGAATATGTTTCACTTTCATGCTTCGGTTATAATAAAACAAAATGGAGCATCAGTTTTCATACTTTTCCAAAATGCAAGGGTATTAACCTTAATTAAGTATTCAAATAATAAACTAAATATAAAATTTTATGTCATGTATATATAATTTCATGTGTTATCTCGCCTTTTTAGCAAGGCCGTGATACCAAAAGATCGACCGAGAAACCATAGATAGTTCGTCTCAAAGATTGGTCAACTTAGCATCTCAACAGAGGATGTCCTTGTCAGGTCGTTCAGCGACCTACGACCTAAAAGCTTCAACGACCTAATGATCAACGACCTAAAGGTTCCAGCGACCTAACAATTCAAAGCCTCCAGCGAGTTAACGAGATAAAGAACAAGCGACCTAGCAACTTAAGCTCGTAACGAGCTAAGAAAGCAACGACCTAAAGGCTACGACCTAAAACTCTCTGCGACCTAAAACTCTCCGCGACCTAAAACTCTCCGCGACCTAAAACTCCACGCAACCTAAGACTCTCTGCGACCTAAAACTCCGCGACCTAGTAGCCTAGCGACCTAATCCATCTCTTCCCTTAGGTCGCTAACGAACTACTAACCCATATGCCTCTACTCCTTAGGTCGCCACTTCCTTAGGTCGTCATTCCCTTAGGTTGCCACTTCCCGCAACTCTTCATGCCACAGCCCCTTAAGTCGCTGGTGACTTACGACCTAACCACTTCCTTAGGTCGTTGCTCACCTTAGTTTGCCATCCTTTGTGTGCCTTTGCTCTTTAGGTCGCTACTCCCTCTCCTGCTACCCCTTAGGTCGCTAACGACCTACGACCTACCACTTAGGTCGCCCATGACCTATAACCAGGCCGACCTAAGACCAGCCACTCCTATAAATACTTCACCAACTCTGAATTCAAGGGGGGATTTTTCAGGACTTGGAAGCGTCAAAACTCTGCTACTTGTTCAACCTCAACAACACTTCATTTGCCAACAACACTTCAAAGGGTCGAGAGAAGAGATCAACCACATTCAACATGAATCCGAAGAGCAATTCACCATTAAAGTGCTAGTTTCTTGTCTTAATCGTGTTGTGTTCGGAGATTCATTGTAAAAGTTGTAAAAGTTGTAATCAAATCAGCAATAAAGAAGATACAAAGTGGATGTAGGCTTGACTTTAAGCCGAACCACTATAAAAACCGTTGTTCTTTTACTGTTTTTGCGATATTCTGTTTACCTTTAGTTCCCATGTAAACGGGTGGTGTTTTCACTTTGTTTCAACTCACACCGGGTGTTAGCGTTTACCAATTTTAGCGTTAACATTTTGGTGCTTTCACTAAGAATTGAACTCAGGAATTTTGTCGACTAAGGGTGAGATCAAAGAATTTGTTGGTTTGGATCTGAAAAATTATGGCAAGGCGATCGAGTAAAAGGCTAAGACCAAAGAGTAGTCAACATGAAGGAATTCAAGAGGCTTCCTCAAGAGCGAACCAAACTTCAGCCTTTGTTACCAGGGACGAGATGGAGGCAATGATGAAGAGGCAAGAGGAGTTGATCCAGAATTTGTTTCATCAGATTGGACAACTTGGAGCATAGAATCAAAGAGGAACAGGAACCCAGCCAGAAGAACAGATTCCACCATCCCCTCATGAACTCGGGGGGCAAGACGAAAGCAATGGGCGAGGACTACAGCTAGGAGACAATGACAGATTGGTGGAAATGGTCAAAAAGGCTATGAGAGGCGGTTTGGTAAACAAGGACTTGGAGGATATGAATAGGAGTCCTTTTACCATGACAATCAGGCGAGCAAAGAACCCACCAGACTTTAAGCTACCATCGTTGGATATGTATAATGGAAGGACAGACCCTACGGTCCATCTAACAAAATATATGAGGCATATGGAAGTACTGGGGGCATCAGAGGAAGTTATGGCCCGGTGCTTTCCATTGTATTTGACAGATATTGCGGCGTTATGGTTCAGACAACTGGAAAGTGGATCTATCGGGACATGGAATGATTTGATTGAAAGGATTATGAGGCAATTCAGGGTCCACATCTCGAGGCCCAAGAATGTTATGAGTTTGACAGCATTAAAGCAAAGAACTGGAGAATCTTTGAGAAGTTTTTTGATGCGATTCAACGCAGCAGCGGCATCGGTGGATCGACCAGATCCATCCATGGTTCTAATGGCAGCCGTGTCGGGCATAGCTGACGGCACAGAGTTCAAAAATTCATTGACCAGAGATCCTCCTATGGATTTAGGAGAATTTTTTCATGAGGCCGAAGGGTTCTTACGATTAGAAGATGCAAAAGCTGAAAGAGAAGAAGGAGAAGGAATAGAAATTTATGCACTCAAAGGCGTAAAACCTCTTGAAAAGGATCTTGGCAAAGATAAAGAAAAACGGAAGGCTGAAGATGACGATGATAGATCAAAGTGAGCACGGAGGGAGACACATTTCACCACTTATGCGGAATTAAACAAAAGTTTGGAACAAATTTACCAAGATACTAAAGGACAGATTTCTTATCGCAAGCCAATAAGGAGAGATCCGGCCAGCAGTGAAAGAAAATCAGACAAGTACTGCTTATTCCATTAGATGAATGGTCATAGTACAAATGATTGTAGACACTTGAAGGATGAAATTGAGGGGCATGTCCGCAATGGCCTACTATCGAAGTATGTGAAAAGGGGAGTGACAGCTGTGGAACGGGAACCACCACCACCTGCACCAACTGGCGATATATCGGGATCAAGACGTCAACTTGTCATTGAATAACTGAGATAATGGCGAATAAGTAGCAAACCCCACACCAACACGATTAAGTCTTTTTACACATGTATAGGATCACGAACAATCCTCAGGCATGCTCTGAAACGACTCTTAATCGTAGCAGTGTAGGTGTTTGCACTTGGACATCCCTGTTTTGTTTTTTCTATTCTCATGTTTGGACTTGATTCTGTTTGCCGTATCTACTAAAAACTCATTTTCAGTATAGGAATGCTACTTGTGATTTCAAAACAGCTAAGCCGCTTACACATGTACGGGATCACGAACGGTCCCCAGGCATGCTCTGAGATGGTGTTGAACCGCCATAACCAATAATCCAGGAACTCGCTCGAACGTGAATCTGGCATCGGTAACGCTAGGTCCCTCCAACATTAAGCCCTCCCGGGCACACATCTCCTCACCTCAAATGCCCCCCGGGCACACATCAGCTCACCTTACCTCTAATGGCTCGATCCCGAACGGTCATCATTTGAGGTCAAGAAAACTCGCCTCGAAAGGCAAAAACTCGCCTCGAACGGCAAAAAACTCACCTCGAACAGAAAAAACTCGCCTCAAATGGCTCGATCCCGAACGGTCGTCATTTGGGGTCCACCCCCTGACCGCCAACGGTCGCACATTACCTTGAATGGCTCGATCCTAAGCGATCGTCATTTGAAGTAAGGCGCTTGACCATGAGCGATCACATTTCATCTCAGATGGCTCGATCCCGAACGATCGTCTTTGAGGGTCCACCCCCTGACCACCAACGGTCGCACTTTACCTCGAATGGCTCGATCCCGAACGATCGTCATTTGAAGTAAGGCGCTTGACCGCGAGTGGTTACATTTCACCTCGAATGACTTGATCCCAAACGATCGTTATTTGAGGGTCCGCCCCTGACCGGGCACGGTCGCAATTTCCCACAAATGGCTTGATCCTGGACGATCGTCATTTGAAGTAAGGCGCTTTACCGTGAACGGTCGCATTACATCTCACATGATTCAATCCCGAACAATCATCACAAGAAGATAAGCGCTTGACCGCGCACGGTCGCACTTCACCTTGAATGACTCGATCCTGAACGGTCGTCATTTGAAGTTAGGCGCTTAACCGTGAATGGTCGCACTTCACCTCAAGCGGCTCGATCCCAAACGATCGTCACTTGAGACCCGCCACTTGACCGCGCACGGTCGCACTTTACCGCAAATGGCTCGACTTTGAATGGTCGTCATTTGAAGTAAGGCGCTTGACCACGAACGGTCGTCATCTGAGCTCCGCCACTTGACCGCGCACGGTCGCACTTTACCACAAATGACTCGATCCCAAATGATCGTCATTTGAAGTAAAGCGCTTGACCATAAACGGCACCTGACCACACACGGTCGCACTTCACCTCGAATGGCTCGATCACGAACGGTCACCATTTGAAGTCAGGCGCTTGACCGTGAATGGCCGCACTTCATCCCAAATAGCTCGATCCTGAACGGTCATTATTTGGGGCCACATAAAACTTTCAGTTCCTTTGCAGGTCATCAACAGGATATGAACATCCGGCTTATGGCATTACAAAACACACCTTCCTACCGCAAGGCATGTTTTGTGGGGCAAGTGTTATCCCGCCTTTTTAGCAAGGCTGTGATACCAAAAGATCGACCGAGTAACCAAAGATAGTTCGTCTCAAAGATTGGTCAACTTAGCATCTCAACAGAGCAAGTCCTTGTCAGGTCGTTCAGCGACCTACAACCTAAAAGCTTCAACGACCTAGTGATCAACGACCTAAAGGTTCCAGCGACCTAACAATTCAAAGCCTCCAGCGAGTTAACGAGATAAAGAACAAGCGACCTAGCAACTTAAGCTTGTAACGAGCTAAGAAAGCAACGACCTAAAGGCTACGACCCAAAACTCTCCTCGACCTAAAACTCTCCGCGACCTAAAATTCCACGCGACCTAAGACTCTCCGCGACCTAAAACTCCACGACCTAGTAGCCTAGCGACCTAATCCGTCTCTTCCCTTAGGTCGCTAACGACCTACTAACCCATATGCCGCTACTCCTTATGTCGCCACTTCCTTAGGTCGTCATTCCCTTAGGTCGCCACTTCCCGTAACTCTTCATGCCACAGCCCCTTAAGTCGTTGGCGACTTACGACCTAACCACTTCCTTAGGTCGCTGCTCACCTTAGTTTGCCATCCTTTGTGTGCCTTGGCTCTTTAGGTCGCTACTCCCTCTCCTGCTACCCCTTAGGTCGCTAACGACCTACGACCTACCACTTAGGTCGCCCACGACCTATAACCTGGCTGACCTAAGACCAGCCACTCCTATAAATACTTCACCAACTCCGCATTCAAGGGGGGACTTTTCGGGACTTGGAAGCGTCGAAGCTCTGCTACTTTTTCAACCTCAACAACACTTCATTTGCCAACAACACTTCAAAGGGTCGAGAGAAGAGATCAACCACATTCAACATGAATCCGAAGAGCAATTCACCATTAAAGTGCTAGTTTCTTGTCTTAATCGTGTTGTGTTCGGAGATTCATTGTAAAAGTTGTAAAAGTTGTAATCAAATCAGCAATAAAGAAGAGACAAAGTGGATGTAGGCTTGACTTTAAGACGAACCACTATAAAAACTGTTGTTCTTTTACTGTTTTTTGCGATATTCTGTTTACCTTTAGTTCCCATGTAAACGGGTGGTGCTTTCACTTTGTTTCAACTCACACTGGGTGTTAGCGTTTACCAATTTTAGCGTTAACATCATGTCACGTTTAATTTTGGCATTCATCTATGACATTTGTTATGTGATTATTTATGATGCCTTGAGTATAACCACATACTTAAGGAAAAAGATTATAATAGCTATGATTGAAACATATCATGCCACGATTACAATTTTGAGATTTTTAAGTGTAATATAGACATGAAGCATTTTCGAGACTCGATTATAGCACTTCAAATATATTATACATATACTAAGAAATAAACAAAAATGTATTTTTGGTGCCTATTTGCAAATTAATTGTCCATATCCTACATTCCAAGTGAGCTAATTGAACTGACATGTCACCAAAGTGACCTCTTCTATTTTGTTGTTCATTAAAATGTTTGATATTTGTATTTATTTGTTCATGCGGATATTAGTCGGCCTAAATTAAGGTTAAATATTTTTCTTAATTATTTACACTTGTATGATGATAAATATGTGACAAGTGTAAGGTTTTATAAGTGAACAACCAATCGAACTAAAGGAAGAGTGTATTTGACTTGAACTTATCAACAGCGTTTCATCATGTAATGACCTGCTATTTCGACCCCAAATGTTGACACTAGTACCTCCGTAGTATTCTTGTGCCAAGCATCCAAGTGCCGAAAAGACAAAATTTTAGAGTAAAAAGTAAAAGAAAATGAAACATAACAAGAAAGAAGGAACACAATATCATAATCTTATAGAGGAACGGTAACATATTATATCAAATAGTCAAGCTGTCACTCTAAGATACATAGCATTTCTGTAACGACCCGCAAATTTATCACTTTGGTGAATTTTGATTTATTTTTAAATATTCAAATAAAAGGTTAATAATAAAATAGATTTTTTAGTAATATTAAAAAATAATAATCTTTTTTTTGAAAAATGAAAAATAATGGTAATCTTTTTTTGAATAATGAATAATGTTATCCCACCTTTTGGTCAAGGCCAGAATATCAACAAATTGGCTAGAAAGGATGGATATCAGGATTGGAAATCGATTGAAAACAAGGCTTTGGTTGATGTCCTCAAAATTTGGCCTAGCTCCGATCAAGGCGGGATCGATTGGAAACGATGATCAAGGCTAGGAGAGGCTACATTTCAAATCTCAGGTCAATCGGAGTTCGTATGCTCGAGATATGGATGGGTTTAGGTTCGTGGAAAATGGTTCATATCGATACTGTTCGTATCAATCAACATGCAACACTTCAAATCGATCAGCATGGATATGACTAGTGCCTTCGTATCGATCAGGTAGGATGGCTAGATGGATTTCGACTCGATGGCAGTGGACCCAGATCGGATAGGTAAGCATGTGATGGTTTGTTCGAATCGATCACTTCGTCTCGATCAGGATTGACTTAGGATACGGAGTTCGTAGCGATACATTTATGTCGGTTGAATGGCGAAGCATGACGGTGAATTTCGTATCGATCAGGGCTGGAATCGATACGGAGGATAGAGGAGTGGTCAAAGAAACTTAAACAAACATTTCGTATCGATCGTTTATCGATCGATACGAAGGACTCACTCGTGCATCGGTTCGAAGAAGACCGAAGGACATATTCAAGATAGCTTTGTTGGATGGATACGAAAGGTTCAGAAGCCATGTTCGTATCGATCGTATTCGAATCGATCTATATGAAAGAAGCAGTCAAGGCGGCACGAAACATGGATGCGAACGAAAAATGTCCACAATTCGAGGGGAGAAACGATCAACACGGCATGGAAAATGGATCACACCCTGAGAATAGAGCCACATCACCGGAGCGCACATGCTTGATATCGATACGATTGGGTATCGATACGAATCGATCGATACGAACGAAGAAGTATAACGAAAGTTCTATTTCGTATCGATCATAACTGGAGATCTACAAGTCCAAATGCTATGAAATTTTCACAGGAGCTTACGCACAAGATGAGGAATGTTCACACCAAGTTTCGACCCCATTGGACAAAATCTTGATCGATACGAATTACGTTCGTATCGATCACGGATCAAGTCAAAACTCCATGGGATCGATCGCGTGGGCCCACTCACGTGCCAGAAGAAGTCTCCCGAGATCTGATCGAAAAATCAGCCTCCTACGCCTATAAATAGCACCCTAGAGCCTAAAGAAAAGAGATCTTTTTGGCTTTTCAACGTCCAGACTTTGCCCAATTCAACTTTACACTCCGCAGCTGCTGTTATACTCGATTTATATCATTATAATATGTTGTAATCAGTTGTAACCAGCAAGGAAAGTCAATAAAAGATTAACTTTTGGAGTGGACGTAGGCCGGAGATAGCCGAACCACTATAAATCCTGTGTCTCTGTCTATTTCTTTCTGCTTGTAGTTCATTATTCTTCATTTTTTATCCTCTACATTATTTAGATCTGTGATCTGTGATTATATACTGTTGGTTTGTGTTCATACACTGGTGCTTTCACGATATTTGGGGTTTGTGACCATTTTTGGCGCAAACACTTTGGTGCTTTCACTGAGGATCAACTAACGCCCGCTATACCAAATTTGGAGTTCAGATTTGAAGGCTTAAGGATTCATATTAAGAGCTATGACAAGGCAATCAAGTAGAAGACAAAGTGCCTAGAGAAGTCAGCATGAAGGAAGCCAGGAGGCATCATCAGGGGATAATCAAACTTCTGCTTTCATCACCAAAGACGAGATGGAGATGATGATGGGAGGAGATGATGCAGAACCTCCTTAAACAGTTTGGACAAGCAGGAACAGTTGGAGCTTCAGGATTCCAGATCCACGGAGCTGGAGTAGAAGGACCAAACAGGCAATCGAATGGAGCAGCTCCACAAGGCACGACCCCCGATCGGCATGCAACTGCTGATCTGGATGGAACTAGACATAGGGGCACACCACCCGGCAACAATGGACTAATCCATGAAGAGATTCCAGGTGACACCACACAACAAGATCCTGTAAGGAATGTAGGAGCGCATGATGAAGAGTATGTACCAGAATTCCCTCGGAGACTCGGGGGGCAACCCTTGACGGACGATGCTGGACTAGCTGAGATTATCAGACGAACTATGGGCAGAGGCTTGACAAACATAGATCTGGAAGGAGTAAATAGGAGTCCATTTACTCGGGACATCAGAATTGCTCGGAATCCACCAGAGTTCAAGCTACCTACTTTGGACATGTACAATGGCAAGGCTGATCCGACTGATCACTTGATGATATACACAAGACATATGGAAGTTCTAGGGGCGTCGGAGGAAGTGATGGCACGATGTTTCCCTCTATACTTGACGGATATAGCTGCTATGTGGTTCAAACAGTTGGAAGAAGGATCTATTAGGACATGGACATAATTCGTGGATAGGTTTTTGAAGCAGTTTCGGGTTCATATTAAAAGACCGAAGAACGTGATGACGCTAACGTCAGTAAAGCAAAGGACAAACGAATCGCGCAGAGCTTTCTTAACTCGGTTCAATGCAGCGGTTGCTTCGGTGGATCGACCGGATCCATTGATGGTTTTAATGGCAGCAGTGTCAAGAGTCAGAGATAATTTGGATTTCAAAGTGTCGTTGATATGGGACCCACCAATGGATCTCGGGGATTTCTTTCACGAAGCTGAGAGATTCCTTCGGCAGGAAGATGCATGTTCAGATATGAAGTTAAAGGAGGTGCACGCAGCTGATGATGGTGGGCCATCTAGCGGAGGCTCGGATAAAGATAAAGATAAAGAAAAAAGGAAACTGGATGACAGATCAGGAAAAGTTAGGAAGCGGTAGAGAGAGCCAAAATTTTCCACTTACACAGGACTGAATGAGACGTTAGAACGGGTATTCAAGGAGACCCGGAACCGCCTTCCTTACCGAAGGCCAGCTAGGAGAGAACCCTCGGAACGTGAAAGGGCATCTGGGAGGCACTGTCTTTTTCACGATTTAGATGGACATGATACCAACAGTTGCAGGCATCTGAAGGACATAGTTATGGAGCATGTAAGGAATGGACAGCTGCGACAATATGTCGGGGCCCGGAATGCGGCGATGGAGCAGGAGCAACCACCGTTTACTTCAAACAACGACCACGCGAGACCCAGGAATGATGGTCGATTGGTTATCAATTGACCGGGGTGATATGAAATAAGTAGCAAACTATTGGTAAACGGCCAAGTCATTTTACTAGTGTACGGGGACGGAGATGGCCCCTAGACACGCTCTGAATAATGATAAACCGCAACGCTATGGTTTGTGAAATCTGCTTTTTCTTTTGGTTTGGACATTTGTCTTTTCTGGCCTGGTTTTGGAGTTTGGTTTGAACACCTGGTTTTGTTTGTTTTCTGGTTTGGACTTTCGTTTGGATGATTGTTTTCTGTTTTGGATATTGATTTTGATTTTTGATATGGATTTTTGGTTTTCCGATTTGATTTGGATTTTGGATTGGATTTTGATTGGGTTTTCATCTGGTTTTTTGTAAACGGTCGTCGGGTATGGATTATGCCTGGCAAAGGGTAAGTCTATTTGTCCGAACGTGGCGAGTTGGCTTATTCAGGTCGTCGAGTATGGACCATGCTCGGCAAGGGTCTAGAGCGACCAGGATTCGGCCTAGGTCTTAGGCCCTATATTTTCGGTTACTATTTCAGGTCGTCGAGTATAGACAATGCTCGGCAAGGGTCCGGAGCGACCAGGATTTGGCTTAGGACTTAAGCCATGGCTTTACCCAGCGGCCAGGGACAGTGTACCACGGTCTGTAACGATCCCGAATTTTATATAAATTTAAATTGATATTTAGATTTATTTTTGAATAAAATTTGTAAAATTAATCGATAAATGAATTTGAGTTTCCCCGAATCCAAATAAAAATATATTAAATCATTTTAAATATAAATATTGTACATATATGTGAATATATATGTATACGTGATATATGAGTAAAATTGAAATTACATATATATGTATATATATATATATTGATTTTGAGTTTAAAATCTCAAGTAAATGGTTTAATAATATTTTGAGTTATAAAAAAATATATAGAGAAATACAAGACAAAGACAAGGAACATAAACAAAGCAAAGAAAATAAAATATCTTTGTACAAATAAACAAAGTATAAAGGAAAAAAAATCAACATACAAAAAGGCTGCCAGGTAAGTAAGAATATGTATAAGTATGGAGACATATACCTTGGCATTAAATGCAATATCATCTCAGCCGAGATGTTGGCAAGTATAATATGTTGCCTGTAAAATAGGAATGCAAGACAATAATAATATGAAACATAAAGGACATAAGCATTTAATACAGCAAACCAAAGTCAATTCGAAATATTACAAAGTTCATTTCAGCCACCATATGAAGAAAAAAATCTCTGATCAGACTTTGTACAAACAAGCAAAATAATATATATCACTTGTACAAACAAATAATAACCCTGTACAAAAGCAAAATGATCATCCTGTAACTTCATTTTCCTATATCCAACTCTTCATCCCAGTTTCGTTCTTGAAGCTGAGAAAACTAAAGTAGTCATCATTCAAACTTTAACAAAAATCTTCAATTAAAACATCAATACAAATATCTGAAAGTAGAAGATTAAGCAAAACAGTTTCAAAACAAGCAAGATTCAAGCCTGTTGCAACATAAAGCTCTGTTCTTCTTTTCTCTAGAAATTAAGGTGAGCAAACTTCTAAACAAAATCCTTTTTTCTGTGAGTAACTTCATATTTTAATAACTTAAGTTTTTATTTAGTTGCATGACTAATATCTGAAATTTGTTGTATGAAGTATATGCATCGTACTGTATTTTTAGGTGAGATGATGCGTGTCTGTTTAATAGCCTGGAAACAATATCTGTATATAAAATTTGAAGCTCAGATTTGTAACAAAATTTATCTCTGCTAAATCTATTGGATGATAGGACTTAGTATCTAAGCAAGATAAGTTTGTATGATCATAAAGCAAATTTTAAAAATTGTATTTGAGTGTGCAAAGTAGAACTGCTCTGTAGCAACTTAAAGAACAGGACATGTTTGATATAGGTGAAATTTAAAACATTTTAAAATATCAATTCAAGATTATAACTTGAATTCTTGCCTGTAATTAGGATTTTTAAAACTATAATAACATTTTTTTTAGTTGAGCTTTGAACATGCTTTACTGGGTTGATCAATTCGAGCATTTTGGGTTGCCTCTGGAATTATCGTGGATCGGAGTGGTTGAGGTTTGATCTGGAGGTAGATGGGAGATCAGTGAGGTCGGCAAAAATGGCAGGAAGTTGATCAGAGACCGGTGGTGGCGGGGTTGTTCATTTTTTGTTTCTTAACCCTAGTTTTAGTTTGGCTTGGGAAATCGATCGCTACGGCCTACGAGGTAGATCGAGTGTTTCGAGTTTTTGGTGAGTGGTAGCTGGGCCGTAGTCGTAGACGATGCCGGAGTTTCAGAATGTACGATGGCCGGAGTTTTTCAAGCGAGCTGTTGACAGGTTTCGTGGAGGGGATGCGCGTGCGTTTCCAGGTTTCGTTTTCGTACTCATTTTCGAACTCGAACAGATGGCGACATTCTGATGGTCGGGGAATGGTATGTGGGTGATCGTTGACTTGCTCAACGATGAGGCGATGCCGGAAGATGGCCGATGGCGAAGTGCACGTGCATTTGTGCACGATGTATCTGGGTATTGATGTGCTTCAGGGAAGAGGAGGGTCGACCCGAAGTGGTTCTCGCGTTTTCCTGATGTCGACTCGAAGTTTTCATTTATTGTCTCGGGGAAAATGAATGATGGGTGAACTCGAAGCTGCGTTCGTGTAAATTGATGTTTGGCTCGGGTTATTTGAAGTACAGCGGGTTTCAGAAAATTTAAAATAAATAATAACAAAGTTTAAAAGCAATGGGAATTTAAATCAAGATTTCAAAATATATTAACTATGTTTTAGAAGCCAAATTTAATTATAAACAAGTTTTAAGTCAAGTTTTCAAAGATTTGATTTTTAAATTAAAAATGTGTTTAAAAATTGTTTTGGGCTTTGAATAATTTTATTGGAATGATTGTCTAAAATATTCTTAAGGGTTTTCAAATAGAAATTGATGATGTGATTAAATAAGTAATTAAGATAAGGATTTATCTTTACTTACTTAGAGTTTTAACTAATTAAAGGATAATTAATTTAATGGTGATTAGTTAAGGTTAATTAGTTTATATAATTAATCAAAGGATAATTAAATGATTAAATGGTGAATTAAATAATTAAAGGTTAATTATTTAATAATTAAAGGTTGGTGAATTATAATTAAAGGTAATTAATCTATTATTAATGGTTAATTAATAAATGATTAAAGGATAATTAATCAGAATGATTTGTGATTAATTAATGTTAATTAACCAGGATTAGAAATTCATAAGTAATTAATCTAATTTGAATTAATCAGACAATTAACTGATCTTACTTATGAATATTTGGATTCTATTGGATGATTTGATCATTTGATATCCCTGATATATGATGCTTTGTGATATATCCTGATTTATGTTGTGATCTGTAATTTACTTATCTGCGATATATATCTGTGATTTCTGTTTCTGTGATATATTACTATGTGAATATGAAAACCCTTGACCCGTAAACGACACTTGAATTTCGATGCGACAGGGAGTCGGATTCCAGTTGGATATCCGAAACCCACGTCGAATTGTAATAGTGAATCTTTGTGACTGATAAATTTATTTTATCTATGAATCTGTGAATGAAGATAAGCGTTATGGGTTATACCGCTTATCGATATATCTATGATGATTGATGTTGTGCACTATTGTGTGAAACCCCTGGACTACACCTTCACACACACAAATATGGATTTCACGTGGAAATCGGTTAAATCACAGATGATTTGAATTCAATTTTTTTGAAATTGAAATTTTAATTTCAATTGATTTTGAAATTGGAAATTTGGGTTTAAAGTGAAAAGCTTTTGAAATGGGATTTCAAAGATAAAAGTTATTTTGAATAACTTAATCGAGTTTTGAAAATTTAAATAATTTGATTTAAATTTGAATTCAAGTTTGAAATTGAATTCTATGATTTGAAACTAAGGATTAAAGATGCTGTACAAGTTATATATGGGTTAAACCATTTTAAAAGTATTGATTTGGGAATTTGAATTTAATTCAAGGGTTTTAACTCGTGTAAATATAACTGGATTTTTCTGAAATGAAACTATTTGTTTTCAAATAGTAAAAGCTTTCACATAAGTAATGAACTTCCAATTTGTGTCAATAGAATTGAAATGTTTTGAAAACTATGAAATGAGTCTTTAATTCAAAGACCGGATGAGTTAATCCAACTTGAATTGGAATTGTTTTGAAAGGCTATAAATGAATCTTTGGAAACTAGTTTTGAAAGCTATAAGTTAAATCTTGACTTAAAGATTTAACGAGTTAATTCAATTGAAATGGAAATTGTTTTGAAATCCATGAATGGATCTTTGTGAACGGGGTGAAATTTGTGAATTGAATCTTTTTGTTTAAAAGATTAAAGTGTGGAAATTGTTTAAACCATTGTAGGTTTTTGAAATGAATCTTTTTGTTTAAAAGATTGGAAATGGTAATTTTTTTTAACCATTCGAATGAAAAGTTTTGGGCTTTAAGCTGTGATTTAACTGAGACCCCAGTATCCATATGATTTTTAATTGCGCTCGTTATTCGGTTTAGCCAGGAGAGGACCTTTGTGTCATATAACCCATTCCGAATAGTGATACGACGTAAATGGATGGCATTTGAAGACCGGTGGTGAAGACCGGGTATTTGCGAGAACGATAGGATGACCTATCGATTGTCTCTGCACTAAGTCGCGCCGGTATAGAGATTTCCTAAGTGATGGGAAATCCGATCGGGATTGTGAATACCCGGATTGCAAGGGCTTCTTTGGAAGTGCCTTCGGTTCCGTTCGAACCCGGAACGGACTTGTATGGATGTGTGTCTGACGTTACACTTTGAGATGTAAAGCTGGTTTATATCAAATACATTTCTATTGGTGGCGGAGAATTTATTCTCTTAGCTTAACACCCTTCTCTGAGACGTACGAGCTCATAGGTTATGTAGTTGATGGTTACTAGTGATATATTTCCAATTTGGTAATGTGGCATACGAAGTGTTGATGATCATTTGTTGGTCAAAGCGTGCTTTGTGAAAAAGCGTTGCTTTGTGAAAAAGAGTTGCTTTGTGGAAAAGCGTGGCTTTGTGGAAAACCGTGGCTTTGTGAAAAAGCGTAGTTTTATGGACGAGACTTCGTCGAGCCTCACAACCCGGTAATGGTCGAAACAGGAATGTTGCGGCAAAAGGTTTGTAGGGGTAGCGCCCCTAGGGTATGTCATTTCCTTTTGGATAAAAGGTGATATCATGGTATGAAGTCCAGATATTTTACCTATGTGGATGCTGCACAGTTATTATACTTTGTGGTTGTTGCTTTGTGATCGAGGTACCTCAGATAAAGGTCGGTGACGACCGGGGGATGACATGACTCGTGTGTTAGTTACCTAGTTACAACTGTACAGCGTGAGGTAGCGTCAGTGTGTTAGTTACCTAGTTACAACTGTACAGAGTGAGGTAGTGTCGGCCTTGTGTTAGCAGAGATCCTGTTAGGTTCTCGGGGTGTCTTTCCAGAGGCGTTTCCATTTCGGTAAGGAAGTTCCATTGCCTGATCATTTGTTGGAAATCCAAAGAAACAATGCGAACCCTGTACGGTTTTTAGTTGTATAACCTGCCATGGAATGTGGCGGTAACCTGTTATTGAACATGGTAGCTATAGTAGGCATACGATACTGGTCGTATTTGGCTAAGATTAATATTATACTTTCGAAAGGATTTTCACACTATGCACTAGTAATAATATCAAAAGAGTTTTTTCTTTTGCGTAGTAAGCATGTTTGACTATCATAAGAAGAAATCTCCTCCAATTCTACGATTGCATTGTGTGTGTGGCGGGAGGTCTTATGGTAGTTTCATTTTCGAAAAGCATTGCGGGTTTCAATGTTTAAAAGCCTTTTCTATTTGTTTAAAGATAAACTGTTTTGTTTGCTCATACCTGTCCCATGACTGATCTGGAGTTTATTGTTCCCTTCCTAAACTCTGGGTGCCCACCATTTTCCACACGGGCAGTCTAAAGTTGGGTTTCTCAGATATTCAGGTTTAGTAGATTATCTGGAGCTGGTTCTGTTTTTGGGAGTTCATGAACTGCACTTGCTTATCTTTGTGCATCGTTATTGAGAGTTCAACCTATTTCTGGATTGGCGTTTTGGAGATGGAGATTATCCGCTGCTGGTGTTATCATTTTCTTTTCCGCTGCTATTTCTTGTATCATATCTCTGATGTATATTGATATTCATTGTATCACTCTGTTGTATCAGATATTGTATATCAATGTGTTATTCTTTTTCTTCCGCTGTGTTATTTACTTAATGGTGTTATAAGCTCCGGTGAACCAGATTCGGCGTTTGAATGTGCAGCATTTTGAGTACAAGTGGAGTACGGATGCCGATTTTCGAAGGCCGATTTCAGGGTCATTACATGTAGTATCAGAGCTGAGGGTAATACTTTAGCTTAGGATTATAACACATTAAGTAACTCATTAGAGATAGGGTGAAGTATACCCTAGAATGAGTAATCTCTAAGATATCAGTCCGTATGCATCAGTAAATTCTCTTAATATCCATTGATAGTGAGTATGAGTGCAAGAAGAGAATGAGATAGGGGACAGGGGAATACGACTATAATTGGTCAATACCCTGCAACAGTGGAAACGATCTTTTCTCCATCGATCTATTTTGTTCGTCATCTCTTCTCAATTCTTCGATAGTTTCTGGTAGATCCAGGAAGAAATTTGATATATGAATATGGGACGTAAACTCCAAATAGGCCAAAATTGTTTGTTTGAATGAATTGGTTGTTTTGGTTGCTGTGGTTGATAGGTATATTTTAGTTTCTAGACTAAAAGTTTTGAAATTGTATCCATATATCTATCTATCTTTTGGGTCCCAGTATATTCTACGAATGGTTAGTTATCCCTTCGAACTAACCAATGCCACTATATATTTCGTAGATCTGGATAACCCGAGTATTTTGTTGATTGTTATATAGATTCGTTCCTGTATCTATTATTGATATTCTGATTTGGTAAGCCAAATGTAGAATAAATATTCAGTTTGAGTTGATGAAATATTCTTCATCTATCTTTGTGTCTCCCTGGAAAATTTCGAGGACGAAATTCTTTTAAGGGGGGAAGTCTGTAACGACCCCGAATTTTATATAAATTTAAATTGATATTTAGATTTATTTTTGAATAAAATTTGTAAAATTAATCGATAAATGAATTTGAGTTTCCCCGAATCCAAATAAAAATATATTAAATCATTTTAAATATAAATACTGTACATATATGTGAATATATATGTATACGTGATATATGAGTAAAATTGTACACATATATGTATGTATGTATATATATATATATATTGATTTTGAGTTTAAAATCTCAAGTAAATGGTTTAATAATATTTTGAGTTATAAAAAAAAATATAGAGAAATACAAGACAAAGACAAGGAACATAAACAAAGCAAAGAAAATAAAATATCTTGGTACAAATAAACAAAGTATATAGGAAAAAAATCAACATACAAAAAGGCTGTCAGGTAAGTAAGAATATGTATAAGTATGGAGACATATACCTTGGCATTAAATGCAATATCATCTCAGCCGAGATGTTGGCAAGTATAATATGTTGCCTGTAAAATAGGAATGCAAGACAATAATAATATGAAACATAAAGGACATAAGCATTTAATACAGCAAACCAAAGTCAATTCGAAATCTTACAAAGTTCATTACAGCCACCATATGAAGAAAAAAATCTCTGATCATACTTTGTACAAACAAGCAAAATAATATATATCACTTGTACAAACAAATAATAACCCTTTACAAAAGCAAAATGATCATCCTGTAACTTCATTTTCCTATATCCAACTCTTCATCCCAGTTTCGTTCTTGATGCCGAGAAAACTAAAAGTAGTCATCATTCAAACTTTAACAAAAATCTTCAATTAAAACATCAATACAAATATCTGAAAGTAGAAGATTAAGCAAAACAGTTTCAAAACAAGCAAGAATTAAAGCCTGTTGCAACATAAAGCTCTGTTCTTCTTTTCTCTAGAAACTAAGGTGAGCAAACTTCTAAACAAAATCCTTTTTTCTGTGAGTAACTTCATATTTTAATAACTTAAGTTTTTATTTAGTTGCATGACTAATATCTGAAATTTTTTGTATGAAGTATATGCATTGTACTGTATTTTTGGGTGAGATGATGCATGTCTATTTAATAGCCTGGAAACAATATCTGTATATAAATTTTGAAGCTCAGATTTGTAACAAAATTTATCTCTGCTAAATCTGTTGGATGATAGGACTTAGTATCTAAGCAAGATAAGTTTGTATGATCATAAAGCAAATTTTAAAAATTGTATTTGAGTGTCCAAAGTAGAACTGCTCTGTAGAAACTTAAAGAACAGGACATGTTTGATATAGGTGAAATTTCAAACATTTTAAAATATCAATTCAAGATTATAACTTGAATTCTTGCTTGTAATTAGGATTTTTAAACTATAATCACATATTTTTTAGTTGACTTTGAACATGCTTTACTGGGTTGATCAATTCGAGCATTTTGGGTTGCCTCTGGAATTATCGTGGATCGGAGTGGTTGAGGTTTGATCTGGAGGTAGATGGGAGATCAGTGAGGTCGGCAAAAATGGCAGGAAGTTGATCAAAGACCGGTGGTGGCAGGGTTGTTCATTTTTTGTTTCTTAACCCTATTTTTAGTTTGGCTTGGGAAATCGATCGCTACGGCCTACGAGGTAGATCGAGTGTTTCGAGTTTTTGGTGAGTGGTAGCTGGGCCGTAGTCGTAGACGATGCCGGAGTTTCAGAACGTACGATGGCCGGAGTTTTTCAAGCGAGCTGTTGACAGGTTTCGTGGAGGGGATGCACGTGCGTTTCCAGGTTTCGTTTTCGTACTCGTTTTCTAACTCGAACAGATGGCGACATTTTGATGGTCGGGGAATGGTATGTGGGTGATCGTTGACTTGCTCAACGATGAGGCGATGCCGGAAGATGGCTGATGGCGAAGTGCACATGCATTTGTGCATGATGTATCTGGGTATTGATGTGCTTCAGGGAAGAGGAGGGTCGACCTGAAGTGGTTCTCGCGTTTTCCTGATGTCGACTCGAAGTTTTCATTGATTGTCTCGGGGAAAATGAATGATGGGTGAACTCGAAGCTGCGTTCGTGTAAATTGATGTTTGGCTCGGGTTATTTGAAGTACAGCGGGATTCAAAAAATTTAAAATAAATAATAGCAAAGTTTAAAAGCAATGGGAATTTAAATCAAGATTTCAAAATATATTAACTATGTTTTAGAAGCCAAATTTAATTATAAACAAGTTTTAAGTCAAGTTTTCAAAGATTTGATTTTTAAATTAAAAATGTGTTTAAAAATTGTTTTGGGCTTTGAATAATTTTATTGGAATGATTGTCTAAAATATTCTTAAGGGTTTTCAAATAGAAATTGATTATGTGATTAAATAAGTAATTAAGATAAGGATTTATCTTTACTTACTTAGAGTTTTAACTAATTAAAGGATAATTAATTTAATGGTGATTAGTTAAGGTTAATTAGTTTATATAATTAATCAAAGGATAATTAAATGATTAAATGGTGAATTAAATAATTAAAGGTTAATTATTTAATAATTAAAGGTTGGTGAATTATAATTAAAGGTAATTAATTTATTATTAATGGTTAATTAATAAATGATTAAAGGATAATTAATCAGAATGATTTGTGATTAATTAATGTTAATTTACCTGGATTAGAAATTCATAAGTAATTAATCTAATTTGAATTAATCGGACAATTAACTGATCTTACTTATGAATATTTGGATTCTATTGGATGATTTGATCGTTTTATATCCCTGATATATGATGCTTTGTGATACATCCTGATTTATGTTGTGATCTGTAATTTACTTATCTGCGATATATATATCTGTGATTTCTGTTTCTGTGATATATTACTATGTGAATATGAAAACCCTTGACCCGTAAACGACACTTGAATTTCGATGCGATAGGGAGTCGGATTCCAGTTGGATATCCGAAATCCACATCGAATTGTAATAGTGAATCTTTGTGACTGATAAATTTATTTTATCTATGAATCTGTGAATGAAGATAAGCGTTATGGGTTATACCGCTTATCGATATATCTGTGATGATTGATGTTGTGCACTATTGTGTGAAACCCCTGGACTACACCTTCACACACACAAATATGGATTTCACGTGGAAATCGGTTAAATCACAGATGATTTGAATTCAGTGTTTTTGAAATTGAAATTTTACTTTCAATTGATTTTGAAATTGGAAATTTGGGTTTAAAGTGAAAAGCTTTTGAAATGGGATTTCAAAGATAAAAGTTATTTTGAATAACTTAATCGAGTTTTGAAAATTTAAATAATTGATTTAAATTTGAATTCAAGTTTGAAATTGAATTCTATGATTTGAAACTAAGGATTAAAGATGCTATACAAGTTATATATGGGTTAAACCATTTTAAAAGTATTGATTTGGGAATTTGAATTTAATTCAAGGGTTTTAACTCATGTAAATATAATTGGATTTTTCTAAAATGAAACTATTTGTTTTCAAATAGTAAAAGCTTTCACATAAGTAATGAACTTCCAATTTGTGTCAATAGAATTTCAAGTTTGAAATAGAATTGAAATGTTTTGAAAACTATGAAATGAGTCTTTAATTCAAAGACCGGATGAGTTAATCCAACTTGAATTGGAATTGTTTTGAAAGGCTATAAATGAATCTTTGGAAACTAGTTTTGAAAGCTATAAGTTAAATCTTGACTTAAAGATTTAACGAGTTAATTCAATTGAAATGGAAATTGTTTTGAAATCCATGAATGGACCTTTGTGAACGGGGCGAACTTTGTGAATTGAATCTTTTTGTTTAAAAGATTAAAGTGTGGAAATTGTTTAAACCATTGAAGGTTTTTGAAATGAATCTTTTTGTTTAAAAGATTGGAAATGGTAATTTGTTTTAACCATTCGAATGAAAAGTTTTGGGCTTTAAGCTATGATTTAACTAAGACCCCAATATCCATATGATTTTTAATTGCGCTCGTTATTCGGTTTAGCCGGGAGAGGACCTTTGTGTCATATAACCCATTCTGAATAGTGATACGACGTAAATGGATGGCATTTGAAGACCGGTGGTGAAGACCGGGTATTTGCGAGAACGATAAGATGACCTATCGATTGTCTCTGCACTGAGTCGCGCCGGTATAGAGATTTCCTAAGTGATGGGAAATCCGATCGGGATTGTGAATACCCGGATTGCAAGGTCTTCTTTGGAAGTGCCTTCGGTTCCGTTCGAACCCGGAACGGACTTGTATGTATGTGTGTCTGACGTTACACTTTGAGATGTAAAGCTGGTTTCTATCAAATACATTTCTGTTGGTGGCGGAGAATTTATTCTCTTAGCTTAACACCCTTCTCTGAGACGTACGAGCTCAGAGGTTATGTAGTTGATGGTTACTAGTGATATATTCCTAATTTGGTAATGTGGCATACGAAGTGTTGATGATCATTTGTTGGTCAAAGCGTGCTTTGTGAAAAAGCGTTGCTTTGTGAAAAAGAGTTGCTTTGTGAAAAAGCGTGGCTCTGTGGAAAAGCGTGGCTTTGTGAAAAAGCGTAGTTTTGTGGACGAGACTTCGTCGAGCCTCACAACCCGGTAATGGTCGAAACAGGAATGTTGTGGTAAAAGGTTTGTAGGGGTAGCGCCCCTAGGGTATGTCATTTCCTTCTGGATAAAAGATGATATCATGGTATGGAGCCCATATATTTTACCTATGTGGATGCTGCATAGTTATTATACTTTGTGGTTGTTGCTTTGTGATCAAGGTACCTCGAATTAAGGTCGGTGACGACCAGGGGATGACATGACTCATGTGTTAGTTACCTTGTTACAGCTGTACTGCGTGAGGTAGCATCGGCCTTGTGTTAGTAGAGATCCGGTTAGGTTCTCGGGGCGTCTTTCCAGAGGCGTTTCCATTTCGGTAAGGAAGTTCCTTTGTCTGATCATTTGTTGGAAATCCAAAGAAACAATACGAACCCTGTACGGTTTTTAGTTGTATAACCTGCCATGGAATGTGGCGGTAACCTGTTATTGAACATGGTAGCTATAGTAGGCATACGATACCGGTCGTATGTTGGCTAAGATTAATATTATACTTTCGAAAGGATTTTCACACTATGCACTTGTAATAATATCAAAAGAGTTTTCTTCTGCGTAGTAAGCATGTTTGACTATCATAAGAAGAAATCTCCTCCAATTCTGCGATTGCATTGTGTGTGTGGCGGGAGGTCTTATGGTAGTTTCATTTTCGAAAAGCATTGTGGGTTTCAATGTTTAAAATCCTTTTCTGTTTGTTTAAAGATAAACTGTTTTGTTTGCTCATACCAGTCCCATGACTGATCCGGAGTTTATTGTTCCCTTCCTAAACTCTGGGTGCCCACCATTTTCCACACTGGTAGTCTAGAGTTGGGTTTCTCAGATATTCAGGTTTAGTAGATTATCTGGAGCTGGTTCTGTTTTTGGGAGTTCATGGACTGCACTTGCTTATCTTTGTGCATCGTTATTGAGAGTTCAAGCTATTTCTGGATTGGTGTTTTGGAGATGGAGATTATCCGCTGCTGGTGTTATCATTTTCTTTTCCGCTGCTATTTCTTGTATCATATCTCTGATGTATATTGATATTCATTGTATCACTCTGTTGTATCAGATATTGTATCAGATATTGTATATCAATGTGTTATTCTTTTTCTTCCGCTGTGTTATTTACTTAATGGTGTTATAAGCTCCGGTGAACCAGATTCGGCGTTTGAATCTGCGGCATTTTGAGTACAAGTGGAGTACGGATGCTGATTTTGGAAGGCCGATTTCAAGGTCATTACAACGGTCGTCAAGTGTGGATTGCGCTTGGCAAGAACCTGGAGTGGTTACGGATATGAATATTGGCTATGAACGGCAAAGGACTTGGATATCGACCCAGAGAGGTCATGAATTCGACTATTGGATGTTGGATATGGACGAACTAGAACTCAGTTATCTGGTTCAAATGGATATGGAATTGGCTAAGGCTTTGGTTAATGGACTTGGAATCAGACATCGACTCGAAGCAGTCGAGAACGATACGCTTGGACGGGATTGCTTGGTAATGAATTGGATTATGAATCGGATGGTATGGCATGGCTATGGATGGAATATGGACTTCGGATGACGAATTCAGAACTATTCAAAACACACCTTCTTACCACAAGGCATGTTTTAGGGGGCAAATGTTTTAGGTCGGAATATCAACAAATTGGCTAGAAAGGATGGATATCAAGATTGGAAATCGATTGGAAACAAGGCTTTGGTTGATGTCGTCAAAATTTGGCCGAGTTTCGATCAAGGCGGGATCGATTGGGAACGATGATCAAGGCTAGGAGAGGATATGTTTAAAACCTCAGGTCAATCGGAGTTCGTATGCTCGAGATATGGATGGGTTAAGGTTCGTGGAAAATGTTTTCGTATCGATACTGTTCGTATCGATCAACATGCAACACTTCGAATTGATCAGCATGGATACAAACAGTGCCTTTGTATCGATCAGGTTGGATGGCTAAATGGATTTCGACTCAATGGCAATGGACCCAGATCAGATAAGTAAGCGTGTGATGGTTTGTTTGACTCGATCACTTCGTATCGATCAGGATGGACTTAGGATACGGAGTTCGTAGCGATACATTTGTATCGGTTGAATGGCGAAGCATGACGGTGAATTTCGTATCGATCAGGGCTAGAATCGATATGGAGGATGGAGCATTGGTCACAGAAACTTGGACAAACATTTCGTATCGATCGTTTGTTGATCGATACGAAGGACTCACTCGTGCATCGATTCGAAGAAGACCGGAGGACATATTCAGGATAGCTGTGTTGGATGGATACGAAGGTTTCAGAAGCCATGTTCGTATCGATCATATTCGAATCGATCGATATGAAAGAAGCAGTCAAGGCGGCACGAAACATGGATGCGAACGAAAAATGTCCACAATTCGAGGGGAGAAACGATCAACACGGCATGGAAAATGGATCACGGCCTGAGAATAGAGCCACGTCACCGGAGCGCACATGCTTGATATCGATACAATTGGGTATCGATACGAATTGATCGATACGAACGAAGTAGTATAATGAAAGTTCTATTTCGTATCAATCATAACTGGAGATCTACAAGTCCAAATGCTATGAAATTTTCACAGGAGCTTACGCACAAGATGAGGAATGTTCACACCAAGTTTCGACCCCACTGGACAAAATCTTGATCGATACGAATTACGTTCGTGTCGATCACGGATCAAGTCAAAACTCTATGGGATCGATCGCGTGGGCCCACTCACATGCCAAAAGAAGTCTCCCAAGATCTTAGCGAAATATCAGCCTCCTACGCCTATAAATAGCACCCTAGAGCCTACAGAAAAGGGTCTTTTTGGCTTTTCAACGTCCAGACTCTGCCCGATTCAACTTTACACTACGCAGCTGCTGTTATACTCGAATTGTATCATTATAATCTGCTGTAATCAGTTGTAACCGGCAAGGAAAGTCAATAAAAGATTAAATTTTGGAGTGGACTTAGGCTGGAGATAGCCGAACCACTATAAATCCTGTGTCTCTGTCTATTTCTTTTCGCTTGAAGTTCATTATTCTTCATTTTTTATCCTCTACATTATTTAGATCTATGATCTGTGATTATACGCTGCTGGTTTGTGTTCATACGCTGGTGCTTTCACGATATTTGGGGTTTGTGACCATTTTTGGTGCAAACGAATAATAATAATAATAATAATCCTTTTTAGTCATCAGAGTCATCAGCGGATATTAACCTAGAGTTTTTTTCCTTTTCCTTAAACTTTGGGTGCCCTGCTTTTTCGAGCAACCTAGTAGTCAGGTTGAGTTAGAAGAAATCTCGAGGAGCTCGGAGCATCGAGTTAGAAGATTCTTTAGTATATAGTCATCCATTTCCACCGCACTTGTGTTCTATTGTATTTCACTTTTTATGGATAGAGATTTATAACTGTCCATGTTTAACTTTGATAAACGTATTTAAATTTTCTGTTGTAAAAAAATATATATATTGAAATAATATAAGCTATCCCATTCGTGTAAGATACTGTTCTATCTTCTTTTCCTTTTTAACCTTAAGGAACCGCCTCTTCGGCGCTTGGATTTGCGACATGTGAATAACGAGGATGTACTAGTTTCAATGTGAGTGTAACGACCCTGAATTTTATATGAATTTAAATTGTTAATTAAATTAATTTTTGAATAAAATTGTGGAAATTGATTTATAAAGTGATGCGAGTTTCCCCGAAACAAAATAAATTTTGTATAAATCATTTAAATTAGAAACATTGTATATAGTTATAAATGTGAATATATATGTATATGGGCATATATGAGTGAATTTGAAATTATATATATATATATATACACACACACACACACATTGAATTTGAATTTAAAATCTTAAGATATAAACAGTTTAAAAATGAAATTTTATAAGCTATAAAGTATAGGATAAATACATTGGATAAGATCCAATAACAAATTAAATCTAAAAATTCATCTATATTTTGAAATGAATATATATAGTTTTATAAAATATAAAGTAAGTAAATAAACCTTAACACCATAGTACGAATATAACAACTTTATAAAGCACATAAGATACTATGAAAGCATACCAGATAAGTAGAGATGTAATAAGACAAGTATATATATGAATGTGTTTATTTTAGAATGAATATAAGTATACACAATATAAAATCAAGTATAAGCAAAAGAAAACAAAGTATATACGAATGAAAAGTTTGCAAAGGAAGAAGAATACATATCTTCATGTTGAACAGGTAAACAACTATGAACATATAAAAAGAAAATATATACAAGGGGACAAGTATGAACATAAGTACAATAGCATTAAATGCTCCATATCTTAACAACATAACAAAGTCATTTCGAGTTGTATACAAATCTCTTTCAGCCACCAAGATATAAAATTTTCTCTGATAATTTGTACAAATGTGTACACTGTTTGTATAAGATATTATTACCTGTAGCTTGTTTAAACATCACTTTGTAAACTTCCTTCCCTTATCACTTCTCATTTCAATTCGAGCTAAGTAAATAAAAAGACTAAGATAAAACTTCATTTGAAAACCCAAATAAGTCTTCATCTAAAACATCATCAACAACTACAACTAAAAAAAAAGCAAGGGACTTGGCAAAAGGATGTAAATAAAAACACTTTCCAGTTTTTCAAAGAATTCAAAACAAGTTCAAATGGCAGGCTGTTCAAAAATAAAGATGATGCTCCGTTCCTATTTCTGGAAAAAGAAAAATCAAGTGAGCAACTTTGTTTTTTTTCTTTTTCTTCCCAGATTTCTTTGTTTCACCAGTGAGCAAACCCATAACCTCATATATATATATATATATATATATATTGGTTTGCATACAGTGATATATGTTTGTGAATAAGTTTGCATATGTTATGAAATGTGTTGAATGTTGATCTAAATGTGCTGTGCATGTCTGGGAAAAAGACACAAGTATTCTGTTTCAAAGATTTACAGGATGCAAACCCATTTGAAAGAAAAATAAAATCAAATTCTCATCCAAAAATCATTTATAGACTTTTATGTCTAAACAAAATCTGTTCGAAATTTCAAGATCGAAATTTTAAAAATATTGTTAAGTATAAAATATATATGGGTTCTCTGGGAGGAAGGAAAACACTGAAACAAACAAAAATATGACAGTATTCTACTAAAAAGATTTATTGTTTCGATTATATAATTTGTTTTGTAATCGAAAAGCATGATTTTTAAAAGTAAGATCAAATTTTTTTATCAAGTATCCATTGAGAAAATGAGAGATGAATGAAGTGGCCACTTTCTCGAATTACCGGCGAACTATGGCGTTTGGGTGCTCGAAATCATGGCTGGGGCTTGCTGGAAGACTCTGGAGTTTGGGAAAAATATTGGATAAAATTCTAAATCAACATGGGTGTTGATTTCAGTCGCGTTAGGGTTTAAACCCATTCCTGTACGAGGTCGAGGAACCAAATTGTTGCAGTTTCGTCGTCGCACCGGAGCTGATCGCACCGGTGGCGATCGAAGCGTTGAAGTTAGGCGCAGCCGTTGTTGGAGTTACGCGTCCCCTGGTGGCCTGAGGTGGTGAGGCGGAGGATCTTCCTAGTGATCAGTGTTGTTCTAGAATTGGTTCGATGTCGAATTTTCGAAATGGTTAATGTTTTGGATTTCTGGTGGATCAGTGATCTTGTACCGGTCATCGATGAGTTGTGGGGAATGGCGAAGTTGATCGGAGTTCGTCAGATGGACTGTGCACGTGCACGGTAAGAAGTGGGGGTGTCAGTGTTTGAGCGCGAGAGGGTGACTCGGGTTTCAATCGAGAAAGAAGGGGGGTGGTCTCGGGTAGGACGCGAGTTCGAGTAAATTGAAGCTCTGCAGTTCCTTACCAATTTAAAAAGTTAAAGTTTTTAAGTTTTAGAAAAAAAATGAAGGCAGAAGAAGTTGCACAGGAACTCAGGGAAGAAGACGAGGAGGACTCGAGTTTTGGCTCGGGTGGAATACCTGTTTACTCGGGTTTGCTTTCGTATTGGGTTACGCCCAAACAGATTTTCAATGTGACATAAATTATTTTTTTTTTAAAAAAAGTGTAAAACAGATTTTCAAATGATAATTAAAGTAATTAATTAAGATAACTAGATGAAGGTTAATTAATTTATGAAATCAATTTAAAGGATTAATTAATGTGATTAATTTAAAGATAATAAATTTATGTAATTAATTAAAGGTTAATTACTTAGTGAAAGCAATTAAGAATAGATAATTAAAGATTAAAGATCGATTGAATATTAAGGGTTAATTAATTAATGAAAGTGATTAAGAAATGATTTTAAGGATTAATCACTTGTTGAAATTGAGGTTGGATGATTTATTAATTAAGAGTTAATTAATTAACATAATTAATTAGGAATAATTGATTATTGATTAAAAACAATTAATTAATGATTAATTAACCAAGATTTGTAATTTATTCATAAGTAATTAATCTGGTATAAATTAATTAAAATCAGATATTAATTGATTCTACTTATGGATGTTTGGATTCTATTGAATGACTTGATTGTTGATATCCCTGATATATGATGCTTTGTGATACACCCTGATTTATGTTGTGATCTGTAATTTTTATTTCTGTGATATATTACTATGTGAATATGCAAACCCTTGATCCATAGAACGACACTTGAATTTCGGTGCGACAGGGAGTCGGATTCCAGTTGGTTATCCGAAACCCACATCGAATTATAATAGTGAATCTTTATGACTGATAAATTTATTTTATCTATGAATCTGTGAATGAAGATAAGCGTTATCGATTATACCGCTTATCGTTATATCTGTGATGATTGATGTTGTGCACTATTGTGTGAAACCCCCGGACTACACTATACACACACAAATATGGATTTCACGTGGAAATCGGTTAAATCACAGATAAATTAAATTTGATGTTTTTGAATTGAAATTTGGGTTTAATATGAAAAGCTTTTGAAATGGAATTTCAAAGATAAAAGTTATTTCGAATAACTTAATCGAGTTTTGGAAATTTAAATAATTTGATTTAAATTTGAATTCAAGTTTGAAAATTTAATTCTATGATTTGAAACTAGGGGTTAAAAATGCTGTATAAGTTATATATGGGTTAAACCATTTTAAAAGTATTGATTTGGGAATTTGAATTTAATTCAAGGGTTTTAACTCGTGTAAATATATAATTGGATTTTTCTGAAATGAAACTATTTGTTTTTCAAATAGTAAAAGCTTTCACAAAAGTAATGAACTTCCAATTTGTGTTCAAAGAATTTCAAGTTTGAAATGGAATTGAAATGTTTTGAAATTTATGAAATGAGTCTTTAATTCAAAGACCGAACGAATTAATCCAATCTGAAATGGAATTGTTTTGAAAGCTATAAGTTAAATCTTGATTTAAAGATTTAACGAGTAAACCTATTAAAATGGAAATTGTTTTGAAATCCATGAATGAATCTTTGTGAACTGGGTTTTGTGAAATAAATCTTTTGTTTAAAAGATTAAAAGTGTGGAAATTGTTTAAACCATTGAAGGTTGTTGAAATAAATCTTTTTGTTTAAAAGATTGGAAATGGTAATTTGTTTTAACCATTCGAATGAAAAGTTTTGGGCTTTAAGCTGTGATTTAACTGAGACCCCAGTATCCATATGATTTTTAATTACGCTCGTTATTCGGTTTAGCCGGGAGAGGACCTTTGTGTCATAGAACCCATTCCGAATAGTGATACGACGATATGGATAGCATTTGAAGACCGGTGGTGAAGACCGGGTATTTGCGAGAGCGATATGATGACCTATCGATTTTCTCTGCATCATGGCTCCGGTATAGAGATTCCCTAAGTGATGGGAAGTCCGATCGAGATTGTGAATACCCGGATTTGCAAGGGCTTCTTTGGAAGTGCCTTCGGTTCTGTTCGAACCCGGAACAGACTTGTATGGATGTGTGTCTGACGTTACACTTTGAGATGTAAAGCTGGTTTCTATCAAATACATTTCTGTTGGTGGCGGAGAATTTATTCTCTTAGCTTAACACCCTTCTCTGAGACGTACGAGCTCAGAGGTTATGTAGTTGATGGTTACTAGTGATACATTCCCAATTTGGTAATGTGGCATACGAAGTGCTGCTGATCATTTGTTGATCGAAGCGTGGCTTTGTGGACGAGACTTCGTCGAGCCTTACAACTCGGTAATGGTCAAAACAGGAATGTTGCGGCAGAGGTTTGTAGGGGTAGCGCCCCTAGGGTATGTCATTTCCTTCTGGATAAAGGGTGGTATCATGGTATGGAGCCCAGATACTTACTCATGTGGATACACTTTATTTATTATGTATGATGTTGCTTTGTTGGTTTTCGGGATCCCGCGGATAAAGGTCGGTAACGACCGGGGGATGACATGACTCGTGTGTTAGTTACCTAGTTACAGCTGTACAGCGTGAGGTAGCGTCAGTGTGTTAGTTACCTAGTCACAGCTGTATAGCGTGAGGTAGCGTCGGCCTTTTGTTTGCAGAGATCCGGTTAGGATCCGGGGCGTCTTTCCAGAGGCGTTTCTATTTCGGTAAGGAAGTTCCTTAGCCTGATCATTTGTTGGAAATCCAAAGAAACAATACGAATCCTGTACGGTTTTAGTTGTATTACCTGCTATGGAATGTGGCGGTAACCTGCTATTGAACGTAGTAGCTATAGTAGGCATACAACAATAGTTGTATGTTGGCTAAGATTGATATTATATTTTCGAAATGTTTTCGACACTATGCACTAATGATAATAATATCGAATGATTTTTGCGTAGTAAGCATGTTTGACTATCATAAGAAGAAATCTCCTCCAATTCTGCGATTGCATTGTGTGTGTGGCGGGAGGCCTTATGGTAGTTTCATTTTCCAAAAACATTGCGGATTTCAATGTTTAAAAGCCTATTGTGTTTGTTTAAAGATAAACTGTTTTTGTTGCTCACACCAGTCCCATGACTGATCCGGAGTTTATTGTTCCTTTCCTAAACTCTGGGTGCCCACTATTTTCCACACGGGCAGTCTAGAGTTGGGTTTTTCAGATATTCAGGTTTAGTAGATTATCTGGAGCCAGTTCAGTTCTTGGAGTTCATGGACTGACGTTGCTTATCTTGGAGCATTCTATTGGAGATATTCTATCCACTGCTGATGTTATTGTTTTCTTTTCCGCTGCTATTTCTTGTATCATATCTCTGATGTATATTGATATCTGTTGTATCATTCTGTTGTATCTATCATTGTATCCATGTTATATATTGATATATTCTTTTTCCGCTGTGTTGTTATACTTAATGGTGTTATAAGCTCCGGCGAATCGGATTTGAACGGTCGAATCTGCGGCATTCTAGTACAATGTGAAGTACGGATGTTGATTTTCGAGCGGGCAAAATCCGGATCGTTACAGTGAGGACCCGTTTCTTCGAATGTCAAAAATCGACACTAATACATCCTCGGTATTCACATACCGTAAATCCAAGTGCCTAAGAAAAGGTTCTCAAAGGTAAGAAAGAAAAATAAAGACGAAACAGAATCTCACATATGTTATTTCATAAAAAATTTATAGCGGAAATTTAAAATACATTTATCAAAGTTAAAAACATAGACAGTTATAAATTTCTGTCCTTACAAATGCGGAATACTATAGTACAAGAATGTGGTGGAAATAGACAAAAATCTTCAGTAAAGCCTTTTGACTCCATGCTTCGAGCTCCATCTAGATTTCTTCTAAACTGAAATTGACTACTAGGTTGCCTAGGAATAATTAGGGCACCTAGAGTTTAAGGAAAAGAAAAATAAACTCAGGGTCAATCATGGGAGTGGTATGAGAATTAAAATACGCATTTTGAAAATAAAAAGGCATCTCACAAGACCACGCCGCACATAAATACGGAACGGGTTTTTACCTTATGACAAACAAATCATTATTGCATAGAATCACTTGATATTATTTTTAATGACATATCTTTAAAAACATTTGCAAGTAAACTTATCAATCTTAACTGAAATTGTTACCATTATTAAATTCCAGCATACTAGGTTCTACAAACAAAATGGCAGGCTGTTATTGGACAATGGATTTCCATAAAATGACCAGGTGAAGGGACTACCTTTCGGCAGTACATCTCCAGAGGAATGTACCGAGGCACAGAACATCTTCCCTCTACTAACACAAGACTAACCTACTTTTCTCACTAGATGGTACCAAATATGTCATCACCTCGGTCGTTACTGACCTATCCGAGGGCCCTCATAGCATACATCCATAATAATTTAAACCCAAACATCATAGCTGGAAGAAATATATCTAGAAGGGAATGATCATATCCTAATGGTTGCGAACCACATAATCTTTCTGCATCTACCCTATGTCGATCATTTCCAAGTATGAGGCTTGAGCTAACGATTACTTTCACATAGCACTTCATCTTACTTTGAATGCCACACTGCTATTCCATCGATCTATATTGACTTTTACAAACATACAACCTCCGAGCTCATATGTCTCAGAGAAGGGTGTTATGCTAAGAGAAGTTGCCTTCTCCGCCACTAAAAAGATGTATGTTTATAAAAGTCAGAGATGAAATCTCAAGAATGTAGTGTCAACTATCCATCCATACAAGTTCATTCTGAGATTGAACGAAACTGAAGGCACTCCTACTATGATTAGTAGCGAGTAGTCCTTGCAACCCGAAGAGTTTCAGAAATGAAGAGACCACTGCTACTTTAGTATTTGGGAGCTAATTAGAATTATCAACAAGCAGTCCTTCCAACCCGAAAATCTTCGGTCTTCATCCTTCATTTTCTTTATCAAATCTTCATTTTTTTAACGCATAGATTGGTTTGAAGTGGTTTTCGAATAGGCATTACCCAGATCCAACCCCGGTTTCTTCGAACCTATCATCGATAAAAAGAGGTTTTGTGAATATGAAATCATTCTTAAATTGATTAAGTTCTTTTTTGTCAAATCTCTTTTGGAGATGTATATTTCTAAAACATTCTTTCATGTATATGCAGAATCATTAATCCTCTCTTATCACATCTTTTGATTACTTATAACCCATTTTAAGCTTGGAATAATTCGAAATCATTTCAGTTTTCACTTAGGAAATTATTTCCAAATTATTTCATTTAAATCTTAACAAAGATTTCTTAATTCAAAACTAGTGAATATTAAGTGAGCAGAATCTGTAGAAACCATCTAATTCTACTCAATATTAATCCCGTATTTAATGAATAATATGGACAGAATAACAGTGAAATCACGTTTTAAATTCCATGAATAGTACAAATTCCCCTTTTGGGCTTTAACACTAAGTATAAGAAGATTATCTTTATACAATCAAAATTGTATTTAATTTAAATTTTGAAAATATTTTTATATACTTAACTCGTTTCCGACATTTCGACCTTATCTATCCCTTGCTCAGGGAAGAGGACAGGTAAGCCAGGGCACTGGTTGCTCCTGAACATCTCCTTAGTTTAAGTAGCTCACATTCAAATTTCACGAATAGAAAAATCCAGTCTACTCATCAGCTTTTAGAGCCAAGATTAAAACACTTAATTTGTAATAGATTTTCCTTGAACCATTTTTTTAAACTATTTTTAAATAAACTAAAATAACCCAAATCATCATTAAAACAGTTAATTATTCTTGTGAAAACATTCATAAAAGATTTGGAAAAGAACTGTTAAGTTTAAAGCTATATTTCAAAGGATATAGAAAAGTGCCGTGGAAAGTGCTCTTTTATGTTATGTTGATCAAAACGACGTTTTATTATTTGAAAATTCATTTTTATTACTCAAATCACTTTTTCAAACATTTTAAAAGATTTATTCCACATTTTAAAATAATTTTAAAGCATAATTTTCAAAGAAATCCAGTTTTGGATCCCGAACTACAAAACCGCTATTTTTCAAAAAGCTTATTTTACTCATATCTCAAAACTACTCATCGAAATCTCGATTTTCTTTCTTCATTGGAAAACTACGTATATAATAGTTCGGAAAATTCTCATGTAAAAAAATTATGAGGTATATTCCATCTTTTACACTCGTTTGGCTTTTGTGGTGTGAAATCGCGAACTGCCATTACGCGACATGCCTATTTTTGACTAAATTTTCAATTCTCATTCAAACTTCCCCAAAACACATTCAAATGTTTATAAAACATTTCAAACTCGTTTTTAATCCATTTAAAGAGGTTTAACATTCCATATGCACCCATTCATTCATTCAAGGAAAGCGATTTTTTTATGCTTATCGACATGTATTTCCATGACTTGCATTTATTTTCAACATTCATATGAAACAATCCAAACTTGATGACCAAAGCATATTAACCATCCATTTACAAATATCATACCATCATCCAACATATAATATAATAGTTTATAAGTTCTTACCTTCATTTTCCCTTCGAGCTAACAGAAAATCGGTTGTAGCTCCGCTATTACAAAATTAAACTCCATGAAATAGTGCTTTGAACCCTTGATGTGGCTCGGCCCAGCCTTGGTGCTTATGATCTAGGTGGTTTGGGGTGGTGGCCATGGACTTTGGAAGAGCAAAGGAGGTGTTTAGAACTTGTTTTGACGTGGATCAATATAAACTAGTGTATACATTTTCCTCTTTTATTTGATAAAATTTTTTCTAACTTTTATAATATATTTTTTATGAATAAGAAACCATTAAAGAGGCTCTTAGAAAGCTTGACAAGAAGAGGAAGAAGAAGTGGAATGGTATTAGGATTTTTGTGAGAAGAGGGGTGGTATTTATAGAAAAACCTTAGAATAAAATATTGTATTGCATAATTACCTAAATAGCCTTAGCCTACACCCCTCCCCTAGCCTTAAGCGCATGGCTTCCCCCTCGCCCAAAGGCATGTAATGGTTGATGTGAGTTGATGGTGTGGTACAATGAAGTGATGTTTGTTTTATGGTTACTTAAAGGCTAAGCTTAGGAATTATTAAATCATTTTTGTATTATATATATATATATCTGTGTGTGTGTATGCGCATGTTATCATGTGCATGTGACATATGTATGTACATGTTGGTGCATAACACTTCGAACGTCTTTTGTTCGTTAAATCGTTGAAATCAGGAGAACCGATTATGGTCACATTTTCACTTATTTATTAACATACATATATTTGCAAACAAAATTCGAAAATAAATTTCTTATCATTTTAAACTAAATAAAATGATCACATTTAATTTATAAAACCATATAATTAATATAAAAACTATTTACAAAAATTGTCATTATATCGATAAAGCGATATCGATTTTCCTTATGTTTTCAAATCAAATATATATCTTTAGAAAACTATCATAGATGATTCATTATCACTTTATAACTATTCAAAATAAATTATCATCATTTAAAATAATTATTTGGATAATTAAAATAATTATTAAATCATTAAATCTTAATTTAATTTAAATAAATCAATTATTTATATACAATGTCATTTTATCGATATAAATTTCTAGGAAAATATTTATTCAAAATAAGATTACTATTACTTATTGTCACTTGAAACAATATTATCTGTATTATCATCCTTTTATCTACATAAATCCAAAAATAAATACAATTTATCAAAGCGATAAATTGGTGGATCGTTACAGACTCCCATCTTTAAAAGAATTTCATCCCTAAAATTACCCATACAAAAACCCCAAAGGTTTGCCCAAAATATTTATTTTAAATTTAAACCCGTACGATGTATATAGATCACTTGTACACAATAACCGATTCGATCTTTTATTCGAATCCAAAACTTTATTTTTGAACTAGTATGGATCCCCCAATCTTTTAGTGCTGACTCTGACATGACTTCCTAATCAGAACTTTAGTTCTCCTTGCACAGCTCTCAACTATGATAGAAAACTCAATTATCTAACCATAAACCATCATCAATGTTTGTGAAGGCCCGCATTTTGGAAGGTTTAAATCGACAATAATCCACACATGTCCATCTTAAACAATCCGAAACATAGATAATCATTAGGATTAATTAAGAAAAATAAGAAAGGAAGGAGAAAACAAACACAGAATCTCACAGCGGAACGATAAAATATAATAATTAAATAAACAGTTCATGAAGTTGTTTCCTATACATTTGATTATAATTTATACAACGTTTATCAGAGTTGTATATATATAATAGAAAACAAATATAATGCAACAGACGACATGATGCAGGAATACTAATAGTAATAATATACCCAATCTTCGTCTTCGTCCTCCAGAAAATGATTTTCAATGCGCTGAAAACTCAGGGTTGACCCGAGCATAATGAAAAGACAAAACACTCGAGGCAGGACTAAAATACCCTTATATGAGTCAAATCGATATCAATATAACATGAGTGTAATAGCGTCGGAGATGTTTATGGGGTTTCACATCTCCTATACAGTGTATAACGTGCGTGCAATAACTCAAGTGATGTTATGGGATTTTCCATCTCTTAAGGATCCATCAAAATATTTATGTATAGTAGGATACGCTATATATATAATGTCTAATTGGTAAAACAAATATCAAAATAGTGTTAAGGCTTTACATTGTTCCCCTTTAACGTATTTTTAACCATTGTCGTATAGTTTTCATACAATACACCAGTAAAACGTCGGTGGATAGGGATGCGCCATGATACGACAACACTAAACCAAAATCGTAAGGGTCTCGTATAAGGATAAAAGTATGACAAGGCACGTGCGGCAATGCCCAAGGTAGGATACTACCAGTTTACCCTTCCCGGCTTGTAACAATCCAAAATTTAAGCTATTGTAATTAATTAACGAATTAATTAAATGATAAAATGACTTTGTGAAATTATCAGAATTGAGCCACGGGAGTTGCATCATTGTGTTCGTGGTAATTTTCAGGTCAATTTTCATATATTGAACGTCAAAATTCTAGCTAAGATGAAGAAGTTACTAAAAAAACAAGAAATAAAAAAATTATATAGGGAAGGTCGACCCTAAGGTCGAAACACACCATAGCTAGGTCGACACTAGCAAGTGATGGGTCGACACCCAAGTCGACATGCATGAATTCTTGTACGAGAGAATGCATTCTTCATCCAGATCGATTTTAAGACGTCATTTTGCAGCTTTTGTCCAATCCTGTGCGTCCATGCTTCCATCTGAAGGTTCCTATCGAGCCTATGACATGGTTTGTGACACCCCACCTCTATACTCACACTAGCCTAGGACACTATTGGGTAATGCCGTCGACTGGCGCGAAGAATAAGGCTGTTGAGGAGCGGCCATCTGTGTAATTGCTTTATGCGAGTACCGATATGTCAGATAATATGACATACATTTCAATTCAAGAGGAAATCCGACATATCAAATACAAACTCAAAGCTACAATACAATGGCTATGTGGCATTCAGAAACAAATATAGAAATAAGCATAACAGAAATCAGTCGTAGATATTCATATCACTAAGGCGGAAACAGATATGAATATAACACATAAAAGTGTACATCAAAATAGTGGTTATATAAGATCCACTACATCACAAAAGAATAGGTACAAGTGCTAGACAAAAAATATGTATACATCAAGGAGTCTCTATCTCGAATGTATAACAACAAAAACTACTAAGCTAAAGTAGTTAGCCAAAAGTCAGATGATGGTCCCTGATAAGAAGTCAAGTAGAAGCACCTGAAATACCTCGGTCTGAACCGAATATTATTTAAGAAGAAAAATAATAAACGGATCAGTCTAGCTATAAATATCAAATAAAATGAGATAGGATAAGAGATATGACAAAAATGTATGATAACAATAATGCCATACTGTGACAAGTATACATCAGATAACAACAAAATCATACAATATCTCAAATATTCTCAAACACTAAAAAGAATGTCATATTCTTTAAATTATTCACCCAAAACACAAATATTGACAAAACATATCAATGCCAATCGCAAAAATTGGTGAAACACAAATTCTAGAAATCATCATCTAGAAATCCAGAAATCACAAAAAGGGAAAGGCCTATCAAAAACGGGAGCATGAAAACTCACCAACACATGTATCACAAATGAAACGCTATTCCATGGTCGCTAACCATAGAGCCGGTGCCACGACGTAGTATAACAAAACGCCCGAGGAACCTGAAACTCAAATAATCCGGAACAACGACGTAGTACAACGTTACGCCTGATGAACCGAACTACAAAAAACCGGAACATCGACGTAGTACAACGTTACGCTCGATGAACCAAACTCCAATAAACCGGAACATCGACGTAGTACAGCGTTACGCCCAATGAACCGAACTCCAATAAAATCCATAGGTCGCTAGCCTATAAAAATGAGATGAAACTTAATAGAATGGATTACAGTCCCCCACGCGGACAAAGAGACATCACGCATCGCTAGTCTAAATCATAAAACGATCACCTTTGATCAATAAGAAGTGTGAATCACAGTAAGCTAGTAAATATAAGAGTTTAGCTTCATGTCCCATAACCACTAGCTTAACTTAAATATTTACGAACAAATTGTAGATTTCCACTCAAAGATTGTCACAAGATTTTCAATCGAACAAGTCCAAAAATTAACCGACGAAGTAAACGCAAGTGTTTCATACCACTTGTTTTGCTAAGCCGTTTAATTAGATTTCTCATACGAATGAGGTAAAGGTTTGTATATACTAATAGATTTGGAAAACGGTTTTAAAAACGAGCTTTGTATTTAAAAGTACTGTTGAAATCGTTTTAATGAAAGAGTTTGAGTATTGACTACTAGTATAGAAACCTTTGTATTTTAAAGTGACAAACCACATAAATGATTGTAGAAACAATCAATCACCAAAAATTTACATACGAGAATGTGAATTAAATCCATAAAAATCGATATCAAATCCATCAAATGGATATTTCCAAAAATCCAAAGAAAGAAGTCATCAAAGTCGATAATAAGTGATAACAATTATCCAGATCAACAAAAATCGATTAAAATAGGAAATCCACTCAAAAACATAGGCAAATAGGAAAATACACAGTTCTAGACGTCTGGTTTAGAATCCAGACGTCTGGATTTGTTTTCTGGAAATTTTCAAAAAACCTCCCAGACGTCTGAAATTTCAAAGCAGACGTCTAAGCCCTAACTAGACGTTTGAAACTATATTTCAGACAGCTGGAATTAGTCTCTGCCATTTTATTTTTTTCTGCTGTTTATATTTTTTCCTCCAGGTCTATAACTAGACGTCTGGACTTGATTACCAGACGTATGGTCACCTGGTCTGGGCAACAATTTGCCTAGGCCATGGTGGCCAAAATGTTTTGGGAGCGATCGGACGAGCAATGAAGACTAAGGTTTTATGGAAAGCGACAACCCAGCATTATAGGCTCTTCGATACACCCCAAATATCATGTCCAAACATCCATAGTAGGATTTTCATAAAATTGGACTTCAAAACCAAAAATTGGAAAATTCACCAAATCAATTCAAATCAAAAGTAAATGAACGCAAATAAATTTTAGGAATTCATACCTAACAACAATGAGAGTTATTGATGTAGATGTGAGTTAAAAAACTCATCTTTAAATCCAAAACAACAAGTGAGAAGCTTTAAAAAAAGAAAGATCAACCACTCTTCAACTTCAACTCTAGAAGCTCCAATCTAAGATCACAATCAAATATTTCCTAAGTTAGGTTATAGGAAATTTCTGAAATTGGAGAGAGATTGAGGTGGAGAAGAAGAAGGGGATGCTTACCTAAGCTTCTCCTTTATTTTAGAGCAAGAACTTGAGTTTCCTAATCAACTAGGGTTTAGGAATTTCTATTTCCCATTCTTTCCCTCATTTTTCTTTAGCTTGAAAGTGTTAGGAAATGGAATGAATGAATGAAGAGGAGTTGAGTGGAGTTAGGGTATTATGTTGAGTTAGTGGGCTGGAACCCAAACCCAAATCCCAAAATAGAAAAAGAGCAAAATTCTACTCAACTCCAAACATATCGATGTTTATACTCAAAAAAGTTGTAAATGCCATTTTGGACTCAATAGAAGTGGTCTCGAGTCCCAATTCGACTGTTTACAAAAAGCAACATTTCAGACTTTAATTTGATTAATGATGCTATATTTAAATAAAACATTTAAATATACAATCGTAAAATATGCGGGTTGTTACAGACTCCTCTCCTTAAAGAAATTGCATCCTCGCAATACTTAAGAAGAAAATAAAAGGTAACAACAACACTAAGGCATAACAATATAAAAGAAGAAATTATGAAATGAGAAGTTCACCATAAAGAGCACGAGAGAGTAAGTCCGGATGTGTTCGCTTGATGAATTCTCTGGATTCCCAAGAGCAATCCTTAGGATTTAAGAACCATTGAACTTTCACAAGCGGAACATCTTTATTTCGAAGGCGTTTAACCCTCGAAGCAATGATACGAATAGAATGTTGCTCACAAGTCAAATTAGGTGAAACTTCAATTTCTTCAATAACATCGGGCTCAAGAATAGAATCGAAATCCCTAAGGCATTTCCGTAGTTGAGAAATGTGGAACACGTCATGAATAGCGGAAAATTGAGCCGGTAATAAAAGGCGATAAGCCACGGAACCAATGCGTTCAGTGATGGGAAATGGACCAACATATCGAGGTGCTAATTTTCTCAATCGACTGAAACACACAACACCCTTCATAGGTGAAACACGAATGAACACCAATAAAGTCTGGACCTAAAACCAGCTTCTCACCAGCTTCAAGCCAACACGAAGGAAATCGGCATGGCCTTCCGTAGAGTGCCTCGAATGGTGCCATACCAATACTAGGTTGGAAGCTATTATTATCAGAAACTCAACAAGAGAAGTATGATCTTCCCAACTTCCACCAAAATCCAGAACACATGCACGAAGAAGATCTTTAAGAATACGGTATAAAAGAGAAGGATGAGCCTCAAGGCTACATAAAACAAGAGATGAACATGAATCGGATTCACGATCTCGAATCTCACACGTGGGTAAAGTCTCGAGATCATTCCATTCGGATATCATCATCGAAACAACTGCTTGTTGCTTATGACTAAGGGTATTGGCAACTCGATTAACCTTTCCGGGAGTATAGAGAATATCAAGATCATAAGATGCAAGGAACTCGAGCCAACATCGTTGACGCAAATTAAGTTCCTTTTGAGAAAATAAATACATCAAAGATTTATGATCGGTGTAAGAACAAATTTCTCTCCCAAAAGATAATGACGCCAAATTCTAAGGGTGAAAACAATAGCCGCGAGCTCTAAAACATGAGGGACATATCTAGCCTCGGCAGGCTTTAATTGTCAAGAAGCATATGTGATAACATGTTCCCTTTTGCATGAGAATGACATTCAAACCAATACGACTAGCATCGATACAAACAATGAAGTCTTGGTTCCCTTCAGGAATCACAAGAATAGGAGCATCGGAAAGGAGTTCTTTGAAATGATCCTCTTTCCCGAAAAACTAAGACATTCAAAATTATGATGAACTTTATGTAATCATCTTTTTAGAAAAAATTTACTTTTTACAAGTCAATTTATTGTGTCCGACTGTCTCATCATAGCGTTTAGGAGATTCCTATCGATAACGTTGATCAAGCGCATCGACCAGAACTCTTAAAGCACTCAATGGGCAAAATAACACAAAATCATCTTCTATATGATAAACATGTCTCTTAAAAATTTTACAAATATTCTTCGCTTGTTTAACAACAAAATCCAATTATACTTATAAATATCTTATTAAAAAGATTTGCAAATTTTAAATTGTTGTTTTCATCCATAATCAATGAATACAAGGATGGTCTAATCGAGATATTCGTAGAATACTCGATTCATAAGATGGATGAAATAAGCTGGACAAACCGAATGACATCACGAGTCACTCATAAGAATCATAACATGTGCGGAATGTGGTAAGTGGAATGCTACCCTCCGCAACTCGTAGCTGATGAAAACCGGTGGCAAGGTCGAGCTGAAAAGACCTTAACACCACTCAATAGATTGCTTAGGTGATAATCCTAAGACAAGCTCAAATATACCAGAAAATTCACGAACTACTTGAGTGAGGGAAATAACATCTTCCTCATCAAGAGGGTTTGAAGAATAAAATGATGCCACCGAATTTGGAAATCGAAATCATTAAGAAAAATTAAATATCTACTTAACAGATTGAGAATGTTGAAGATGGATAGTCCTCTCAGGACATAGGATATGGGCTTCATAATGATTAAGCCAATCCTTTCCCAAAAATCAATTCTGAAGCCTAAGTAACGCATAACATGCAAATCGGCTTGGAAAGAATAATCACATAAAATAATCTTGACATCTTTACAAAGAAAACTGAGTGTTGCCGTTCCACCAACTGGATTCGCAATTCTCAATGAAGTCATCAAGTCCATAATATTTTAAAGAAAAAGAATCAAAAAGTTCTTTTGATATAAAATAATGAGATGAACCCGTATCAAAAAGAACTCGAATAGGATAACCAAAAAACAAATTAATGCTATCAAGGATAAAATGAGAAATACCTTGACCAAGAGAAGAGTCACTAGGAGCTTGCACAACATTTAGCTTTCCCTCCTTCTTGCTTTGAAGTATGGGACACACAGATATATGATGACTCAAACTTTTGCAATAGCGATAATAAAGGGGTTTCAGACACTCATTTGCGTAGTGGTCCATAGAACCACAATTGTAGCATTGTCCACGACTAGAGGTAGGAGTCTTTGCTACTGAAGTTTCTTGCTTCTCTTTCTTGTTGGGATTGGGGCCTTTGAACTTAATAGGCCTCTTCATGTTATTGTTGAAGTTCTGTTTGGCACGCACAACTTCAACATCACTTTCTTTATTGGCCACTTCAAGTCGAAGAGCGATATCTACAAGCCGATTGAAAGAAACTTCTAGTTTCAGAAGTAAAGGCTTTTTGAGGTTCTTATTCAACCTATAGACAAACCTCTGATTTTTCTTCAATTGGGTATTAATATACTCGGCCCCATATTTAGAATAAGATTCAAAATATGCGATGTAATCCATCACAGAAGATTCACCTTGAACAAGGTCAATAAAGCGTAGGGCTAAAGTTACCTTTTTAGCTTTCGGCACAAACTTTAATTCGAACCTTTCTTGAAATTGCTCCCAAGTGAGATCCGCTTCGATAATTTCCAAAACCAAAAGCTCATACCAATCTAATGCTCTCTCCTAGAGCATGCTAGAAGCCACTTGGACTCGATGAAGATCCACAAGGTTCATGCGAGAAAAGATGTGATCGCATGATCTAAGCCAAGCTTGGATTTCTATAACGCTTTCGGAACCCTTGAATGGCCTTCCACCCAAATCGGTATAATATTTGCACAAGCGTGCAAACCCAGATTTAGGATGAGTAGGCTATGGAATGGGTCCGACAGCTTGAGCATTGTTCACAAGATCTAAGAGCTGCTGGGCATACATAAATACTCCATCCTGAGGAGTAGCACTGGATTGACCGGCGCTGGGACGGCCTGGTCCAACCATTTCTCTTCTTTAAGAAAGAAAGAAGAGGAAAAAGGTTATTCACAGAATGAATATCAAACAAACTTGATTGATAAAACAAGGCATCATAAAAAGAAATAGGATAGAACAGTACAAAGACTCGAATTAAATCCTATGTCACGATTCCTAAGAAAGACTTAGGACAATGATCCTTGCTAGATTATTCTACATTGTTCCGAAGTTTGGCTCTGATACCAAGCTGTGACGCCCCACCTCTATACTCATAATAGCCAAGGACACTACTGGGTAATGCCATCGACTAGCGCGAAGAATAAGGATGTTGAGGAGCGACCATCTGTGTAATTGCTTTGTGCGAGTACCGATATGTCAGATTGTATGACATGCATTTCAATTCAAGAGGAAATCTGACATATCAAATATAAACTCAAAGCTACCACACAGTGGTTATGTATCATTCAGAAACAAATATAGAAATAAGCATAACACAAATCAGTCATAGATATTCATATCACTAAGGCGGAAACATATATGAATATAACACATAAAAGTGTACATCAAAGTAGTGGTCATATAAGATCCACTACATCACAAAAGAATAGGTACAAGTGCTAGACAAAAAATATGTATACATCGAGGAGTCTCTATCTCGAATGTATAACAACAAAAACTACTAAGCTAAAGTAGTTAGCCAAATGTTAGATGATGGTCCCTGATAAGAAGTCAAGTAGAAGCACCTGAAATACCTCAGTCTGACCCGAGTATTATTTAAGAAGAAAAATAATAAACGGATCAGTCTAGCTATAAATATCATATAAAATGAGGTAGGATAAGAGATATGACAAAAACGTATGATAACAATAATGCCATACTGTGACAAGTATACATCAGATAACAACCAAAATCATACAATATCTCAAATATTCTCAAACACTAAAAAGAATGTCATATTCTTTAAATTATTAACCCAAAACACAAATATTGACAAAACGTATCAATGCCAATCGCAAAAATTAGTGAAACACAAATTCTAGAAATCATCAACTAGAAACCAGAAATCACCAAAAGGGGAAGGCATATCACAAACGGGAGCATGAAAACTCACCAACACGTGTATCACAAATTGATCGCTATTCCATGGTCGCTAATCATAAAGCCGGTGCCACGACGTAGTACAGCGAAACGCCCGAGGAACCTAAAACTCAAATAATCCGGAACAACGATGTAGTACATCGTTACGCTTGATGAACCGAACTTCAATAAACCGGAACATCGACGTAGTACAGCGTTACGCCCGATGAATTGAACTCCACTAAACCGGAACATCGACGTAGTACAGCGTTATACCCGATGAACCGAACTCCAATAAAATCCATAGGTCGCTAGCCTATAAAAATGAGACGAAGCTCCATAGAACGGGGTACAGTCACCCAGGCGGACAAATAGACATCTCACATCGCTAGTCTAAATCATAAAATGATCACCATTGATCAACAAGAAGTGTGAATCACACTAAGCTAGTAAATATAAGAGTTTAGCTTCGTGTCCCATAACCACTAGCTTAACTTAAATATTTACGAACAAATTTTAGATTTCCACTCAAAGATTGTCACAAGATTTTCAATCGAACAAGTCCAAAAATTAACCTACGAAGCTGTGCAGTTAAAGCGCTCGGTGGATTCAATGCAGTAGAGGTGCAAAAAGTCATAGCGGGGATGTAGCGAAGATATAGCGGGATATATCGGATTACTCTAAAATAGCATATAAATCCCATACTTGTTGTTTTTACAAATATATAGATAGTAATTATGTGAAAAATTAACATTCAATTGAATTATAATTAATACAAAAATAATTTTAAATAAAAATATGTGCAAATGTATTGTAAATGAACGTAAAATTGTTATATAACTTAATTTAATTTAGTAGAATATTAGAGTATTATCATTTCTAAACATATATCAAAAATTCAATGAAATTAATTAATTTCATAATTTTTATAGCGTATAAATATCATTTTTCAATCCAATTTTTTATAGAAGATATAGCGGAATATAGCGGAAATAACGGGATATAGCGGAAATAGCGGGGATTAAAGCGGAAAGGCTATATGTTGGGGATATATGGAAAAATCGAAGCGGTAGGAATCCACTATAAGATATATTGGAGTTATAGCGGGGATATAGCGGGGCATTAACTGCACAGCGATGAAGTAAACGCAAGCGTTTCATACCACTTGTTTTGCTAAGCCGTTTAATTAGATTTCTCACACAAATGAGGTAAAGGTTTGTATATACTAATAGATTTGGAAAACGGTTTTAAAACCGAGCTTTGTATTTAAAAGTAGTGTTGAAATCGTTTTAATAAAAGAGTTTGAGTATTTACTACTAGTATAGAAACCTTTGTATTTTAAAGTGACAAACCACAGAAATGATTGTAGAAACAATCAATCACCAAAAATTAACATACGAGAATGTGAATTAAATCCATAAAAATCGATATCAAATCCATCAAATGGATATTCCCAAAAATCCAAAGAAAGAAGTCATCTAAGTCGATAATAAGTGATAACAACTATCCGGATGAACAAAAATCGATTAAAATAGGAAATCCACTCAAAAACATAGGCAAATAGGCAAAATGCACAGTTCCAGACGTCTGGTTTAGAATCCAGACGTCTGGATTAGTTTTCTGGAAATTTTCAGAAAACCTCCCAAACGTCTGAAATTTCGAAGTAAACGTCTGAGCCCTAACAAGACGTATGAAACTATATTTCAGACGTCTGGAATTAGTCTCTGCCATTTTTGTGATAACCCAGATTTTTGAACATTTGTTAATTGGATAATTAACTGTTTTAATCAATTAAACAGATAAAATCCTGATAATAAAAGATATCCGGATATGTAAATGAATTTGGAAATATAATAAAAATTAAATTATAAATATCTGGATAAATATTTTATAATCTACTAATATAATTACTTAAAATTGGCAAATTATTCTTTTAAAATAAATAATAATGTGTTGTTATATGTATATATATACATATGAGTAGATTTTACATAGAATTGGATTGGAAAATTCAAGAATAAATATATATGATTATTATTAGTATAAAATTAAGATTTTAAAATCATTCTCTTTTAAAAGTTATAAATACTAGAAAATGTATGAATATAAATATAAAATTAAATAGAAAATACAATATATAAACATATAAAAAGATTTAATGTACTTCCTTTTAAAAAATACACATGAGATAAATTGAATTTATATATAAACCTTTAAAAACATAAGAGATAATTAATTCACAAATTATAAAATGAAAAGGTTTAAACCATAAATTATAAACAAGGGTTTAAAACATAAATTTAAATATTCTTAACAAGTGTAAGATAATTAACAAATGCAAATGACAAATGTTAGGTTATTAGACAAGTGTCACCTTCTAAATTTTATTTTTCTTTTATTTTAAAATCATAAAATCAAGTTAGGAATATATCTCTATTTTCTTTTCATATTCTCATTTCTAGAACAGAGAAAAATATGAAACATACTAACCTGAGAAAAACCCAAAAACCAAAGCCTGAGATTTAAATGAAATGGAAATTTAAAAACCAAGTTCAAATCTAGGAAGCAAGATCAGTTTCAAATCAAAGAAACAAAGTGCAGATCATCTCAAAACATCAAGCAATTTAAAATCAAAATCAAGTGCAGATCAAAATTCAAGTCCCGGTTTCAAAATTTTCAGGCTCCTCTGTTCAAATCCAAGCAGGTGAGTAAACTTGGAAAATTTGATAAATCTTGAACTAGTATGCGATGACTTTATAAGTATGATCTGAATTATGCTATGCATGTTGTTTAAAAAATGATTTTAAGTATATATATGTGTGTGTGTTAACAATTATACCTGACTGGAACATTGAAAAGTAAGTCTCTGTTCAAACTGAAAACTGTGAGTAAAACTTTAATTCTTTTTAAGATAAAATCATCCATATAGTTTATGCATGCCACAAATTGATGATAACAATAACTTAAAATGATTTGCTTGGATGAAATAAATGTTGTCTGGATATATAGATTGAAATTCTGTTGCAGGCCTGTGTACACATGTGCATATCTCTGTTTAATTACAACAGGTTAAGATATGTTCAAATAAAAATTAAAATCTCTTTCCCTGATTACTTTTAGCACATGATGTTTAAAGTAAATTTGGTGGTGATGGTGTAATACAAATTTTAAAAATGATAACAAGTAGAATTATCGGGTAATTATCTAGTAAAGAAAAATTTACAGTAAAAACTCAAGAATGTCAAATTTTCAACTTCCATAATTTATTGTTTCATTTATATAACCTGATTCGTACCTAAAAATGATGAATTTAGACGGTAACATCAAGATTTTTAAGTGTCTAATTGGGTAGATTTTGTAAGTTGAATGGAAATTGAACTTTCATCAATTTCCGATGATCGGTGGAGATTTGAGCATTGTGATCGAGGGTGGAGATAGCTTGGGGGACGGGGGTTGTAGGAAAAATAGCCGGTGAATCTCTAGATCACCGTGGTGGTGGGAATTGGTTGGAGTAGGGTTTTAAACCCAGTGTGCTCGTCGAAGTTTGAAGAGGGAATTCGTCAGTGTTGAGGGACGGGAGGTGATCGGACCTGGGGGGATAGATGGAGGGAACTGCGGCGGAGGTTCGGGTTGGTCGGCGAGCGTTCTGGTGGACGTAGATGGCGAGACGTGGTGGTTTCCGTTGATCGTGTTGGGTTTAGTGATGCACGACTTGCTCGATTTTTTTTTCCTGGGTGATCTCATCGATCTGGGTTGTGGTATTCATCGGCGAAGTCGTAGATGACCTTTTGGACGTCGCGGTGATGACCAGAGTTGATCAGTTTGGTTGTGCACATGCACGTGCATTTCCTTGTGTCAGATGGTAGCTGAGTGTTTTGGTTTTGGGGAAGAAATGATATTGTCGAGTATATACTCGAAGAAGATGGTGGTTCGTCTCGAAGATATTCGACTGTGAGTTGCTCGGGATATTTCAGGGTATGACTCGAGTGTTTTGAGGGTAGGCTCGGGTTTCCAGATGAGTGAATCTGTTAACAAGTTTTTTTTAAGAGCAAATAATTAAGCAAGTTCTAAGAGAAGTTGTATAAGTTTCAAAACAAACTGATTAAATTAAATTTCAAGTAAAGTAATTATCAAGTTCAAATAAATTTTTAATATACAGATTTATAAAGTCAAGTGTGTCTTGTTTTAAATTGTTTGATTAAGGAAATTATAAAATTTGTTTAACTTAAAGTGTTAAGTTAATTGTTTAAGTTATTAAACTTAAATTAAATGATTTAATTAGGCAAGTAAATTATAAAGGTAAATGTTTTAATTATGATTTTATAATTAAGAAATTTAATAAAGATAAGTAGTTTATCTTAAGATTAATTAAGACCTTGAATGATTATGGATTAATTAAATTAATCAAGTAATTAAAGAGTAATTAATTTATTAATTAATGATAAAAGGGTGGTAAATTAAATTAATTAATTAATTAGAGATTAATTAATTCATAATTAAGGATAAATTAAATAAGTAATTAGAGACTAATTACTTAAATGGTAATTATTTAATGTGAGTAATTAGGGGATAAATTTGTTAAGAATTAATTAATTTAATTAATGATTAAGGTAAATTAATTAATAGTTAAAGATTAATAAATTTAGGATTAATTAATTGAGTAAGGATAACCAATTAATCATTAAAGTAACTAAAGAAAAGTTAATTAAGGGAAGTAATTAAAGCCTGTTGATTAAACTGGGTTAAGTAATAAATTTATAAGTAATTAATTTAATTGGCTAAATTAAATTAATTATAATTATGTGATTTATTAATCTGGCTTAGGGATGATGAATTGAATTGAATAGAATATTTGGATTGATTAATGTCTATGGTATGTTAATCTGATATGATATTTGATGTGTGACACTTTGAATATAGCTGTGATAAATATAAGCTATTTATTTGTGATTGAGTTGCTCTGTGATTACAGTGTTATGAATTGAATTAAATTGTTTAACTGAAACATCTTGGCTTAAAGGATGACATTTGATTCGAAGAGACCGGGTTCGGGTATCAGTAAATACCCGAAACCACTTCGATTTGTAATCTTTAATTCTTTATAGATGTGAATATGGAATCTAATAGGCTGGAATGAGATAAATTAAGTAAACCGGACCATTTAAAAACTAAGTAACGGTACTTAGTATTGTTTTGTAGAATAAGTGTTGACTATAACTAGTTAAGAACTCGTACGAAGGTACGAGTTACCTTGGGTTGCAAATAAGTTTATAACTTGGCATTTCAAAATTTTATGGGTTTACTCACGCTGGTTTCCAGCCTGACCCGGGTGTTACTTTGATGTAATGCTCAGGTCAGACCGAGTATTACAGATTTCCAGGTAAGGACGTTCTGGAGCTCAGGAGGCGAGCTGGATGGCAGGAACGTATGGAGTGTGATATATTGTTATTTATTGGGACGAGTTATTTTAACTGTCCAGTGATTAAGAAATGTTGTAACTCTGATATATAAAAAAATGTAATTAACTGATACAGTTTTTCTTTGTATAACTGATATTATTATTTGCTATTGTAATTTGATCCGCTGCGAATGTGAGAATCTATGTCTTATTCTGTTTCTTTCTTCTATCTCTTTCTTTTTCTTCTAACTATCTGGAATTTTCGGGTTCGAAATTTCCGGGTCGTTACATTTGGTATCAGAGCGAGGTTAAGCGAGAACCTTGGCTCTGTTGAGATTACTCGTTAAGGATAGGGTCAATGGTACCCTAGAACGAGTTGAGTGTATATATATATATGAGAGCGTATTTGTTATTTTCATATATAAAGATTTCAAATGATTTTTATATAAGATTATATTTGATATATAAAGCAATATTTCTTTTAATATATTAAAGAAATTGGTGTTGAATCATTGGAATTAAATAAGATAATAAGAATTAAGTGGTAATAGAAATACAACGAAATTGAAATTAAATGAAGATAAGTTTGAAATAGAATTCAAACTGAAATTAAAATCTTGGATTTGTAGAAGTGTTATCAAGAATAAAGATAATAATGAATTGTTTTCCAGATATGATAATCTTGGTTATTATCATAAATGGTAGTTGTGTTTAATAATGAATGTTGTTAATGACTAAGCAAAATGAAATATTTTAGGGAAGTAAACTTTTAGGTGAATATGACTTATAATTTGTAAATTAAATTGGATTTAAATTGTGAAGTTTTGAATCCTAAGTTTGAAAACATTTTAAATTGTTTTCAAAATATTAAAAGAAAAGAAATAAATATTTTTCAGGTTGTTTTTGAATATGATCTTATTTTAAAATAAGAGTTGTTTGGAAAATTAAAAAAAAAATTGTTTTTGAATTAAACCAAGAATGGTTTAAAATTTAAAGTATAACTTGGTGTGTAAAGAAAATGTATATATGAGGAATATACATAATACCAATGATGATTTGAAATGAACACTTAGTGTTGAGTTTTAAATTGGAATGTGATGTAAAACCCAAAGTAAAGTAAGTTTTTAAACTTAAAAGGGGAAAGATTATTAATCTGAAGTTTAAAATTTGAATGGGAATTCAAATTGTGTAAAGTTGACCGGATTAAGTAAATATAATTTAACTTAAGGAAGTTAAATAAGTTTAGATTGAACAACTTGAATTGGAAATTTCAAGATGAAATTTAAATTTAACTTGGGTAGTTAAATGATTAATTTAAATAGGAGCTATGAGTGATCTCAAAATGGGTTTGAGAATGGAAAATGGATAATAAATTAGAATCTGAAATTTAATTGTTTTTGAATTCTTATTTGAACTTTATAATAAGTTAAGTAAAGATAATTTTAAAATGAAATTTGGAATTTGGATTTAGAGTTTAATGGTTTAAAGATATAAGTTAATTTGATTTAAGAAATTAAATCAACATTTAGAAATTTAACTCGAATTTATATAAATTTGAGATAGCTTAAAATTGAGTTTTAAATTGAAATTTGTTCAAATGGGATTTGGTTTGAATTAATTAGAATTGTGATTGAAGATGTATAAGTTTAAAAATCAAATGGAATTTGATTTGAATTTGGAAAGGAATTAAGGTTAATTCAACTTGAATTGGGATTAAATCAATTTCAATGGAAATTGAAGTTATTTAAATTGCAATTGAGTTAATTTAAATGGAGATGGAAATTTAAATTGAATTGATGAGAATTGAACAGCTTGGCTCTGGATTATTTTCAAAATAAATTGTTTTAATACAAATATATTTTTCCAAACTATTTACTATATAATCTTTCTTCTTAAACCCCAAACTATCTCATACTTATTTTACAATTATTTTGGAACTATTTAACTATTTTGAAACTGTCTTATAAACTAATTACTATTTTTCAGTTACCTACATCTAATCACTATTTTAAATCTATTTTGCAATTATCTAACTATTTTTATATATACTTAACTATTTTACAGATATTTTACAAACTAATAACTATTTTTCAACTACTTATCCATTTTAAATTTTTTCAAGTTATTTTTAAATTTAAATAGGTCAGAGTTCAGACTGTTTGTAATTGAAATAATAACTCAATTGGAAATGGAAGCAATTGAGATTAAGTGAATAAAATTAAAGGAAATATGAATAGAAAAGGAAACTGATTTGGCTAATAACCAATAAAGATAAATACGTAGGATATACGTATATTATTCTATTCGCATAGTGATTTGATCCAGATTCGAGCACAGAATTTCGAGATAGTATTATCGATCCGAGTTGGGATTTTTTCGCTCGATTTTCGACGGCGAACCTGGATATGGATTGTTGATTGGTTCTGGATATTCTCTATCATGGCTACGACTATGCAAGGAGAATGACGATTTCTGATCAAGAAACCAGATCTGAGTCCGCACTAGGAAGTCGGGTGGACGATACTAGTTCGGAAGTGAAATTGTGTGATCGATTGAGTGATCAGATTGATATTGTGTACGAATGATATGTGTGCATCGTACGGATTTGAATGAAATTGATATTGAAGATTGGGGATAAGAACTGTAAAATGGTTTTTGAAAAGAAATATGGTTAATAACTTTATAAAAGATTTATCAAATGTGAATATTTGATTTAGAATAAAATAAAGTTATATATCCTTGTTATATAAGGTAAATCTTCCCTTGTTGAATCTATTGCTAAAAGAAAAGGGTTTTGAAATATTTGAAGTATAAAAGAGGTTTTATACAAAGTTTGAAATGATCCAAAGTTTTCAAAGTTATATATATCTATATCTATATATATAAAGGATCTTATGAGAATGATTTTGGAAAAGGTTTTGGGAACCTATGGATTTTGGAAAGGGCTTTTGATTTTTGAGAAATCAATTTTGGATTTTGGAAAGCCTAGTTTGAGAATTATCGATTTTTGGTAATCGATTTTGTGTAAAGGAGATTTTGATAAATCATAAAGGGTATGATTTGAAGATACTATAAGTATATAGTATAAAATGTTTTGAGTATAGCTTTGGGGAAAAAGGCGCTCCCTTGAAATGAACTTCTCAGGAGTGCCACTGGGTGGTACTGCCTTGAACCCCAAGGGGGGATTCTAAAGTTGATCCTGTGAGGAGTCCGGACAAAACTAGTTCCTGAGGATTATTTGTGTAGCGAAAGTCGAGGGGCTGGTGCCCACAGAGGCATTTGGGTTATTCTGTGACGACAATGTAACTCGATGTCACTACGATCTACTGCAGACCATAGCGAAAGTCATGTGTGCCGCTGAGAGCCAACTGTCTACGTTTGATTTTATATCGGTAGACTGTGACACTATGGTAACATAGCGAAAGTCGTGTGTGCCGCTGAGAGCCAACTGTCTACGTTTGATTTTATATCGGTAGACTGCGACCTATGTGGGAGAAGTTTCATTATTTGGCAGCGAAATTCGGTGGCGCTGATGCCTACAGTTATATGGGTTTGTGCTATGATAGCAACGTAAGGCCCGGGTATAACTGCGATCTGTAGCGGGTTCCATGGCGTAATCGAGGAGCGCGGAGACCTACAGTTATCTGTGGATTTTGCTGGGACGGCAACGTAACCATCGGGTTAACTGCGACCATGGATGGGAGTGATGATTTCCAGAGCATTCTCACCAAAGATATTTCCTCTATTTCAAAAATGTTTTCTATATTTTCAATAAATTATTTTCCAAGTATTTTCACTGGGTGTTGAAAACGGGTCTGCTAAGTACTTATAGATTTTCAGTCTTACGCCTGATCAACGTATGACCGAATTTCTGTGAGAACGATGATGGATTTGTTGAAACATCGAGTTATAAAAAGTATTTTTATAAAAACTATTTTATAACATATATAAATTTTAAAAGTGTTTTAAAGATGTTTCAAAGAAAATTTTTCTGATAAATAAGCATTTAATAAATTCTGGCTTCGTTCCTTTTCGAGGACGAAAAGATTTAAAGGGGGGAGAAATGTGATAACCCAGATTTTTGAACATTTGTTAATTGGATAATTAACTGTTTTAATCAATTAAACAGATAAAATCCTGATAATAAAAGATATCCGGATATGTAAATGAATTTGGAAATATAATAAAAATTAAATTATAAATATCTGGATAAATATTTTATAATCTACTAATATAATTACTTAAAATTGGCAAATTATTCTTTTAAAATAAATAATAATGTGTTGTTATATGTATATATATACATATGAGTAGATTTTACATAGAATTTGATTGGAAAATTCAAGAATAAATATATATGATTATTATTAGTATAAAATTAAGATTTTAAAATCATTCTCTTTTAAAAGTTATAAATACTAGAAAATGTATGAATATAAATATAAAATTAAATAGAAAATACAATATATAAACATATAAAAAGATTTAATGTACTTCCTTTTAAAAAATACACATGAGATAAATTGAATTTATATATAAACCTTTAAAAACATAAGAGATAATTAATTCACAAATTATAAAATGAAAAGGTTTAAACCATAAATTATAAACAAGGGTTTAAAACATAAATTTAAATATTCTTAACAAGTGTAAGATAATTAACAAATGCAAATGACAAATGTTAGGTTATTAGACAAGTGTCACCTTCTAAATTTTATTTTTCTTTTATTTTAAAATCATAAAATCAAGTTAGGAATATATCTCTATTTTCTTTTCATATTCTCATTTCTAGAACAGAGAAAAATATGAAACATACTAACCTGAGAAAAACCCAAAAACCAAAGCCTGAGATTTAAATGAAATGGAAATTTAAAAACCAAGTTCAAATCTAGGAAGCAAGATCAGTTTCAAATCAAAGAAACAAAATGCAGATCATCTCAAAACATCAAGCAATTTAAAATCAAAATCAAGTGCAGATCAAAATTCAAGTCCCAGTTTCAAAATTTTCAGGCTCCTCTGTTCAAATCCAAGTAGGTGAGTAAACTTGGAAAATTTGATAAATCTTGAACTAGTATGCGATGACTTTATAAGTATGATCTGAATTATGCTATGCATGTTGTTTAAAAAATGATTTTAAGTATATATATGTGTGTGTGTTAACAATTATACCTGACTGGAACATTGAAAAGTAAGTCTCTGTTCAAACTGAAAACTGTGAGTAAAACTTTAATTCTTTTTAAGATAAAATCATCCATATAGTTTATGCATGCCACAAATTGATGATAACAATAACTTAAAATGATTTGCTTGGATGAAATAAATGTTGTCTGGATATATAGATTGAAATTCTGTTGCAGGCCTGTGTACACATGTGCATATCTCTGTTTAATTACAACAGGTTAAGATATGTTCAAAGAAAAATTAAAATCTCTTTCCCTGATTACTTTTAGCACATGATGTTTAAAGTAAATTTGGTGGTGATGGTGTAATACAAATTTTAAAAATGATAACAAGTAGAATTATCGGGTAATTATCTAGTAAAGAAAAATTTACAGTAAAAACTCAAGAATGTCAAATTTTCAACTTCCATAATTTATTGTTTCATTTATATAACCTGATTCGTACCTAAAAATGATGAATTTAGACGGTAACATCAAGATTTTTAAGTGTCTAATTGGGTAGATTTTGTAAGTTGAATGGAAATTGAACTTTCATCAATTTCCGATGATCGGTGGAGATTTGAGCATTGTGATCGAGGGTGGAGATAGCTTGGGGGACGGGGGTTGTAGGAAAAATAGCCGGTGAATCTCTAGATCACCGTGGTGGTGGGAATTGGTTGGAGTAGGGTTTTAAACCCAGTGTGCTCGTCGAAGTTTGAAGAGGGAATTCGTCAGTGTTGAGGGACGGGAGGTGATCGGACCTGGGGGGATAGATGGAGGGAACTGCGGCGGAGGTTCGGGTTGGTCGGCGAGCGTTCTGGTGGACGTAGATGGCGAGACGTGGTGGTTTCCGTTGATCGTGTTGGGTTTAGTGATGCACGACTTGCTCGATTTTTTTTTCCTGGGTGATCTCATCGATCTGGGTTGTGGTATTCATCGGCGAAGTCGTAGATGACCTTTTGGACGTCGCGGTGATGACCAGAGTTGATCAGTTTGGTTGTGCACATGCACGTGCATTTCCTTGTGTCAGATGGTAGCTGAGTGTTTTGGTTTTGGGGAAGAAATGATATTGTCGAGTATATACTCGAAGAAGATGGTGGTTCGTCTCGAAGATATTCGACTGTGAGTTGCTCGGGATATTTCAGGGTATGACTCGAGTGTTTTGAGGGTAGGCTCGGGTTTCCTGATGAGTGAATCTGTTAACAAGTTTTTTTTTAAGAGCAATTAATTAAGCAAGTTCTAAGAGAAGATGTATAAGTTTCAAAACAAACTGATTAAATTAAATTTCAAGTAAAGTAATTATCAAGTTCAAATAAATTTTTAATATACAGATTTATAAAGTCAAGTGTGTCTTGTTTTAAATTGTTTGATTAAGGAAATTATAAAATTTGTTTAACTTAAAGTGTTAAGTTAATTGTTTAAGTTATTAAACTTAAATTAAATGATTTAATTAGGCAAGTAAATTATAAAGGTAAATGTTTTAATTATGATTTTATAATTAAGAAATTTAATAAAGATAAGTAGTTTATCTTAAGATTAATTAAGACCTTGAATGATTATGGATTAATTAAATTAATCAAGTAATTAAAGAGTAATTAATTTATTAATTAATGATAAAAGGGTGGTAAATTAAATTAATTAATTAATTAGAGATTAATTAATTCATAATTAAGGATAAATTAAATAAGTAATTAGAGACTAATTACTTAAATGGTAATTATTTAATGTGAGTAATTAGGGGATAAATTTGTTAAGAATTAATTAATTTAATTAATGATTAAGGTAAATTAATTAATAGTTAAAGATTAATAAATTTAGGATTAATTAATTGAGTAAGGATAACCAATTAATCATTAAAGTAACTAAAGAAAAGTTAATTAAGGGAAGTAATTAAAGCCTGTTGATTAAACTGGGTTAAGTAATAAATTTATAAGTAATTAATTTAATTGGCTAAATTAAATTAATTATAATTATGTGATTTATTAATCTGGCTTAGGGATGATGAATTGAATTGAATAGAATATTTGGATTGATTAATGTCTATGGTATGTTAATATGATATGATATTTGATGTGTGACACTTTGAATATAGCTGTGATAAATATAAGCTATTTATCTGTGATTGAGTTGCTCTGTGATTACAGTGTTATGAATTGAATTAAATTGTTTAACTGAAACATCTTGGCTTAAAGGATGACATTTGATTCGAAGAGACCGGGTTCGGGTATCAGTAAATACCCGAAACCACTTCGATTTGTAATCTTTAATTCTTTATAGATGTGAATATGGAATCTAATAGGCTGGAATGAGATAAATTAAGTAAACCGGACCATTTAAAAACTAAGTAATGGTACTTAGTATTGTTTTGTAGAATAAGTGTTGACTATAACTAGTTAAGAACTCGTACGAAGGTACGAGTTACCTTGGGTTGCAAATAAGTTTACAACTTGGCATTTCAAAATTTTATGGGTTTACTCACGCTGGTTTCCAGCCTGACCCGGGTGTTACTTTGATGTAATGCTCGGGTCAGACCGAGTATTACAGATTTCCAGGTAAGGACGTTCTGGAGCTCAGGAGGCGAGCTGGATGGCAGGAACGTATGGAGTGTGATATATTGTTATTTATTGGGACGAGTTATTTTAACTGTCCAGTGATTAAGAAATGTTGTAACTCTGATATATAAAAAAATGTAATTAACTGATACAGTTTTTCTTTGTATAACTGATATTATTATTTGCTATTGTAATTTGATCCGCTGCGAATGTGAGAATCTGTTTCTTATTCTGTTTCTTTCTTCTATCTCTTTCTTTTTCTTCTAACTATCTGGAATTTTCTGGTTCGAAATTTCCGGGTCGTTACAATTTTATTTTTTTCTACCATGTATATTTTTTCCTACAGGTCTATATCCAGACGTCTGGACTTGATAATCAGACGTCTGATCACCTGGTCTGGGCAACAATTTTCCTAGGCCATGGTGGCCAAAACGTTTCGGGAGCGATCGGACAAGCAATGAAGACTACGGTTTTATGGAAAGCGACAACCCAGCATTATAGGCTCTTCGATACACCCCAAATATCATGTCCAAACATCCATAGTAGGATTTCATTAAATTGGACTTCAAAACCAAAAATTGGAAAATTCACCAAATCAATTCAAATCAAAAGCAAATGAACGCAAATAAATTTTAGGAATTCATACCTAACAACAATGAGAGTTATTGATGTAGATGTGAGTTAAAAAACTCATCTTTAAATCCAAAACAACAAGTGAGAAGCTTTAAAAAAAAAAGAAAGATCAACCACTCTTCAACTTCAACTCTAGAAGCTCCAATCTAAGATCACAGACAAATATTTCCTAAGTTGGGTTATAGGAAATTTCTGAAATTGGAGAGAGATTGAGGTGGAGAAGAAGAAGGGGATGCTTACCTAAGCTTCTCCTTTATTTTAGACCAAGAACTTGAGTTTCCTAATCAAACTACAGTTTAGGGATTTCTATTTCCCATTCTTTCCCCCATTTTTCTTTAGCTTGAAAGTGTTAGGAAATGGAATGAATGAATGAAGAGGAGTTGAGTGGAGTTAGGGTATTATGTTGGGATAGTGGGCTGAAACCCAAACCCAAAGCCCAAAATAGAAAAATAGCAAAATTCTACTCAACTCCAAACATATCGATCTTTATACTTAAAAATGTTGTAAACGCCATTTTGAAATCAATGGAAGTGGCCTCGAGTTCCAATTCGACTGTTTACAAAAAGTAACATTTCAGACTTTAATCCGATTAACGATGCTATATTTAAATAAAACATTTAAATATACAATCGTAAAATATGCGGGTTGTTACATGGTTGCACCAGATTTAATCTCCAAATCCAATGGTCCGAGATCCACAAGTGACAATATAAATAAGACCCTAGGCCTAGCTATTTTCCTCATTCAGATTTTCTCCATCTGGGTTCGCTGCCTAAGGCTGGACCCTAAAAGGAATATTTTTTCGGGGAGAAGATCTTTTTAAATTAAAAAATTTTTACCCCTCAAGTAGATCCGAAAAGGCCAAAGGAAGAAAAAAGGACCACATGTGAGTGTTTAAGTAATTATTTTAGATTTTTAAGTAATTTAAATAATAGGGTTTCCAATAGTTGTAGTTTTTCTACAATTTTAGGATAACCTTTATACAAGTTTATTTACAGTTTTAGACTTGTTTTTCAGTCTATTTTCTTTTAGCTATTCTTTTTTTAGTTATTTGCAATTATTCATTGTTAATTATAGCTTTTCCAACTATTTACAGTTATTTACAGTATTTATAGTTATTTACTGTTATTTACGTTTTATTTACATCTATTCTACGTTTGGGATTTCTTCTGTAATAATCAGTTTTTTGTTAATTTCCTTTTTACGTGAATGGAATAAATAGAATAGAATAAATCGCGACTATGAACTAAAATATAATAACACTAAATTTACATAAAATGGGACGTAAAAATGAGAAGAACTGTAATAAATTGGACTTAGACTGAAATAGGAAAATTTAAAATATTTGCAAGCTTAGTTATAATATATATAATTATAACTAAAAAGAGAAAATAGAAGAAATGACAGAAGTAGCTTATTTTTAAAACTTAGACCTTGGGTTAAGTAAATAAGCAAAGTTATAACATAGGTTATAGAGATAGAACAGAAAAGGGTTATTTTTAAGAATTATTCTAAGTTAATAAGCAAAGATAGTAGTAAGACCCGTACCAACAACATTCCCTTTTTCAGTTGGGTCTCACAATAGATTAGGTAAGGCTAGGATACGCTTATGTTGGAGTAGTGGTAAATAAGAGATTAAAAAATAGAAGTTCAAACATGGGGATTTGGACAAAGGGCGCAACTAGATTTTTTTGTTAGATAAGACCCGTACCAACAACATTCCCTTTTAGTCAGACATAGGTGGTCTCACAATAGCATAGGTTAGGAAAGGGCACGCTTATGCTGGAGCAGTGGTAAATAAGAGGTTAACAGGATGGAGCAACAGAGAGCGTGAGCCTAGTGGTGGTCGAGCATGCGGCCTCAGTGCTGGTTGATAAGTCGTTATGCGTAGGTGCCTTCTGCGTAGGGACTAATAGGGTCTAGTCCGCAGTATGCGTAGGTGTCTTTTGCTTAAGGACCAATGGGTCTAGTCCGCAATAGGCATAGTGGAGATAGCAGGCTGATCATAGGGTAGAATTAGGACTTCGGCCTAATCAAAGTAGGATTGGGAATTCAGCCTAATCAAAGTAGTTATTTAAAACAAGTGCAAACAATCTAATAAAACAATTTAAGCAAATCAAACAGTTAAACCGTATTTTATTCCAGCTTTATCTTTCCTTTATTTCCTTTTATACTAGAACCATTGCAAAGTCTATTATCTTTATCCTGCTTAAGAATACTAGTAATTACTTTCATTCACTAGACTTTTAGTCTGACCCACTCCTCTATTTCCCTTTTTTTCCCCATAGGCCAATAGCGCAGGGATAGTTGATTTCGGATTTCTTTGGAGGTTCGGCTGCGGAGATTTTTCCTCATGTATTCTACTTCTTCCTTTTCAGTTTTCATTTCATTTGATGTACTGGTACTTTTCTTTGAGAGGGATGGTTATTTTATGTACTTTGATGTTATGACTGAGATAATGTTTTTCACTAGACATGGATATTTGGTATTTTGAGACATATTTGGTTTTATGAATTATTTTGTAGTTTGATTTTAAATAAGTTATTGTTTTAATTGTTTCCGCTATTTTATTTATTTTGTCTTATGAATCTTAGTCTCTGTAAGTTTTTAGCTATACCTACAACGCACCACATCTTTTAGTGTGCCTTTTGGGTATACTAAGGGGTGTGGGGTGTTACACTGCTGGTGGTAACCCCTAACGGACCACTAAGTCCAACACTCTCAAAATCCGAGGGTGCGCACCAATCAATAACAATGTAAATGATGGTAATACGAAGAACTGTGTCCGCTAGAGGTAGCTAGCCTCATTGATCGGTACGACACCTATTTTAGTCGTTTCAAATTGAAACAAGTGTCAGGCCAATCAATCATCGTTCTCTTTCTTCAAATCCAGCAAACGTATGTCAAATCCAACCACTTCATTATGGACCATCACTCCATGTACGTTGTTGTTCAAGTGGTTCCAATATTGATAGAGAGTATGCCAATAAGAGGCCCCGGTCTCTTTAACAATCAAACGTCGATTTACACACCGGTTGGTACTTTTACATTTCGAAAACATTTCATACTTGATATCAAAATATCATATTCACTTCAAAATCAATTTCATTTCAGATCCATCATATTTACTTCAAAATATATCAATTTAGCTTGATGCGTCAATTTCACTAAAAAATTAAATTCGAATTACAATTTAGGTTTTAACTTCACTTTAACCCAATTTATATTTAAATCCATTATTTAAATATAAACGATTCCCACTCTGACCCGTTTGAATTTTTAGAAATACAGTTTTAAAATAGCCTAAATAGTTAAAATAGTTTAATAGAAAATAGTTTGAGTATTGAAATGGTTTATATAGTAAATAGCTTGGAAAATCGAATGAATTTTGAATATTTAAAAGATAGATTTAAGTAGTTTATATTAAATAATTTATTTAAAAATAGTTTCAAAGTCAAACTGATTTAATTCCAAATTTTCCAATTCAAGTCACTTTCAATTTCCATTTCCATTTAAATTCAATTTTATTTCTTAAAATCAAAATCATTTAAATAATTTCAAATCAAAATTTTAAAATCATTTAATTTAACCAATCCGTGCCCGTATATAATTTTCTATCCTATGGCCAAGTGAATCCATTATTTCAATTAGTTTCACGGATGGATATATATCATTTCAATCCAAAATAAATGTAATAGGTATATATCATTTCAACCTATTTCTTAATTTATTCAAGATAATTCGATTTATAGTTTTGGATTCTGTAAATCATATAAAGGATAATAGCAGGATATATCAAAATAAATAAATATCCAAATCATCGAAAACATCAATCAATAGCATTCATCACAATCAACATCCAAATCAGTTAATAAATTGCATCAATTAACCAATTATCAATAATCGGGAATTTTATTAGCAGTTTACTTCCCATACAAATTTAACCGTCAATTTAAAGTTCTATCAGTTAATTTAGATGTCCATTTAAATGTCAATTAAAATGATCAAATAATAGTCAACAAATTTAAATCACTTCAAAATTTTAAATTTCACTAACATAAAAATATTCTAGTACGTCATGCGCATTATAAAACACTCACCTTTTATTTTTTGTTGTAGCTTTCGCGTTTGATTTCAATTAAATTCGAACGCGTTCGAATTTAACTAAAAATTCTGCAAGCTGTAAATTCAGACAATCCAAAACCCATGTTGAATATTTCATCAATACGAATCCAAGGCGACTGACCGCTTTGGATTTGGATCTAAAATGAACGAGTTACGGAATTTATAAGCATTTGAATTTATGAAATCAATTTATATAAACTTAATCCACCATTTTAATTCCTATTACCCACTTTGACTTCGCCCAAGCCCATGAACCAAAAAAAATGGCCCAGAACTTCTTCTTCCCTAGAAAAAATCATGCACACTGATAACATGCCCAAACACATGCCTCCAACCCCTCCCCTATCTCGCTCAATAGTCAACGGAAACGCTCGCCACTCGATCCGATGAACTCCATGACCAATTCTCTACCACCTTGACCACAAAAATTCGAGCTCGGCACACCCTGGTTGATCGCGACCGTACAGATGATGGAAATCACCCTTGCCCATCGCGGACCACCGCTCCTTGGCCGCACATGCCACTTCACTTTCTCCATCCGAGAGCACCACCTCTATCGTATAATGGTATGCCCGAGCCTTGTCTACAAAATCGTGGCTCCAAGCTTCTTCCACCTGCTTCACTGTTGAACCCAAGGTTTCAAGCTTTAGCATTTTAGCGGAATATATGATTTTGGACTTTGATTTCATTTGTTTGAATTTACAATAAGTCAGGCATGGTTGTTTTCTTTTTTTGTTTCCTTTATTTTATGCTGAAAAGCAAATGACGAGAGGAAAGGAAAGAAAATGTATTTAGGAAGTGGATTTTTGTTCCTAATTTAAAAGCATGCTACCACTTTTTTTTTATTTTTTTAAACCTGTGTGTGCTTGTTTATATCAGAGAAAAAGAAACGTAGGGCTGGCTTGTAGGGTGGCTAGCATTGAAAAACAGGGTGGCTAAAAGTAAGTTTGTGTGGGCTGATGTGAATGTAGGGTCAAGTCATATATATTATTTAGATTTTCAAAATATCCAGTTGTAAATTTTGGATCCCTATCGAGGCGTGCCGTCCGTCCTTCATAATGTTATACCCTTATTCCGAACGCAATGAAATAAGTATCGAGATCTAATTCGATCGTATGGAGAAGATAGCTTTTTGAACCCAATAAAATATTAAATTTCCGATATAAATTTCAATGCGTTTCTATCCCGTACGACCAAACAATAACTCAAAATGATACAAAATTTGAAATCCGATAATAATACATTATTACGGATCCAATAACACTGGTTTCGTCGAAATCCGAGAATGTGCCCCGAAAGGCTATTTTACATGCTAATTTAAACGAGTTATTTCTAAAATCGAGAAAATCACTTTTGAATCCAATTTAAAAAAATTATTATCTTCATTTTTGTCAAAATGTGATAACCCGGATTTTTGGACATCTGTTAATTGGTAAATTAACAGGATTAAATTTATAAAAACACCGATTTGTATGTTAAATAAATAAATCTCTGGATAAATGAGTAATATATATATATATATAAAGATATATGCAAAATTTATAATGTCGAAAATTTTAAATGTATACTTATACAAATATATAAGTGTATAAATATATATATGTATATATATGCCATGGGTGGTAGGATATTTGTAAATTTGTAAAAGTGTGGATACATATTTAAAAATAAGAACAAATTGAGAGTATGATAAATATATATTAAAATATATTAATACATGGAAATTACAAATGTAAGTTAAATATGTTGAATTTGGATGATTCAAATATCTGTTAAAGAGGAAAGAAATTGATTAATTGATTCAATCAAATCAATTAATTTAGTTGGTATATGGAAGGATATTTTGAAGAAAATCAATTAATTAGGCAATTTGTTATATGAAGAAAGAAATTGCTGATGGAGATTCAATCAAGGAAAATTATGGAAACCAATCACCATTATCCATTTACGTAGAAATTAAATCATGGATATTTGGAACATAATCTGTAAATTATTTTTCTTAATCCCTAAGTAACTCCTTTATTGAGTCTATTTAAATGAAGGAATTACATCTTCATATGACAAGCAAGTGTAGTATCCACTATAATTCTCTCCTCTCTTGTACTCTTTTTTTTAATGAAATAAAAAGTTGTTGGGTCTCCGTGGACGTAGGATATTCATATCCGAACCACGTTAAATCTTCTGTCTCTTATTTCTGTTATTTTTCTGTGAGACTGCATAATTCTTTTTACTGTCATTGGTATCTAAATAGGCAATACTAGGTCTTGATTTGAAATCGCTTCCGCAGCGCACCGTGGTATTGAATTGTTATCAATCATCAATTTTTCACTACAGTTTGGTATAAGAGCTAGTGTTATTGTTCCTGTTTTGGATATTAATGGCTACTTCTAGTAAGTCTGTTGGTAGATCTGGTGTCAATTATGGAGTAACACGTTTTGACGGAAAAGGAGACTTTGGTACTTGGAAGATAAAGATGGAGGCTGTATTGAAGAAGGAGAAGACTTTTAAGATAATTTCTGCGCCTGAGAAGCTAAAAGAGTTAGATAGTGAAACTTTAGAAGAGATGGAAGATGAAGCCCTAAATACCATCCAGCTAAGTCTTTCAGATGAGGTTCTTAGAGAATTTTCTCAAAAGAAAATAGCAAAGGAATTATGGGATGCATTATCTGATGCATATCAGGACAAGTCTCTCAGTAACAGAATAATTCTGCAACAACAACTCTATTCGTACAAAATGAAGCCTGGAGCTGATCTCATGGGGCATGTGGATGCCCTAACCACCTTAGTAATGAATTTGAAAGCAGCAGAAGTTGAAATTACAAATGAGGCTCAAGTAGTAATCCTTTTATGTTCCTTGCCTAAGGAGTACACTGCTTTTGTTAATTCTATGATTTATGGTTGTAGTAAAATTAGCCTATCTGATGTTAAAGCTGGACTTCATAATGAAGTGTTGAGGGATAGATTAGCAAGCACTAGTTTAGACAGTGATACGGAGGGCTTGTCTGTTCAGAGAGGAAGAAGCCAAAGCAAGTCAAAATATGGTGGAGGTCGAAATAAATCAAGGTCTCAGTCTATGGGGCCTAATAAATTGACTTGCAATTATTGTAAAAGGCCAGGGCACTTTGTAGCAACTTGTCCCAAGCTTGAAGGTAGAAGAAGAGACCCAAAGCAAGCTTCAGCATCTACCGCTGAGAAGTTAGATACAGAGAGTGATACCGATGTGTTTACAGCTTCTGGCTCTTCTAGGAAGAGCAACCTATGGCTGATTGATTCTAGCGCATCCTATCATATGACACCTGATAGGAACTGTTTCTCCGCTTACCGTGAGATTGATGGAGGAGAAGTTCTGATGGGCAATGATGCTTCTTGTCGTATGATTGGTGTTGGTAGTGTGAAGGTTAGAATGTTTGACGGTGTTATTCGTACTATTACAGATGTTAGACATGTACCTGATTTGAGAAGAAGTTTGATATCTATTAGGGCTCTGAGTAGGCTTGGTTTGAAGATTGTAGTTGAAGGAGAGAAGATGAAAATATCAAAGGGTTCTATGATAGTTATGAAAGGAGTAAGGGCAGGAAATCTTTATCTTTTGAATGGCACTACTGTAGTTGGCGAATCAACATCTGTTACTTCTGTTGATTCAGACTCTTCCAGATTATGGCATTTACGGATGGGTCACATTGGTGAGCGCAGCATGGATGAGTTAAGAAAGCGAGGTTTGATTGATGGTGTTCATCATTCAAAGCTTGGCTTTTGTGAAGAGTGTGTTCTTGGGAAGCAGACGAAGATTACTTTTGGTACTGGAGAGCATAAGGCAAAGGCTGTCTTAGAGTATGTTCACACAGATGTTTGGGGACCTTCCCCTTGCCCCTCCTTAGGTGGAGCCAGGTATTTCGTTTCATTTATAGATGATTTCTCTCGTAAAGTTTGGGTATATTTTCTACAGTCCAAGAGTGAAACTTTTGACAGGTTTCGAAAGTGGAAATCTACAGTTGAGAAGCAGTCAGGAAAGAAATTGAACGTTCCCCGTTCAGATAACGGCAGTGAATTTGTATCACAGGAATTCATCGATTATTGTGAGTCTGAAGGTATTAAGAGGCATTACACCACACCTGGCGACCCTCAGTCTAATGGAGTTGCTGAAAGAATGAATAGGACATTATTGGAGAGAACTCGTTGCCTCAGATTGACTACAAAGTTGAAAAAGGGATTTTGGGCAGAAGCTTTATCTATGGCGGCTTTTCTCATCAACCGCACACCTTCTACCGCCATAGACATGAAGATCCCAGAAGAAGTATGGAAAGGAGAGCCTGTTAGCTATTCATTCCTTAAAGTGTTTGGTTGTCCAGCTTACGTACATGAGAGCAGAGGAAAGCTGGAACCTAGAGCTCGCAAGTGTATCTTTCTAGGTTATAGAAGAGGAGTGAAGGGATATAGATTGTGGTGTCCTATTAGCAGGAAGATTGTTACCAGTAGGCATGTGACTTTTAATGAGAAGGCTATGTTGAAGGTGGAGCCTTCCTCATCAGATGACAATGAGAGGACAAATGAAGAATACCAAACACAAAGTAAGTCATCTACTGTTCCTTTTCATAGAAATTCTGAAGGTGTTTCTGATGACACCGTGGTTGATGAGGAAAGTACAGAGATTAGTACAGAGGATCAGACTCAAGGTGGAGCTAGTTCAGAGATCAGACCTGTTAGACAGAAGAAGAAGCCTAATTGGCTTAATGATTTTGTTGGATTGAGCATCGAAGACATTGACTTCGATGACATGGCAACATATGCTTTGAGTGTTGTCCATGACGAACCCAGAGATTATAGAGACGCTATTGCTTCAGTTGACAGTTCCAGTTGGTTAGTTGCTATGGAAGAGGAGATTGAATCTTTGTAGAAAAATCATACTTGGGATTTGGTGCCTCTTCCCACCAACAAGAGAGTTATTGGTTGTATGGATCTATAGAGTAAAAGACGGCGGCGATGGAAATTTCAGATATAAAGCAAGGTTAGTAGCAAAGGGGTATGTTCAGAAAAAGGGAGTTGAGTATCATGACATTTTTGCTCCAGTTGTTAGGCATACCTCCATTCGCATTCTATTGGCATTAGTGGCTCATTATGATATGGAGTTGGAGCAACTAGATGTAAAAACCGCATTCTTGCACGGTGATCTGGATGAAGAAATTTATTTACGGCAACCGGAGAGGTTCATTGATAGTAGCAGGCCTGACTATGTTTGTAAACTTAACAAATCTCTATATGGACTAACACAGTCACCTAGACTATGGTATAAGAGATTTGATAAGTTTATGCTTTCACAAGGATATTCTAGAAGCTTCAAAGACCAGTGTGTTTATTTCAAGAAATGTGATAATGATTTAATATATCTGTTGTTATATGTTGATGATATGTTAATTGCATCTCGGAGTATGGTAAGAATTATGGAGTTGAAAACTGAACTTAGCAAGGAGTTTGATATGAAGGATTTGGGAAAAGCACAAAGAATATTGGGAATGGAGATTTGTAGAGATAGAAAGCGGAGAGAGTTAAGGCTCACTCAAACGCAGTACATCGAGAAAGTCCTCGCTCGATTTGGAATGGAGAAAGCCAAACCGGTTGGCACTTCATTAGGCTCTCATTTTAAGTTGTCAAAAGACTTATCTCCCTCATCGGAAGAAGACAAGAGGTATATGGCTGATATACCTTATTCTAGTGCTGTTGGTAGTCTTATGTATGCGATGGTGTGCACAAGACCAGATTTGGCCCATGCAGTGGGTGTTGTGAGTCGATATATGTCTAACCCAGGCAAAGAGCATTGGCAAGCTGTGAAATGGATTCTTAGATATCTTCGAGGCACTTCTTTGGTGGGCTTGTTATATGGTGGAGTGGATGGTGACATCTTTCTTAGAGGATACTGTGATTCTGATTATGTTGGGGATAGAGATGCTAGGAAGTCAGTGTCGAGCTATGTTTTTACACTTGGCATAGGCTCGATTTCATGAAGATCAAAGCTGCAGTCTATCGTAGCTTTATCGACTACCGAAGCAGAGTTGATATCGATTGTGGAAGCAACAAAAGAAGGATTATACTTACTTCAGTTGTTGGATGATCTTTCAATGGTGCAGCGGACAGTAGAGCTATTTTCAGACAGTCAGAGTGCGATTCATCTTGTAGAAAATCAAGCTTATAGTTCACAGACAAAGCACATTGATGTTAGAGGTTTCTTTCTTATGCTTGAGGAAGAACGAAGCAAGATCAAATTGTTGAAAGTGAGTACTTTGGATAATCCTTCAGATATGATGACAAAGTCACTTCCTAAGGACAAGTTTGAGCATTGCTCAAACTTGATCAGTTTGATACCTGTTACTTGAGCGCCATGGGGCGCTAGACCCAACAACTTATATGTCGATTGCTTGATGATAATATGATGAAGAGAGATTGTTATATTTGAATCAAGGTGGAGTGTTGAATTTGGATGATTCAAATATCTGTTAAAGAGGAAAGAAATTGATTAATTGATTCAATCAAATCAATTAATTTAGTTGGTATATGGAAGGATATTTTGAAGGAAATCGATTAATTAGTCAATTTGTTATATGAAGAAAGAAATTGCTGATGGAGATTCAATCAAGAAAAATTATGGAAACCAATCACCATTATCCATTTACGTAGAAATTAAATCATGGATATTTGGAACATAATCTGTAAATTATTTTTCTTAATCCCTAAGTAACTCCTTCATTGAGTCTATTTAAATGAAGGAATTACATCTTCATATGACAAGCAAGTGTAGTATCCACCATAATTCTCTCCTCTCTTGTATTCTTTTTTTTAATGAAATAAAAAGTTGTTGGGTCTCCGTGGACGTAGGATATTCATATCCGAACCACGTTAAATCTTCTGTCTCTTATTTCTGTTATTTTTCTGTGAGACTGCATAATTCTTTTTACTGTCATTGGTATATAAATAGGCAATACTAGGTCTTGATTTGAAATCGCTTCCGCAGCGCACCGTGATGTTGAATTGTTATCAATCATCAATTTTTCACTACAAAATATATACAATTTAACAAATTCTCATGAGATTAACAAGTGTAAAGGATTTATGCCATGCATTAAACAAGTGTGTACTAAATTTCTACATGTAATACAAGTGTCATTTATTTTAAAATTATCAATTAAAGGAAATTTAAATATATATACACATCTATAATTTTGCTCTTCAATTTTCTTGGATACATTTCTAACCTGAAGAATAAAAAGAAAAAAAAAGAGAACTGAAAACAAAATTCAAACCTGAGAAGGAAATCTGTAACAAAAATCCAGTAAACAAAATCGAATCAAAGGGTATCTCTTCACAAGTTCAAATCTGAAACAAAAACATAGAAGCTCAACAAATTCTCAAACCAAACAAGGATCGGATCTGCAGCTTCAAGGATTCAACCTGATTCAAATTCTTCCAGTTTCAAGTGCAGGAGCAGCTTTCAGTTCAAAAAGCTTCTCTGTTCATACAGATGTGAGTAAATCTCATCTTTAAATCAAAATTTTATCAATATTCTATGAGTAAACTAAATCTTCCTTATTTCCTGATGCATGTAATATACTCTGGAAGCATTAGTATGAAATGTTTGTATGGAAGTGTAAACATGTTTATAAGTTTGAGTACAGTGTGCATATCTGAAGCAGGTCTCTATTAGTCTATAACAGACCAAATAAATTCAAAATTTAATCTCTCTTCATATAAATTTAAATAGAATATGATGTTTAAAGGAATAATGATTGGGTTAACTAAATCTTGAAAAAAAAATGTGTTCATTAGTTAGTTAGGAAGTAATCCACTGGAAATTAGTAATTTACGGTAAGAAATTTATTCACGACCAATTTTGATTGTTAAATTTCCTATTTTTGATTGTAAATTTAGATTCGTACCTAGAATCCATGATTTTTAGTATAGAAATCAGGATTTTTAAGTACAAGGTTAATGGAAATTCTCGAGTTGATCGATTTTGGGAGAAACGTCGATTCCCGTCGACTGGGGGAGTTTTGATCATCGAGGTTTGGTCTGAAGCAAGCTTGGATGTAGAAGCTCTTAGGAAAAACGGAATTGGGATTTATTGATCGCTGGAGAAGCCGAACGGCGTCGATTTAGGGTTACAGGCTGAGTTTTGGTCAGGGTTGGTTTCTGGATATTCGCGGCGACGTGACAGAATCGGGATGGACCGGAGGTGGATAAAGTGAATGATGGAGGACAGAAGGAGTCTGGGCCGGAATTTCGTGGCCACCGGTGCCCTGTGGTGGCGACGCTGGGAAGATTTTGGTGATCATCGTGTTTCAGCTATCATTCGAATTGCTCGATTTCATGTGATTAAGTTTTTAAGTTTTCTGGGTTGTCGAATGGGTCGATGATGCCGTCGCCGACATGAGGGTGGTTATGGCGCCGGTTGATGATGGCCTGAATGTTTGTGCATGTGCACACATATCATCGTATCGGTTTGCTGAGAAGGTCGAGGAAGAAGGATCGATCTCGGGTTCAAATGCGAGGAAAGGTGGTTTTGGCTCGAAGAAGTGATGAGTGCGAAAGTGTTCATGAATGGCTCGAGTAAAGTTGATTTGAGCTCGGGTTTTTTTTTTTTGGTGATGATATTATGTTTTGAATAAAAGAAGAAAAATAGTTCTTTTTTTGATGTAAAACTATTACTTATATAATAAATGTTATCAAATAATTGATTTAAGAGAAATTAATTAACTAATGATGAAGGATTAATCAATTAAGTTATTAAGTTGTAATTAAGTATTTATTAATTAAATAATTATAGATTAATAAATGGGAAATTAAAGATTGAATTAACTATTAATTAGAGATTAATTAATTTTTAATTAAGTTTTTTTATTAATAATTAAGGTTCATTAATAAATAGTTAAGGGGTAATTAATTAGTTAATTAAAGATTAATTAATTGATTTGTAAGATAATCAAGGAATGATTAATTTATTAAATAGTTTATAATTAACAAATGATTGATTAAGCAAGGTTAAGTGATAAATTCTTAAGTAATTACTTTAATTAAGTGATTAGAGAATCATTAATTAATGTGATTAATTAGTTAAGGAGATTAATTAAAAGTTAATGTGAATGGTTAAGGCTAATTAATCTATGGGGTAATTAAGGAATAATTACTTAATAAAATTAAAGGATAATTAATCAAGGATGATTAATTAAGATGAATGATTGAAGAATGATTTATTAATTGGGTTGTAATTAATAAATGTTGAGTATGCATGATTAAGGTAATCTAAATGATAAAGTTGATAATTAATTTAATTGGAGATTAATTAAATTAATTTATAATTATATATCAAATAAATCTTGTTATGGATGATTGAATGATATTGTATGCCTTAGATAGATGATATCTCTGATATGTGATGATATGTGATATGTTATGTTTGGTCTAAAGTGTGATAATGTGGGTAACTATCGATGATGAATTACTGTGTAAAGGTGACACCCTGTATTTAAAGTTTGAATTGTATTTCATTTGAATAATTTGGGTTAAGATGACATTGGATTCCAAGAGACAGGAATCGGGTATTAGTTAATACCCGAAACCACTTCGATTTGAAATCTTCTATAATTCTTTATAAATTGATATGTGAAATCAAATAGGCCAGTTTGGGATAATATGGACCATTTAAACTAAGTTGGATACTTAGATATTGTTTTGAGAAAATAAGTGTTGACTATATAAGTTGTTTACTTATAGTAAAGTACGAGTTACCCCGGGTTTAAATATGCTCTATGAATTGGAATTTCATCTTAGATGAGTTTACTCACGATGGTTTCCAGCCTGACTCGGGTGTTACTTTGTGGTAATGCTCGGGTCAGACCGAGTATTACAGCTTTTCAGGTTATGACGTTCTGGAGCTCAGGAGGCGAGCTGGATGGCAGGAACGTATAGAGTGTTTTCCGCTGTGTATATGAGACTGTGTAGTATATATAGATTGTAGTCTGGAACATGTTAATTGTATCTGTCCAGTGATTTGTGTATATGATTGTAAATCTGATGTATTGAATGTAAAGTAACAATTACAGCTTTTCTTTGTATAAATGCTATTATTTGATATTATATTTGATCCGCTGCGAAATGTGAGATTCTGAGTTTTGTTTTCTATTCTTCTTCTACCTCTTTCTTCTTCTTTTCCCTAACAATCCGGGATTTTCGGAGTCGAAAATTACGGGTCGTTACACAAAAGAAATTAAATAAGCTTTGGAATTATTTTTGTCTAGCTTAAACTCAAGATTCTACTATTTAACCAAAATCATTTATTTAATTCAACAATTATATTATCCAATAAAGCACCATATTTGAAATTAAAGTTGTTTAACCTATAAAATTAACTTTGCAATATTTAAAATTTAATTTAATATTCCAATTTCAAATAGCCAAGAATTCTGGGTCGTTACATTCCTCCCTCCTTAAAAGAATTTCGTCCTCGAAATTGCCAAGGTAAGAAGAATGGCCCAAACCCATTTCTTTTCTAAAACCAACTAGTTGAAATAACTCTCCAAATCAGTTTGTTGTAACCTTACTATTGCTTTTAATAAATTTCCAGATACATCCATAATTTCCAAGTAATATTACCAATTCCATCATTTCAAATTCGAACTCAAAATTAAATTTTTAGTTATCAAAAATTTCTATCTCTTTAAATTTTGAAAATTTTCGACAGCATCTCCTTTGCGCGGCTAAATCTGAAAAACTACAACTCGCCACCACGGGCCCAAACCTAATCAAAAGAAAACAAAAGCCAAGTGGCTCAATCATAAAATCATCAAATTCAAATAATAATTTAAACACGTACCATTTTATCGGGCAATTAAATTTTACTTCTAAAATCGAAGGCACCAAATTTACTCTTGCTTTTAAATACCTACATCTTTTGTACTAATGGTATCCAATCATATTATTCAAAATCATTTTATTCAACAATTTCAATTTCCAATATTTACTTAACCCAAAACCCATGATGCACATATACCATTCGTACGCAATATCAAATCTGATCGCTCGCTCGATCACACAATTTCTCTTCCGAACTAGTATCTTTCCCACGACTTTCTAGTGCAGACTCGGACCTGGTTCCTTGATTAGAAATCGTCATTCTCCTTCCATAGCCATATACTATGATAGAGAACTCTAGAATCAATCAAAAATCCATATCCAATGTTCGCCATCGAGAATCGAACGAAAAATCCTAACTCGGATCGATATAAATTATCTCAAAATTTTGTGCTCGAATCTGGATCAAATCGTTATGCGAATAAAATAATACATGTAAAACTTACGTATTTATTTTCAATTGATTTCTTATTCGTTCTTAGTATATTTTCCCATACCAATTATCTCTTAAGCATTTCCTCATCAATTTTCTATTATAAATTTTTTATACAAACTGCTTATGGTTATTTCCACTTTACAACTAAAGTTTATATCTATCTCTATTCAAACTCAATTTCAATTCCATTTAACTCAATTTATCTCCTAGTTTTTAGTATTCAATTTTACCAACCATATCTCAAACCATATTCAATTAACTAATTAATTTAATTTAATTAGTTCCCTTCATTAATTTATTTCAATCTGAATAAATTCCATTTCCAACAATTACTCCATCCAGCCTAACTTAGGCTAAATTTTCTAAGTTCACTCTTATTTAACTCAATTTAAGTTTAATTCCATTCCAAAATTCAATTTCAAATTTTTACCTCTCTTGCATTCATATTTGACAATTTTATAACATCGCTATAACTTGCAATTTACAAATTTTATATGTTATCGACTCATTTTCTCATATTTCCAAATATAACATTTTAAATGCGAATCCCATAGTTTGAACACTTCGTTTAAAGTATTTCAAATCATTTTTGAAATTATAAATATATACACACGAAATCCCTTGGTATATCAAATATTCTTTTGAATTTTCAAAATCAAAACCAGTTTTACCAAAACAAACTCCAATTCGTAGCAATTCCTCCATTGGAAACTCAAAAATGAACGTCAATGATGCTACAGTCATCACCGAATTTATTTTCCAGTGACTGAAGTGAGTTCGGTGCTTTTATTCCTTTTAAACCTTTTTAAATATTTCTATTCAAAATATTTCCAAATAATACTATTATTATTTCCACAACTGTGAAAATCATTTTCAAAACCAATGTGATTTAAATTCCCAAATTTCCATCTTTTAATTCCTTTATAAATCGTTTTTATAAACCATATCAATTTATAAATCACATTTACAAATCATATAGTTATAATACTAACAACTTTTATTCGATCACAACAATAATCAATAAATGATAATAGTTTAACATTATCATTTTCTAACAACCAATCATAACAATAATAATTCCTAAAAATTATTCCTTTATATATAAAATACAATCCATGTAATATTATTTCATTTACCCAGTTTCAAAACAATATCATGTCGGGTAGCTCTGTTCAAGTGTTTAGAGATCCCTATCAATAACATTAATTACCATATTGACTAGAATCCATAAGCTACTCAATAGATCAATCAACACAATATAAAACAATTTATACTCACTAACAAATGTGCGCTCATATCTATTAATATATTCAAACTTATTCTAGGGTACCACTGACCCTATCTCTAATGAGTTACCCAATCAAAGCCAAGGTTATCGCTAAACCAAAGCTCTGATACCAACTGTGAAGACCTACATTTTGGATGGTTTAAATCGACAATAACCCACATATGTCCATTGTAACAGCCCGGTATTTCATGCCATTCGCATCCACACATGTCGGACTTGAATTGCTCAAAATATCAGATTGTTAATTTATATTTGGCAAAACTCGGCATATACAGTTAATAAATAAATCACAGAATCACAAACACAAAGTAATATAATAATAAGTAGCGGAAACAAATGAATAGCAGTTCATGAAGCTACTATATATACATATAACAGAGTTAAAACAAGATACAACAGAAGTCACGAATACATAGAAGTCTCAATACAATAGTCAAATAACAAAATCTGAATATATCACAAGAGTCAACCGAATAACTGCAAACTGAATAGATGGATGGATCTCCAAGCGAAGCTCCAACTCCAAAGGTGGGTATCTAATGCTGTGGCACTCAGTCTGACCCGAGCGTAAAGAAAAACACAAAACACTCGAGTCAGGATTAACATTCTTATATCAATAAATCCAACTCAAGTGAAATATCAACTGAAATACAAGTAACTCAAAGGATGTTTGGGATAACCATCCTCTAAGGAACCGTGGAACTATCTACTATGTAGTAATATACGCTATTATATTATGTCTATAGTAAAGTAAACTATTAAAACAGTGTTAAGGCATTACCCATATCCCCCTTAACACATTGTTAATCCCTCTTTTGAATAGCGATTCAAGAAAAGGCCACGACTTAACGATCTACGACCTACGACCTAAAGCACTTGGCGAGCTCGCATTGAAATGAAGTAACGACTTAACCTTCCAGCAACTTCCAATGACTTAGAGACCTAAGACATATACGACTTAACGATCTATAACAAGGCAGCAACCTAACTTCTGAAAGTCTCCTGCGACCTAGCGAGATAAAGAAAAAAGCGACCTAACGAGCTAACGACCTAGCGAGATAAAGAAAAAAGCGACCTAACGAGCTAACGACCTAACGGCCTAACATGCTCCAGAGTTAAGCCGCATGCCTTGCCTCTTCTACTGGGTCGCTCACGACCTAATCTTGACGAGATAACTCCTGTATTGCATATGATAGGTCGCTCATAGCCTATACCTCACCCAGAATGATTACATTAAGTCGCCAACGACTTATGCTAACTCGGAATGGCTCTTAGGTCGCTCACGACCTAAAACTTAAGGACCTAAGCCCAGTTTTCTCCTATAAATACACCGCCTACTCCGCATTTGAAGAGGGATGAATTTTTGGAAACACCAAGACTCTGCTGATTTCTCTACTCACTTCAACACTTCAAAGGCAAAGGAAACTTCAAAGAATCTTCAAAAAGAATCAAGTTCATTCAACATGAATCGAAAGAGCTTTTCTGCATCAAAGTTCTGATTACTTGTCTTGATTGTGTTGTAATCAAAGAGTTATTGTAAAATCTGTAATCGAATCAGTCATAGAAGAGATTAAAGTGGACGTAGGCTTGACTTTGAGCCGAACCACTATAAAACTATTGTCTCTTTACTGTTTTCTGTTATTCTCTGCTTACTTTTAATTCCCGTACCAACGGGTGGTGCTTTCACTATATCACAAATTACACCGGGGTGTTAGCGTACATTTTTCACGTTAACATTTTTGGTGCTTTCACTGAGAATTGAACTCAGGAGTGCTTTCATCATTGCTTCACAAAGATTTGTAGAAAGACCCTCCTTAAAGACCAGAAGATTATCCGAGATTATGGCTCCTGGAAGGAAAAGCAAATCTACTAGATCTGGAAATGCTTACAACAACACCGCCACTTCTCCCGCGCTAGATCAAGCGGCTCCTAGTGTTGGAGTCACAAGGGAAGAATTGGATGCTGTGGTGTTTGGGTTGTATCAACAGATGGAAGCCCAGAGCACTTTGATGCTGGACAAGTTGAATGCTTTGCTTGGAGTTAACCAGCAACCCGAAAACAATAAAGAAACCTTCGCTGAAGATGTTCATAATTCCCAAGGGAAAAGTATTCCTCAAAGGGCAGCTGGCACCGCCGAAGGGGCACCTCCCCAAGCTAGAGGTTCAAGGCCGCAGCCAACTCTTCATGAACGTTTGTCCAGGCAAACTTCCGAAAAAGTAGCTGACGTCTGTCCCGCGGGGCCTCTAAACGACGAGGAGTGCCTCTCGAGAATGATTCGACAAATCATGAAAGATAGCATGCGAAGGGAGGAAGATGAAAGTGAATGGGGGTTTGCTCCAAGTAAAACTCCTTTTACTGAAAGAATTCTGAAGGCTAAATTTCCAAAGAGGTTCGTTCCCCCTACTATTCCAGCTTATCGGGGGACGAGCGATCCTAACCAGTTCTTGTACAAGTATGACTGGCATATGACAGGTGCCAGGGCAACATATGAGATCAAATGCCGATACTTTCCTGTGTACTTAGAGGGAGTGGCCTTGCTTTGGTTCATGAAGCTACCAGTTCGATTCGTGAATTAGTTTTCCGACCTAACTCGGAAATTCAAAGATCAGTTCAGGTTATATGCTTCTAAGGCCAAGGACATAATGTCACTATCCAGTCTCGAACAAGGCCCAGGCGAGTCTATCAAATCTTTCTTAAACCGCTACAATATAGCCTTGGCCGAAATTGATAATGCAGAGCCTAGAATGATTCTGACCTACTTAATGCGGGTTATTAACAAATCAAGTGAATTCGGAAAATGGCTAAAGATGAAAGAGCCAAACTCACTTGAGAAGTTCTATAAGAAGGCTGATGAATTCATGCGCTTAGAGAGCCTTCATGTACCAGCAAAAGTAGACGTGGCTGAAGTCAAGAATAACAATGTTGCTACTAACAAAAAGGAATCTGGTGGTCAGAAGAGGGAGAATGATGGTAGGAAAGGGCAGAAAGATATGAAGAAACTTCGCTTCTTTAAACCTTCAGATTTTACTCCCTTAACTGATACTCCAGAAAACATCTTTTTCGCAACCAAGGATGCTGTCGAATACACCAAACCACCTGAGATGAAGATTGGGAAAAATGCTATGCAAAATGGGAGATTCTGTCGGTTCCACAATCAACCCGGCCACGCCACTAATAAATGTCGTCATTTGAAGAATTTGATTGAAGAGCTGCTTAGACAGAACAAACTACAACAGTATGTGAAGAGAAACAGAGTTGACCCGACCTCATCTACTCAAGGGCAACAAGTTCCTGCTCATCAATCTAACTCAGGTGAGAGGACTGTAGCGCAGGATTCAGAGAGGCCTATCATTAATGTTATCACATGGGGTCCTCACCCAGCAGGCAGGAGTTGGCGCGAAATGGAGAGATATGCTCATGCTTTGAGATATGCCCCGGCGGAAGAAAATGTTTTTGTCTTGGAAAATGCTGCACCTATAAAACAGCAAAGAACTTTTAACGATGACATCGTATTCCAAGCTAGAGACTTTGTTGGCGTTGAGGCTCCCACCATGGATCCCTTGGTAATAACTGCTGGCATTGGATCAGCCATTGTGAGAAGGGGTGCTTGTTGACTGCGACGCCTCTTGCAATATCCTCTTTAGAAAGACATTTGATCAAATGAAAATTACCATGGCTGATGTCCAAGCTTCATCGTAGAAAATTGTCGGTTTCACTGGAGAATCAAAATAGCCCATTGGAACTATTGACTTATTTGTAGAGCTCGGAGAAGGGGAAAAGAAAGTTGTCCGAAAACAAACTTTTATGATTGTTGATGAATTCTCCGCTTATAATGCCTTCCTGGGTCGACCAACTCTTGCTGCATTAAAGACCATTCTTGCTCCATGGTGCCTGACTATGAAGTTCCCACCGATAATGGTGTCGATGTTGTGAAGGGGACCAAAATGTCGGGCGAGAATGCTATTTCACAGAGTTGCGGGAAAGAAGAAAAAGAGAAATGGGTAAAGGTGCGGAAGCTCCGCTCCGCATCAAAGAACCCACCTTGTAGCAATTACGGGGTGGACCCTGCACTGGTGAGCACAGTGGTGCACGAAAAGAGATTGATCTTAGAAAAACCAGTGCATAGGAAAGTAGAGTGGTGCCGGTGGAAGTAACGGTGCCAATATCTGTTGACCTGAATGACCCGAACAAGGTGCTGAATGTGGGTTCACAACTTGGTATGACGGTTCAGAATATGCTGATATCATTCTTGAAAGCAAATCTGGATGTATTTGCTTGGAGTCATGCCGACATGTGTGGAATATCTCCAGAAGTTGCAGTACATGCTTTGAATATTGATCTGAAATTCACACCCGTAAAGCAGAAAAGAAGAACCCAAGGTCCTGAAAGGTCGACAGCATTAAAAGAAGAGGTAGATTGGCTCATGGAAAACAGCTTCATCAAAGAATCCACTTATCCAAATTGGGTCTCTAATCCGGTGTTGGTTAAAAAAGCTAATGGGAAGTGGAGAGTATGCATCGACTTTTCAGACTTGAACAAAGCATGTCCCAAAGACTGTTTCCCGTTGCCCAGAATCGATCAGTTGGTGGATGGAACAGCCGGACATGAATTAATGTCTTTTATGGACGCTTACTCAGGATATAATCAAATCATGATGCATGAGCCAGATTAGGAGGACACAAGCTTCATCACTAATGTTGGTCTTTACTGTTATAAAGTCATGCCCTTCGAACTAAAGAACGCAGGGGCAACTTATCAAAGACTTGTTAATGCCATGTTCAAACCCCAGATTGGCAAGACTATGGAAGTGTATGTCGATGATATGTTAGTGAAATCAAAGAAAGTAGTGGATCACATGGACCATTTGGCAGAAATGTTCACGATTCTCCTAAAGTATGGGATGAAGCTAAATCCTCTGAAATGTTCATTCGGGGTAGAGTCCGAAAAGTTCTTGGGTTTCATTGTGAGTGCTAGGGGCATCGAAGCTAATCCTGCTCAGATTACTGCCTTAAGAAAAGTCAAAGCCCCTAGAACAAAGAAGGAATTGTAAAGCCTCAACGGGAAAGTTGCTGCTTTAAGTCGGTTCATTTCCAGGGTCACTGATAAATGCATTCCCTTCTTTGACGCTCTGAAGAAAGGAAAGAAAAACTTTGAATGGACTCCCGAATGTCAGAAAGCTTTTGAAGAACAGATTCGTCACATGGAAAAGCCTCCAATACTTTCTCGGCCTAGCAATGGTGAAGATCTTTTCATATACTTAGCGGTTTCATCTCATGCTCTCAGTGCAGCATTGATACGGGAAGACGCAAAAGTTCAGCACCCGGTTTATTATATCAGCAAAAGATTCACTGTGGCAGAGATGAACTATTCAAAGCTAGAAAAGATCGCCTATTGTTTCTTAATTGCGTCCAGAAAGTTGAGGCCAAATTTCCAGGCTCATCCTATCAAAGTCCTCACTGATCAACCTCTAAAGCAAGTCCTATTTCGCCCTGAAACTTCAGGTCGTCTTCTGAAGTGGAATATTGAACTCAACCAATATGATATCACCTACCATCCCCGAAGAGCATTCAATGGAAAAGCTTTAGCAGATTTCATAGCAGAATACACAGATAAAGGTGGCAGTGAGGAAGAGGTGACTAATGATATCCCGATCCGATGGAAATTGTATATTGATGGTGCAAGAAATGATTATTGTTCCGGAGCTGGGGTTGTGCTCGAAACCCCCGAAGGGCGGTCATTGTGTTATGCATTGAGATTAGAATTTCCTTCGACAAATAATGAAGCCGAATATGAAGCTCTTATTGCCGATTTGAGGATTGCTAAAGAACTGAACATCAAAGTATTGCAGATCTTCAATGATTCCAAGCTTATTGTATGCCAAGTCAAGAAAGAGTTTCAAACTAAAGGATGAAATCTGCCTGCTTATTTGTTAAAAGCCTGGGAGCTTCTCGATGATTTTGATCATTATACAATAAGCCATATACCCCGGGAAGAGAACATGAAGGCAGATTCTCTCGCAAAATATTCAAGCTCTGGCGAAGCTCAATTATTAGGATTGGTCCTGTGGAAGTCTTGTCAGCTCCGAGTACTGATGAGATGGATATTGACTGGATCATGGCAGTATCTCAAGAGCAGGAGTCATGGATGACCCCGATCAAGGAATATCTACTCAACGGCATCCTGCCAGAAAACTCAAAAGAGTGCCAGAAGCTGTTAAGAAAAGCCCCAAGATATGTAATTCAAGACGGCCATTTGTACAGACGAGGATTCTCAATGCCATTACTCCGATGTGTAACCAAAGAAGAGGCTAAGACAATTTTAGCTGAAGTGCACGGAGGAGATTGTGGAGATCATTCAGGTGGCCAAACTCTTGCAAAGAAAATTCTCCGCTATGGGTATTTTTGGCCAGATATTAATCGAGATGCTGCTAGCTACTCCCGAAAGTGTGACAGATGCCAGAGATTTGCAAAAATCCCAAGAGCACCTTCCACCGTGCTAACACAGATGGTCAGTCCGTGGCCATTCGCCATTTAGGGGATAGATCTCATTGGGCCTATGCCGACTGCCATGTCCGGAATCAAATATGTTATTGTTGCTGTTGATTATTTCACCAAATGGACTGAAGCTGAACCATTGGCTACAATTACCTCTAAAAAGATGATAAACTCTGTGACTAAGAATATCATTTGCAGGTATGGTGTGCCTCAGAAGATAATCACAGACAATGGTACCCAATTCAAAAGAGAAGAGTTCCAAGACTTTTGCAGGCGATTTAAGATCCGAAAAAGCTCATCCGCAGTGGCTCATCCACAGGCAAACGGAAAAGTGGAAGCCGTGAACAAAATTATCAAATCAACCATCAAAAAACAGTTGGAAAAAGCAAAAAGTGGTTTGGTCGATAAGCTGCCACTAGCACTATGGGCATATAGAACTACCCACAAAACTGCGACTGGGCACACTCCATTCTCATTAGTATATGGATCAGAAGCGATGATTCCAGTGGAAATAGAGGTCCCCTCACACAGGAGAACTCGTTTCAACCAAGTTGAAAATGAAAAGCTGCAACTTGAAGCACTTAACTTGCTTGATGAAAGAAGGAAAGAAGCTGAACTAAGAGTTGTAGCTCAACAGCAAAGGATAGCCAGACACTTCAATTCAAATGTTCGTCAACGCAGCTTTGAAATTGGGGATCTAGTCTTGAAAAGGATCATGACAGCAACAGGAGTGTTTGGGCCAAACTGGGAAGGGCCATATGTCATAGGCAAAAACTTCTTGATGGCAGTTTCAAACTCACAACTATCGAAGGAGATCCAATTCCAAGAGGCTGGAACAACAATCACTTACGTCCATATTTTACTTAAAAGCTATGCTCAAGTTTGTAAAATGATTATGGATGTATCATTCTTGTATTGTAAGCCATTGTAAAATCAGTGTGATTCAGCAATAAGAACTATAAAGTGGATGTAGGCCCAATTCTTGGACGAACCACTATAAATCTTATGTTCTTTACTACTATAAAATGCCTGTCTCATTTCGATGTGCAAACATCTTAAATATGTTGCTTAAATGTCGATTTAATATTGCATGCTATCAAAGCAAAGCTTACCTATTCAACACATCACAAGACCAAGCGATTCCTATAAATCACTAAACAAACGAATATCAAGCCACAAAAATTCTAGATTCAATTCATACATAAGAAGTACTTCTCACAAACAATTGATGATTCCACCAAAGGGGCACCTTCCCAAAGTGAAGGTCCCAGGCCCTTGCTAACTGATTGCGATCGTTTGTGCAAACAGACATCCGGTTAAGTAGCTTGCATCTTCCCCGTGGATTCACTTAACAATAAAGTACACTTCTCTGGAAGAATCAAACAACCTGCAAAAGAAAGGAACATGTACTCAAATGTGATAACAAGGAATCGTTGAGGAACAGATGATGAAAAGATATTGGCAAGCAGACAAAAACAGCCAAAACGGAATCTTGTCACTCAACAAAAAAAAGTTGGTGGAACCACTGAAGGGGCACCTTCCCAAAGTGAAGGCACCGGGCCCTTGCTGCTTAATTGTGACCGTTTGTGCAAACAAACATCTAATTAAGTGGCTTGCGTCCGCCCCGTGGAACCACTTAACTGTGAGATGCAACCTTCCTGGCAAACGAAACAACTCAAAGCCCTCTAACGAGGCCCGCTGTAAAATGAGATGTTTTTCTCAAATAACAAGGTTGGCGGTACCACCGAAGGGGCACCTTCCCAAAGTGAAGGCACTGGGCCCTTGCTAGTTAATTGCGATCGTTTGTGCAAATGAGCATCCAATTAGGTTGCTTTGCGTCCGCCCCGTGGATCCATTTAACTGTGAGAAATGACTTTCAGGCAAACAAATGAAGCCCTCTTTGGAGGCACACTTCTACTCTCATGGGAACGTTCTTCCCCAAAAAAGTTGAAGTGCCAAATAAAGCCCTCTAACGAGGCACGCTGTAAAATGAGATGTTTTTCTCAAATAACAAGGTTGGTGGTACCACTGAAGGGGCACCATCTCAAAGTGAAGGCACCAGGCCCTTGCTAGTTAATTGCGATCGTTTGTGCAAACGAACATCCAATTAGGTTGCTTGCGTCCGCCCCGTGGATCCATTTAACTATGAGAAATGACTTTCAGGCAAACAAATGAAGCCCTCTTTGGAGGCACACTTCTACTCTCATGGGAACGTTCTTCCCCAAAAAAGTTGAAGTGCCAAATAAAGCCCTCAAACGAGGCACGCTGTAAAATGAGATGTTTTTCTCAAATAACAAGGTTGGTGGTACCACCGAAGGGGCACCTTCCCAAAGTGAAGGCACTATGCCCTTGCTAGTTAATTGCGATAGTTTGTGCAAACGAACATCCAATTAGGTTGCTTGCGTCCGCCCCGTGGATCCATTTAACTGTGAGAAATGACTTTCAGGCAAACGAATGAAGCCCTCTTCGGAGGCACACTTCTACTCTCATGGGAACGTTCTTCCCCAAAAAAGTTGAAGTGCCAAATAAAGCCCTCTCCGGAGGCACACTTCCACAAGTTGAAATAACAAATCAAAGCCCTCTATGGAGGCACGCTTCACCGCGTAGGGGAATCCTTTTTTCAAAAATAAAAGTGACCATCTCCGAAAGTTGAGGTGAAAAAAAGAGAGAAAAACTTCTCCGATACAAAGCATACTCTACTAAAGCAGAATAATATTTCCTCAAAATGGAAGGATTATTCTTTAGAATAAGAGTACAAGTCTTTTCAAAATGGAGAAGATTGCAATGAGCTGTGGTATGGGGGCAATATAGCTACATTAATAAAAACAACGCTCAAACAGCATACCACGAGCTCGTTGCAATATCATACAAAGAAAACAAAGAAACATGTGCTAAAATAAGGAATAAATGCATTCACAAATACAGACAAAAGATTGTACAAGTAAAAAGAATCATTTTATTCCATACTACAAAAAGTTTTTATACATGTGAAGATTTCAAAAAGCGGGGGCCGGTACCCGCACAATCTCCGGTCGATACAAGTCTGTAGACAAAAGGCAAAAAAGCAAAACAAGAAGGATAGAACCAAACACATTTCTTCTTCCTCCCGCCGCCTTTGGAGCCCTCGCCTGGCTTAATGGCTAACTTCGCAAGCCGGCCTGGACGAGTTGCGGAAGAAGGAGAATGAGGTGCAATTGGGTCTTCTTCCACTTTCTCATCACCAGCAGAAGCGTCCTTCTTCTTCTTTTAAATTGCACGTTTTCCCCTCTTCTTTGAAGAAGATTCACTGCCCAGAGAGATGAGATCACTCAGCTTTGTGTCATCGGCAATAAACTTCTCCGGAGTGCTCTCTCCCTCCTCAAGATCTTCAGCTTTCTGCTCCTGTGAAGCGGTCGGGTCATCTAAGCCTTGAAGAGCTTCTATATGTTCTTCTTCTGATCCCGGCTGAGAAGCAGAAGGAGGGGTAACTTGAAGAAGTGGAGGAGCAGCAGCTGGGGGAGGCGAAGCTTGTACAACACTTGTTGTTTTCGCTACAGAAGAAGAAAAGTTAAAAACATCAGTATTTCTCGCAAAGAGAGGAGATAGTGGCACATCGAGGCTTAAGTAATAAGCAAAAAGTTCATCGAGCTCATGTGAAGCAAACGAGGAGTCCACTTGAGCTAGATCAGAATTGAAGTTACCTGGAGAGCTTGACTTTATCACGTCGACTTGGGCTTTAGTGCTTTCTTGGGCCTCTCCTTCTGCGTGAGCAGTTTTAGTTTCGATTTCGGCTTTAGAAGGAGGCGGAGAATGGGAACTTGAGCCAATAATATCAACGTCGACCGAAGACGAAGGACGGGTTGGGTCGGTCAAAGGTGCCTTCCCTAGATGCTCTCCTTCCGCTACTTCGGCTCGCTAATTAGCAAGTTGTTCTTTCCCTTTCGCAAGGGCGGCACAACCCTCGTCATCCAAATAATTAGCCTCAAAATCCTCCTCGGTGTAGCCAGCATCTTTGAGCACTTCAACTGCTGCTTCACACACTTCAGCCAATGTAATCTCATACTTCGGGCCCAAGACAGAAAGACTGCCGCGCCCCAAGGCGCTGAGAATGTAAAACTCAAATAAAGTGGAGCTGATGTTGGCCTTGGTTGCTTCATGAGAGTGTTCAGCTGCTGTTTTCTCAGCGATAGCCTCATCACGCTCTCTTTCAGCCTTAGCAAGCTGGGCCTTTAACTTTGTAATCTCCATATCTTGAGAGTTAGTTTTTTCCCGCAGCTGAGCAGCATCTTTGCGGTACATATCTACAATTTTCTGCTCTGCCTCAAGTTTGGCCTCAACATCTCACTGAGCAGCTTGGGCATCTCTTACTTGCTTTTTAAGAACCTCTTCCTTTTGTGTATAAGAAGTGGAAGAGGTGGCAAGATCATCTTTAAGTTTCTTAACTTCAGCCTCGAGCTCCTCGTTGTAAGCGGTGATGCTCTTCATCTCCGCATCGTGCTGATCAAGAACTTTCTGCCACTCAGACTTATCATTCTCCATGGTCAGCATGGCCTCAAGATTTTCACGCTTTACTCTTTGAAGCTCATCGACTAGTTTTTGCCAGCCGGACATTCTTTCGATATCGAGCTTGACAGCATCAAGATTTCTCAGCATGGCTTGTTTGTCAATCGGAACCAAGTCTAAATCAAAACGCACTCCTTTCAAACACCAATTTGGAAATCGGCTATGGAGTGTAGGCGGAGGCTTCTCGACTTGATAAGGAGGCCTATTGATGATTGATTGAATATCAGCTCCTTTAAGGGCAGGAGAGCTGGAAGGAATGTCTAAAGAGATAGAAGCAATGGGCACTTTAGAAATTTCAGATGAAGACTTTTCGTCGAGTTTGGCCCGCTTGCTTGGATCCTCGGTTATATGACTCTTTCCCCTATCATCATGAGACTTTCTTTTGTGAGAGTCATCGTCTCTTTGGTAGGAGTCATGACGGTCGTCTCTCCTTCCATACCGCTCTTCATAAGCCTGTCTTTCATGAGCCTTCCTAGCTGCTCTCTCATCGTCAGTCTCCCTAGGGGAAGGAAGATAGCGTTTGGGATCATAAGTGTCACGCCTTGCATGGCGTAGAAAATCATCATAATACGACCCGCTGCGTCCCATGGGAGAATCTGAAAGTAAAGAAGAGAAAAATTTTAGATGGTTAATGTGTGTGGCGTGCGAACTACGCGCGGCAAGCTACAAACCACTCTTTAGCTTAGGAGTGATGTCGGCTTTTGCGGCAGAAGTCAACTCTTGGTTTGACGGGATTGGTCGCAAGACGGATGTCGCTTCAATTGATGGAGAAACAAGTTTAGAAGCGGTGGTATCATCTTTAAAAAGCCCTTGGGAAGTCACCATAAAATCGCTCAATCCCCCAAAGATGTCATCACCATTATGCCCAATGGAAGGGGTTATATCAGTAGTGCCCTCTTTAGCACGTTCCACGCTCTCCGTAGCGGAGCTGTCTTTTTCAACTCCCTCATCAACCTCTTTAGTAGTCTTCCCAGAATGTTGAGGAGCTTCCTCTTCTTCGATAACAGGGGGAAGTTTAGACTTGCCAGATGACCCTGCACCGTCAGCAGAACCGGAACATTTCACTAGTGAAGTTTCTACAATGGGTTCCTTTGATGCCGATTCTTCTGCGGAAGCCGAGGCATTTGACGCTTCTGTTTGAGAACTAAGAGCGTCGCGAGACTGAATAGATCGAGAGGAATGCAAGAGTCCGAATTGATGCAGAAATTCGTTCCTCTGCAGAAACATAATGCTTCTCTCATTGGCAGCTACTGCAGTCAACCTCTCGAAAGTCGGTTTGTGACTAGAATCTTTAGAAGGAGGAGGAAGAGCTGTGAAAGTTAAAAGATGAAGTTAGCACTTGACGACTCAAATTTTTAAAGGCTCAGAAATGAAGTAAACGGAGATAAGCAGTCTTACTTCCTACTCTCCAGATGCCGTAGAATCCCGAGGGGCAACGGACATAGAAGAATTGATTTAGAAACCCGTGGGCGCTCTCGGGCAGATCCGTAATTAACTTATGGTTCCTGGCGCTCCTTACCAGAATAATAGAAGGATGATCTTTGTTCCTCGCAAATGTACACAGATAATAGATCTCCTCAATGCTTGGGAGGCGGTTAAGCATCCTCCTGAAGAGTACGCACAACCCCATCAGAATGGCATAGCCATTGGGGTGCAACTGGAACGGAGAGATGGTTAATTGAAGGAGAAGAGTTCTGAAGAAATCATTGAAGGGGGGAATAGCTCCGTTCAGGAACATGTGACGATTAACTGCAATGAAGCCATGTGGTGGCCTGTCATCAGTGTCGTTTACTCCGGGAAGCAGAGCATCCGCTTCAGCAATACCAAATTGCATGCATAGCTGGTTGAAGGTTCGTTGGTTCAGTGTAGTTGGAAATCTTTCTGGAGGGTTATCCAAAGGAGCAGAAATCGGAAAGGCTTCGTTGGTCCGATCTACTATCTCTTCTTGTACTTGTTGAGAAGTCATTCTACACAAGGAACTGGATATTCAAATATGAAGGTGCACGTTTCCTAAAAAAGTGTGTGAAGTGTTGTGCAAAGCTACTAAAATAACAAGTAAATAAAAGTAAAACTTGAAACAATACTGGTTGGCATACGTCAATTCAGGGAGATTCAAAGCTTGTTATTAGATCAAAATTGAGTGTAGTGTCAATGTAGAAAATATTGGGAAGTAAGCAGTTATAACTGTGTGAATTTTGGGTTGACGCTTCATTTAAGTTAGTTGATTCATAGCATTTCATTCTTGATTAGATTCAGATTATTTTACTTAAGTAAAATAGTATTTCTTTGGCCTAATCCATCACTCGATGTGGGCAGTCAATGATGAGTGTATTCATCCCAGTTTTCTACATTATAATAACAGGTTATTAACAATCAACTGTTGATGCAATCTGTTCGGAGGCAGTTCAAGTTACAAGTCTAGTCACATTTTATGAATTAAGAAGTGCAATACTTAATCTTGTTCAACTTATGCTGTTCAAAGCCGTGGAATGATAAGGCATGTGCAAGGAAGCAGGTTGTGGGTTAAGACTATCAGGCTTTAAGTCGCGGCGAGGCAGAAAATGCTTAAGTTCTAGCTCGTTTGAATACAATAGCGACCTAAAAGTTACGACTTAAAAGTTAACTCACTTAAGTTATGGCGCGACCCAAAAATAGGCCGTTGAAGGAGTTATCTCGCCTGGAGCAGTGTACGACATATCCTAAGTCGTTTAAACCTCTAAGTGATTCCAGTAAAACTCTAACGACCTAAGTTAAGTCGCAGGATGACTATGCCGCTCAGAAGGCTACTCATGTGATCTGCTCTAACGACTTAGCTTAAGTCGCAAAATATCTAAGTCGTTCGCTCCCATAACTCGTTAAAGTTCATACGTCGCTCAAGCTCGTAAGTCGCTCAGGCCAGTAAGTCGCCCTAAGGGTATCTCGAAAAAGCCGAGCTTTCTTTCACTAAAATACCTAAGTCCTGCTCTCCACTCATCAACTGCCATGCGTCCATCCCCTCCAATTTGCCAGAAACGTCATAAACCCATTAAACCGAAACCTCTCCATCTCCTCCATACTTCAAAAACCCACAATCAACTCCAAAAAACTCCTCATTCACCCCGAAACCTCACGAAACCCTAAGACAATACATTTTTCAAGAATAATGCACTTGCCAACAATCGGCGATGATCAGAAAGCGTATCGAGGTGCAGTTTCCTAACGAAGTAGCGAAAATTGAAAGAAATCAGTTGTGGAGGAATGGGTGGTTAGTATGATGGCCGGACGATCAAGTTTATCTAAAATCGTTGTTGAAGATGATGATCGGAGGCACGGGGGAAGGAATTTCGCTTCAATTCTCAAGTTCGAATGCAACAATGGCGGCAAGGAAATGAGCAGTAAGGTCAAGAGAATAACAAGAGTTAGCAATTTATATAGAAGAAAAAAGAAGAAGATGAATAGACGCGCGAGTTAGCGGAATCCTTGAGTCGCCGACAACTTAGCAGGGTTGAATCGAAGCACACGACCTATAACTTAGGCATGTACTTCAAGAGGCAAGTGTTAATCCCTCTTTTGAATAGCGATTCAAGAAAAGTCCACGACATAACGATCTACGACCTACGACCTAAAGCACTTGGCGAGCTAGCATTGAAATGAAGTAACGACTTAACCTTCCAGCAACTTCCAACGACTTAGCGACCTAAGACATATACGACTTAACGATCTATAACAAGGCAGCGACCTAACTTCTGAAAGTCTCCTACGACCTAGCGAGATAAAGAAAAAAGCGATCTAACGAGCTAACGACCTAGCGAGATAAAGAAAAAAGCGACCTAACGAGTTAACGACCTAACGACCTAACATGCTGCAGAGTTAAGCCGCACGCCTTGCCTCTTCTACTAGGTCGCTCACGACCTAATCTTGCCGAGATAACTCCTGTATTGCATATGATAGGTCGCTCATAGCCAATACCTCACCTAGAATGATTCCATTAAGTCGCCAACGACTTATGCTAACTCGGAATGGCTCTTAGGTCGCTCACGACCTAAAACCTAACGACCTAAGCCTATTTTTCTCCTATAAATACCCCGCCTACTCCGCATTTGAAGGGGGTCGAATTTTTGGAAACACCAAGACTCTGCTGATTTCTCTACTCACTTCAACACTTCAAAGGCTAAGGAAACTTCAAAGAATCTCCAAAAAGAATCAAGTTCATTCAACATGAATCGAAAGAGCTTTTCTGCATCAAAGTTCTGATTACTTGTCTTGATTGTGTTGTAATCAAAGAGTTATTGTAAAATCTGTAATCGAATCAGTCATAAAAGAGATTAAAGTGGACGTAGGCTTGACTTTGAGCCGAACCACTATAAAACTGTTGTCTTTTTACTGTTTTATGCTATTCTCTTATTACTTTTAGTTCTCATACCAAAGGGTGGTGCTTTCACTATATCACAAATTACACCGGGGTGTCAGCGTACATTTTTCACGTTAACACACATTTTTATATATTCCCATAGTCTATAGAGTATCGTAACTTATCGTAAACTGGGCTTATCAGAGGGAACTCCATAGGTATGGTACAAAACAAACTTGTAGTGGTCTCGATAAGGTAGGTGACACGACACAACTAGGCAATGCCTGGGAAGATATACCAATTACACTTCCAGGCTGGTTATAACACATAGCCGCAGCTACTGCCCACCTCGATCTACACTCCCAAAAATCAATGGGTGCACCAAATCAATCACAGTAATATAATATTATCGAAGGAGTGTGTCCGATCGAAGGAGCTACCTCACTTGGCCCGTCAATTGCTCCTGTTTTAGCCACCTTAAGCTAACTCACGAGAGTCGGGTCTACGTATGTACCTCATATAGGATCGTCGCCACCATCCTACTTCATTCTAGAATCTCCACCGCATACATAGTTGTTAAAGTGGTCTTCGGTATTGGCAGAGAGTATGACAATAACCGATCTCAGTCTCTTTAACAACCAATCGTTATTATAACACCGTGGTCATTTCAAAATATCATACTTCAAAACCAAAATATCATATTCATTTCAAAACCATATCAAAACGATATCATTTCTCACTTAAAATAATATTCATTTCCAAAATCATAACACTTTCCAAAATTATAACTTTTTCGAAATTATAACACATTGAAATCCATAACACCTTCCTCTTAAACAGTTTAGATATTAATAATAGTATATATATATATTAGAATAGTTATAAATAAAATAGTTAATGTAATAAAATAATTTATATATAAAATAGTTATAAATTAAATAGTTTATATTAAAGTAATTAATATATTAAAAATAGTTTTATTTAAAATAGTTTATATTAAAAATAGTTTATAAAATAAAATAGTTTCCTCAAAGTTAACAAATCGATTCAAATCAATTCAAATTCCAAAATTCAGTTTAATTCATTCTCAATTCATCAATTTCAATTCAGTTCCTCAATAAACCATTTCAAATTTTATCGATTTCAAATATAGATTTGAACCACAAAATATACCATTTCAATTTCAATATATTTCAAAGGTTTAAATATTCAACATTTTCAAAAACCAAATTTGATAAGTTCATTTATATCCCAATTTAACTTCATTATTATATAGTTTTGAAATATTCACTTAATAAAATCTAGTATCATTTAAATAAGCCTTAAATTACAATTTAAACTAAATATTTTCTTCAATTTATTTAAACTTGAAATATTCATTCAATCACTTTAAATCAAAATCAAGTTACAAAACCAAATCTTAAAATCTCAAATTCAATAAGTATCAAATCTATTTTATTGATTAATTCTTAAAATAATACTATTTCAAAATCATCTTAAATTTATCTTCCCAACCTTAATTTATTAAAATTACTATAAAAATCTATTTTTAAAGTATAAATTTAAATAAATACTTTAACATATTATATATTAATTAAATCAATCCTTATTAAATTAAATCTTATTATTAAACTTAATTTATATTAAAAAATTAATTTATATATATTTTAAAATAGTAAAAATATAAGTAAAATCTTAAAATTTATAATTTCAAAACTAACATATAAATTTAAATTTCCCAAAACATATAATTTTAAAAATCTAAAATTCAAAACTTTATAAAATAACACATATATATAATATTTAAAATCAATATTTATGTAAAATGATATATATATATCCCTTAAAACTATGGAAATCATTGCAATATATATATATATATATATGTATGTATATAGACTAACGGTGTTTGTATATAATTTTCTATCCTATGGTCAAGTGATGCGGATATGAAGTGACCCACTTTTCTCTATATCTATTTTAGTGATTTTCAGTTGAGTTTTTAAAAAAAAATAATAGATCACTTCTCTTAATTAATGTCCCAAGATCCAGAATTTTACCAATATAAAAATATTAGTATATAAATCAAATCAGGTCATTTATATATACGAAGATATATAAATGTTTCTTTGCCTATCAGAGCAATTTAAAATGGCAAAGAAATTCAATCACACAATCTTTCTCATATTTAAGAGATTTTGTGTCACATAGCCATTTCTACCCTTTTTATTCTTCTTCCTTTTTTTTAATTCAAGCTTGATTAATATTTAATTCAAATTTTACCACTTATTATTTTCTTGTTTTGTTTCCAAACTTGTTCTATATCCCAGATTAATTTATTTCTGGATTTGCAACCCCTGTGTTTAACCTTTGGGATTTAGGCATTTGACACTTGATTTTTGATTGATAAAGGGTGTTATAACAACTCATGCATATTAGTTTAGCCCGGGATTCTTATTTCAAACACAACATTTTGTGTCAGGTAAAATACTCATATTCTAGTTTATAAAGTATGAAATGACCATATGAATAATAAGGTAGTAAACTAGTTTAAAGCCAAGTAGAGGAAAACCATACAATCAGACTAGAATGCTAACTCAAACTAACATGCCAAATGGAGACTTTGCATATGCATGAAGACAGTATGATTAAGGCAATGTCAACAATCAGACCAAAGCAAAACTTTCAGTTGATCCTATAATGAAGACTACTGATAAATTCCCAAATAGTGGAACAAAAGATTGTGATCAGTAAACAGTGGAATAATTGACATGCTAAATACCTAAATAAGACTACATGACAATGCGTACTATAACTGATTTGTCTAAGACCAAAATGCAACCAGACTTAAATCAAATCAGTAGACAGCAAGGTGCAGTTCAATGTGGTTGCAGTAAAGATTATAAGTGTATAGTATGCACCTCATCTTACTATACAATACAATACAAATTTCCACTGGAAATAAGATATTCAAGTAGAATTTTGCAGGCTAAGGCTTCAAGCTTTTTCCATGGTCTTATATCAATTATAAGGCATGGTCAAGCTTTACTAGTTAGCCAAGACCAGGTTCAACTTATCACTTAACAATTTTATTACATGCTTTTTCAAAAACTGCTTCAACCTTATAATTAAAAACTTATCAAATATTGCCAAAGAAAGTATGTCCACATATCAGAGTACATGGCATAATTTCCTTCATCATATTCCACCAGATTACTTCAAAATCTATTTCTTAAATCCATGACTCACAAGCACATCTGTTACTTTAATCAATAATCCACAAGCACATATAATACTTCAGTTTTCACATGTTCTTTTCAAAATAACAAAGCAAAAGACAATCCTGAGAATACTTAAAACATGATAGAGTTTGTCTAACTTATTTATTACAATAACACTGCTACTTTTCTTAAACACTTTAGACTCATCAAGATCTCCAAATATCCATGCAAGCAAGCTACTTATGCATCTTTCCTTGCAACAATGCTTTGAGCTGCCTCAATAAAAATGGGACAACCCAAATATTGCAAAGGCAATAAATAGGGTAAGAAAATATATTCCGGTGTGAGTGAAATCATAAATTATAAACAACTTGTAATTATTAAATATGGTGCAGTGAAATTCATGTGTTCGTTACCCATTTAAGTCCATACAAAAATCTGGGTATCTAGATATACATATGCAAATTTTTCCATCATACATACACCCAAGCATTCATCCATTCACTTCATTTAGTTGTACATGTACAAGCTCCTATGGATTAACTCCCTAAATTCCATAGCATAAATTTCTCAATCTCATCTTTTTATTTTATTTGGTCTGAACTCTTGCCATTGAACACCATGTGTGCATTGCAAAGGGGCTCAGTTCTGTTAACCCTTTACACAGAGGCCTACAGGACTTAAGCAAGTCATGCACATACCCATCTTCCACCTGATGATGAATAGATCAAGGCACTACTCCTAAATTATTTTATAATTTAGAGACCTTGCTTATTTTTCTTTCTGGAAAAATGTTATTAATTGAAAAAATGCTTTGTTTTCTTTTCTTCCTTTCATAAATCAAAGAAAGTGTACTCAGTGGTTTCAACCAGACATACAAAGAATTTTTGCAAAGCATCACATCCCATTTTAAGGTCATTCTTATTCAATCATATTTTCTAAATCTTGCATAAATATTTATTTCCAGAAATATTCTCATGCCTTACATAAATCTGGTGAAATCATACAAAATATTACACTTAGTTTTACTGTGAACATAGGGCATAGTTTTTGAGAAAAACTCATAAAAATATATTGGCTTGAGATCTGAACAAATCAGCACATATCTATGATATTGCATTGTTCATATCACTTTTAGAATGAATTAGACATAAGCATGAATCTCATTATCCATACTGCCTACTTCATTTTCTTTTCATTGATACCCTATTCCTCAGTAAATTATTTGGTTCATCTTCATATAAAGCTGGATTATAAAATCCATCTCTGAGATCAGAGTATTAGTTTAATTATTTATCTTTCAAAGCAAAAATGGAAACAATCATAACACACCAAAACAACAATCAAATACTCAACCAAAGTATCAACCATATTCAACATTCATTTATTCACAGAATAAAAATTAAACAAAAGCATATTAAGATTTTTATGAAAATGATATGGCTTCCCTTAACATGGGTCTTAATGCCTTAAATCTCATAGGTGATTAATCACTCACCTTCCTCTTCTCTTCCCCGAGAATGGTTAAGCTTGAAGACAGTGTGAGTTTTGCCTTTCTTTTTTTCTATTTCTCTGTTTTCTCCCAGAAACAAACTACTACTACCCTCTCATTTTTAAAACATTTAGCTAGGGTTTAGTAGAGAGAAAAGACCATTTTATCCTCATACAATTTAGAGAATTATGTATATATGTTTATGGCTAATTGTGCCATTTTCTTTTTGATTTCTATTTCAGGTAAAACAGTTGCCTTTCCTATTTTATGAGTACATGCTATTTGCATGTTTCTTATGCACATTATTTTCATGTGACTTAGCTTCATTGTGTATTTCTTTAAATCTGAATTGTGTACTCATATCTCTCTTAATAAATTTAATTCCTAGCTATTATTTTTTAACCATTTTTTTCTCTTGATTTATTTTAAAAATGTATTTATGCACAAATAATACTAAACTGGTTTTATGCATTTTAATTATTAGAAGAATTTATTTTATCACTCTATATTTCTTTGGCTACTCATATTTAATATATATATATATATAAGATATGTGTATGTAAAAACTCACTCATAATTGATCATTTTCTTCCCATTATAATTTATTGAAAAATCACTATCCTCTTATTTAATTATTTCACTTGCTCTTAATATTTATTTTTCAAACTATTATATTCTTTAAATATTTCCAATTAACTGATTTTCATTTTCTTTTCAAAATTATTTCCACCTCAATAATTTGGGTCTTCACAGGATATCTATCATTTCAATCTGTAATTTAAATATATACGGGTATATATCTTTTCAACCTGCAATCCCAAATTCAATTCAATGAAAATCGCTTGGGTTTACCATTTCAACCCATAATGATTTTCTCCTATTCTACAAGATCGTTCGGGTATGTATCATTTCAACCCATAGGGAATTCTATACAAACAGGGAACTTGGAGAGTGAGAACAATTATGGTAATAATATAACATATCAATAACAGGCATAAATCATCAATACTAGATAAAATATAAATAACAGATCATGGTGTCAGATGTCACGGGTGAACAGTTACAGATAATAACATATCATATATGCCAGTTAAATAACTAGCATCAGCATATTTCAATTGTCGTTTCAATTGAAATCAAATTTAATAAATATAAGAACATTAATCGTGAGTGATTTCTCACCTTTCAAGGCTAGAGAGATTCGAGAATGAGATGAGTTATGAATCCAAGCACGAACTCCAACGCAAAGCTAGATTGGCACGAATTTGACGAGCAAAGCTGATAACAAGGATTGATGAAAACAAGTCGAATAAGTTTTTGATATAAACTGAAATATATACATTATTATATATATATATATAATTTCAGTATTTTAGTTTAAGACAAGTATTAAAATAATATAAAAGTTTCAAAATCATTATTCTTAAACTCAAGTATTAAGGATCAAAGATATATATTTTTATACTTAAAAATCATTACCAAAACAAAATCTTAAACACATATTTTAAAATATCACATCTATATAAAATTTAATATAAAAACATATACAAACTCACATACCTAAAAAAATCAAACATCTATATATATATATACATACATAATATATTTTAAAATAAGCACTTATATGGATATACAAACATATCACATAATAAAATTTGAAAACCAAACTAATGAATAATTTTTTTTCTCTTCACAGCAAAACCAATCTACTATGCTATACCTATATATACCACCGTACACAACTTACATATATATCATCTTCAAAATAAATGTTTAAAACAAAATAAATCTAAACTATATAAACAAATTAGATATATATATATATATATGTATATATATATATATATAATACCAATCTGAAACTGTACAACATATAAAATGTTAGATACTATTATAAACTTATACAAACCTATACATATATCGATCGTAGAATATATACAACTTTCATGTAACCACTATCATATATATATATATATATATATATATAAACATCTGATAAAGGAGACTATACAAACGACTGCAAACAAAAGATATACGTTGGCTAAAATTGAAAACTGGTCCTGTATAAAACCATATGTACAACTCTACAGGAAATTCACACTTTAATGAAGACGTATAACTCACATATATACTATATATATAACAAATTAAAACCAGTATTTAATAAATAATATGCTGCCTTTTACAATATCATATATATAATACTCGATATGTACACAAATATAAACAGATCTAAGACCACTTGTATGCAGATTTCACTTAAGAAATCTATGATAATATATATATATATATATAACTTAAACGGTAAATGGAATTTTTTTTAAAGTCTATGTATAACATAAACAACAACTTATATAAACTTTATAAATATACAAAACTCATAAATATACCTGTTCATTATATAAACAAACACAAATCATCATATATATATATAACCAACATATATATATATATGAGTAAATTGATAAAGCTGCCATACCTAAGTGAACAACCGAAACAAATTGGAGGAAGGCACTGCTGTGTGGTGAAGAGGCTCAAGCGACAGAGCAAGAGATGGTGGCTGGAGGAAAAAGGTCGCGAGGTAGAGAGTTGGGTCGCACGTGGCTGCTGCGGCGACTTGAGGATCGGAGGGTTCGGGTCAGAGAGGATAAAGTGGCGGAGGTGTTGCACGTGTGGGAAGGTACTCGATGGAAAGGCAAGAGGCGGTGGTGGAGCCGAAGTCAGGTGGGAAGGCGAAACAAGTGAGAGCGTGGGAGGGGAGACTAGGACGTGGAGATGAAGGAGGAATGGGGTTCACGCGGTTGATGATGAGTCTTGGCCTTGATCTGGTAATTGCATGCTTCCATTCATTTCTTTTTTATTGTTTTAGAGACAGAACAAATGAAAAGGTAATAAGAGATGGCAGACGAACTAAAATAAAATGAACCGGCATAAAATAGAATATAGAGACAATATCAAAAACCAATACGTTGAATTCCACAAGATAATATGTAACGACCGTGATTTCTGAATCACTGTCGTAATAAATATTCTAAAAATCGGTAACGACCGTAATTTTTTAATTAATGTCGGAGTAAATATTTTAAATAGAATTTTTTTTAATTAAAATTTGGAAAAAAAAATTTGATGCAATTCAAATTGCGAAGTCGGTTGAATTGCGTTACATTTTATTCACTTCACCTAGCTGTCATCTAATTCAAATAGTAAGACGTGTTCACATTCTTTTTATAAATGCAAAGTGTATGAAAATGCAATGTAGTAAGAAAAAGAATATAGTGTATACTTTACATTTTTTCTTTTTACCTTTGCATTGTTGACAGTCCAAAAATAAACTAAGTGTGAAAACACATTTACATTGCTGGGTCATACATGTAGTAAGGCAAATTTCAAACATTGTCACCATCATTATTTTGAGTAGCCGTGTACAATACTTAAAAACGCATGTTTGCATTAAATGCAAAGTGTACCTGAAATATGGCTATCACATTTCCTTGACTTATGCCATTTGAAGAAAAGAATAATAATACTTCTCGCCAAATTCTTTTTTTTTCACTCTTCAATCAAAGCTCTGAGAAGACATTAATGGCAACATTCCACCTTCTTGCTTGCTTCCATCTTTGAAGCTAACTGGATTCGAAATAAATTAAGGTGAGTTACACTCACGTTTCTAGTTTTCTGTCATCAAGTCCCTGCCTTTGTTTTGAAACAGGGCACTCATTTGATTTTCGAATCCTATTTTGTTGTAATCTTTACATCTCTGAATCTTGTGCTTTTGCACTACAATTTCCCACTGAGTTTCGAGACAACACTTGAGTAATAGCTTGTATATAAATACATTCATATAGGCACATATATGTTACTATCTGGTAAACTTCTGTCTGCAGTGGATCTGCTTCGTGGTGGCTGTATACTCATGGCCAGTGCATGTTGTATTTGCATGTTAAAGTCATTTGCGTCCTCCCTGAAGTCAGTTACATGTTATATTTGCATGCTCTGTCCATTGCAGCATTTTAGTTGCATTGCCTATACATTCTTATGAGAAAGTAACTACTTTTTATCTTTGCATGTCTAACACATGCAAGCTATACATGAATTCATGTCCAGTGTTGTTGTTTAGTTGCATGCGTGAGTTATATGTGTGCTGGCATTGATTTTTGTGTTCAAAAAAAAAATTTGTTGCATACGTGAGTTAGAAGCTCGGTTCAAGCTTGGTTCAAGTTGCACATGTGTTGCATTATTGAAATGTTCAAGTTGTTAATATACTTGTTAGAATTCATGTTTTCCTCATATAGCTTCTGTCCAATATTGATTTGTTAAGTTGAAAGTTGGAATATATATACGTGTAGTTCACTTTGGAACCCTCCCTGTTATTTTGTTATGTGCAAAGTAACAAACTCACTGTTGAATTACATTTTAGTGAACGCATGCATGGTTCGGTACACGTGTAGCACAGAGTATTGCTTTCGTGAGAATTGAAGTTGTTTCTATTTTTACTTTGTGAGAATTGAAATTGCATAAGATTTTTCGTGTACACAGAGTATTACATTTTCGTAAACTAGTGTTTACAAATTTAATTATAAGCTACACCAATAATTTCCCACTTTCATTATATTCTTTAGTTCGGTTAATTTACGTTGAACCGATGTTTGGTTTTAAAACGTAATTTGTTGCCGTTATTTTTATAATGGAATTTTTACGCGGGTATTATATTTTTGGAGCATGTTGTTTTGATAACATTTTGACGAATAAAAAAATTATTGTTATTTGACTTCAGTAACCGTCAATTTAAAGTGAATATTTAAGCGGTTATCCCGCAACGCTGATTTGATATCCGTTTTTACGGTGTTTTATGAAGCGCAATTTCCTCGTCGAAATTGCTATAGTGGTTGTTGTTTTAATCACGTGTTTTAAAAAATCGTTTTAAAATAAAATTGTTTCCAAAAATTTTATAGTTTGCGCTTTCAAAAGAATAAGGAAGCGATTTAAACGATTAAGAAAAATTAAGGACTATGAACCCTTACTTTTACTTATTCGGTTAATTCCGGACTTGTCCGTTTGAGAACGTAAAATGTTATTTTTATAAAATACACAAATTTTCACTTTCAAGGAAAAGATGAAGAGATTTAAACGATTTAGCAAATGTGCGGAGTATGGAACCACACTTTTACTATTTCGGTTAATTCCGGACTCGTTAATTGAAATATTTGTTGCTGTTTGATGATTTTGATGATTTTGTTGAGCTTTCGAGCCACTATGCTGGACCTTCGGATCATATGATGGACCTTCGGGTCATATGATGGACCTTCGGGTCAAATACCAGTATTAGACCTTCGGGTCATATGTTGGACCATCGGGTCATTTGTTGGGCGCCAAAATTATGATGACAGTACTTGGTAGGCTTTGGTCATATGTTGATGTACGTGCGGCGTAGCTTAGACTCGCCAGGGATCGATCCACTTTTATGTTGATTCTAGTTATCTATTTTTGATTTCTAGATTTTTTGAATTGCTATCTTGAATTCAATTGTGAATTTTAAAGTTGATTTTGATGGAGTTTGATGTGATTTCTTCATTTAACCATGTTGATTTCTTAAGTTGAATAGTCTCACATGAGATTATTGTTATTTTGATTGATGTTGTTTATGATGCATTCACTTCTAAGAATAATTAGACTGATCCGTTTATTATTTTCTTTTAAATAATACTCGGGTCAGACCGAGTTATTTCAGGATAGTCGCTATCTCTGATTCAGTTGCAGCTTCAGCTTTTGGGATCTCACATCATCTTTTGTCTAGCCTTCGAGGAGTTCTTTTGGTTTATTGATTCCCATCTCATGTATGTTGATGACATGTATATGTGTATTTGGTTCTTGTGAATTATCGATTGTTGTATCATGTATTCCAGACTTGTCTTCCGCTATATATCTGATATTTCTGTTCTGATGTGATTATACTATTAGTGTTGTTGTTATTATGAGTTGTTCTGAATTTTTCTTAAGCCACTGTAGTTTCGTTTTAGATTTGGATTGAATATATATCCTTGGGAGTAATTTGTACAACTCCTATCGATATAATCAATGCTCGTCTAAGGCATAACTTACAGATGGTCGCTTCTAACAAGCCTTATTCTTCGCAATTGCAGATGTTATTCCTTGAAATAACATTTGTTATTGTGAGCATAGAGATGGGGCATCATAGCTTGATAACAGAGCTGAGTTCAGAACAGATTATAATAAATACAGAACAGAAGCAGAATGGAACATGTGTTACAACTATTTGAGAGTTTTATTCATGCCTTTCTAATATGTTTCTTCTACTTTAACATGTGGAGTATGTCTAGGAATAAATTTCATATTCCATAGTATTCCATTTGTTAAATTTCTTATCAATTGTGTATTGTGTTAACTAATCCTTACCTTCTCTTGTTCTCTCAGCCTATGGCTGGAAGAGGTAGAGGGAAGCATTCTGCTGCAGGTCCGTCTAGTGGTTCTCATCCATACGGAGTCTATATGTCAACTAATCAGTTTATGGAGCTATTTCGGGGTACTCAGCCTCCTGTTGCTACTCCCGCGGCTCCTAATCACAAGTCTGCCTTCGCCCGCATGTGTAGTGACTATTCCCACCTTGGAGGCCAGCCTTTCAAGGGATCGGAAAGTGTTATGGAGGTTCAGACTTGGTTGCGCACTTGTGAGCGCATATTTTCTCGGATGGATCTTTCTGATCACCATCGCTTTCTCGTAGCATCTAGTATGTTGCAAGAGCGTGCGCTTGATTGGTAGGAGCTTTTTATTGCGGAAGTGGATGAGTCCTCTCTCTCATGGATTCAGTTTAAGGAACGTTTCGAACTTAAGTTCAATCCTGAATCGGAAAAGGCTAATCTTGCTCGTAGTTTCCTTGAGTTGAAGCAAGGAAAGTCCTCTGTTTCTGATTATGTTGCATCTTTCGAGGCCTTATCCAAATACGGAGTTGAGTTCATTAACACTCCGCGTAAGAAGAATCTTCGTTTTGTTGATGGTTTGAAGATGTATTTGAAGAAAGTTCTTTTGCTTCAGCTTAAGCTCTCTTTTGAGGAGCTTGTTGATTTGGCTCTTTGCCTTGAAGCTGTTGAAAAGGAGCGTGATAGTGGTGATGATGTTGAGGTTTCTAAGTACTCCAACAAGAAGAGGTTTCCATTTCGTAAGCCTAATTCTTCCAACCAGAAGAAGAAGAAGCAAACTACCTCTAGTTCTCAGCCTAGTAGTGCACCTTCTATTCAGAGGGCGTGCTATAATTGTGGTTCTTTGGATCATCTTCTTCGTGGCTGTCCTAAGCCTCGCATTTGTCGTTATTGCAAGAAAGAGGGTAATTTGGTTTCTGATTGTCCTATTGCTCTTAAGGGTTTCAAATCTGGGAAGCTTAATGTTGCTAAAGCTTCTGGTGATTCTTCTCAGCCCAAAGGTATTACTCCTTCTGTTTTGGAAGGTGTTATTTTATTTAATGGTCGTTCTATTAGAGTTCTTTTCGATACGGGTGCATCACATTCATTCATGTCGAAGGAGCTTGTTGATATTATTCATTTGGATGTTATTACTCTTTGCGACCCTTTGAGGATAGTAAATCCTATTGGTGGATCCGCTACTCTTGGTTTATTATGTGTTGATGTTGAGATTATTCTATGTGGTTTCTCCTTTCATGCGAATCTGCATGTTATGGATCATCTTGATTTTGGTATGATATTAGACATGGATTGGCTCGTCCGTTATGAATTTCAAATCCTATGTCCCGAAGGAACTTTATATCTCAAGCCTCCCGATACTAGTGAGCAGTTATCTACTATATTTCGAAGCATGGATCATACTTCGAATGCTCTCATTTCTTCCTTCGAATCGGAGGATGTTATAGATAATATTCTTGTTGTTTGTGATTTTTCTGATGTTTTTGAGCCTATTTTGAGATTGCCGCCGAAGAGGGCAATTGAGTTCCATATTGATCTTATCTCTAGTGCACATCTTGTCAGTCTTCCTCCCATGAGGATGTCTGCTAAGGAAAATGAGGAACTCAAGCAACAATTATCTGAGTTGGAAGCCAAGCATTTTATCCGTTCTAGCTCGTCTCCTTGGGGCGCCGCCGTTGTCTTCATTAAGAAGCCAGATGGTACTCTTAGGCTTTGCATTGATTATCGCAAGCTTAACGAGCTCACTATCAAAAATAGGTATCCATTGCCTAGGATCGATGACATGTTCGATCAATTAAGTGGTGCTAAGCTCTTCTCCCAACTCGATCTTGCTACCGGTTTTCATCAGTTACGAGTTGCAGAAGATAGCATTCCACTTACCGCATGCTGTACTCGATATGGTTCTTACGAATGGCTTGTTATGCCATTCGGTTTGACGAACGCTCTGGCATATTCTATAGATATTATGAATCGGATATTGCAGGAATATCTCGATAAGTTCGTCTTGGTTTGATGATATTCTTATTTATTCCAAATCTGAAGCCGATCATATTCAGCATTTGGAGATTGTTTTGAGCACTCTTCGTCAGCATCAGCTTTACGCCAAATTTTCCAAGTGTCACTTCTGGGAGAATAGGATGAAATTTCTCGGTCATATTGTTTCTTCCGATGGTATCTCTGTCGATCCTTCCAAGATCGAATCTATTCAGAATTGGAAGAGGACTGAGACCGTTACTGAGATCCGTAGTTTTCTTGGATTGGCGGGTTATTATCACCGGTTTATTAAGGACTTTTCTCGTATTGCTTTACCGCTTACCACTCTTACGAGAAAAGCTGTTCCTTTTATTTGGTCGGATAAGTGTGAGAATTCTTTCTTGAAGTTAAAAGATCTCCTTACTCATGCTCCTATCTTAGTGGTTCCCGAAGGGAATCATGATCTTGTTGTTTATACCGATGCCAGTGGTTATGGACTCGGTGCTGTTCTCATGCAAAAGGATAGAGTAGTTGCCTATGCTTCTAGACAACTAAAGCCTAACAAGATTCGTTATGCTACTCATGATTTGGAGTTGGCCGCTATAGTCTTTGCTCTAAAGATTTGGCGACATTATTTATTGGGCGAGCGTTTTATTCTCTTCACTGATCAAAAATCTCTGAAGTATTTATTTTCTTAGAAAGAACTTAATATGAGGCAACAACATTGGCTTAAATTTCTTGCTTCATATGATTTCGGTATTCAGTATACCCCTGATAAGGGTAATCGTGTTGTTGATGCGCTTAGTCGCAAGCACCAAGTTGTTGTTTCCATGATGCTAGCAGAGTGGAATATTTTCGAAACTTTATCTCATTGTGATATTAGAGACCGTCCTTTAGTTTCTGATTCTCCCGTGCTTTTATTTAGCATGGAAGCTCTTCCTAGTTTGTTGGATCGTATTGCCGATGCCCAGAAATAAGATCCATATATTGCTTATCTTATTCAAAGTTGTAAATCGGAATCCCGAAGTGATGATCTGAAGGATTTCGATACTGATGTTCATGGTTGTATTCGGAAGAAGGGTAGATTGATTGTGCCTGATGTTTCTAATCTTAGAAGTGACATTCTTGAGGACTGTCATCGTTCTAAGTATACTATCCATCCGGGTAGTAGTAAGATGTATGCTGATATGAAACGCTTATACTATTGGGAGGGTATGAAGCGTGATGTTGCAAGTTATGTAAGTCGTTGCATGACTTGTCAAATTATTAAAGCAGAACACCAGCGTCCTAGTGGTCTTTTGCAGCCTCTTGAGATTCCATTATGGAAATGGGATCAGATTTCCATGGACTTCATTGATGATCGACCTCGTTCGAGGTCGGGCCATACTAGTATTTGGGTGGTTGTTGACAGATTGACCAAATCAGCCCATTTTATTCCTATCAAGTCCAATCGGACTGCTCCTTTGTTGGCTAAGCTGTTTATTAAGGAAGTCGTTCGACTTCATGGTGTGCCTAGTTCTATTGTTAGTGACAGAGATCCGCTTTTCACTAGTGGTTTCTGGCAGAGCCTTCAGAAAGCTTTGGGCACTAAGCTCAATCTCAGTACAGCTTATCATCAACAGTCTGACGGTCGGACTGAAAGGGTGAATCAGGTTTTAGAGGATCTTCTTCGAGCTTGCATTCTTGATTTTGGTGGTAGTTGGGAATACCACTTATCTCTTGTTGAGTTCTCTTATAACAACAGTTTTCAATCCAGTATCGGTATGGCTCCTTTCGAAGCCCTATATGGAAGGCCGTGTCGATCACCATCTTGTTGGTTTGAATCGGTGGAAAAGTTAGTTTTTGGCCCCGATTATATTCGTGATTCTTCTGAGAGGATTGATATTATTAGACAGAGAACGAAAGAGGCTCAGAATAGGCAGAAATCTTATGCCGATCATCGTAGGAAGCCTTTGGAATTTTCTATTGGCGATCTTGTATTCATTCGTGTTTCTCCGATGAAGGGTGTGGTGCGTTTTAGTCACTCTGGGAAATTGGCTCCTCGATATGTTGGACCATTTCCTATTACGGAACGCGTTGGCCCAGTTGCTTATCGTGTATCGCTACCTGCTTAATTTTCGGGAGTTCATGACGTATTTCATATATCCCAGCTTCGTCGATGCCTTCGAGATTCGAATTTTATTATTGATCCTCCTGTGTTGCAAGATCTTGAGATCTCACCCGACTTGTCTATGGTGCAAAATCCTATTCGTGTGTTAGCTTCGGAGGTTAAACGCCTTCGGAACAAAGAAGTTCCGCTCGTGAAAATTTAATGGTCCGCAAACCCCAAGGATTGCACTTGGGAAACCAGAGAATTCATCGAGCGTTCTCATCCTGGTTTTCTCTCCTCTTCGGGTGGGGGTGAGCATTCATATCCATCTTTTCTTTTTTTATCTTTGTTGTGATGAATTATTTGAGAAATCGACTGCTTCTAGTATGAATATTGCGGGGACGCAATGTTTATAAGGGGGGAGTTTGTAACGACCGTGATTTCTGAATCACTGTCGTAATAAATATTCTAAAAATCGGTAGTGACCGTAATTTTTGAATTACTGTCGGAGTAAATATTTTAAATAGAAATTTTTTTAATTAAAATTTGAAAAAAAAAATTGATGCAATTCAAATTGCAAAGGCGGTTGAATTGCATTACATTTTATTCACTTCACCTAGCTGTCATCTAATTCAAATAGTAAGACTTGCTCACATTCTTTTTATAAATGCAAAGTGTACGAAAATGCAATGTAGTAAGAAAAATATAGTGTATAATTTACATTATTTTTCTTTTTACCTTTGCATTATTGACAGTCCAGAAATAAACTAAGTGTGAAAACACATTTACATTGTTGGGTCATACATGTAGTAAGGCAAATTTCAAACATTGTCACCATCATTATTTTGAGTAGCCGTGTACAATACTTAGAAACGCACGTTTGCATTAAATGCAAATTGTACCTGAAAGATGGCTACCACATTTCCTTGACTTATGCCATTAGAAGAGCAGAGCTCTGAGAAGACATTAATGGCAACATTCCACCTTCTTGCTTGCTTGCATCTTTGAAGCTAACTGGATTCGAAACAAATTAAGGTGAGTTACACTCACATTTCTAGTTTTCAGTCATCAAGTCCTTGCCTTTGTTTTGAATCAGGGCACTTTTTTGATTTTCGAATCCTATTTTGTTGTAATCTTTACATCTCTGCATCTTGTTCTTTTGCACTACAATTTCCCACTGAGATTCGAGACAACACTTGAGTAATAGCTTGTATACAAATACATTCATATAGGCACATATATGTTACTATCTGGTACACTTCTGTCTGTAGTGGATCTGCTTCGTGGTGGCTGTATACTCATGGCCACTACATGTTGTATTTGCATGTTAAAGTCATTTGCGTCCTCCCTGAAGTCAGTTACATGTTATATTTGCATGCTCTGTCTATTGCAACGTTTCAGTTGCATTGCCTATACGTGCTTATGAGAAAGTAACTACTTTTTGTCTTTGCATGTCTAACACATGCAAGCTATACATGAATTCATGTCCAGAGTTGTTGTTTAGTTGCATGCGTGAGTTATATGTGTGCTGGCATTGATTTTTGTGTTAAAAAATAAATTGTTGCATACGTGAGTTAGAAGCTCGGTTCAAGCTTGGTTCAAGTTGCACACGTGTTGCATTATTGAAATGTCCAAGTTGTTAATATACTTGTTAGAATTCATGTTTTCCTCATATAGCTTCTGTCCAATATTGATTTTTTAAGTTGGAAGTTGGAATATATATACGTGTAGTTCACTTTGGAACCCTTCCTGTTATTTTGTTATGTGCAAAGTAACAAACTCACTATTGAATTACATTTTAGTGAACGCATGCATGGTTCGGTACACGTGTAGCACAGAGTATTGCTTTCGTGAGAATTGAAGTTGTTTCTATTTTTACTTTGTGAGAATTGAAATTGCATATGATTTTTCGTGTACACAGAGTACTACATTTTCGTGAACCAGTGTTTACAAATTTAATTATAAGCTACACCAATAATTTCCCACTTTCATTATATTCGTGAGTTCGGTTAATTTACGTTGAACCGATGTTTGGTTTTAAAACGTAATTTGTTGCCGTTATTTTTATAACGGAATTTTTACACCGGTATTATATTTTTGAAGCGTGTTGTTTTGATGACATTTTGACGAATAAAAAAATTACTGTTATTTTGACTTCAGTAACCGTCAATTTAAAGTGAATTTTTAAGCGGTTATCCCGCAACGCTGATTTGATATCCGTTTTTACGGTGTTTTGTGAAGCACAATTTCCTCCTCGAAAATGATATAGTGGTTGCTGTTTTAATCACGTGTTTTAAAAAATCGTTTTAAAATAAAATTGTTTTCAAAAATTTTACAGTTTGCACTTTCAAAAGAATGAGGAAGCGATTTAAACGATTCAAAAAAATTAAGGACTATGAACCCTTCCTTTTACTTATTCGGTTAATTCCGGACTTGTCCGTTTGAGAACGTAAAATGTTATTTTTATAAAATACACAAATTTGCACTTTCATGGAAACGATGAAGAGATTTAAACGACTTAGCAAAAGTGCGGAGTATGGAACCACACTTTTAATATTTCGGTTAATTCCGGACTCGTTAATTGAAATATTTGTTGCTGTTTGATGATTTTGATGATTTTTTTGGGCTTTCGAGCCACTATGCTAGACCTTCGGGTCATATGATGGACCTTCGGGTCAAATACCAGTAGTAGACCTTCGGGTCATATGTTGGACCGTCAGGTCATTTGTTGGGCGCCAAAATTATGATGACAGTACTTGATAGGCTTCGGCCATATGTTGATGCACGTGCGGCGTAGCTTAGACTCGCCATAAGATGGGATCGATCCACTTTTATGTTGATTTCTAGTTATCTATTTTTGATTTCTAGATTTTGCGAATTGCTGTCTTGAATTCAATTGTGAATTTGAAAGTTGATTTTGATGGAGTTTGATGTGATTTCTTCATTTAACCATGGTGATTTCTTAAGTTGAATAGTCTCACTCGAGATTATTATTATTTTGATTGATGTTGTTTATGATGCATTCACTTCTAAGAATAAATTAGACTGATCCGTTTATTATTTTCTTTTAAATAATACTCGGGTCAGACCGAGTTATTTCAGGATAGTCGTTATCTCTGATTCAGTTGCAGCTTCAGCTTTTGGGATCTCACATCATCTTCTATCTAGCCTTCGAGGTGTTCTTTTGGTTTATTGATTCTCGTCTCATGTATGTTGATGACATGTATATGTGTATTTGATTCTTGTGAACTATCGATTGTTGTATCATGTATTCCAGACTTGTCTTCCGCTATATACCTGATATTTCTGTTCTGATGTGATTATACTATCAGTGTTGTTGTTATTATTAGTTGTTCTGAATTTTTCTTAAGCCACTGTAGTTTCGTTTTAGATTTGGATTGAATATATATCCTTGGGAGTAATTTATACAACTCCAATCGATGTAATCAATGCTCGTCTAAGGCATAACTTACGGATGGTCGCTTCTAACAAGCCTTATTCTTCGCAATAGCAGACGTTATTCCTTGAAATAACCTTTGTTATTATGAGCATAGAGGTGGGGCATCACATAATAATTGCAATGTCTATAGGAATTATACAGTTGATATACGAAAGGTCATGTAAACCAAAAGCCCGAATACGAACACGATACATAAATCATTGTACTGATTTCGCGGCGTACCAAACCCCAAAATACAAAAGTGAATAACCACAAAGATCAGCACAACGAGACGATCAAAACGGTATATAGATATCAGTGGTACGATTATCCTATTAAAAGTCGATATTCGGTACCGAAATGCTGCTAAAACGTTGGAAATAAGATAAACGGAGCAATAGCAGTCCAAATTTTATGAAATGGAAGATGATGTCTCACTCAGAAGATGACTTACGAATTTATTATATAAAAATATTCAGGTTTGGAAATTTTTTATTATCATCTAATATTAACTGGTTTAAATATAAATAATATTACACAATAAAATAAACTTCCATATTATCAGATGAAAAATTACCATTTGCTATGTTTAAATAGACGCATTTCAAATATCAAATTTTTATTTCCAAATTTTATTATTTAAAATTTCACAAAATTTTCAATCAATTACATTATTAAAACCATTAAAATTTATGGGTCGTTACACTTCCCCACTCAAAACTTTTCATCCCCTAAAAGGAAGGAGGTAGGAGAATAGAAACAACCAGAAAGAAAAATAAATTTAAAACAAAATAAAACAATTAATTTAAAACCAAATAAATTTCATATAATTATAAATTGGTTTATTCAACTAATTTATTTCAAATAAAGGTATTTTCGTTCAGTTGAGTTAGTTTCAATTTATTAATGTTTGTTACAAAAAGGTTTCTTTCAAAACAAATTTATTTTATTTATCTCATTTATTTAATCCATTTGATTTCACTTAAGTTAATTTCTACTTATAATTCAATCTTAACTATTTCTAAATTCATATTTATTTATTCATTATCTTATTATCCAATTTATCTACATTAACATTTTTATAATTAAAAATTAAGTGTATAAAAATTTATAATTGAAATCTTCCTTAACATAAAATTTAAGAGTTAAATTTCCGATTTCACTTCAAACCATTTAGAGATAAATATATGTATATATACTATATATATCAAATCAAATCTATAATCATATACCTATATATATATATATCAAGTCATACTTAAGAAATTCATATCAAATTCATTTTCCAAAACAAAAGTGTAGCAAAGCACTAAGTGGTCTCTCCACTCTGAAACTCGAAAATGAATGTCGATGATGCTGCAGTCATCACCGAAATTATTTTCCAACGACAAAAGAGGAAAGTACCAATTTAAAACCTTTAAAATTCTTTGGAAACTATTTCTATTCAAAAATTACTTTAAATAATATACCATATAATTTTAAAACTAAATTTTTAGAAATACCAGAAATTTAATTCTCAAATTCTTAGTTTTAAATTCATTTCAAATCCCAAATCAATTATAAACCATGTTTAAAATTTCATTCCTTTATTTATATCATGTGACAATAGTCAATGATTTTCAAAGCAATAAATGAGAAGCAAATATTATCATTCAATTAATTTAACTATTAGATTTAAAAAAAATTTATACTTATATATAATATAATCATATAAAATTTATTCCATTTACCAAATTTTAAAACAATATGGTGTTAGTTTGCTCTGTTCAAGTGTTTTGGAATTCCTATCGATAATGTTGATCAGACGAATCGATCAAAACCCAAATCAACCTTAACAACCTAAACAACACATTATAAAACATTTTTATATTAATACTGACGCAGCGGATTAATCAAAACGATCTTCAATCGGTGAAAGTAGTAATCGGTGGATTGGAGGATACTGAAATGCCCAAATTCGTTGATCTGAAGATACCGAATTCTAGCTATCTCTGACTCGTTGATCCGAAGATACTGGGAAAGAGATCTACGATTCTTCGACGTTGATCTTGCGCACAAGATACCGTGAATCGGCTTCAACAAATGATGATTCGAGCGCACTCGAATGACGTAAGTGGAGATAGGAGATACACTCGACTACCAATTGAAATTGAAAGCACAAAGCTAACAAAAGAGAATTTTATTCAATATTCAACAACCTTTACAAAATGACACAACTTGCCTATTTATAGGCTACATACGCAAAACAGAAAATTATACAAGTCTTAAGTCGGTGACGACTTATCCCCTATGACCTACGACTCATCATGAGTCGGTCACAACTTATCAGATTACAACATGACTTACGACTTATACAAAACGACTTAACAAAATGTCCAAAATAACAACTACAACCAACAACACACGACTCAACATACTCCGACTTATGACTCAGCCAAGTATACGACTTATTACAAACAGACGACTTAAAACATAGCAGCATCTTCACGCGACTCAGGCTTGGACGGCTTAGGAAATAACTTCAACGACTTAACCCAGTTTCCGTTTTAAAGAATCCAGTCGACTCAACTAAGTCGTAACTCGTTGCCGACTTATCACCTCCCTTAAGTCGTAGCTGACTTAACACTTGTGTATTCTCCTCCTTGAGTCGTGGGCGGCTCATCTCCCTGTTAAGTCGTAGACGAGTTATAGTTGCTTCGTTAAGTCGTAAACTCGTCGCAACTTCCCCTTTGTTTTTCCAATTGAGTCGTGGACGACTCATCACCGCCTCCTTAAGTCGCGTACGACTTACGCCTTGTCGACTCATCACTGCTTCCTTAAGTCGCGTACGACTTACACCTTTATCTCGTGGCGCTCCTTTAAGTCGTGGACGACTTATCTCGACTTCCTTAAGTCGTGACCGACTTATACCTTCTCCTCTGGGCTGAGCTGCATCATCCTCCCTAGGTTGAGAAGAATTTGACCTCGAATTTGTAAATTCTTCTCCATCAGCTCGTTCATCTCTGTGATATGGTACGAGATTTTTAACATTGAACACGTCAGACGTATACACATCATTTGGCAGCTTCAATTTATAAGCATTTTTATTAATTCGTTTCACGACTTCTACCGGACCAATTTTTCTGGCTTTCAATTTGTTATACGCGCCCACTGGAAAACGATCTTTTGTTAACACTGCATAAACCAAATCACCTTCATGAAATTCAACACTCCTTCGTTTCAAATCTGCAGATCGTTTATACTTCTCATTTGCTTTCTCCAATCGTTCCTGAACGATTTTATGACATTCTGCCAATCCATCAACAAAATCAGCAGCTTTCTTAACTGTCTTCTGTGATTGTGGCACTACCGTTAAGTCCAACGGTCCCTTTGGTAAACTGGAATATACAATCTGGAATGGACTGAACCCTGTGCTACGATTCACCGCATGATTATGAGCAAACTCTGCCTGGCATAACTTCATGTCCCAACTCTTCAGGTTATCTTTCACAAGACATCTCAACAAGTTTCCCAATGATCTATTAACCACCTCCGTTTGTCCATCAGTTTGCGGATGATAGGCACTACTAAATTTCAGCTTTGTTCCCACCATTTTCCACAAACTCAACCAAAAGTGACTCAGAAATCGAGTATCTCTATCCGACACAATAGATTCTGGCAATCCATGAAGTCGATAGATCTCCTTGAAAAACAACTGAGCAACATGAACAACATCCGCCGTCTTCTTACAAGCAATAAAATGTGCCATCTTCGAAAATCTGTCCACCACAACGAATATAGAATCATTTCCCCTTTGAGTTCTAGGCAAACCCAAAACAAAATCCATACTGATATCCACCCATGGTTTCACAGGCACAGGTAACGACATATATAACCCAGCATTAGTCGCAGTTCCTTTCGAAACCTGACAAATATGACAACGCTCCACAAACTTCTCTACTTCTTTCCTCATCGATGGCCAAAAGTAGGACTGTGAAATCAACTGTAAGGTACGGTCTCTCCCAACATGTCCCTCTTCGTGTAACTCCTTGATAATCTTCATTCTCAGACTACCCTCCGATATGCACAATCGATTTCCTTTAAAAAGAAAACCATCAACCATCACGAACTCATCCGTCTCTCCCTCCTCGACTTTATCAACAAACTTTGCAAAGTAAGGATCATCGGTAAATAATTCTGGCAATATTTCAAACCCCGTCACTTCAACCTTCAATGTAGTTAACAAGTGATTTCTTCTACTCAACGCATCCGCAACACGATTCGTCAATCCCGACTTGTGTTTCACAACAAATGTAAATTGTTGCAGATATGCAATCCACGATGCATGTCTCGCTGAAATCTTGTCTTGCCCTTGCAAATGTTTCAATGCCTCATGATCAGTATACAGAACAAACTCCTTCTGAAATAGATAGTGTCTCCAGTGTTTAATAGATCGTACAACAGCATAGAATTCCACATCATACGTACTGTACCTCATCTTCGCTCCTGACAACTTCTCACTGAAATATGCAATTGGACGTCCCTTCTGACTCAACACTCCTCCAATTCCAACCTTCGACGCATCAGTGTGTAGCTCAAACAACAACTGAAAATCAGGTAATACAAGAATTGGTGCAGACGTCAGCAACTCCTTGATCTTCCCAAAAGCATTCCCTGCTTCCTCTGTCCATGCAAACTGTTTACCCTTCATACAATCCGTAACAGGCGCCATCACACTACTAAAGTGTGGAATAAATCTTCGATAAAATGAAGCCAACCCGTGAAAACTACGCACTTCCGTTATCGTCTTGGGCTGCGGCCAATCTCTGATAGCTTCGATTTTACTTTGGTCCACCTGTATACCCTTCTCTGAAACAACATACCCCAAAAATAACACACTATACGTCATGAACACACATTTCCTCGTTGTAGCATAAAATTGATCTTGTCGCAATACCATCAGCACTTCTCTAAGATGATTTAAATGTTCCTCTGGACTCCCACTGTAAATCAGAATATCATCAAAATACACCACCACAAATTTCCCAATGAACGGTCGAAAAATCTGATTCATCACCCTCATAAAAGTACTCGGTGCATTGGATAAACCAAATGGCATGACCAACCATTCGTATAGACCCTCCCTGGTTTTAAAAGCAGTCTTCCACTCATCTCCTGGTCTGATACGAATTTGATGATATCCGCTCTTTAAATCAATCTTCGAAAATATAGTAGCTCCGCTTATTTGATCTAACAAGTCATCCAACCTCGGCATTGGAAATCTATATCTCACAGTAATCTTATTCAATGCTCGACTGTCAGTGCACATCCTCCACGTCCCATCCTTCTTGGGTACCAATAAAGCTGGTACAACACAAGGACTCAGACTCTCCTACACACGCCCCTGCTCAAGCAATTCCTCTACCTGCCTCCGCAACTCTTCATGTTCCTTCGGACTCATTCTATAATGTGGTCTATGTGGCAACACAGCACCTGGAACAAGATCTATCTGATGTTGTATATCCCTTAACGGTGGCAACTCCGTTGGTAATTCCTCTGGAAATACATCGTCAAATTCTTTCAAAACTGGTTTAACTTCTTCTGGTATTTCAACCTCTTCATTGCTTTCTCGCCCAATCAACAAAAACACTTCAGGCTCTTCCTCAACCTCCTTAACAAACTCTTTCAAAGATAATAAAGTTTTCAGCTCTTCAATCTCTTCTGACTTACTTTCTCCTTGTGATTTCTTCTTCGGAACTAGGATAATTTTCGTGCCTTCAAACATAAAACTGTAGCTATTGGTCCGACCGTCATGTTGTACTGCTCGATCATACTGCCATGGTCTTCCCAATAATAAGTGGCAAACATCCATCTCTACTACATCACACCATATTTCATCTTTGTATTTCTTCCCAATAGAGAATGGAACACGAACTCGTCTATCCACTTTCACTTCTCCTCCTTTTCTCAACGATGCTAACTTGTATGGACTCGGATGTTTCTCTGTCTTCAATTTCAACTTTGTCACAGCCTCGGTTGAAATAATATTATCACAGCTTCCTGCGTCAATCACAAACTTACACACCTTCCCCAGAATAGTACATGTTGACTGAAAAATATTACTTCTCAACCAACTAGCTTCCTCCTGCTTCGGTGTTAAACACGATCTCCTCAGCATTAGATTACAACCTTCATCTCCTGACGCAATATCCTGTTCATCTTCCTCAACTGGACTAGAACACTCCCCTTCAACATCCTCATCTTCAACTTCTACAATCATGGTTCGTTTCTTCGGCTTTGGACACTCACTGCTTTTATGACCCAATTCCTGACAATTGTAACATTTGAAACCATTGTTAACCCTTGCCTTCTCAGCCTCCTTCACCACTGGTCTACTGATAGGTTTAGAAATATTAGAACTCCCACTAGCACCCTTCATTTGATTGTTGGAATTAGTAAACACACCACCTCCTCGTCTACCCTGTTTCTCCCAAGCCAACGCTTTCTGATGTGCTTCCGCTACAGATCTAGGATCGAACATGTTAACCATATCCTGAATCTGTATTCTCAACCCCCCAATGAATCTAGATGTCAGCTGCTCTTCCGTTTCCATAATATCATTCCTTGCAATAAGTTGATAGAATTCATCAGCATAGTCATTCACAGATTTCGTCCCTTGTCTCAAGTTCTGCAAACATTGATACATCAAAGACTGATAATTGTAAGGTAAGAACGTTGCTTTCATCAATTTCTTCATCTTCTCCCAAGATTCAACTTTTGACTTTCCCATCCGATCACGTGTAATCTTGGTTTGCTGCCACCACGCCAAAGCTCTACCCCTCAGCCTTGTAGCAACCAACTTCACTCTACGATGTTCTGGAACTTCTTTGAAGTCAAAAATCTCCTCGACATTAGCCACCCAATCTAGAAACTCTTCCGCTTGCATACCACCTTTGAATTCAGGAATTTCAGTCTTCATCCCCGTCTCCCACTTGTGATCATACTCAGAGTAATTTCTTCCTTGTCCTCGTCCTTGTCCTCGAACACTACCACCATCATACTCCTCTTCAAAGTCAGATGTATATAGTTGTCTATCTCGTCCACCCACATCTCTACTACCATTACGTCTTCCACCATCATCCCTTCTATCTACATTCCTCCGTTCACGATCATTCACGTTCCTCACACGCCTTTGATCATTTTCAACACTTCTGTCTCGATTGGAATGTGGCGAGACTCTACTACCCCCATGGTTAGATTCAGGTGAAACCCTTCTCCGATTTTGATTCATCTCCGTCATAAGCTTCTCTAACCGGCCAATTCCTTCATTAATCTTTTCACTAAAGTTTTCATTGATTCTTTGTTCCATCTCATCAACTTCTTCTCTTCGATACAAAGCTTCTATGTTTTGGTGGCGATTAGCTCTTCTTGGCGGCATACTTGAAATCTTTACAAACACTTCAACACTTCAAAATTCAAACACTTTTCGGACTTTGATCCAAAATGAAACGGATCGAAAGCTTCCACTTTGTAGCAAATCGCGATGAACACGATGGACAAAGTTTCGGCCTCCAATTCAAATCCGAACAAACAACTTCAAACAATGATGAACACTTCTTCCTCTCGGCCACGGCTCAAACTTCAAACTTCTCGGCCAAACAACTTCAACTTCAAAATGATTAGGCTCCAAGTCTCGATCTAACTATGATTGGTTAGAACAAGCTCTGATACCAAAACTGACGCAGTGGATTAATCAAAACGATCTTCAATCGGTGAAAGTAGTAATCGGTGGATTGGAGGATACTGAAATGCCCAAATTCGTTGATTCAAAGATACCGAATTCTAGCTATCTCTGACTCGTTGATCCGAAGATACCGGGAAAGAGATCTACGATTCTTCGGCGTTGATCTTGCGCACAAGATACCGTGAATCGGCTTTAACAAACGATGATTCGAGCGCACTCGAATGACGTAAGTGGAGATAGGAGATACACTCGACTACCAATTGAAATTGAAAGCACAAAGCTAACAAAAGAGAATTTTATTCAATATTCAACAACCTTTACAAAATGACACAACTTTCCTATTTATAGGCTACATACGCAAAATAGAAAATTATACAAGTCTTAAGTCGGTGACGACTTATCCCCTACGACCTACGACTCATCATGAGTCGGTCACAACTTATCAGATTACAACATGACTTACGACTTATACAAAACGACTTAACAAAATGTCCAAAATAACAACTACAACCAACAACACACGACTCAACATACTCTGACTTATGACTCAGCCAAGTATACGACTTATTACAAACAGACGACTTAAAACATAGCAGCATCTTCACGCGACTCAGGCTTGGTCGACTTAGGAAATAACTTCAACGACTTAACCCAGTTTCCGTTTTAAAGAATCCAGTCGACTCAACTAAGTCGTAACTCGTTGCCGACTTATCACATCCCTTAAGTCGTAGCTGACTTAACACTTGTGTATTCTCCTCCTTGAGTCGTGGGCGACTCATCTCCCTGTTAAGTCGTAGATGAGTTATAGTTGCTTCGTTAAGTCGTAAACTCGTCGCAACTTCCCCTTTGTTTTTCCAATTGAGTCGTGGACGACTCATCACCGCCTCCTTAAGTCGCGTACGACTTACGCCTTGTCGACTCATCACTGCTTCCTTAAGTCGCGTACGACTTACACCTTTATCTCGTGGCGCTCCTTTAAGTCGTGGACGACTTATCTCGACTTCCTTAAGTCGTGACCGACTTATACCTTCTCCTCTGGGCTGAGCTGCATCAAATACAAATACACTCCCTCACTCGATAATTCCAAAATGGATTTCAAAATAAGGATAGAGATTCCAATTAGAGGGACCCTATTCAAAAGAATTCTAACTAGAAGATAAGCTCGAAAAGGGAGATAAGATGATTAAATAACAAAATAGAAAGATGTATGTTCTGATATTAATCGCGGGCGATCTTAACTTGGTCAACCGTGGTTTCAAAAATAAGATCGATGCATAATTCTTGGGCAAATCGGCATCCGATCACAAGAGATAAACTTCGGGAATAGCCAGAGATAACAACATCTAAATCGAGGATACCGAAATCTTCGGTGAATCAATGCCTACTGTAAAGGAGTTTCACTCCTTTACAAATCATTCTAGGATTGGCGGGACCGCAGATTCGTTATAGATATCAACCGAAGTGGAGTTATGGGATGCTCCAAAATTAAGAAAACACGAATAGGGAGAGACGGGATGGATTTCAGAACAAGGAATGTTCTAAAATTCAAAGGACACCCGAATCAAAGAAGAAGAGATTCAAGCTCTAACGAAGGTAATTTTGTAATTAAATCTACTTTATTTGCTGAGTTTGCCTAAAACTAGAGCTCTGATACCAACTGTAACAACACGGTTTTTCATGCCATTCGCATCCACACATGTCGGACTTGAATTTCTCAAAATATCATATTTTTAATTTATATTTGGCAAAACTCAGGATATAAAGTAAATAACTTAATCACAGAATCACAAACACAGAGTAATATAACAATAAGCAGCAGAAACAAATGAATAGTAGTTCATGAAGCTACTATATATACATATAACAGAGTTAAAACAAGATACAACAGAAGTCTCGAATACATAGAAGTCTCAATACAATAGTCAAATAACAAAATCTGAATATATCACAAGATTCAACCGAATAAATGCAAGCTGAATAGATAGATGGATCTCCAAGCAAAGATCCAACTCCAAAGGCGAGTCTCTAATGCTGTGGCACTCAGTCTGACCCAAGCGTAAAGCAAAACACAAAACACTCGAGTCAGGATTAACATTCTTATACCAATAAATCCAACTCAAGTGAAATATCAACTGAAATACAAGTAACTCAAAGGATGTTTAGGATAACCATCCTCTAAGGATCCGTGGAACTATCTACTATGTAGTAATATACGGTATTATAATATATCTATAGTAAAGTTAACTACAAAAATAGCGTTAAGGCGTTACCCATATCCCCCTTAACATATTTTTATATATTCCCATAGTCTATACAGTACCGTAACTTCCCGTAAACTGGGCTTATCAGAGGGCACTCCATAGGTATGGTACAAAACAAACTCGTAGTTTTCTCGATAAGGTAGGTGACACGGCACAACTACGCAATGCTAGGGTAGATATACCAATTACATTTCCGGGCTAGTGGTAACACATAGCCGCAGCTACAGCCTATCTCAATCCACACTCCCAAAAATCAGAGGATGCACCAAAATCAAACACAGTAATAGAATAGTATCGAAGGAGTGTGTCCGATCGGAGGAGCTACCTCACTTTGCCCGTCAATTGCTCCTGTTTTAGCCACCTTAAGCTAACTCACGGGAGTCAGGTTCACGTATGTACCTCATATAGGATCGTCGCCACCATCCTACTTCATTCTTGAATCTCCACCGCATACATAGTTGTTAAAGTGGTTTTCAGTATTGGCAGAGAGTATGACAATAACCGATCCCGGTCACTTTAACAACCAATCGTTATTATAACACCGTGGTCATTTCAAAATATCATACTTCAAAACCAAAATATCATATTTATTTCAAAACCATATCAATATGATATCATTTCTCACTTAAAATAACATTCATTTCCAAAATCATAACACTTTCAAAAATTATAACTTTTTCGAAATTATAACACTTCGAAATTATAACACTTTGAAATCCATAACACCTTCCTCTTAAACAGTTTAGATATTAATAATAGTATATATATATATATATTAGAATAGTTATAAATAAAATAGTTAATATAATAAAATAATTTATATATAAAATAGTTATAAATTAAATAATTTATATTAAATTAAATAATATATTAAAAATAGTTTTATTTAAAATAGTTTATATTAAAAATAGTTTATAAAATAAAATAGTTTCCTCAAAGTTCACAAATCGATTCAAATTCCAAAATTCAATTTAATTCATTCTCAATTCATCAATTTCAATTCAATTCAGTTCCTCAATAAACCATTTCAAATTATATCGATTTCAAATACAGATTTGAACCACAAAATATACCATTTCAATTTCAATATATTTCAAAGGTTTAAATATTCAACATTTTCAAAAACTAAATTTGATAAATTTATTTGTATCCTAATTTAACTTTATTATTATTTAGTATTGAAATATTCACTTAATAAAATCCAATATCATTTAAATAAGCCGTAAATTACAATCTAAACTAAATATTATCTTCAATTTATTTAAACTTTAAATATTCATTCAATCACTTTAAATCAAAATCAAGTTACAAAACCAAATCTTAAAATCTCAAATTCAATTAGTTTCAGATCGATTTTATTAATTAATTCTTAAAAGAATACTATTTCAAAATCATCTTAAATTTATCTTCCAAACCTTAATTTATTAAAATTATTATAAAAATCTATTTTTAAAGTATAAATTTAAATAAATACTTTAACAAATTATTTATTAATTAAATCAATCCTTATTAAATTAAATCTTATTAATAAACTTAATTTATATTAAAAAATTAATTTATATATATTTTTAAATAGTAAAAATATAGGTAAAATCTTAAAATTTATAATTTCAAAACTAACTTATAAATTTAAATTTCCCAATACATAAAATTTTAAAAATCTAAAATTTAAAACTTTATAAAATAACACATATATATAATATTTAAAATCAATATTTATGTAAAACCATATATATATCCCTCTAAAACTATGGAAACCATTTCAATATATATATATATATATATATATATATATATATATATAGACCAAAGGTGTTTGTATATAATTTTCTATCCTATGGTCAAGTGATACGGATATCTATCATTTCAATCCGTAATTTAAATATATACGAGTATATATCTTTTCAATCCGCAATCCCAAATTCAATTCAATGAAAATCGCTTGGGTTTATCATTTCAACCCATAATGATTTTCTCTTATTCTAAAAGATCGTTCGGGTATGTATCATTTCAACCCATAGGGAATTCTATACTAACAGGGAACTTGCAGAGTGAGAACAGTTATGATAATAATATAACATATCAATAACAAGCATAAATCATCAATAACAGATAAAATATAAGTAACAGATCATGGTGTCAGATGTCACGGGTGAACAGTTACAGATAATAGCATATTATATATGGCAGTTAAATAACTAGTCGTAGCATATTTCAATTGTCGTTTCAAATGAAATAAAATTTAATAAATATAAGAACGTTAATCGTGAGTGATTGCTCACCTTTCAAGGCTAGAGAGATTGAGAATGAGATAAGTTACGAATCCAAGCACAAATTCCAAAGCAAAGCTAGATTGGCACGAATTTGACGAGCAAAGCTGATAACAAGGATCGACGAAAACAAATCGAATCAGTTTTTGATATAAACTGAAATATATACATTATATATATATATATATATATATAATTTTAGTATTTTAGTTTAAGACAAATATTAAAATAATATAAATGTTTCAAAATCATTATTCTTAAACTCAAGTATTAAGGATCAAAGATATATATTTTTATACTTGAAAATCATTACCAAAACAAAATCTTAAACACATATTTTAAAATATCACATCTATATAAAAACATATACAAACTCACATACCTAAATAAATTAAACATATATATATACTTAATATATTTTAAAATAAGTACTTATATAGATATACAAACATATCACATAATAAAATTTTAAAACCAAACTAATGAATACATTTTTTTTCTCTTCACACCAAAACCAATCTACTATGCTATACCTATATATATCACCGTACACAACTTACATATATATCATCCTCAAAATAAATGTTTAAAATAAAATAAATCTAAACTATAAAAACAAATTAGATATATATATATATATTACCAATCTGAAACTGTACAACAGATAAAATGTTAAATACTATTATAAACTTATACAAACCTATACATATATCGATCGTAGAATATATACAACTTTCATATTACCACTATCATATATATATAAATAAACATGTGATAGAAGAGACTGTACAAACGACTGCAAACAAAAGATATATGTTGGCTAAAATTGAAAATTGGTCCTGTATAAAAGCATATGTAAAACTATACAGGAAATTCACACTTTAATGAAGACGTATAACTCACATATATACTATATATATAACAAATTAAAACCAATATTTAATAAATAATATACTGCCTTTTACAATATCATATATATAATACTCGATATGTACACAAATATATACAGATCTAAGACCACTTGTATGCAGATTTCACTTATGAAATCTATGATAATATATATATATATAACTTAAACAGTAAATGTAAAAAAATTTAAAGTCTATGTATAACATAAACAACAACTTATATAAACTTTATAAATATACAAAACTCATATATATACCTGTTCATTATATAAACAAACACAAATCAACATATATATAACAAACATACTTATATATATGAGTAAATTGATAAAGTTGCCGTACCTAAGTGAACAACCGAAACAAATTGGAGGAAGGCACTGCTATGTGGTGGAGAGGCACAAGCAAAAGAGCAAGAGATGGTGGCTGGAGGAAGAAGGTCGCGAGTCAGAGAGTTGGGTCGCGCGTGGCTGTTGCGGCGACTGGAGGATCGAAGGGTTCGGGTCAGAGAGGATAAAGTGACGGAGGTGTTGCCCGTGTGGGAGGGTGCTCGATGGAAAGGCAAGAGGCGGTGGTGGAGCCGAAGTCAGGTGGGAAGGCGAAACAAGTGAAAGCGTGGAAGGGGAAACTAGGACGTGGAGATGAAGGAGGAATGGGGTTCACGCGTTTGGTGATGAGTCTCGGCCTCGATCTGGTAATTGCATGCTTCCATTCATTTCTTTTTTCCTTTTCTTTTAAAGATAGAACAAATGAAAAGGTAGTAAGAGATGGCAGACGAAATAAAATAAAATGAACCGGCATAAAATAGAATATAGAGAGAATATCAAAAACCAATACGTTGAATTCAAGAAGATAATAATTGCAATGGCTATAGGAATTGTACGGTTGATATATGAAAGGTCATGTAAACCAAAAGCCCGAATACGAACCTGATACATAAATCGTTGTACTAATTTCGCGGCGTACCAAACCCCAAAATACAGAAGTGGATATACCACAAAGATCAGCACAACGAGACGATCAAAACGGTATACAGATATCAGTGGTACGATTATCCTATCAAAAGTCGATATTCGGTACCGAAATGCTGCTAAAACCTCGGAAATAAGATAAACGGAGCAATAGCAGTCCAAATTTGATGAAACGGAAGATGACGTCTCACTTAGAAGATGATTTACAAATTTATTATATAAAAATATTCAGGTTTGGATAATATTTTATTATCATCTAATATTAACTGATCTAAATTTAAATAATATTACACAATAAAATAAACTTCCATATTATCAGATGAAAATTTACTATTTTCTATGTTTAAATAGACGCATTTCAAATATCAAATGTTTATTTCCAAATTTTATTATTTAAAATTTCACAAAATTTCCAACCAATTACATTATTTAAACCACTAAAATTTACGGGTCGTTACATCTATCTTAAACAATCCGGAACATAGATAATCATTGGGGTTAATTAAGAAAAATAAGAAAAGAAGGAGAAAACAAACATAGAATCTCGCAATGGAACGATAAAATATATAATAATCAATTAAATAGTTCATGAAGCTATTTCCTATACATTTGATTATAATCTATACAACATTTATCAGAGTTATATATATATACAACAGAAAACAAATATAATGCAGCTGACGACATGATGCAAGAATAATAATAGTTATAATATACCCAATCTTCGTCTTCGTCCTCCAGAAAATGATCTTCAATGCACTGAAAACTCAGGGCTGACCCGAGCATAATGAAAAGACAAAACACTTGAGTCAGGACTAAAATATCCTTATGTGAGTCAAATCGATATCAATATAACATGAGTGTAATAGCGTCGAAGATGTTTACGGGGTTTCACATCTCATATCCAGTGCATAACGTGCATGCAATAACTCAAGAGATATTACGGGATTTCTATCTCCTAAGGATCCATCAAAATATTTATATATAGTAGGATACGCTATATACAATGTCTAATCGGTAAAATAAATATCAAAATAGCATTAAGGCTTTACATCGATCCCCCTTAACACATTTTTAAGCAATGTCATACAGTTTTCATATAAAACACAAGTAAACCATCGGTGGATAGCGATGCGCCATGATACGGCAACAGTAAACCAAAATCATAGGGGTCTTGTATAAGGATAAAAGTATGATAAGGTACGTGAGGCAATTCTCAAGGTAGGATACTACCAGTTTACCCTTTCCGGCTGGTGGTGACTCCTAATGGCTCACCGCGTCCAACACTCCCAAAATCCGAAGGTGCGCACCAATTAATAACAATGTATATGATGGTAATACAAAGAAGTGCGTCCGCTGGAGGTAGATAGCCTCATTGACCGGTACGACTCCTATTTTAGTCGTTTTAAATCTACACAAGTATCAGGCCAATCCATCATCGTTCTTTTTTTTCAAATCCAGCAAATGTATGCCAAATGCAACTACTTCATTCTAGACCATCGCTCCACATACAAAGTTGTTAAAGTGGTTCCAATATTGACAGAGAGTATGCCAATAAGAGGCTCCGGTCTCTTTAACAATTAAACGTCAATTTACACACCGGTTAGTACTTTTACATTTCAAAAACAATTCTTACTTGATATCAAAATATCACATTCGCTTCAAAATCAATTTCATTTCAGATCCATCATATTTACTTCAAAATATATCAATTTAGTTTGATGTGTCAATTTCACTAAAAAATTCGATTCAAATTACAATTTAGGTTATAACTTCACTTTAACCTAATTCGTATTTAAATTCAAGATTTAAATATAAACAATTCCCACTCTGACCAGTTTGAATATTTAGAAAAATGGTTTTGATAGTTTTAAAATAGCTTAAGTAGTTTAATAGAAAATAGTTTGAGTATTGAAATGGTTTAAATAGTAAATAGCTTGGAAAATCGAATGAATTTTGAATATTTAAAAGATAGATTTAAGTAGTTTATATTAAAATAATTTATTTGAAAATAGTTTCAAATTCAAACAGATTTAATTCCAAATTTTCAAATTCAAATCACTTTCAATTTCCATTTCCATTTAAATTTGATTTTATTTCTTAAAATCAAAATCATTTAAATAATTTCAAATCAAAATTTTAAAATCATTTAATTTAACCAATCTGGTGCCCGTAAATAATTTTCTATCTTATGGACAAGTGAATCCATTATTTCAATTTAATTTCAAGGATGGATATATATCATTCCAATCCAAAATAAATGTAATAGGTATATTTCATTTCAACCTATTTCTTAATTTATTCGAGATAATTTGATTTACAGTTTTATATACTGTAAATCGTATACAGGATGATAGCAGGATATATCAAAATAAATAAACATCCAAATCATCCAAAACATCAATCAATAGCATCCATCACAATCAACATCCAAATCAGACAATAAGTCGCATCAATTAACCAATTATCAATGATCGGGAATTTTACTAGCAGTTTACTTCCCATTCAAATTGAACCGTCAATTTAAAGTTCTAACAGTTGATTCAGATGTCCATTTAAATGTCAAATAAAATTATCAAATAACAATCCACAAATTTAAATCACTTCAAAATTTTAAATTTAACTAACATAAAAATATTCTAGTATGTCATGAGCGTTATAAAACACTCACCTTTTATTTTTTGTTGTAGCTTTCAACTTTTTGTTTCGATTAAATTCGAACGCGTTCGAATTTAACTGAAAATTCTACAAGCTGTTGTTAGCACCAAAATTAGTCACTAACACCCAAGAAAGGATTTGTGTAGAGAGATTAATGAAGATAGAAAATTAAAATAGAGGAATGTATTCAAAATTAATTACAAAAACAAGAACACCAGAATTATAGTGTTTCGGCGTAACTGCCTACTTCCACTTTGAGTTTAATCTTTATTGCTTCTTCAATCTATTGAATACAGATACAATCTATCCACTAACGACTTGATTACAAGTTTGGATCGAAAATAGATTAGTCTTCGAAATGGCAGAGTCTCCCCGGAGTTCTCGAAAAAAGGTCCCTTTTCACTGCACCCTGCCCCTCTATTTATAGACGAAGATAGTCTGGACGTCCTCCGTGGGCCTAGGAACAAGGTACTTCGGCCTATAGTAGGTGAATTCTGCGCACCAAGCCAGGCATGCCGAACGACAAATGCCGAGCAAGAAATGCCGACCTATCATGTCTGGTTGGTGGTCGATTATCAAATAACTCGAAGTTAGCCCTTAAAAGACTTGGAGCAACTCGCGATGGAACTTGGAATGAAACAATACTGAACCCCTAACCTGAATGTTGTCCTCCATGAATAAGTCAAACCACTCATCTTGCTTTGAAACATCTATATCGAACGCTTGTGCCGGACGGTGGTTGCCTAGCGATGCTGCTCGAATGAAGGCTGCCGAGCGATGCTTGCCGAATGATTCTTGCCTAGCAGTATTGGTCGATCGAAGATTTCCGAGCGAAGTTCACTGAGTTCCCAACAACGCCTTTCCTTCAGCCCGGTGATCCATGCCATCCTTCCTCGGCCGAACCACATATTGAGGCCTAACGATGTACCCAGGCCGAACGGTACTTACATGCCGAACGATGCATCTAGGCCGAACGGTACTTATATGCCGAGCCTCTCAATTCAAGTCAATCTCTCACTGGATCATGTTTCACTTAGATCCAACCAAGAAACTCAATAATTAGCCTCTAGTAACCGGGCCAAACAACTGGGTAACATTTTCCCCCCAAAGAGTATTATGAGAGGCATCATGATGCGCTTTGAACCATAAGCAATCCATGCTCCCCACTCTTCTTCAACTATCAAGTGGGATCTGATTCTCCATTACATTATCATCTGTGGAGCGGGCTGGTCGACGAACACATGCCGAACCGCTCATTCGTCATATTCATTGTCGCTCGGTGAGATTGCTTACCGAACCACCGAGATGTTTTGAACCGGCCCACTGGTTAATGCCTGTTCACCTCCCCTTCTTCATATAAAAGCCAACACTTCTCCTCTTCTTTCTTTCACTCTCACTTCAACTCTACAGGATCTTTTAATTTACCTTTCCCCAAAATTCAGCTACTGCCTCAACCTTCCTCTCCCATCCATAATCCAGTACATTCGCTGCACAACTCCCCTTGATAACGAGTCTAAACGAAATTCAATCTCAAAATTAATATTTCCCTAAGCTTCGATTTATTCTCTTAGGTATGAATTTCTCATTCGATTGATTTTTTCGAATTAGAGGTTTTGTACGAGATTCGAATCCACGAATTTTCTTCAGATTACGGGTGGTAGGAATCTTGTAGATGTGGAAGACGAATCTGAGGTTAGAACATGCCTTAGGTTGGAACTTGATACAACCTTAACTGAGTTTGAGGCTGGTGAGATGAAGAGTAGAAAGAAAAAGGGTACCGGTGGTTCCTAGGACAACGGCTCCTGTTGGGCCACCGAGCGAGGGAGAAGGAAGTAATAGTGGTTCGGTAGGAGTTAATAAGTTTAAAAGGTGTTGGTTGAGTATAAATGCCGAGTTGTTAGGTTGGGTGGATGTCTACTAGTCGGTAGGTGGTGCAGTGTACGAGTGAGAGTGTCGTTCGGTGGGCAACTAAGACGCCCTATCCGAGACCCACATTAGCAAAGAGTATTACAAGGTAACACCGTCTGCTAATGCGGAGAATAGAGCTAGTTAGGAGCGACCATCTATAGCCTTGCCTTAATTATCTACTGAATACGTCGACAATGTAGCATAAATCTATATTTTTCTCAAGTGGATCGACATATCCAATAAATACTTAACACAAAGCCATAGGTGGCTAAAGGATCTATCAGAACAAATATAACAACTCAAATGTAATACACATCACAGAACAGTTAATCATCACATACATTTACACATATACAGATACATTACAGAGTATACAAAATGATACATGTCAAGTGGTAAAGCAAACCACAATATACAGACGAGTCAATAGAGTATATATCAGAGTTACAGACAAAAAGGACTACACAAAAAGCTATGAAAAAAAGGAGCCAGCGGAATAGTCCATGCAGAAGCAAAATAGGCTAAGTCCAATGTACCTAACCTGAAACATCTCGGTCTGACCCGAGTATAAAATACACGGGACAGTCTAGCTAAACAAATCAGTTAGACAAACTAAATGATAATGAACATACAAGATCATAAAGTACAACAAATATCTCCAAAAGAGATAACCAAATCATCTAACATAAGATGAATCAAAACAAGCCTCATATCATCGGCAATTCCAATAAACAAAGGATATCATATCCCAAAACAAGCCAAAAGGCAAATGACAAATACCAATAAAGGTAACACAAGTTTCCACAAGGTAATCGCTATATGCCGTGTGGTTCAAAGAACCTACCCCGAAAGGTGATACACTAGGGAAATATAATTGTCAAAGAAACAAAAGGTGCTCGAGCTCAGTACTGTAACAAGGATCCATACGCCCGAAGGCAACAAACCGTAGTGGCGGTACCGGACACCACTGTCCGGCGGAATGTGTCACAATTCTCAGAAAGGAACCCAAAAAATGTTAACGTGAGTCCCATAAAACCCACGTTCGCACTGAACGGTTTACTAACCGTTAGTCAATTTCACACTCAAAGTAGTACAAAGTTCACCTCATATCATCGGTAAATCAAACCCAAAGGTCAAAACAGTCAAACGAATAGATTAGGAATTAACTGAAAAGATAAACGCACGTGTTCATTGCACGCGTTTTATTTAATCATTTGATTCTCCTCCCTCTTCGGTCGAAGTGCAAAATTGTGTGTGTTTTAAATAGAAATTATAAATTGGAGAAATGAGCTTTTAATACAATTAAAAAGATCAATTTATAAAAACCCGTGTACGAATCAAAAAGGAAACATCAAAGTCAATAATAATTGATAACAACAAATCGGATAATCACGAATCGATAAAAATTGGAATCCCACACAAATAGGCAAATTGGGCTGAGACAAGCAGATTCAGACGTCTGAATTGTATATTTCAAACGTCTGAAACTGGGGCTCAGGCAATTTTTTGCCTAGGCCAATGATGGCCAAATCATATCGGAAGCCATAGGGTGAGTGATGATGGCTAGGGGTTTACGCCGAACGACTACCCAACCTTAGAGACTCACCAATACACTCCGACCAACATGCCCAAACAACCATATAAGAATTTCATAGATTTTGACTTCAAACGATAAAAATTGGAATATTCATCAAACCAATTCAATTCATCAACAATTGGACAAGGATTATATGTTAGGAATTGCTACCTAACACTATCAAAGATATAGGTGAAGATGTGAGTTCAAAAACTCACCTTTTAACCCAAAACTCAAGAGAGAAGCTATAGAGCAAGGCAAGAACAATCTATCTTTGATTATGACCCAAGAAGCTTCAATCTAAGCTCAAGAACAAATATTTCCTAAGTTAGGGTTTAGGAAATTTCAGAAATCAAAGAGGAATTGAGATGGAGAAGGAGAAGAGAATGCTTACCAAAGTTTTTTCCAAGTGTATGGAGCTAGACTTGAGTTTGCAAATGGAAGCTAGGGCTTGGAGTTTTAATTTCTCATTCCTCTCCCCATTATTCAGTTGAGCTGAGTTTAAAAGAAATGAATGAGTGAATGGAGAGGAGAGGGGGCTGAGTTAGTGTATAGAGTGAGTTGGGGTGAAACCCAAACCCAAAGCCCAATTGAAAATAGCCAAATTCAACTTACTCCAAACCTATCGAAGCTTATACTCAAAAAAGCCACAAACAACATTTTGAACTCAATGGAAATGGTATCAAGTTCAAATTGTTAATTCTCAACTTCAAACTTGATTCAAACGTCTGAATTGTCCATTTCAGACGTCTGAAAATGGCAATATTGGCCTATTTTCTTTCTGGATTGGTTCGAACAATTTCAGACGTCTGAATGGAGCATTTCATACGTCTGAATTTGTGGGAAACAGTTTTTCTCAATAGACACCAGAAAAACTCGATCCGCAAAGACTTTGCACTAATTCGATTGTTCTTTTACGAATAATGACTCTTTCGGACTAGAAATCCGACTAATGACGCTATACTTAAATTAAACATTTAAATATAAAATCGTTAAATATGCGGTTGTTACAGATCTCCCATCCTTAACAAAATTGCATCCGCGAAATTCTTAGAGAAGAAATTGGTAACAACTACATATTTACATCACCAAAAAAAGAAAAGAAAATAAGCTTGAGATAAAAAGATATTCTCACCTTTCCTAAGCAAAGATAGAAAACCTGGATAGGATTGCTCGATAAACTCTCTGGATTCCCAAGTACAGTCATTGGGTTTAGCGGACCATTGAACTTTAATGAGCAGCACGTCCTTATTTCGAAGGTGTCTCACCTCCGTGGCAAGTACGCGAATAGGCTGCTGTACAATAGATAAGTCTGGTGAGATCCCAAGCTCTTGCAAATCAGGAGAGTCGATAACAAAATCCAATTCTCGAAGACACTTCCGAAGCTGAGAGACGTGAAACACGTTGTGAACTCCAGATAGATGAGCCGGAAGTGAAACTCTATAAGCCACATGGCCAATACATTCAGTAATAGGAAGTGGTCCCACAAAGAGAGGAGCCAATTTCCCTGTCACACTGAAGCGCATAACCCCTTTCAAAGGAGAAACACGAATAAAGACGAGATCATCAACTGAGAACTCGAGAGGCTTCCTATAGTTATCCGCGTAGGATTTCTGGCGGCTCTATGCCTCTTTCATTCTCTGACCAATAAGAACAATCTTCTCAGAAGAATCATGAACAAAATCTGGGCCAAGAATAAGCTTCTCCCCAGATTCCAACCAACAAGAAGGTGATCGACATGGCCTTCCGTATAAGGCTTCCAAAGGAGCCATACTGATACTGGATTGAAAACTATTATTGTAGGAGAACTCTACAAGGGGTAGATGATCCTCCCAACTACCTCCAAAATCAAGAATACAAATACGGAGGAGATCCTCTAAGATACGATTCACCCGTTCAGTCTGTCCATCAGACTGTGGATGATAAGCTATGCTGAAATTAAGCTTTGTTTCTAAAGCTTGCTGAAGACTCTTCCAGAAATGACTAGTGAATAAAGGATCACGGTCACTCACAATCGAACTAGGAACACCGTGAAGTATCACGATTTCCTTGATATATAACTTAGCCAAAAGAGAAGCAGTCCTATTAGATTTAATAGGAACAAAATGAGCAGACTTAGTGAGCCGATCAACAATAACCCAAATGCTAGAATGGCCCGATCTCGTACGAGGTAGGCCATCAATGAAATCAATCGAAATCTGATCCCATTTCCACAATGGAATCTCTAGAGGCTGAAGGAGACCAGAAGTGCACTGATGTTCGGCTTTAATACGTTGACAAGTCATGCAATTACTCACATAACTCGCCACATCGCGCTTCATGCCTTCCTAATAATAAAGGAGATGCATATCGGCATACATCTTACTATTGCCAGGATGAATGGTATACTTAGAACGATGGCAGTCATAAGGAATGTCATGCCTAAGTGCAGAATCAGAAGGCACAACAAGACGGTTCTTTTTGCGAAGACAGCAATGAAAATCAATGCTGAAATCCCACAACGCCTCATCACGGGATTCAGTCTCACAAAGCTGAATAAGATGCAAAAGATCAGGATCATGCTGCTGAGCTTCAGCAATACGATCCAATAAAGAGGGTCGAGCTTCCAAACTAAACAATACTATCGGAGAATCAGAGGATGGAGCTTGTTTGTACCAAAATTGGGCACAACACTCTTCAGAAGTCTTTGAAGAGATAAAGTGAAGAAATTAAATGAAAAAAGTGGAATTATCTAACAAAAATTCCAAATTTCAGAAGTAAGAATAATTAAAGTGCAAGGAGACACAAGGATTTAGAGTGGTTCGGCGTATAGCCTACGTCCACTATGAAATAGTTTGTTTTATTGATCTTCCTTTGATGTTTACAAGTGAATGCAATGAATTACAAGAGGTAGCTATTATTTGCAGCAGTGAATCTGGTTGGTAGCAGCAGCGACAGAGTTCAGATCTGGATCTGGCGGAGTCCGGGCATTGGAGATCTCAAAGAGGAAGAAGAACCCCTTTTTTGTTGGCTTTGGGGGTCTATTAATAGGTGTAGGATGCTGATATTTCGCTCAGATCTCGGGAGACCCTCTCTGGCACGTGACCAGGTCCGTACGCCCATGCCCGTGAAGTTTCGGTCCAATCCGTGACTGACACGAGCTGATTTCGACTCGCTCAAGATTTCATCCAATGGAGTCGAAATTTGGCATGGACATTCTTTAGCATACACGTGGTCTTCTGTGAAAATTTCATAGCGTTTAGACTTGTAGATTGGGAGATATGATCGATACGAAATAGAGTTTTCGGTGGGCTGTTTCCTTCGACTCGCTTCCATTTCGACTCGCTTCCGTTCGACTCGATGACGTGGCGCTTGATTCTTACTCTCTCCTGGATGTCGCTTCGAGCGAGTCGAAGTGAGTACATGGTCGAGTGAGTCGAAGCCCGAATTGGTCGAGCGAGTCAAAATGGGACGTTCTTGGAGGTTCGAGCAGTGGAGTCGACGTTGATGGAGTCGAACCAGTTGTCTGAGCGGAGCGAGTCGAAGTGTGCACTCTTGATGGCTTTAAACCAGAGCGAGTCGAAAAGAGCAGCTCTGAAGGATGTGGATCGAGTCGAACCTGATCGACTCGAGATTGGCCTCTGAGCGAAGCGAGTCGAAGACGTCACTCCTGGGCACTGTGTAGCGAGTTGAAGTTGGCTTCAAACTGAACGTTGGGAAGCGAGTCGAAGGAGCGAGTCGATTGGTAGTTGATCTCCATCCAACCTTGCATCGTTCATAACTTGAGCATATAAACTCGGATTGACTTGAGATTTGAAGTGTTGGTTCTCTTGGCTTAGCTTGCCATGTCCTACCAATTTTGGCTCGATCCGGACTCAGACAAAATTCATCGATATCCGTGGTGAGCCCATGTATAACTGATCTCTGGGACAGACCGTTTACTGGTTACTAGTCAATCCTTTGGTATTACGGCCTTGCCAAAAGGCGGGATAACATTTGCCCCCCAAAGTACGTCTTGTGAAAACATGATGTGCTTTGAAGTGCTGCAGTCTTTACTCTGAATAGTTATCATCCATTCGATAAGAGTTGTAATCTTTGACCGTCCTTCTTGATAATGTAATCCGTTGACTGTCGACTGCTGTGCCCTGTATTGTTGTAGCTTATTGCTATATGCTAGTGGTTACCCGTTTGCTATTGTAGTCGTTACTGGATGAATTTCTGACTCCTAAAAATCTGGAATATTGAATATTAGTCCGTCATTCATGCATACATGTTAATCTGACCCCCGCTGACGTTCGTACGTTCTCGAGTCATCGTCAGTTTATTGTTTTTGAATTCTATACCGATCCTCTCCTGAACCGATGTGAAATTCATTGTAAAAATGCTTGACGGTTGTTTTTGAATGTTCCTTCATAACGATCGTCTCCTGAATCGTTGTGAAGGATTGAAACATCAAAGATAGTTTCCATTGGATTTGTGGACGCGAAGTAAGTGTGTCGAGTTGATGAGGAACTCGAACTGAGCGAGTCGAAGTGGAGTGAGTCGATGTAGACTCCCTGATGGAGTCGAACTGGTCGTTCTACTCGGTCTTAGGTTTGAATTGCAGAGAAGCGAGTCGAGACATTCACTAATTGAGCGAGTCGATGTGACGTCTTTTATGGCTGCATGAGGGAGTCGAACTAGTCACGGGGATGGAGTCAAGGGAGCGATACGAAAAGGAGCTCCACATCAGTGCACTGAAGAGGGAGTCGAAGCATGTGCTCGACCCTACTGGAATTCGAAACGGTTATTCCTCTTGTTTTCGACTCCATATAAATACTCCATACTTAGCCTTTTTTCTGATTTTTACCTTTCATCTTTACATGCTTTCGTAACGCTCAGAAACTCGAGCAAAAAGAACAAACGTCCTCGCCTTCGAATCGATTCATACCTCCGATTATTCGAACCAACTAACAAATTGAGGTAATCCATTGAGCGAAAACATCACGTAAACGAGGAGACTCGAGTCTTAACACTAAACTGGTCAGAGTCGCGATTGATCGAAGAGTCCCCGACCTTAGCTTCGTGTCGATCTGGAGTAGGGGTTTCAAGATGATGAGGCGGAGGCCTTCGTATTGATCGATGGTGGAGCTTTGCATCGAGTCGAATGCTCTGAGTATGTGGATCGATACAAAGAGGTTGTGTCTTATGGACTTGAAATAATGGCCCTGGATCGAGTCGAAAAGTATATCTTTTAATCGAGTCGAAGCAGAGGCTTTGGATCGAGTCGAAGTGCGTGGTTCGGGATCGAGTCGAAGTAAAGGCTTCGAAGCGAGTCGAAGAGCGTGGCTTTGGACCGAGTCGAAGGACATGGTCTTGGATCGAGTCAAAGCGAAGGCTTCGAAGCGAGTCGAAGAGCGTGGCTTCGGACCGAGTCGAAGGACATGGTCTTGGATCAAGTCGAAGTGCATACTCCCAACTGATCGATTCAACCTCGAGCCTTTGTGAATGATTTGAATTCGAACTCGAATAATTGCCTTGAACTTGGACTTTTGACGTTTTGACCATTGGTTCAATTTCGACAAGATCGAAAATTCTAGTGCCTTTGACCACTTAACTCCGACGAGCTTTAAATTTGCTTAACTGGACTTAATTGTTTCACTGCATATCTGACTTCCTATCAAAGCTCGTCGATGAAACCACAACTTATAAAAATAACACCAAACTTCGACTTGGAGTGATAGTTAATAACTGAATGGCGCGGTTGCGACGGTCAGCGATGACGGTCCTTCTGACTGAATTCCGAAGTCTCGTTCGTTACATGATTTCCTTAATCCGGTTGATCTTCCCAAATAATATACAGTACTGCACTGCACAACACGCTCACACACTCTACACTGAGGGATGCACATGCGTTATTTGTCAGTTTAACAATGATTTTTTATAAGCTAGCTGGTTATGGATTCTTCAAGTTCTCAGTGTTATCCCGCCTTTTGGTAAGGCCGTGACACCAAAAAGTTGACCGGGAAACTAAAGATAGCTCGTCGTAAAAGGTCGTTATACACTGTTCCACCATGGATATCGATGAATTTTGTCCGAGTCCGGATCGGGCCGCAATTGACAAGACATGACAAGCAAAGCCATGGAAGCCAGCATTTTAGATTTCAGGTTAATCGGAGGTCGTATGAATGAGATATGATCGATACACATTGGATACAAGGTGTTGTTCGTATCCATCAGAAAACCAAAGTGACGACCTGTTCGAATCCATCAGATTCGTATCCATCAGAGAGTCTTCGAATCGATCAGGTACGAGTCAGTCTGTGGTCATGAAGCTCGAATCCATCAATGGGTCTCATTTTGTATCCATCAATATCTTAACGATCAAAGCAGCCTCTCATTCGAATCCATCCGTTCGTATCCATCAGTAGGCCGCACTTCGTATCGATGGATTTCGTGTCGATCAACCTTTGGCCAGAGAGACTTATTCGAGTCCATCGGCATGGCTCCTTGTTCGAATCCATCAGTAAGTTGTCCGCTTCGTAACAATCACCTAACGTCAACTTCGCATCCATCAGAGAGTCGCTGCTTCGTGTCCATCATGGGACCATGCTCGAATCCATGAGCAGAGACTTGTTCGTATCCATCAGGTCAACGAGCCTGGGTGACGTGTTATTCTTCGATACAAGCAAGGCGAAATTCATGGAGTCGACACGGTCATCTCGGAGCAAAGGGCGGATCGATGCGAGGAGTGCGCGCCACGTTGCCGCGTTATCACGTGCAACCATCGATTCGAAGGCATGGATTCGAAGTGAGGGACTCAAAGCGAACAGCCAACCGAGAAACTTCAACTCGTATCGATCATATCTCCCAAGCCTCAAGGCCAAATGCTATGAAATTTTCACAGTAGCTTCCATACAAGGTAAAGAATGTTCCTGCCAAGTTTCAACTCGATTGGACTAATCCTTGATGGATACGAAATCACTTCATATCGATCACAGATCGAGTCGAAACTTGGTGGGACCGGTCGCGTGGGCCCACTCACGTGCCAGAAAAAGTCTCCTGAAGTTTTGGCGAGATCTGGGCCTCCTACGCCTATAAATAGCCCCCTGAAGCCTACAGAAAAGGGATCTTTTTGGCCATTCAACGTCCAGACTCTGCCGGATCCAATTTTACTTCTTCCCATTACTGTTATACTCGAATTCATTCATTGTATCTGCTGTAATAATCTGTAATCAGCGAAGAACATCAATAAAAGATAAAAATCATTGAAGTGGACGTAGGCCAAAGATAGCCGAACCACTATAAATCTCGTGTTCTTGTGATCTATTTCTGGATTGCTATTTATTGCTAGCTTAGATCTGTGATTTGTGTCTGAATATTGCTGATTTGTATTCATACACTGGTGCTTTCACAACACTTGGGGTTTGTGACCATTTTTGGCGCAAACACTTTGGTGCTTTCACTGAGAGTTGAACTCAGGAGTTCTATCATTTAGAAGTTGAATTCGAAGACTTAAGAGCTCAGATCTGAGAAGATATGACGAGGCAAACTAGTAGAAGACAAAGGCCAGAGCAAAGTCAGCATGAAGGGAGTCAAGAGGCTTCCTCAGGGGCAAACCAAGCATCGATCTTCATCACCAGGGATGAGATGGAGACAATGATGAAGAGACAGGAGGAAATGATCCAGAATTTGCTTCAATAGATTGGACAACTTGGAGCGCAAAATTAAGGAACAACCAGAATCCAGAACAGAGCAGGACCATCTGGCGCAGCGCCGGAGCTGGGGGGCACACACTTAGAGCATGTTGATCCAATCCCGGGAAGAGATTTAGGGACATCCGAGCAACCTGGTGGCAATGAAGGGATGAACGCTCAGCCAGGGGGGCAGAACGAAGGTGATACTCAAAGATCACAGCCTGGCGACAACGACAGGTTGGCGGAGATGGTCAGACGGGCCATGAGAGGGGGACTAGTCAATAGAGATCTGGAGGATGTACATAGGAGTCCCTTTACTCCTACGATCAGGCAGGCCAGGAATCCACCAAACTTCAAGCTACCATCGGTGGAAATGTATGATGGGCGGACAGATCCAGCGGTCCATCTAACGAAGTATATGAGGCACATGGAAGTGCTGGGGGCATCACAGGAAGTCATGGCTCGGTTCTTTCCATTGTATTTGTCGGACATTGCAGCGCTATGGTTTAGACAACTGGAGAGTGGCTCCATTGGGACTTGGACAGATTTAACAGAAAGGTTTATGAGACAATTCAGGGTTCATATTTCGAGACCCAAGAACGTGATGAGTTTGGCGACTCTAAAGCAGAAAGCTGGGGAGTCTTTGAGGAATTTTCTAACGCGATTTAATGAGGCAGCAGCGTCAGTGGATCGACCAGATCCATCTATGGTCATGATGGCAGCTGTATCTGGAATATATGATGGCACGGAGTTCAAGAATTCACTAACTAAGGATCCACCTACGGACCTGGGAGAGTTTTATCATGAAGCCGAAAAGTTTTTGCGATTAGAGGATGCTCGTACGGAGAGAGAAGAAGAAATCGATGTTTATGAAGTTAGAGGCGGTAATTCACCTGAAAAAGGTGCAGAGACTGGTAAAGGGAAGCGAAAGGCTGAAGAAAATGATGACAGGTCAAAGCGGCAACGGAGGGAGCCGCGATTTATCACCTATTCAGAATTGAACGAGGGTTTGGAGCGAATCTACCAAGACACCCGAGAGCAAGTTGCCTATCGCAGACCAATGCGACGGGATCCAACTACCGACGAGAGAAAATCAGACAAATATTGTTTATTCCACGAGCTGAATGGACATAGCACAAATGACTGTAGACACCTGAAGGATGAGGTAGAAGGGCATATCAGGAACGGTAGGCTACTTCAGTATGTGAGAAGGCAAGCTCCAACGGTGGAACCAGAGCGGCCACCATCTACATCAGCCAGGGGAGACCCCGAGCCGGGGCACCGTATGGTTATCAATTGATTTAAATAACGATGAACAAGTCGTAAACTTCTCACTAACAACATCAAACCATTTACACATGTATGAGATCGCGAACGATCCATAGGCATGCTCTGAATGATTATTGACTGTCTCGTAGTGAGAATTTACACTTTGACATCCTTGCTTTGCTTTTTATTTCATGTTGATTTGGACATTTAGACTTTGTTTGTTTGGATATTTCTGTTATGGAATTCATGTGAACTTTAATTTGATATTTGCAATTCTATAGAAGAAGTCACTCGCGTATGCTTTGGATCGCGAATGGTCCACAAGCACGCCTTGTATGGCGACGAACTGCCGCGATCGCTGAATCAGAAATTCACCCGAACGTGAATCTGACATCGATAATACTAAGTCCCCCCGGGCACTCTCATTCGCCTCGAACGGCACCCGACCTCGAACGGTCACCGTTTGCCTTGAACGGCATCCGACCGCGAACGGTCACACTTCATCTAGTATAAAAGTCGATCGCGAACGATCACACTCTGCCTCGTGCGGCACCCGGCCACGAACGGTCACAATTCACCCAATATGACATTCGATCGTGAACGATCACATTCTGCCTCGTGCGGCATCCAATCGCGAACGATCACATTTTATCTCGTGCACCATGCGACCACGAACGGTCACAATCCAGCATAATTCGTCTAGAACGACACCCGATCGCGAACGATCACGTTTCTGCCTCGTACGACACTCGATCGCGAACGATCAGATTCTTCTTTCCACGCCACCCGACCGCGAACGGTCCCATTTTGTTATTTTCCGCGAACGGCATCCGACCTCGAACGGTCCCATTTTACCTCAAATGACATACGGTCGCGAACGATCGTCATTCGTGGTCAGGAAAGACTATCAAGTTCTTTGCAGGTCGATGATAGGATATGAACATCCAGCTTATGGAACTACAAAACACACCTTCCTATCGCAAGGTATGTTTTGGGGGGCAAATGTTATCCCGCCTTTTGGCAAGGCCGTGACACCAAAAAGTTGACCGGAAAACTAAAGATAGCTTGTCGTAAAAGGTCATTATACACTATTCCACCATGGATATCGATGAATTTTGTCCGAGTCCGGATCGGGCCACAATAGACAAGACATGACCAGCAAAGCCATGGAAGCCAGCGTTTCAGATTTCAGGTTAATCGGAGTTCGTATGAATGAGATATGATCGATACAAGTTGGATACAAGGTGTTGTTCGTATCCATCAGAAAACCAAAGTGACGACCTATTCGAATCCATTAGATTCGTATCCATCAAAGAGTCTTCGAATCGATCAGGTACGAGTCAGTCTGCGGTCATGAAGCTCGAATCCATCAATGGGTCTCATTTCGTATCCATCAATATCTTAACGATCAAAGCAGCCTCTCATTCGAATCCATCCGTTCGTATCCATCAGTAGGCCGCACTTCGTATCGATGGATTTCGTGTCGATCAACCTTTGGCCAGAGAGACTTATTCGAGTCCATCGGCATGGCTCCTTGTTCGAATCCATCAGTAAGTAGTCCGCTTCGTAACAATCACCTAACGTCAACTTTGCATCCATCAGAGAGTCACTGCTTCGTGTCCATCATGGGACCATGCTCGAATCCATGAGCAGAGACTTGTTCGTATCCATCAGGTCAACGAGCCTAGGTGACGTGTTATTCTTCGATACGAGCAAGGCGAAATTCATGGAGTCGACACGGTCATCTCGGAGCAAAGGGCGGATCGATGCGAGGAGTGCGCGCCACGTTGCCGCGTTATCACGTGCAACCATCGATTCGAAGGCATGGATTCGAAGTGAGGGACTCAAAGCGAACAACCAACCGAGAAACTTCAACTCGTATCGATCATATCTCCCAAGCCACAAGGCCAAATGCTATGAAATTTTCACAGTAGCTTCCATACAAGGTAAAGAATGTTCCTGCCAAGTTTCAGCTCGATTGGACTAATCCTTGATGGATACGAAATCACTTCATATCGATCACAGATCGAGTCGAAACTTGGTGGGACCGGTCGCGTGGGCCCACTCACGTGCCAGAAAAAGTCTCCTGAAGTTTGGGCGAGATCTGGGCCTCCTACGCCTATAAATAGCCCCCTGAAGCCTACAGAAAAGGGATCTTTTTGGCCATTCAACGTCCAGACTCTGCCGGATCCAATTCTACTTCTTCCCATTACTGTTATACTCGAATTCATTCATTGTATCTGCTGTAATCATCTGTAATCAGCGAAGAACATCAATAAAAGATAAAAATCATTGAAGTGGACGTAGGCCGGAGATAGCCGAACTACTATAAATCTCGTGTTCTTGTGATCTATTTCTGGATTGCTGTTTATTGCTAGCTTAAATCTGTGATTTGTGTCTGAATATTGCTGATTTGTATTCATACACTGGTGCTTTCACAACACTTGGGGTTTGTGACCATTTTTGGCGCAAACACTCAGCAGCTGGAATTTCCAAGTTCTGCTCCTTCAACTATTGAGATACCGGTCATAGAGGCCGAAGTTATTGAGATAGCTCCGGATGAGCGTCAAGGGGCTCGATTTATTTGTACTCCACCCGATTCGGTGCCGTCGGGTATTTCTGAAGACATGTTGGGTCGGATCTGCTTAAGGCACGGTTTTTCGCTTGACGACGTGCTACTTCCTGGACCGAAGGACATGCCACATTATCCCCCGGAAGGGTTTACTGCCTTCAACCGTCATGCTTGCATGGCGAGGACACTTCCTCCCTTTAATGACTATATAAGAGAGACGTTATCATTTCTTGGTATAGCTCCGTCTTAGCTACATCCCAACGGATATGCCTTGTTAAACAGCACCTTCATCCTGTTCATGGAGATCCTCTTTCGACCGCCGAAGCCGATCGAGATCAGATATTTATTCAACGTTAAAAGCCGTGGAGATAGCCCCTGTTTTACCTTCCTGGAGGCAGTCAGAAGCTGTCACATTGTGCTGGGTTCCTGGGGGAGGCTAAGTTATTACAAATCTGAATGGTTCTACGTTCGGTGCCCCCTGGATTTGCTAGGCGATGGTTGGACAGACGTAAGTGTCGCCATCCCTCATGATTTACTGAGATGTTAGTGACCGACTCCAAGAACTGACATACTTTTCCTTTCTTACAGCCGCAATCTCTCGCCCCGATGGTGCGTACTTCAGAGAGATTGTTCAGATTCTTCTAGCGTTTCCGGGCGAAGGGAGACACATAGACTTAGTCCCGATCGATAGGAATTTGAGGGCTGTTGGGCTGATAGAACGAAGACAGAGTATACACCTGGATGTGATACATAGGGTGGCCTCGAAGAAACACGTGAAACACGTGAAGCGCAAAGCGCCTACAGTTGCGATCACCGAAGAAGTTGATCTAAAAAGAACGCCCACCGACACTTAGCTCCTAGCCATGCCTCCTTCCGATGTTCATGATTCCGGAGGAAAGAGAAAAGGCAAGGCCACTGCTTACAAATGCCCTAAATCGAAAAGATTTAAATCCGTGGTCGTGTCTTTACCTTCCCAGGGGATTAGAATCTCAGAGTCTCCTCCCCCACAAGTGGAGAATCCTTTTGTCGGGCTTGATGACATTCCGATCCCGGATTTCGTGTCGTCTCCTCACGATGCCGGGATGGAAGGGCTTGATAGTGCTTTTGAACCGAGCGGGTCGCTTGATATGGGTGCGGCCGACATTTCTGGTTGGTCGGGGGATTGCACATGCATACACATCACTACACTTCATGATCCATAACTGTACTTCGTCCAACTTAGGAAGTCGCTAACTCTTTCTTCGCTTCTCATTTTTAGGTACCATGTCCGGGAGAGGATCAATGCTGAACAGTCTTCGTTCAGCCCGAAAGGCTTCTGGTTACTACGATTCCCGTAGGAGGGATTCTAATAGGGATCGCGATCGCGAGCATTCTAGTCAGGAAAGGTATGGGCGCGATAGGGATAGAGAATACCGGCGCCAGTCTAGATCACGCTCTCCTCCTCCTAGGCTTCCATCTCCTCCTCCCATTCAAACTTCACATCCACCGTAGCCTCCTCGTCATAGGCCTTCTTCTCACACTTCCAGATCTGAGACTCATCTTCAGAGAGTCGAGACTACATCTTCCATGGTTACAGAGTAGGTCCCTGCTGATCCCACTGGAGAAGGGGCCCTTAAGTTGGCTCAAATGAAGAAGGATTTTCCTAATATTTGCTTCGACGGTTATGTTTTCCCTCCGTACTTGAAGAGGATTCCATCGTCGGTAGAAGGCACGATGCATGACTTTGTCCACGTCATCTATACCCAATATCGAGAGTGGGAGAAGGCTGCCGAAAAATCTTCTAAATTGGCCTTCGAGCGAGCAAAAGAGATCGAGAAGATGGAAACTGAGCTTGCCAAAAGGGATCGCATTATCCAAGTACTTTTTGCTGAGTCCGAGTCTTCTCGGAAATCTGAGATTGAGGCCATTAGGAAGGCTGACGAAGCGAAGGCAAAAATGGAGAGGTTGAGTCAGGCACATGTTGCCCTGGTGGAGGAAATGGGCCACCGGAATACCAAAGTCATTGCCGAGCGGGACGCGGCAGTCAAGGAGCTCAATGAACTAAAAGCCAAATTCGCCAGCTTGGTCAAAGAAAAAGATGACGCGAACACCGCAGCCCAGGAGGCGTGCGATCAGGTTGTTCTGCTCAGGGGAGAATGGGATGCGGCCGTGGCCAAAGTCCAGAAAGTGGAGACCGAGATCGAGGAGAGGGCTAAGTTGGCCGAGTCCAGGCTAGAGGCCGACATCGAGGACCTCCTCGTTGTTTATAACGCTAATGTGCTGAGGCACAGAGGTCTGGCCTGGCTCGATGATTATTCGACGCATCTCCATAGTGCTTGGAGCCGACTGGTTGAGGAAGAGAAAGAAGCACACCAGGGTGAGTCTGTGGACGAATTCGAGCTCGAGAATCATCTGTTAACTGATGATGAAAAGAAGATTCTCCATGATTCAATGATCTCTTATGAGAAGGAGAGGCTCGGCACCCAACACCTGGAGGTAGGAGAGGGCTCTGGGGTTGGACATCACGATGCAAGTCTTGATCTTCCGGTGTCAACTCAGCTTGAATCTTTGCCTCCGGTTGATCCTCAAGCTGTTCCTGCCTATAACCCGGATCAGCCGCAGATGCCTCCGATTACAGCGCAAACGACTGAAGCCGCCCCGTCGCTTACAAGCAAAACTGAGGAAGGTACTCCGAACATTCCACATGTCTTTCATGAGTCGAAGTCTTCGACCGAGTTTAAGTTCTAACAATTCTTTTATTCTTTGTCCAGTGATTGGTGCCGCACCGGCCATGCCTCCTGCAACTCAAGAGTCATATCAAATGCAAGAGGCTATCGTGATCGAGGCAACCACCTTGAGTACAACTGCCCCGCTTGGCGATCTGTAGGGTGGTACGATCATGTTCGACGTGCAGCTGATGGATGAACTCTTCCGCCGCTACGACGATCCTCGTGCTGACTTGTCATATGTTATGAGTGGGACTGATCCGGCTGCAAGCTCTTCAATGCCGACTGCTGATGCCCCCGGCGGGGCTCAAGCAGTAACCGAAGAGGACATGTTTGCTCAGATTGACGCCGAGCTGGCAGCATCGGGTTATGGCGGCAGCTTTGGAGGTGGGATGGCAGCATCAGGACCTGCCCCGCTCGAAATGATGTCTCCTGGTGGTTCTGTCTTCCTCACCAGCCTGCCCATTCCACCTTATGAAATTGATCCCGTTCCTCCGACTCCGCCCGTAGGGAGCATTTTTATTCACACGAGTCCGAAGGAGGACGTCGACATAATGCCCTCGCTTGAAGACCAACCGCCGAAAAGTAAAGGCTCGAAGAGGAAGGTTAGCGATGGCTCCAACGGGTCCGCACTGAAGAGGAAGCCAAGGAAGAAGAGAGATCAGGCCTGATCATCTGGCGTATTTTGATTTTGCATTTTGTTAGCCATGTATGGATGCGGGTTCGGCCCCTGCTAGTAGGAATTTTTGGAAATTTGTACACGAACGTCTCCTATAATCAATAGAAATGAAACTTTTTCTTTTTTGTCATTGTGTACTCATCTAAGTGTTCCAGTGTCTGAAATGCACTTGTGAAGTTTCAGGTTTCGACTCAAGTTTGTTTTTGTTTGCCAAATTCGGGAACTATGGACATCGCTTGCGACCGGGAAGCGAGTTGAATTCTGACAATCGCATTGCTTCAATCAGTGGTTGATGCCTAAGCCCTGCCCCCCAGTCTTGGGGTTGAGTTGTAAATCGTCAACCGACGATTGCTTCTTACTTGCAACATGTTGAGTCTTGCGCCATCAAACGGATGCATGAAGCAAGAGGAGATTGAGTGATGCGTCCATGCTTGTTTGATTGTCGATAATCATTTTCATACTCCGGGGGTTCCCATTCATTCATCAGTGGCTGGTTACACTGGCTTAAGTTTCGATCATATGTCTGCGATCGGGGGACTTGGAATTGGCACTTGCATTCTGGGAATCCGAAGTCGATGTTTATACTCCACTTCACGCTCTGCGAATTTGGAGTTGGATGTTTATACTCCGCTTCGCACTCTGGGAATATGGAGTTGAATGTTTATACTCCGCTTCACACTCTGGGAATACGGAGTTGGATGTTTATACTCCGGTTCACGCTGTTGGAATTCAGAGTTGAATGTTTATACTCCGCTTCGCACTCTGGGAATATGGAGTTGAAAGTTTATACTCCGCTTCACACTTTGGGAATACGGAGTTGGATGTTTATACTCCGGTTCGTGCTCTGGGAATTCGGAGTTGAATGTTTATACTCCGCTTAGCACTCTGGGAATACAGAGTTGGATGTTTATACTCCGATTCGCGCTCTGGGAATTCAGAGTTGAATGTTTATACTCCAGTTCGCGCTTTGGGAATTCGGAGTTGGATGTTTATACTCTGCTTCACACTCTGGGAACACGGAGTTGAATGTTTATACCCTGCTTCGCGCTTTGGGAATACGGAGTTGAATGTTTATTCCCCGCTTCGCACTCTGGGAATATGGAGTTGGATGTTTATACTCCGGTTCGCGCTCTGGGAATTCGGAGTTGAATGTTTATACTCCGGTTCGCGCTTTGGGAATTCGGAGTTGGATGTTTATACTCCACTTCGCACTCCGGGAATATGGAGTTGAATGTTTATACTCCGGTTTGCGCTTTGGTAATTCAGAGTTGGATGTTTATACACCTGTTCGCGCTTTGGGAATTCGGAGTTGAATGTTTATACTCCGGTTCGCGCTTTGGGAATTCGGAGTTGGATGTTTATACTCCACTTCGCACTCCGGGAATATGGAGTTGAATGTTTATACTCCGCTTCGCGCTTTGCGAATTCTGAGTTGAATGTTTATACTCCGGTTCGCGCTTTGGGAATTCGAAGTTGAATGTTTATACTCCGGTCCACGCTTTGGGAATTCGGAGTTGAGAAAGGATTGTCGTGTACCAATCCTTTTTTTCTTGACTTTGATGTGATGGCTTGCCCCCGAGCTCGGGTTTCACTTAGGGAGTGATTGGTTGCACCGCAGCCACTCTCTACTTGAATAAATCCCACCGTGTGATGAGACTTAGCTCTCCGTGCATAGTGATGGTCATATGAAGTATTTCAAGTAAATCATAGCTCTGGCTCGAAGAGGTTGCATTTTATTGCTGCAATAAGAAAGTGTGGCAAAGTCAGTTGCCTTATTACAAGTTCTAACTTCGAAATGCATAAACAAATTGCAGAAAAGGAAAGTAAACTAAATGGATAAAGATAGCCTGTCAGGTGTAATAGCGGCGAAGACTTTCACTATTCCAAGCTCTTGGAAGGGTAAGACCGTCGACGGTCGATAACTTGAATGTGCCATCTCTGAGCCTTCGCTCAATAACATACGGTCCTTCCCATGTTGGCTTCATATGTGAAGGAATCGGATAGACTCTTTTTAAGACGAGATCGCCTAACTCGAAGGTTCGCGGACGGACCTTGGTGTTGTACAATCGGGCGACTCGACTTCGATGGACAGCTGCCCTCAAGTCAGCTTCCTCATGCTTCTCATCTAGTAGGTCGAGAGATTCAGCAAGTAGTATAGCATTCGTCTTTGGATCATAGTATGTCACACGATGGGAAGGTACTTCTAGCTCGACTGGAATAACTGCCTCTGAACCGTAGGAAAGTGAGAACGGAGTGTGGCCGGTCGCGGTCTTGTGGGTTGTTCGGTAAGCCCATAGAGCCATAGGAAGTTCATCGACCCATTTGCCCCCGACCTTTTCCAGTTGTTTCTTCAGGATTGATTTTATAACCTTATTAACTGCTTCGACCTGTCCGTTTGCTTGAGGGTGAGCAACTGTGGAGAATTTCTTTTGGATGTGAAATCGTTTGCAGAATTCTTTGAATTCAGCGCTGTCGAATTGGGTTCCGTTGTCTGTAATTATGGTGTGTGGGAGACCGAATCGATAGATGATGTTAAGAACCACAAAGTTGATTACTTTCTTCGTTGTAATGGTAGTGAGAGCTTCGGCTTCAGCCCACTTTGTAAAGTAATCAACTGCGATGATGGCGTACTTCACTCCACCTTTTGCCAAAGGTAGAGCACCGATGATGTCGATGCCCCACATTGCGAACGACCATAGGCTGACCATTTGCGTTATCTTATTAGGAGGAGCTCTAGGAATTCAGGCATATTTCTGGCACTTATCACATTTCTTCGCATATTCCAACGCATCACGATTCACGGTAGGCCAGTAATACCCATAACGGAGTATTTTCTTGGCAAGTGTTTGCCCCCCGGTGTGATCGCCACATTCTCCTTCGTGCACATCGCGTAGCACTTGTTTGATTTCATCGTGAGTGATACATCGGAGTAGGGGGACTGAGTACCCCCTTCTGTACATGAGTCCATTCTGGATGGTAAACCTTGATGCCTTTCGAAGGACTTGTCTTTTTTCACTCCTGTGCTCCGGCAGGGTTCCATGCTCAATGTAATCTTTGAGTGGAGTCATCCATGAATCCCTTTCGGGGACGGATCCGTATACCCGGTTTATTTCTACTCGGTCGATACTTGGGGAAGATAGCGTTTCTACGGGTACGAGTCCCATTTTTTGAGCTTCGCCTGTGCTGGCTAGTTTCGCAAACGAATCGGCCTTTTGGTTGCGTTCTCGAGGTATACTGAATATGGCGTAGTAATCGAAATGGTCTAGTACTTCCTTAACTTGCGCTAAATAAGCAGCCAACCTTCGATCTCTTGCTTGATACTCTCCTCGTACTTGGCACACAACCAATTGTGAATCACAATAAATTTCCACTGCGATAATCCTCAAATCTCTAGCAAGTTTCAAGCCGGCTAGGAGTGCTTCATATTCAACATCATTATTAGTTGCATGGAAATCGAACTTTAAGGCATAACATATGGATCGACCCTCGGGAGTTTCAAGCACAATACCGGCGCCAGAACACCGGTCGTTTGATGTTCCATCAGTATAAAACTTCCAGACGTACTCGGGGTATTTACTGGCTTCGGGCATGTCCTCTGGGATGGTAAATTTAGCTATGAAATCGGCTAGGACTTGTCCTTGTATGGTCTGTCTCGGAGCGTAAGTAAGGTCAAACGGGCTCAGTTCGATGTTCAACTTGAGTAACCTTCCAGACGTCTCAGGCCGCGAAAGGACCTGTCGTAACGGCTGGTCGGTGTAAACAATAATGGAATGCACCTGGAAGTATGGTCGGAGTTTTCTTGATGCGATGACAAGGCAGTAAGCCAACTTTTCTAGTCTCGGATAATTTCTTTCAGCTCTAGTCAATCGTTTGCTGACGTAGTACATCGGCTTTTGTATCTTGTCTTCTTCTCCGATTAAGGCAGCGCTAATAGTGATCTCTGATATCTCTAAATATATGAACAGCTTCTCATGGTCGATGGGTTTTGACAGGATAGGTGGTGTCGATAGATGTTGGACTAGCACCTGGAAAGCGCCCTCGCGTTCCGTGGTCCATTCAAAGTTTCGTTTCCCTTTTCGAATCAGATCGAAGAAGGGAATGCATTTGTCAGTTGACTTTGAAATGAACCTGCTCAATGCTGCTACTTTTCCATTGAGTCTCTGGACTTGCTTTATATTTTTCGAGATTGGCTTCGATTCCCCGGGCGTTAACGATGAACCCAAGGAACTTTCCAGATGCAACCCCAAAGTGACATTTCAGTGGGTTGAGCTTCATTTTGTATTCCCGAAGTATGTTGAACATAGTTTCCAGGTCTTTTACATGGTCGGTGGAGAGTCGTGATTTCACAAGCATGTCGTCTACATATACTTCCATTGTCTTCCTGATTTGATTAGCGAACATCCGATTGACCAACCGTTGGTGAGTAGCTCCGGCGTTCTTGAGTCCGAACGGCATAACCTTATAACAGTAAAGCCCCAGATTGGTCACGAAGCTGGTGGGTTCTTGATCGGGTAAATGCATCGGTATCTGATTGTAGCCTGAATATGCGTCCATGAAGGATAAGAGCTCGTGTCCAGCCGTCGAATCCACTAGTTGATCAATCCTAGGAAGCGGGAAACTGTCTTTGGGGCATGCTTTATTCAAGTCGGAATAGTCGACACATGTTCTCCACTTCCAATTCGGCTTTTAGACGATCATGGGATTTGACAGCCATTCGGGATATAGCGCATCTCGAATGAATCCGTTCGCTTCAAGCTTTTCTACTTCCTCTTTAAGGGCGGCAGATCTCTCTGGATCCATACCGTGCCTTTTTGTTTGACCGGGACATGCCGCGGGTCAATATTCAGAGTGTGGCTCACGATGTCCGGCGAGATCCTACACATATCAGAATGTGTCCAGGCAAATACGTCAAGGTTTGCCTGCAGAAATTCAACCAATTCTCTTGAGTTTTCCGGCTTAGCTGATATCCAATCTTTATCATTTTCGAATCATCGTTAATGTCAATTGGGACATCAATCATCAGTTCGGTTGGGGACGCTTGACTTTCTTTAGATTCCCCTTCATCTTCAGTTTCTCTCGGGTCAAGGTCCTTGAGGAATTGGCTGGGGTGCCCGGGCCAGGGCCCGGGCGTTAATTGTCAATTGTCGGTGAAACTGACGCAGAGAGACTCCTCTACGTCCTTTCCCTTCTCCTTCTAATGTGCTTCCCGTAGCTCAGCAACATAGCAGGCTCTAACAGTGGCCTGATCTCCATGAACGATTCCTATTCCATGATCAATGGGAAATTTCAAGGTCAAACACCATGGGGCAATGGCTACTCTGAATTCAGCGAGGGCCGGTCAGCCCAAGAAAGCATTTGTTTGCACAAAAAATGGGCAAACACCTCCAAGTTGTATGATTTAGTTGATTTTATGTTGTTTTTAGTGATCAGGGTGATTTATGAAAATATGTAAAAAGCAGGGACTAAACTGTAAGAGACACACAGATTTATAGTGGTTCAGCCAGAATGTGCCTACGTCCACTTTATATATTATTTCTCCTTTCTTGTCCAGATTACAAGTACAAAGCTTTGATACAAGTATATGAAAGTTGTTTGAAAGTTCTATCCGTGCTTGAACTCTCAAACTTGTCTGCCATTGTTGTACCCATGCCCCTCTATTTATAGAGTGAGGCGGGGGGTAGGGGTCTTGGATGTATATAGCTGCTGGTGGGCCTAGGCTGATGCAATCTGGCCTGGTAAAGTTGGTTCGGTGGAGGTTGATTCGGTGGAGGTTGGTCCGGTAGTATGTTGGTTCGGCGGAGGTCGATTCGGTGGAGGTTGGTCCGGTAGTATGTTGGTTCGGTGGAGGTCGATTCGGTAGTGGATGGTTCGGTAGTAGTGGAGTAAGGGTTGGTTCGGCTAGATAGTTGGTCTCGGGAGTGGACTGGTTCGGTGATGCATGGCTCGGTGGTGGTGGAAACGCACCCAACATTTGCCCCCCAAAGTGGGGCATATGCCAGCATATGTCTCACTTTGTTTTAGGTCATTCGGTTTCAAGTGTCGAACCGGTTGGTTTGGTCGTCCATATTTGCCTATTAGTATGGGCTTCACGCCTCTGTTCACCCTTCATCGTTTGAGATAGCCGAATCAACCGAGTACCGAATCAAACTTGACTGTTCGAAACAGCCGAATCAACCAAGTACCGAATCAAACTTAATTGCCGAACCAGGTGAGTTTTCTCCTGCTGATTGAACTTTTATGACTGGGCCACCTAATGGGATCGTAGAGCATGAGTGCCGAACGAATTTTTGGCCTTGAACACCCGAATGACCATGGGGAGTTCGATTGCCGAATGAGTTCTTAGCCCTGAGCCTCCGAATGAACTTTTTATGTTGGAAATACCGAACGAGACTTGCTTGTTTATATCTCTACATCCCTCGTTCTACCAATGTGCTTTCTCGTGTTGCAGATAATGTCTCATAAAGTAGAAACCCGTTCCGACAAGAAGAAATCTACGGACAAAAGAGAGTCCCCCGTCGTGCCCCCAGTCCAGCCGAATCCAGAACGATGTGGACCTACCCCGAGATCGCTAGTGGACGGGTACGGTCCTCAGGAGCTTCTGAACTCACCTCCTGATTGCTCCCCTAGCTCCCTCAAAGACGAGCAGCTTGATGTCATCTCTCGCTCTTTTGGGATTGACAGAGCGCGTATGCTATTGCCGGGGGAAGGAGTGATGCCATATAATCCCCCCGAAGGATATTTTGCTTATAGTAGGTACCATTGTATGTGTGGGGCCATTCCCCCAATCAATGCTTGGATAGTCAGCTTCATCACCTACTTGAAGATGGCTCCATTCCAGCTTCAGCCTAAATCCTACACCATATTGGTGAGCCTATTTGTTATCTTCCAGAGGAGATACGGGTGTCCTCCTTCCAACCGAGAAATCCCGTATCTGTATAACTTAAGAGGCTACAAGAAGGGGTCTCCGTATATTAGCTTGGAGTCGGCCATGTCCTTTAAGCCAGTCCTGGATTTATATTCAAAGTTCAGCATGTTCAAGAAGGAATGGTTTTTCGTCAAGGATGACTCTGTTTCTCTCCGTCACTTCACCTCTGGCTGTAAGTTGAAGCTTATTTATAATTTCCGTTCTGACTGCAATGCTTCTTCTTATGTGTTTTTATTTCTTGCTAGCGACAGGTGGCTTTGCGGTCGTGGAGAACGATCGCCTGGTTCAGATGGCTGTGGAAGTAGAAGCCATTTAGGGAAGGGATAGGTCGGCTTCTTTCTTGATCAGGAACGCTACACTTCTGGGGCACAACCTGATTCTACCACATCAGTCTGTGGTCAAGCAGAGAGACACGGCGGAGGAGAGGGCTGCCAAAGCTACAGGAGGGGCTACGGCGAAGAGCAGCAAAAGGAGACCCTTCTCGATACATCCAATTGCCGAGGGGAAGAAACTCAAGAAGTCTGATGGACCCTCCCCCAGCACATGTCCAGATGTTCCGGAGGAGGAAAATGTGGAGGGGAAAAAAGGCGAGGATGAAGGAGGTGAGGCGGAGAGCAGAAGTGGCAGAGAAGGTGATGGTGATCGTCACGGCGATGATGGTGGCGAAGGACAGAGCGACAATGGCACCGAGGCTTTACCTCCTGGGCAAGCAGGCGTGATTCAAGAGTGGACAGATGACGCTCTCCGCCAAGCCTTCGAAGGTTGGAGGAAGGACCGGCTTTGGCGGAGAAACCTAAGAAATCTGGTAAGGCCGGGACTGGCGCCGATTTATCTTCCAGGAGTGCTTCCGCGGAGGCAACTTCTGCGATTCAAGGTGAATTTTTGACTCCTGCGGACTTTTTTACTTTTCTTAACTTGACATATTTCTTGAATTACGGTTCAATGCATGCTTGTGACACTTGGTTTTCAATCCAGGAGTGGGCAAAGCAGCCAAGACCTCAGATGTTTGGCACCGCCTCGATCAATATAAGTTCCTCAAAGCTTCTACTAAACCGAAGCCTCCGACCAACCGCTCCGGGGATGTAGTCGGCTACCGTCCTCTTCTTAGGATCATTGAAGAGGGTATTCAGAAGAAGAAGAGGAGCCGCTCCTTGTTTGAACCTTCACCTGGTCCTCAGCCCCCACTCCAGCCTCTTCACGATATCACGGAGGGGGATACTGAGTTCATACCTTCTCCACATCCATCTGAAAATCCTACTGTTACCCCGATAGACCATCCTGGCTTGGCTCGTAATCCATTTGCGGGTCATCCAGATCTGAACCCGGCCTCTCATGATATCTCCTTCGACGAGGTTACTGGTGAACACCTTCTCCCTCGCAATCCTATGGTACGGGTGCTTGACGAGGCTAAGTCCCTGGACCTTGATTTGCTTACCACTCGGGTTGTAACTCTGGGGGATGAAGCTAAGGCGAACATCGACCGGGTCGCCGAGGAAACCAAGAAGCTGATGGGACATCATGCCCGATTGGTCAAGGCTGGGGAGGAAATCGGGAGTGCCAATATTCGACTGCGGTTAATGGTTTCTGACTACGCTAAACAACTCGCTAATCAAGCCATCCAGATTTATCAGCATGAGGCTGTATCTAGGCAACTAAAAAAGACTATGGAAGAGGTCAGCAGGGCAGAGTTGCGGAAAATGGAAGCCGCCTGTAAGGAACGGATTGACATGGCTATAGCAACGGTGGATGAGGTTCGGAAAGCGGATCTCAAGCGGGTAGAGGAGTTATCTGGGAGGCTTGAAGCTGCAGAGCTGGCTCAAACTAAGCTAAAGGATGAGATGGAGGCGATGAGGAAAACCCTTCAGGTTGACCGCTCGCGATACCGATCGGAGAGGGATGCTGCCGTTGCAAAGCTTTTGGCTTCTGAGGTCCGAATGAGGGAGTTCGAGGAGAATAAGGGGATGATGGATGAGATGCTCCAGGATATGTACTTCCATACTTGGAAATAGGGTAACTTATCCTGGATGGATGATTATCCCCGAGTCATGGCCAGGATTTATCTCAGGGCTTTGGAGGAGGCCAAGGCTGATGCGGATAAGGAGGGTGGCGAGGTCTTCAGAATGGATGTGGTTACGGCTCAATTCACCAAGGAGGAAAAGGTGGTGGTGAAGGAGGGCATGCGGCTGCTTGCTGCTGAGGAGGTAGTTGTGCAAGTAGAGGATGATAATCAAGATGATCAAGGAGCAGATGCTGGTAAGTCCTCCCCTTTAGTCTTTCCGTTAACTTGGTTGCTTATCACTAATGAATTCTTTCCTTGATCGGACAAGCGGTCAACAGGACAAGGGTAAAGCTCCGATGCAGCCGGCTCCTTGACTTGACCTGGATATCTTTTTGCTTACTGAACATTGTTGTATATGTTGGTCTCAAAATAGTAACGTAACTTTTAGGTTGTAATTATGTTACTTGTAATAAACAACATTATTTTTGGCGTGTAATTTTTTAACTTAAGTTGATTCTGTCGTATTTGAATGCTTTTATTATTTTGACATGTTGTATGAGAAATATAGCTATGCATATGCTTGTAATTCAGTTGTGTTTGATGTCAAGTTCTTGCTTAAAACATAATTTCATGTCTTGCAATGTTAGTGTGATGTGTGAATAAATTATAGCCATGTATTTATACACGAAAGAAGAAAATACCGCCCTTCATATTTTACTTGTAGATGGAAGCTTTGAATGTCTTATGTGACTGAGTATGGAATGCGGCTTAGTGTCCTGTTGTGAGTTCCCACTCCTATTAGCGAATGTCTCCCATTCTGCGTCCTGTACTTTAGGGATCGCTATAGAGGATAGGAGGAAAGTTTTTTAAATAAAATTGAAATATGAGAAATAGTAAAACTTCCAATCACGAAAGGCCTTCGATGTGCTTAAGTTCGTGGCAAACGGGATTTGTAGTCACTTTCCCTAGCTGTGGGTCTTGGAGACATTTGTCACCCATCTTACGCCTCCGCGGGGAGTTAATCTTTTTTACCACAGCCGTACTTAAGACTCATCGGAGCCGAGATCGCGCACAGTAACTACCCGGGCCATTATGGCCCGTAATCGTGGGTATTATTCGATTTACTGTGGCCGGCTAGCGTGGGTGCCGATCGTCAACAGTGAACTAACCCTAGCTGGCCACACCTTATGTTGGGGCTTAAAGTAGGTTCATAGTTGTCGGCGAGCCGAACGCCGTAATGAGCTGCCTTGGCTATAGTCGGCCTTCTCGGTGGCTTATAATCGGCACATTACAGTTGGCTTTGAGGGCCATCGCGAGCAATGAGTTAACCCGCAGCAGAGGGATGCCGGAGCAAAAGTGTCTCATTGGCGAGGGCATAGATTCGTATAGTACCTGTTAGGTCTTGTCCAGGAGAAGTCACGCTGTGGAGCGCCTTGAATGAAAATGCTATTTGCACAGGATTTTGTTCAACAGAAAAGGATAAAGTTAACAAGCAGCCAAGATATAAAGGAACAAGTTAAAAAAGAGGCAAGGTTTTTAAAGTGGTTCGGCACGAAAATGCCTACATCCACTGATTCTCTTTGTTAATTCACCTCATATGGGCAGTACAAGTTAAGAAAAGTATCGACGAAGGTGTTGGATGTTCCATGCCCTCTGGAACACCTCCCCGTCCACTGTTGACAAAATATAAGCTCCATTGTGGAGATCTTTATGAATTACATATGGTCCATCCCAGATTGGATCTAGTGCTCCGAGGCGCGGGAAGATTCGCTTGAGGACAAGATCTCCCTCTTGTAAGCTACGATGCTTGACTTTGGAGTTGTATTGCACTGCCACTTTTTGCTTGTAAGCTGATGTTTTGAGTGTTGCATCGTTTCTTCTCTCTTCAATTAGATCCAAAGACATGTGGAGGAGTTCTTCGTTTTCTTCTGGGTTATAGTGGATCCTACGGTGGGAAGGCACTATAGTTTCAACTGGGAGCATAGCTTCCGATCCGTATGCCAAAGAGAAAGGAGTATACCCCGTTGATTTTCTAAAAGATGTGCGATAGGCCCACAGTGCCGTAGGAAGTTCATCCACCCAAGCGCCTTTTGACTTTTCGAGTTTCTTTTTTATTAGAGTTTTGAGAATTTTGTTGACGGCTTCGACTTGTCCGTTTGCCTGGGGATAAGCTACGGATGAGAAGCTTTTGTGAATTCCATGCTCTTGGCACCAGTTGGCGAACTCCTCGCTGTCAAACTGAAGTCCATTGTCCGATATGATTTTGAATGGGACTCCGTACCTGCATAGAACATTTTTGATCAAGAAGTTAATAACTTTGCTGAAGATACTTTATTTAGGGGTTCTGCTTCCACCCATTTGGTGAAATAGTCGACTGCCACTATAGCATATTTGGCCCCGCCTCGGCCCATTGGCAGTTCGCCAATCAAGTCAATTCCCCATACTGCAAAGGGCCAAGGGCTAGTCATTTGAGTAATCTCAGTTGTTGGTAGCCATGGAATCTTATCAAACTTCTGACATCTGTCACATTTTCTGACGAAATCTAAGGCGTCCTTGCTTAAGGTGGGCCAGAAATATCCATATCGGAGTATCTTTTTTGCCAAAGTCTGCCCTACAGTGTGATCTCCGCAGCTTCCTTGATGGATGTTGGATAAGATTTCCTTGGCTTCCCTTCCAGCGACACACCTTAATAAGGGGTTAGAGAAGCCTCGCCGATAGAGGGTGCCCTCTTGTATTATTTAGCGGGAAGCTTTTCTCAATATTTTCTTGACTTTGTTACGCCCGTTGGGCAGTGTGCCACTTTGTAAGTAGTCTCGGATGGGAGTCATCCAAGTTGTTTCTTCAGTTGCAGCTATCAGATTCACTTGCTCAAAACTTGGGGTTAGTTGCTTTGAGATGGCTACTACTCCGGAAATAGTGCCGTCTCTCATGCTAGCATGCTTCGCCAATTCGTCGGCCTCTTGGTTCTCTTCCCGAGGGATTTGTTTGATTAAATAGTGATCCAATCGATTGAGAAGCAACTTGGTCTTCTTTAAATATGCTATGAGTCGTTCTTCTCGAGCCTGGAATTCTCCTAGTATTTGATTTACAATAAGTTGAGAATCGCTATGAAGACACAAAGAATTGGCTCCGATTTCTAAGGCAAGTTCTAATCCAGCTATCACTGCTTCATACTCTGCATCGTTGTTGGTGGCAGCGAATTCCAACCTTATAGCATAGTGTAGCTTATTTCCCCTGGGAGTGATTATTACCACACCTCCCCCCGAGCCTTGTTCGTTTGACGCACCATCCACAAAGAGATTCCACTTGATGTCTTCTGCTATTTCCAATTGCTCCTTACCTTCGTAGGTAGTGAATTCGGCAATGAAATCGGACATGGCTTGTCCCTTGATGGCGGTGCGAGGATGGTAGGTGATATCATATTGACTTAGTTCAATGCACCATTTAAGTAGTCGCTCAGAAGTGTCGGGACGATGGAGTACCTGCCTTAGTGGTTGATCGGTCAGAACTCTGATGGAATGGGACTGGAAATAGTGACGCAGTTTCCGTGATGTGATTAGTAAACAGTACGCTAGTTTCTCAAGTTTAGGATATCTGGCTTCCGCCCCTGTAAACCTCTTGCTTACAAAGTATACTGGCCGCTGCGTGCGTTTGTCTTCTCTCACCAATGCGGCGCTTAGAGCATCAGATGACACAGCAAGGTATAGGTATAGCTCTTCGCCTTTGTTCGGAGTCGAGAGTACTGGTGGTCTCTGGAGGTGTTCGATTAAGTTAAGGAAAGCTGTTAAGCATTCGTCAGTCCATTCAAATTTCCCTCTCTCTTTCTTTAGAGCTTCGAAGAAGAGGATGCATTTGTCAGTCGCTTTAGAGATGAATCTGCTCAAGGCGGCCACCTTCCCATTTAGGCTTTGCATTTCCTTTCGGGTAGAAGGTATCCTGATATCTTTCAGAGCTCGGACTTGTTCAGGGTTTGCTTCAATTCCTCTGGCATGGACGATTAATCCTAGAAACTTTCCTGATGATACTCCGAAGGAGCACTTTAGAGGATTCAACTTCATTCCATATTGGCGAAGTACTTGAAACATTTCATCCAGGTGGCTTACGTGATCGTCGGCTCCCCTTGACTTTACCAATATGTCATCCACATAAACTTCCATAGTTTGTCCTATTAGCCCCGCAAACATCTTGTTGACGAGGCGTTCATAGGTGGCCCCTGCGTTTTTAAGTCCGAAAGGCATTACCTTGTAGCAGTACAATCCCCGGTCAGTGATGAAACTAGTGTGGTCCTGATCGGGAGCATGCATAGGAATTTGGTTATATCCTGAGTATGCGTCCATAAAAGATAAGAGTTCGTGCCCGGCTGTGCTATCTACAAGCTGATCGATTCGAGGAAGTGTGAAGCAATCCTTCGAGCATGCGTCATTTAAGTTAGAGAAGTCAATGCATGTTCGCCACATCCCATTAGCCTTCTTTACCAGCACCGGGTTGGCGATCCACTCTGGGTAGATGGCTTCTCGTATGAAGTCATTGGCAAGTAGGTTCTTTACTTCTTCATCGAGGGCTGCTGATCGTTCTGCCCCCATACTTCTCTTTTTCTGTTTTACTGGCGCCTTGGTAGGATCAATGTTTAGTACGTGGCATGCTATGTCAGGGGAGATTCCGGTCATGTCAGCGTGTGACCATGCAAATACATCCAAGTTGTGGCGGAGAAAATCAATGAGTTGTTCCTTCAACTCTGCTTTTAGTTCGGACCCGACTTTCAACAGTCTGCTCGAGTCATGTCTGTCTACAGATACAAATTCCATAGCCTCTGCAGGATCGGCGGTGGCCTCCTCCTCTTTGTCCCTGGGGTCTAATTCATTGAAAGGGTCGCTGGTATATCGAAGAGGAGGGGCTTTCTTTAGTTGCTATGCTTCCAAACTTTTCGCACAGAGGGCAATCTCTACACTCTTCCCTTTATCCTTCCTGTGGTTATTGCGAAGTTCAGTTACATAGCAATCTCGAGCAATGTCCTGGTCTCCTTCTACTTCCCCTACTCCATTGTCCGTTGGAAATTTCATCTTCAGGCACCATGGGGCCAGGACAATTTGGAAGTCATACAAGGCTGGCCTTCCTAAGAAGGCGTTGTAGGCCGAGTGGTTTTCTATCAGCACAAATGTCTGTTTTTGCACAACGGAGCGGGGATGACTTCCAATTTCAACAAAGAGGTCCAGTCGCCCGAGGGGCATCTTCGCATTCCCTGTGAAACCGTGTAGTGGTTTATTACAGGGAAGAACATCCTTTAATGGCAGCTTCATTTTATCAAAGGCAAGCTTGAATAGGATATTCACTGAGCTTCCAGTGTCTACTAGAATTCAAAAAACCTCGGCTGGACCGAGCCGGGCAGAGATAACCATGGGATCCGTGTGAGGGTACTGCCTTCCTTCCAAGTCACGCCTACTGAATGTGATGTCACCATTCTCTATCCGCTTCGGGTGGCGTTCTTCTATAATAGAATTGACGTATTCTTCATTGTTTCTAAGTGACTTTCCGTACCTTTCCATCTCTGCCCAACTTCTGTCAGCGATGTGTGGCCCTCCCGAGATGGTATGGACCATTATCTTCTCTTGACTGGAGCCGCTGGTGTTGCGATTTCCTCTTCCTATTTCTGGGGAGGGTAGCCTTGGGTTCTTATTGGCAAGAACTGGTGCCCTGTCCTGGCCTTTTACATAGCGTTCTAGTCTTCTTCTTCTGATGTGTTCTTCAATCAAGTCTCGAAGATGATGGCATTCGTTGGTATCATGCCCATGGGATTCATGGAAGCGGTAGAATTTTCCAGACTTAATTGCATTATCTGATTCCTTCTTGTGCGGGGGGCGTTTGTATTTAACTTCGTCTTGAGTGGCCAGGAAGATGTTTTCGATCGTTTCATTCAACGGGGTGTAAGCGTCAAAACTCGGTCCTGGCCGATATAGATGCTTTTCTCCCTTCTTGCCCCCGCGTTGTCTCTAGAATCATTTCTTCGAATGTCGTTTGCTACAGCGGGCGTGTTGCCGTGAGCTGCCTTATTTTGTTGCACTGTCTGCCTCTCAGTGGCAGCGTCTTCAAGTCTCATATATTTTCCAGCTTCATGGAAGAAATCGGGTAAAGTAGCTGGTTTTTCTTTGGTCAATCTTCTAGCAAATTTAGTATCCAGATGCACACCACTACAGAGGGCCATTAAGATAAGCTTCTCATCGAAATCTTGGACTGCGGCTGCTGCGGCATTGAATCGGGTTAGGTATTGCTGCACTTTCTCTCCAGGTTTCTGTTTGATACTGGATAAGGAATAAGCATCCTTAGGTTGCTCCACATGAATGCGGAATTGGCTGATGAATTTTTCTTTCAACATCTCCCATGAGCTGATGGCTCCTTGGGGTAGATGGCAGAACCAGGAGATAGCTAGATCTGCTAAGAATAGCGGAAAGCATTTGCACATCACTCCTTCTGTTGCTCCATTCATGAGCATATGCTGTGTGTATCTCTGTAAGTGTACAACGGGGTCAGAGGTTCCTTTGTAAGGTTCCATTGTTGGCATTTTCCATTCTCGGGGGGTGATGGCAATTTCGATATTGCGGGCGAAAGGGCTGGTTACCCTAGCGCCTATTCCTCGGTCTCTTTGATCCCATTAGACGCACTCTCTGAACAAGCGTGCCATCCTTTCATCAGAATTTGGAGCAGATAAAAATGAGTTCGGTTCTTCTCTGTGGGATTGATTCCGCCTAGATGACCTGTAGGGATGGTATCGTCTATTATTCATAATATTTTCTAGTGGCTGTCTTTGGTCTTCTGAGAGCATGCTAGGGTCAGCTACAGTCGGCCCTTGCCTAGATCTTCCCCTGCTAGGTTCTGATCTAAGCACTTCCTCGGGTCCAACTTTGGGCTGGACTCTAGCTCGGCCCCATTCATTGGTGTTTCCGTGGTTAGGCAGTACGACAGGCTCGACTACAGTCAACCTCCGCCCGATACCTCCCCCGTTCGGTTCGGTTCCAAGCGTTTCCTCAGGTCCAACTTCGGGCTGAGCTCGGTCTTGGCTCCTACCATGGTCGTTTCTGTCGTTAGCTCCTTCGAAGAAGGAAGATCTTTGTTGTCTTCGAGATCCTCCAGACTGTAACTCACCCCATGATTCAGTGTTGCGGTTGGACTCTTCAGCATCCCTTAAGCGTGACATGAGTTGGTCCACCAAGGCTTCCTGCTGGGATGTGAAGCGGTTAGTCACTTCAGCCACAACCCTGTCTAGATCTGCCCTAGTAATTGCTGCCGGCTGTTCTGTGGCAGGGGTTGTCAGATTTGCCTGACCTTCATTTGGTACTGCTGTTGGAATGGGACGATTTACTTGATCTATGACCACAGGATCTGGAACACTGCTAGTTGCGATGTTCTTTCCTTTGTTAACGTCTTTTTTCTGCCTGGGAGGCATGTTTTCCAAGCAATGAACGACGCTGTTAGGAAGAAGGTTAAGTGGGAGAAGCTGAAGCTTCGAGCTAATGTTTGCACAAAAAATGGGCAAACACCTCCAAGTCGTATGATTTAGTTGATTTTATGTTGTTTTTAGTGATCTGGGTGATTTATGCAAATATGTAAAAAAAAGGACTAAACTGTAAAAGACACACAGATTTATAGTAGTTCAGCTAGAATGTGCCTACGTCCACTTTATATATTATTTCACCTTTTTTGTCCAGATTACAAGTACAAAGCTTTGATACAAGTATATGAAAGTTGTTTGAAAGTTCTATCCGTGCTTGAGCTCTCAAACTTGTCTGCCATTGTTGTACCCCTGCCCCTCTATTTATAGAGTGAGGCTGGGGGTAGGGGTCTTGGATGTATATAGCTGCTGGTGGGCCTGGGCTGATGCAATCTGGCCTAGTAAAGTTGGTTCGGTAGTACGTTGGTTCAGTGGAGGTCGATTCGGTGGAGGTTGGTCCGTTAGTATGTTGGTTCGGTGGAGGTCGATTCGGTGGAGGTTGGTCCGGTAGTATGTTGGTTCGGTGGAGGTTGATCCGGTAGTATGTTGGTTTGGTTTAGGTCAATTCGGTAGTGGATGGTTCGGTAGTAGTGGAGTAAGGGTTGGTTCGGCTAGATAGTTGGTCTCGGGAGTGGACTGGTTCGGTGATGCATGGCTCGGTGGTGGTGGAAATGCACCCAACAGCAATGTAAGGGGAATCTATGTCCAAAACGATGAATTGCAACATACGTACTCTCCGGCGTTCTCCTACTCCCAACTCCACTGGCAGTTCCACCATTCCAGTGGGAATTGTGGCACTTCCGTTGAAACCATGGACTCGAGATTGACAAGGCTTCAAGTCTGTGGCTTCCATCTTCATTTGATCATAAGCTCGTTTGAACAAAATATTAACAGAGCTTCCACTGTCAACTAAGATCCTTTTTATCCAAGTGGGACCTACTTGCGCTGAGATGACCAGTGGATCAATAGTGGGAGCTTCGACTTTATCTGCGTCTCGGTTCCTGAACACGATGTCATCCATCATCGTTTTCTGTTGCTTGGCCGGAGCCCCCTCATCAAAACTACTGCAACACTCGAAGTCCGCATGCCTGATAGAACTGTCATACGACTCCAATTCCTTCCAGCTTCGATCTGCCGGGTGAGGACCACCGCTTATTGTGTTAATGACCAACCTCCCGTCCGCACGAGCGGGTTCTTCCTGTCTTTCCTGATTCGGCGCGCGATTCTGATTTGATGGGCCCGCTCCACCAGATTGCGGCGCCCGTACATACTGATCCAGCTTCCGCTCACATATCAGTTTTTCAATGAGGTCTTGTAGGTGACGACACTCATTGGTGTTGTGGCCATAACTCTCATGGAATCTACAGAACTTTCCTATTTGGATTTGTCTTTCGGTTGGTGGTTTTGGGGCAGGCTTCTTATACTGCATGGTGTTGCAGTTCTGCAAGTACACATTTTTCAACGACGTGTTCAATGGAGTGTAGTTTTCGTACATGGAAGCTCTACGTCGTGGTCCCGATCCTGATCGCGTTTTTTGTTCTGATTTCTATTGTCCCTCTGCTGATTCTGTTTATTTTGGACGTTCAACTAAACTTTTCCAGAACTATCTCCGGACTGTTTAACAGCGACGTTACTCTAGATATCTTCGATGTTGGGTCCTGCGTCATCCTGCTTTCTAGACTGTCTCGCATCCTCCCTTCTCAGGAATTGGGCTGCCTTGGAATAGAAACGGTCTAATGATGCAGGTGGTTTCCCAGCTAACCAACTTCCGAACTCGGAATCAGCATCAATCCCCTTACTCAAAGCCATCAGGATAGAGTTATTGTTGGGATTGCTTATTTCTGCACAGGCAGCATGGAATCGCTCCAAGTAACGTCTAAGCATTTCTCCGGGAGCTTGCGTAACATTAGACAGAGTGTTAACATCCTTCGGCCTCGCCACATGCATACAGAATTGTTCGACAAACTTAGTGGCCATCTAGTCAAAGTTAGAGATGGATCACGGTGGCAAGTGAGTGCACCACATGGTAGCGCTGCCTCCCAGGGAAATGGGGAAACTACGGCACTTTACTGCGTCATCAGTTCTAGCAGCATTCATCAGCCATTCGTATTTCAGGACGTGTTGATTGGGGTCAGAACTCCCTTCATAAACTAGCAAAGCTGGCATCCTGAAGTGCCGAGGTGGTTCAGCATATAAAACATCATCGGTGAAAGGGGTATGACTTCAGGAGATTCCCCAGTCGTCATTAGATAGACCCTGACTTTCACGGATCATTTGGCGAATCATCGCTGGTATATCTGTCGTTTGGACACTCGGAGCATGTTGTGCCAAGGTGTGGTCGGGTTCCACAGCGCGGGTCTGGACCGGACGCGGTCGACGGTCCGTGCCTCACCTCCTTGGTTCAACATCCTTTGGGACATAAGGTTCAGGAGTCTGCTCCCGTCGGTTATGTTGGGGATTAGCTTGGTTCCTAGCGTCACTTCCTCGCCCTGCAGTGGTGGTAGTAGCAATGTTGCCGGTAACATGATAAGGGGCAGCTCCTCCCCGAGTTGAAGGTTCTGTAATGAGGCTAACGGATGGTCCAGCTCTCGGTTGCCCAAGGTTCGAAGCAGGTTGGTGTCCCATGGCCTGGGTGTAGCTTCCACCCAACCGTGGACGTGTGGATCTAGTTTGGCCATCGGAGGAGGCTGAGCTCTCTGTGGAGGAATGAGAACCTTGGTCTCTTCTAGATCTCCTTCGCCTTTGGTGATTTAGCTGGTTAGTCAACTCCGTGTTGGCGCGTAGTTGCTCCGCTAGCTGCTGTCAACTCCGGGTCAACTCCGGAAGCAATGTCTGGAATTCTTGTCTAGTGATTGGACCTGATGGATCTGAAGGTCCTGCAGCATTTTGGTTAGATGGAGGTGATTGCACGGGGTTTTGTCGGTCCCGTGCTCCTTGATCAGCGGCTGCAGAGGTGGTACGTGTGCTCACCATAGTGAATTGGCGAAGTCCTTTCCTAGATCTGATTGCTTATCTGAGCAGAATGGAAGGGCTTCGAAGTTCTAGATCTGGATCTTCTTCTTAGATTTATGCAATCCAATATAGATAGGAGATCCAAAGAGTGGGAGAAAAATTGGGTTTTCTCAGTGAAAGTACCAAAGTGTTTGTACCAAAATTGGGCACAACACTCTTCGGAAGTCTTTGAAGTGATAAAGTGAAGAAATTAAATGAAAAAAGTGGAATTATCTAACAAAAACTCCAAATTTCAGAAGTAAGAATAATTAAAGTGCAAGGAGACACAAGGATTTAGAGTGGTTCGGCGTATAGCCTACGTCCACTATGAAATAGTTTGTTTTATTGATCTTCCTTTAATGTTTACAAGTGAATGTAATGAATTACAAGAGGTAGCTATTATTTGCAGCAGTGAATCTGGTTGGTAGCAGCAGCGATAGAGTTCAGATCTGGATCTAGCGGAGTCCGGGCGTTGGAGATCTCAAAGAGGAAGAAGAACCCCTTTTTTGTTGGCTTTGGGGGTCTATTTATAGGTGTAGGAGGCTGATATTTCGCTCAGATCTCGGGAGACCCTCTCTGGCACGTGACCAGGTCCGTACGCCCAAGCCCGTGAAGTTTCGGTCTGATCCGTGATTGACACGAGCTGATTTCGACTCGCTCAAGATTTCATCCAATGGAGTCGAAATTTGGCATGGACATTCTTTAGCAAACACGTGGTCTTCTGTGAAAATTTCATAGCGTTTGGACTTGTAGATTGGGAGATATGATCGATACGAAATAGAGTTTTCGGTGGGCTGTTTCCTTCGACCCGCTTCCGTTCGACTCGATGACGTGGCGCTTGATTCTTACTCTATCCTGGATGTCGCTTCGAGCGAGTCGAAGTGAGTACTTGGTCGAGCGAGTCGATGCCAGAACTGGTCGAGCGAGTCGAAATGGGACTTTCTGGGAGGTTTGAGCAGTGGAGTTGACGTTGATGGAGTCGAACCAGTTGTTTGAGCGGAGCGAGTCGAAGTGTGCACTCTTGATGGCTTTAAACCAGAGCGAGTCGAAAAGAGCAGCTCTGAAGGATGTGGATCGAGTCGAACCTAATTGACTCGAGATTGGCCTCTGAGCGAAGCGAGTCGAAGACGTCACTCCTGGGCACTATGTAGCAAGTCGAAGTTGGCTTCAAACTGAACGTTGGGAAGCGAGTCGAAGGAGCGAGTCGAAGGAGCGAGTCGATTGGTAGTTGATCTCTATCCAACCTTGCATCGTTCATAACTTGAGCATATGAACTCAGATTGACTTGAGATTTGAAGTGTTGGTTCTCTTGGCTTAGCTTGCCATGTCCTACCAATTTTGGCTTGATCCGGACTATGACAAAATTCATCGATATCCATGGTGAGCCCATGTATAACTGATCTCTGGGACGGACCGTTTACTGGTTACTAGTCAATCCTTTGGTATTACGGCCTTGCCAAAAGGCGGGATAACAGAGCTCGATCATGAATATCACAAAAAGATAGAGTCTCAAGAATATCCCATTCGGCAAGTATCATAGAAAGGACAGCTGAATGTTTGTGACTAAGCGCATCAACAACACGATTACCCTTACCAGGGGTATACTGGATATCAAAGTCATAGGAGGAAAGAAATTCGAGCCAACGCTGTTGCCTTATATTGAGTTCTTTCTTAGTGAACAAATACTTCAAGGATTTATGATCGGTATAGAGAATGTAGCGCTCACCTAATAAATAGTGTTGCCAAATCTTCAAGGCGAAGAGAATGGCGGCTAACTCAAGATCATTAGTGGCATAGCGAACCTCATTCGGACGCAGTTTCCTAGAAGCATAAGCAACAACCCGATCCTTCTGCATAAGCACGGCACTAAGACCACTACTACAAGCATCGGTGTAGACAACAAGATCATGATTCCCTTCGGGAACCACAAGAATAGGAGCATTAGTGAGAAGTTCCTTTAATGTCTGAAAGGAAGCTTCACACTTGTCGAACCAATTATAACGAATGCCTTTCCGAGTAAGGCTGGTGAGAGGAAGCACAACACGGGAAAAATCCTTAATGAACCGACGGTAATAACCCGCCAATCCAAGGAAACTACGAACCTCATGAACATTCTCAGGCCTCTTCCAATTCTGGATAGCTTCGATCTTTGAGGGATCAATAGAAATGCCGTCAGAAGATAAAACATGGCCTAAGAACTTAACATCATTCTCCCAATAATGGCACTTGGAGAATTTGGCTTTAAGCTGATGGTGACGAAGAGTACTCAAGACAATTCTCAAGTGATTAGCATGCTCGGCTTGAGACTTAGAATAAACAAGAATGTCGTCAATGAACACAAGGACGAACTTATCTAGATATTCCCGGAATACTCGATTCATAAGATCAACAAAGAAAGTAGGAGCATTCATCAAACCGAACGGCATAACGAGCCACTCGAAAGAACCATATCGAGTGCGGAAAGCTATAAGGGTTATGCTGTCTTCCGCGACTCAGAGCTGATGAAAACCAGTGGCAAGGTCGAGCTGCGAGAAGACCTTAGCGCCACTCAATAGATCGAACATATCATCGATCCTAGGCAATGGATACCTATTCCTGATGGTCAACTCGTTAAGCTTGCGATAGCCAATGCAGAGCCTAAGAGTTCCATCGGACTTCTTCACGAAGACGACCGCGGCACCCCACGGTGAAAAACTGGACTGAATTAATTGCTTGGACTCAAGCTCAAAAAGCTGCATCTTGAGTTCCTCATTTTCTTTTATAGACATCCTCGTGGGAGGACGCCCAACTGGCTGCGCGCCTGGAATGAGATCAATGCGGAACTCGATCGCCCGCTTGGGTGGCAAACCCAAAACCGGCTCAAAAACATAAGAGAAGTCACAAACAATAGGAATACGAGATATATCATCACCATCTCGTCAGTCAAGAGAACATAAAGCCACTTCGGAATTATCCACATTCCGAAGAAAAAGTGACAACTAAGTAGACGAATCCGGATGTCGAAGATATAAAATTCTTTCAGAACAAATAATCCTGGCATCGTATCTCACTAGCCAGTCCATACCTAAAATCATATCAAATCCCAAATAAGAAATAACGTGCAGATTCGCACGAAAAGAAAAACCACATAAATCAATCTCAACATCATCACAAAGCATGCTAAGGGTTGCGGATCCCCCAATAGGATTTGCAATCCTCAACGAACTAACCATATAAGAAACATCCAAAGACAAATCATCGACGAGCTTCTTCGATACGAAAGAATGCGAAGCACCCGTATCGAAAAGAACTCGAATACTACGGTCATGAAATATAATAGAACCTTCCAAAATAGATGGAGATATACCTCTGGGCTGAGAAGAACCTCCAGAAGCCTTAGCAACATAAAGCTTGCCAGACTTGGCACTAGCAGGTACAATAGGGCAAGAGGGAACACGGTGACCTTCCTTCTTGCAATAATGGCAGAAGAGAGGCTTAGTGTCAAGACCCGCAAATCCGTACCCTTGATTAAACACTAAATTCCATTGATTAACTCAAGATGCACGGAAATACGAACCCTGAGGGGTTTTTAGAAAAAGAAATAGAAGAAAAGATAGAAGAAAAAGAGAACAGAAGAAGAAAGAAAGAAAAGAGAAAGAAAGAAGATAGAGAAGAACAACATCAGAACAGAAAACAATATCAGAATCTTACACATCGCAGCGGAACAATATACAATAGATAATTACTAGTCTTTTAAAACAAAGAACTATATCAGTTTATACATACATCAATCAAAGTCAATATACAACAATGGACAATTATATAAACTTGTCCTCATACAGAATACACAGCGGAATAAATACTATCAGATACAAATACTACGTCTCGCCATCCATCTTGCTTCCAAAGCTCCAGCATATCCAGAATATCCTAATAACATAACTCTAGGCTGCCCGTGTGGAAATTGGTGGGCACCCAGAGTTTAGAAGGGAACAATAAACTCCGAGTCAGTCATGGTGACTGGTGTGAGATCGTAAAACAGTTTATCTTTAAAATAAACAACAGGAAAACTTTAAAGTCAATTCGCAATGCTTTTGGAAAATGAAACTACTATAAGACCACCCGCCACACACACAATGCAAACGCAGAATTGGAGGAGATTTCTTCTTATGATGGTCAAAGATGATTACTACGCAAAATCAAATCATTTTTGATATTATTATTAGTGCATAGTGGAAAACATTTCGAAAGTAGAATATAAATCTTAGCCAGCATAGGTACCATTATATTATGCCTGCTATAGCTGCCTCCTGAGGAGACAGGTTATACAATTGAAATCGTAAAGGCTCGTATTGTTTCTTTGGATTTCCAACAAATGGTCAGGCTAAGGAACTTCCTATGCCACGATGGGTACGTCCCTGGAATAGACGACCCGAGAACCTAACCGGATCTCTGCCAACACAAGGCCGGGTTACCTCTGCAAAAATAGGTAACTACTGACACGCGTATGTCATCCCCCGATCGTAACCGATCTTCCCGAGGATCCCCGATTTCCAACAAACCACATAATAATAATAATGCAGCAACCACATAGGTTAAGTATATGTGCTCCATACCATGATACCACCTCTATCCAGAAGGAATGACATACACTAAGGGGCGCTACTCCCTAGAACCTTGCCGCATCCTTCCTGTTTTGACCATTTCCGGGGAGTGAGGCTCGACGAAGTCTCGTCCACAAAGCTACGCTTTCTACAAAGCCATGCTTCGGGTCAAACAAAATGATCAACCTATGATCACAAAGATATAAGATCAAACAAATGATCATATCACAAAATGATCAAACACTGATCACTTCACAGCAACACTTAGCATGTCATGTTACCAAAGTGGGAATATATTGCTGATAAATTTCAACTACATAACCTCTGAGCTCGTACGTCTCAAAGAAGGGTGTTAAGCTAAGAGAATAAATTCTCCGCCACCAACAGAAATGTATTTGAAAGAAATCAGCTTTATATCTCAAATTGTAACGTCAGACACACAACCATACAAGTCTGTTCCGGGATCGAACAGAACCGAAGGCACTTCTCACGAAGCCCTTGCACATCCGGATAAATTTCTAATCACGTCCGGACTTCCCGTCACTAAGGGTGATAAAACCTCTAAACCGGAGATCAGCCGATGTAGAGTAACTCGACGGTAATCCTTCCGTTTTCAAAAATATCCGGTCTTCAACACCGGTCTTCGAATGCAATTCATAACGACGTATCACATATCCGGAATGGGTTATACGACCCCATGGTCCTTTCCCGGCTAACCCGAATAGTGAGCGCTTATTCAAAAATAAGTGTGGCATTCAAATTCATCCAATTCACAACAAATACCTATCTAAAGGTAATTATTGATAGTCGGTTATTTAACTATCAATAAAGATGCACAACATCATCAGATTCCAAATAAATTTCCAAATTATTTAATTTCCAAAAATATCTTTACTAGATATATTATTTCCACACTTCAATCATTTGAAAACAATTTCAAATCAATTTCCACATTTCAATTTATCTTTGAAGATAAAATCTCAAAACAGTTCATTTCATATTGGAAAAGCATTTCCATACTTATTTAATAATAAGTATTTCACAAAACGTTTATTTTCAACACTTGGCAAATATTCTATATACTTAAACCAGAGTTAAGTATATATTTCATTCTTTAAGGAAATCATTCTCTAAACACATTTATTTGAGTCAAAACGAATGTTACGTAAAACATCGTTACGACAACTCAAAATCACTAGTATAGGGATTCGAAATTAAGATAGATGTATAAATCCCAATACTATATAAAACATTTCCTTTCGGAAATCATTTACTATAACAACACTGTTATAGTCCACCATTTCCTTATTTTCTCGAAACGTCTATTTCAACAACGAATGTTGAAATCTATGTTTTCGATACTTAACACGTTTTAAAACATCTTTTAAAACAATTACTTCATTTCGTAATATCACTTCTCTAAAACATCTCCGTTTTATTTAATAATATATTCACTGTCCAAAATCGTGAATATACTTTATTTACCCAAATCAATGTTTCTACACATTTATTAAAAGATTATCCATGATCTAAAATCGTGATTATAATTTCTTTAATTAACTTCAAAAATTCACTTATCAAATCAAGTGATTTCGGATTTATAAACAACGTTCATAAATTCCATTTATTATTTTATAACTACTTCAACTTATAAATTCCTTTTATTATCCAATTCGTTTATTTACAAAATCGTTCTTTTAGGACTTCACAAATCGTTTATTCTATCCTTTATAAAACCCATTTTAACATCATTTAAAACGTCTTTAAAACTCCTTTAAAATTTCATCACTTTGATTTATAAAAATCAAATTTTATAAATCCTATAGATAGAGCTTTCATAATAAATTCAAAAATCTCTATTTAAACAATTTAATAAATAAATCAACTTTTGTTTCAAAATTCACATTTTGCTTATATTTCACAAAAATCCCAATTTTCATAACACGAAATTTTAAACATTCATTTATTTAAAATGAATCGATTCCAAAATTCAATAAAATGTATATTTTCAAAAATCACTTTGAAATCCTTTTAAAAATAATATAGTTATTTTTAACTTCAAAAATGGATCCGGTGATGCTACAGCATCAAACAATCAATCACAACAATCAAATATCATATATCATCATATGATAACAGAATATATCACAATATCTGTAAATAATCAATACGGTGAGGAATCCAGTTGGATCCCTCCAACCTGTTTCCCTGCATCCACAGATGTTAGCACAATACCAATTCCGCTCCAGTACGGAATTATCGCGGTATATGGGTTTAATAAATATTATCCGCTTACTATGCGGCGCAATAGGGTCTCATCCGCTATCAAATGCGGGAAATCAACAACTGCAATATATACATATGCCAATATATATATATATATATATATTGCTATATACATATATAATACCAATTTCATATCAATATGAAATTATCGCGGTATATGTTTTTATAATTAACCTCCGCTTACTAACGGCGTATAATGTCTATTTCAACCAAACAGTCAACAATTTATCATCCAGACATACAATCAACAATTTTAAATTTAACTATTTAAAATAAACATCCAAACTGTTCGATTGAGTGAGAAGTTCTCACCGTGATTTTCTGATAGAAATTTGTAGCGTTTATTTCGAATGAAATTAAACGGACGTTTAATTTCACTCAAAATTTTCACTAACCCCGATCGCCTCCAATCCAGTTCCATCGCGAAGTATTCGATGATACGATTCCAATGCATTTTGTTTCGTTCCATTCCGACCTCGCAGCAAAAAGATATGCGTTTTTGAAGTTACACGATTCTAATATAATTAAATTTACAACATTTTTATTTAACCAAACAATCAAGGCCGCACGTTTTGAATGAAGGCAGATCTGTCCATCCCTGAAGCTTCTCCTTCCTCACGCGAAACTCTAGATTTTCACGTATTCAATTGAACCCAACGTTGCCGCCACTTAGGGTTTCACGCCGCTCCTCCTACGTTGCTTGAAACCCCATCATACTACCACCATTACGAAGCCCTTGTCAAGAGCCACCTTCGACATGAACAATGGCCAGCTCAGTCGCGTGTGCTTCCTTGAAAAACGTGTTGAACGCGTGACCTTTACTCGCGAATTCTAACCACCACGTCATGATCCAGGCGTTCATCGCCGTATGGATCGATAGAACTCACTTCGCTCTTTATCTTGTTAGTTGAGAGTTTTCGAAAATATTGAATGGATCGAAAGAAATTAAGGGGAGAACGAGATGAATTCTCGACCGTTCAAGATTATTGGTGGCGGCTCTGTTTAAAACCCTAGCTAGGTTTATTTCTTTTGCAAAGTGAAGATATTGAGGTGCTTATATAGAAAATTGCCCAATTTACTATTCATCGAAATTTTCCGAACTCGAAATCGAACGTGCCGGCTGACGTTTCTAAGGTTTACCCCGCGTTCCGAACGCAATGGAATGTGTTTCGGGAGCTAATTCGGACATCTGTGTGAGATATGGAAATAAACGATCAATTTAACTTAAACCGATTTAAATTGATTTCGAGGCGTTTTGGCTTGCCCCGGACAAACGGTAAATCCAAAAATTACGAAATTTGAAATCTTACAATAATATCACATTACGGATCCGATGAAACTCGTTTCGTCCAATTCTGAGACTGTCCGAAAATTGGCTATTTTTCAGTCGATAATTAAATATTAAATATTCAATTTTTACAGATTAACTTTAAATTCAGTTTTAAAAGTTCTAAAATATTTCTATAACTCCAGTATGATTAAATAAAATTTTACAAATCATTTTCAATCATTTTAAACTCGATTTTCAATTATCTCTGGAATTTCAATATTACATAATCGATTTAATTATCCAATTAAATACAGATATTCGAATGTTAATTATCAAAAATTCTGGGTCGTTACAAACTTCCCCCCTTAAAAGAATTTCGTCCTCGAAATTACCAGGTAAGGAAAAGATACAAAATCTGTTAACTTTCCAAAACAAAATGTTCGAATTAGATTTTCAAATCTGTTAAGTGTTTAACTTCTCAAAATTCATAGTTAAACTTTTTACAACATCTTTACTAAGTTTTCAAAATCATACTTAGTTTTCAAAATTTTCAAATTTTCCAATTTTCTCAAAAATATTCTAACGCCTTAAATTTTCGGAAAAATTCGCCATAGCCTCCTTTGCGCGGCTCGATCCGAAAAAAAAATGACAGTGTATATATATCACAAATATACATCTCATCAAGTGATGAGGCATCCCGTAGGGAAAAAGTGTAAAGGTAAGATATTTAATCCGAGATATGTACCTTATATATTTTTAGCGAGCGTATACGGCTAATATAGCGCGAAAGAGAGCTCAAAATGCGAAGCAACGCCATCCGCACCTACTAAACACTCAACAAACCATATGAGAACATGTAGATATGAAAATAAAATCAATATACATCGTATAGCAACATAACTACATATGTCAATATAGCAAATGCAACAAAACAACAAATGTAGCCATCAAACAATCATCCAACTATCATCCAACAAATTCCTAACCAAATCAGTTTACTTTCATTTTTCATTAATATTCATTGATTTGGTTTCCAATTTAATCACATTTGATTGTTAACATTGGGTTTTACTAATATTCATTCGTCCGAATTTAATTAGTTTACATTCACATTAGTCCAGTTACAAATCAAATTCAATTTTTTATATTTAAGATTCTCTTAACCTCCAATTTGATTTCAATTACTTTGCTTCAAATTTTGTCAATTCAACTTCATTAACACTTAATGAATTTATATACAATCAACTAACAATCATCAAACAATCAATGCATATTCAACATAACCATTATTATTTGATTTCCATCCAATTTAGTTCAACACCTTTAATTTCAATTGGTTGATATTAAATTGACTTACATTCAATTTATTCAATTTCTTCAATGAATTAACATTTACATTCAATTGATTTACATTCAATTCATTCATTAGTTCAATAGCTAATTCATTTCACATTTCATGTTGAATTTCATTTATATAACTCAAGTATATTCATTATCATTCAATTTCACATTTCAAATTTCATTTGAATTTAATTCACAATTCCAACCTTATTTGGATTCTATTTAACTTCTGAGTATTGAATTTTATCAATTAACTTCCATTTAAAATTATTCAATTCAATTCATTTGTTACTACTCAAATTTATTTTCAACTTAATAAATTTTCTTTAAGTAATCTTTTCACTTTATTTAATTAATTCACTTATACTTACTTTGATTTAACTTCATTCTTTAAGTTAAATTTATTCTATCAAAATTCAAATTGTATAAGTTATCAGCTCATTTATTATTCCCATAAATATTTTAAATAGGATTCCAGAGTCTTTCCAATTTTTTTCAAAATCATTTTGAAAACAATTCAAATTATCCTTTGAATTTCCAAAACAAAACCCAAATTTTCCAAACAACTTCCATTAAAAATAATTTGGCAGCAATTCCTCTTTTGGAAACCCGAAAATGAACACCAATGATGCCGCGGTCATCATCGAAGTTATTTTCCAGCGACCGAAAAGAGTTTAGAGCTTTTCATTCCTTCGAAATACTTTTCAAAACCTTTGAAATTCATTTTCAAATCAAAAAGATTTAAACTTCCCAAATCTCCAAAATTTTCAAATTCTTTTCAAAACATTTCCAAATACTTCTCTGGAATTCCGTTTCAAATTTCAAATCACATTTATAATTTACATTCTTAAATTTCATTTGTACATGGATTTATCTCTTAACTTTGGAGTTATGATTTCAATTTCTTATTCAATTTCATTGATAATAATTTAATATTATTACTTCCTAACAACCATGCAACCATATACTGTAACAATTTACAGAAAAATAATTTCTTTTATATACAATATATAATCGAGGTAAAATTATTCCATTTACCCAATTTAAAACAATATTGTGCCGAATTGTTCTATATAAGTGTTTAGAGATCCCTATCGATAGAGTTGTACGGACAATACCGACCAGAATCCATATACCACTCAACAAACCAATCATCACAATATAAAACAATTTTATATTAACTAACAAATACGCACTCGTATCTATTATTACACTCAACTCATTCTAGAGTACTACTGACTCTATCTCTAATGAGTAACACCCAACAGAGCAGGGTTGTCGCTTAACCATATGCTCTGATACCACTTGTCAAGACCCGGAAATCCGTACCCTTGATTAAACACTAAATTCCATTGATTAACTCAAGATGCACGGAAATACGAACCCTGAGGGGTTTTAAGAAAAAGAAATAGAAGAAAAGATAGAAGAAAAAGAGAACAGAAGAAGAAAGAAAGAAAAGAGAAAGAAAGAAGATAGAGAAGAACAACATCAGAACAAAAAACAATATCAGAATCTTACACATCGCAGCGGAACAATATACAATAGATAATTACTAGTCTTTTAAAACAAAGAACTATATCAGTTTATACATACATCAATCAGAGTCAATATACAACAATGGACAATTATATAAACTTGTCCTCATACAGAATACACAGCGGAATAAATACTATCAGATACAAATACTACGTCTCGCCATCCAGCTTGCTTCCAAAGCTCCAGCATATCCAGAATATCCTAATAACATAACTCTAGGCTGCCCGTGTGGAAATTGGTGGGCACCCAGAGTTTAGAAGGGAACAATAAACTCCGAGTCAGTCATGGTGACTGGTGTGAGATCGTAAAACAGTTTATCTTTAAAATAAACAACAGGAAAACTTTAAAGTCAATTCGCAATGCTTTTGGAAAATGAAACTACCATAAGACCTCCCGCCACACACACAATGCAAACGCAGAATTGGAGGATATTTCTTCTTATGATAGTCAAAGATGATTACTACGCAAAATCAAATCATTTTTGATATTATTATTAGTGCATAGTGGAAAACATTTCGAAAGTAGAATATAAATCTTAGCCAGCATAGGTACCATTATATTATGCCTGCTATAGCTGCCTCCTGAGGAGACATGTTATACAATTGAAATCGTAAAGGCTCGTATTGTTTCTTTGGGATTTCCAACAAATGGTCAGGCTAAGGAACTTCCTATGCCACGATGGGTACGTCCCTGGAATAGACGACCCGAGAACCTAACCGGATCTCTGCAAACACAAGGCCGGGTTACCTCTGCAAAAATAGGTAACTACTGACACGCGTATGTCATCCTCCGATCGTAACCGATCTTCCCGAGGATCCCCGATTTCCAACAAACCACATAATAATAATGCAGCAACCACATAGGTTAAGTATCTGGGCTCCATACCATGATACCACCTCTATCCAGAAGGAATGACATACACTAAGGGGCGCTACTCCCTAGAACCTTGCCGCATCCTTCCTATTTTGACCATTTCCGGGGTGTGAGGCTCGACGAAGTCTCGTCCACAAAGCTACGCTTTCTACAAAGCCATGCTTCGGGTCAAACAAAATGATCAACCTATGATCACAAAGATATAAGATCAAACAAATGATCATATCACAAAATGATCAAACACTGATCACTTCACAGCAACACTTAGCATGTCACGTTACCAAAGTGGGAATATATTGCTGATAAATTTCAACTACATAACCTCTGAGCTCGTACGTCTCAGAGAAGGGTGTTAAGCTAAGAGAATAAATTCTCCGCCACCAACAGAAATGTATTTGAAAGAAATCAGCTTTATATCTCAATTTGTAACGTCAGACACACAACCATACAAGTCTATTCCGGGATCGAACAGAACCGAAGGCACTTCTCACGAAGCCCTTGCACATCCGGATAAATTTATAATCACGTCCGGACTTCCCGTCACTAAGGGTGATAAAACCTCTAAACCGGAGATCAGCCGATGTAGAGTAACTCGACGGTAATCCTTCCGTTTTCAAAAATATCTGGTCTTCAACACCGGTCTTCGAATGCAATTCATAACGACGTATCACATATCCGGAATGGGTTATACGACCCCATGGTCCTTTCCCGGCTAACCCGAATAGTGAGCGCTTATTCAAAAATAAGTGTGGCATTCAAATTCATCCAATTTACAACAAATACCTATCTAAAGGTAATTATTGATAGTCGGTTATTTAACTATCAATAAAGATGCACAACATCATCAGATTCCAAATAATTTTCCAAATTATTTAATTTCCAAAAATATCTTTACTAGATATATTATTTCCACACTTCAATCATTTGAAAACAATTTCAAATCAATTTCCACATTTCAATTTATCTTTGAAGATAAAATCTCAAAACAGTTCATTTCATATTGGAAAAGCATTTCCATACTTATTTAATAATAAGTATTTCACAAAACGTTTATTTTCAACACTTGGCAAATATTCTATATACTTAAACCAGAGTTAAGTATATATTTCATTCTTTAAGGAAATCATTCTCTAAACACATTTATTTGAGTCAAAACGAATGTTACGTAAAACATCGTTACGACAACTCAAAATCACTAGTATAGGGATTCGAAATTAAGATAGATGTATAAATCCCAATACTATAAAAAACATTTCCTTTCGGAAATCATTTACTATAACAACAGTGTTATAGTCCACCATTTCCTTATTTTCTCGAAACATCTATTTCAACAATGAATGTTGAAATCTATGTTTTCGATACTTAACACGTTTTAAAACATCTTTTAAAACAATTACTTCATTTCGTAATATCACTTCTCTAAAACATCTCCGTTTTATTTAATAATATATTCACTGTCCAAAATCGTGAATATACTTTATTTACCCAAATCAATGTTTCTACACATTTATTAAAAGATTATCCATGATCTAAAATCGTGAATATAATTTCTTTAATTAACTTCAAAAATTCACTTATCAAATCAAGTGATTTCGGATTTATAAACAACGTTTATAAATTCCATTTATTATTTTATAACTACTTCAACTTATAAATTCCTTTTATTATCCAATTCGTTTATTTACAAAATCGTTCTTTTAGGACTTCACAAATCGTTTATTCTATCCTTTATAAAACCCATTTTAACATCATTTAAAACGTCTTTAAAACTCCTTTAAAATTTCATCACTTTGATTTATAAAAATCAAATTTTATAAATCCTATAGATAGAGCTTTCATAATAAATTCAAAAATCTCTATTTAAACAATTTAATAAATAAATCAACTTTTGTTTCAAAATTCACATTTTGCTTATATTTCACAAAAATCCCAATTTTCATAACACGAAATTTTAAACATTCATTTATTTAAAATGAATCGATTCCAAAATTCAATAAAATGTATATTTTCAAAAATCACTTTGAAATCCTTTTAAAAATAATATCGTTATTTTTAACTTCAAAAATGGATCCGATGATGCTACAGCATCAAACAATCAATCACAACAATCAAATATCATATATCATCATATGATAACAGAATATATCACAATATCTGTAAATAATCAATACGGTGAGGAATCTAGTTGGATCCCTCCAACCTGTTTCCCTGCATCCACAGATGTTAGCACAATACCAATTCCGCTCCAGTACGGAATTATCGTGGTATATGGGTTTAATAATTATTATCCGCTTACTATGCGGCGCAATAGGGTCTCATCCGCTATCAAATGCGGGAAATCAACAACTGCAATATATACATATGCCAATATATATATATATTGCTATATACATATATAATACCAATTTCATATCAATATGAAATTATCGCGGTATATGTTTTTATAATTAACCTCCGCTTACTAACGGCGTATAATGTCTATTTCAACCAAACAGTCAACAATTTATCATCCAGACATACAATCAACAATTTTAAATCTAACTATTTAAAATAAACATCCAAACTGTTCGATTGAGTGAGAAGTTCTCACCGTGATTTTCCGATAGAAATTTGTAGCGTTTATTTCGAATGAAATTAAACGGACGTTTAATTTCACTCAAAATTTTCACTAACCCCTATCGCCTCCAATCCAGTTCCATCACGAAGTATTCGACGATACGATTCCAATGCATTTTGTTTCGTTCCATTCCGACCTCGCAGCAAAAAAATATGCGTTTTTGAAGTTACACGATTCTAATATAATTAAATTTACAACATTTTTATTTAACCAAACAATCAAGGCCGCACGTTTTGAATGAAGGAAGATCTGGCCATCCCTGAAGCTTCTCCTTCCTCACGCGAAACTCCAGATTTTCACGTATTCAATTGAACCCAACGTTGCCGCCACTTAGGGTTTCACGCCGCTCCTCCTACGTTGCTTGAAACCCCATCATACTACCACCATTACGAAGCCCTTGTCAAGAGCCACCTTCGACATGAACGATGGCCAGCTCGGTCGCGTGTGCTTCCTTGAAAAACGTGTTGAACGCGTGACCTTTACTCGCGTATTCTAACCACCACGTCACGATCCAGGCGATCATCGCCGTATGGATCGATAGAACTCACTTCGCTCTTTATCTTGTTAGTTGAGAGTTTTCAAAAATATTGAATGGATCGAAAGAAATTAAGGGGAGAACGAGATGAATTCTCGACCGTTCGAGATTATTGGTGGCGGCTCTGTTTAAAACCCTAGCTAGGTTTATTTCTTTTGCAAAGTGAAGATATTGAGGTGCTTATATAGAAAATTGCCCAATTTACTATTCATCGAAATTTTCCGAAGTCGAAATTGAACGTGCCGGCTGACGTTTCTAAGGTTTACCCCGCGTTCCGAACGCAATGAAACATGTTTCGGGAGCTAATTCGGACATCTGTGTGAGATATGGAAATAAACGATCAATTTAACTTAAACCGATTTAAATTGATTTCGAGGCGTTTTGGCTTGCCCCGGACAAACGGTAAATCCAAAAATTATGAAATTTGAAATATTACAATAATATCACATTACGGATCCGATGAAACTCGTTTCGTCCAATTCTGAGACTGTCCGAAAATTGGCTATTTTTCAGTCGATAATTAAATATTAAATATTCAATTTTTACAGATTAACTTTAAATTCAGTTTTAAAAGTTCTAAAATATTTCTATAACTCCAGTATGATTAAATAAAATTTTACAAATCATTTTCAATCATTTTAAACTCGATTTTCAATTATCTCTGGAATTTCAATATTACATAATCGATTTAATTATCCAATTAAATACAGATATTCGAATTTTAATTATCAAAAATTCTGGGTCGTTACACTTAGGACAAGCACGAATCATATGATCAGGAGAACCACAATTGAAACACTTCCGAACGGAAGGTGTTCCAGTAGATTGAGAGTTAGAACCAGATTCAACGGGCTTCTTCTTGGAAGGGAAAGATTCCCGCTTATGAAATGGAAACTTCCTCTTATTGGGGTTCTTTCAAACCTCAACATCATCACCACTATCACACTCCTTCTCGATGGCTTCGAGATGAAGTGCCGAATCAACCAATTCCTCAAAAGAAAGCTTAAGCTGGAGTATTAAAGACTTCTTAAGATATTTCTTAAGACCAAAGACAAACTTCATATTCTTCTTATAAGAAGTGCTAATGAATTCAAGAACATACTTAGATAAGGCCTCGAATAATGCAACATATCCAGAGACGGAGGACTTCCCTTGCTTCAAATCAAGAAAGCGACGGGCCAATAAAAGTTTCTTAGATTCAGGAACGAATTTGAGTTCGAATCGTTCCCGAAACTAAGTCCAAAAAAGAATAGACTCCTCAAGTTCGGCAATAAGAATCTCGTCCCAATCAAGGGCACTCTCTTGCAATAAGCTAGAAGTTACAAGAACTCGATCGTGGTCAGAAAGATCCATATGAGAGAAGATACGCTCGCATGTGCGAATCCAACCTTGGACCTCAAGAACGGACTCAGAACCTTTGAATGGCTTTCCAACAAGATGAGAAAAATCACTGCACAGACGTGCAAAGGCAGACTTGCATGGAGGAGATGCTCGAATAGGAGCTCGAGGCCGAGTGCTCCTAAATAACTCCAAGAACTGATCGGTAAACATATAAACGCCGTCCGGATGTGAGCCGCTAGATTGCCCAGCATCTGAGCGTCGTCCTCTCCCTCTTCAGCCATTAGCTGAAAGTTAAGATAAGAAAAAGATTATTCACAAGATAGATATCATTAATTCAAATATGGAATACTACGGAATAAAATGCATTCCTAGACGTATTCCCAAAATTCTATCTACCCCAAAGACACGGAAATAATAAAGGCACGATGATTCAAAGATTTGTAACATTCGTACTACACTTTGATGTACCGTAATATGTATCTCTGTTCTATGTTTATCATATTTTGTTCTGAACTTAGCTCTGATACGAAGCTGAGACGCCCCACTCTGAGACCCACATTAGGAAAGAGTATTACAAGGTAACACAGTCTGCTAGTATGGAGAATAGAGTTGGTTAGGAGCGACCATCTATAGCCTTGCCTTAATTATCTACTGATGTAACAACCCGCCCTTCTAAACACAGAAAGACGCGTCGTTTTTAAGAAAGAAAGGGGTGAGGAATAGAAAAGATAGAGAAGAAAGAACTAAACAACATCAGAATCTCAACAGCGGAACGAATGAAATATAATATATCACATAAGAGATTACATAGTAACATATACATCAGAGTTACTCAGATAATACAACACATACTAGACAGTTATAAACACCTGTCTAGTTAATACAACTCGATACAACTCAAAACATCACAGAGATACAACACAGCGGAAATACACAAAAACACAACACAGCGGAACCAATATATAGCTATACGCTGAAGCCTCCTGCTCCATTGCTCCTCCAGAATTCATCAAAGCTAACCTGAACCTTTGGCTACTCGTAAAAATTTGAGTACCCGAGAGTTTAAGAAAAACAGAAATAAACTCCAAGTCAGACATGGGTCTAGTATGAGTAAACGGTTAAAGCTTCTTAACTTTGAAAAACCTTTTAAAACAAAAGGTATCACGTAAGACTTCCCACACATAAACATGGAAAAGTTTTTACCTTACGCTAACCAAACATTTGATAGGAAATCCAGTTATATTATAATAGTGTCTAGGGTTTTCAAGTAAATAGAAAATAACCGAAATTGTTACATTCATTAAATTCCAGCATACTAGCCAAACAAGTGGGTAATACAATCAAATCCGATGGCACTTATTGGATTTTGGATTCCATACAATGGCAGGGCTACTGGGGTACCGCCCGTCACAGTACCTGGCCTAGATCAGCGTACCGAGGAATACGCCCGCTCCCCTACAACACAAAGCCGGAACCATCCCTTACAGGATAGTTCCGAATAAAATCACCTCACGGTTGTGATCATTCAACCGCACCACTAAGCCGAAATAAAAGGGACATCTAGACAGGGATGACCTTACTCTCAAGTGGGTGCGACCCACGAAGCCTTGCTGCACCTTTCCTGTTTTAGCCATTCCCGGTTGATGAGGCTTGAGGCTACGATTACCTTTAGAGAACACATCTCTTAGAATGCTCATCGTCAACCTGACGATGTGCTGAAAGCATTCAATCCATACAAGTTCATTCCGGGCTCGAACGAAACCGAAGGCATTATCTCGTTACACTCATTTTGGAATCATCCTCAGAGTTAACGACAATAACCCTTGCACTCTGAATCTTCACCTTCACTGGAGATTCACGACCTATCGTTAATTTGGATCGATGTGGTTTTCGGATATCCAAATCTGGAAACCCGATCCCAGTCTCATCAAATCCAAACCGTGTCTTTTAATACCAAGTTGTTTTAAAGTTAAAACAATTCAATTTCATTATCCATATACACACAGATAGATAATTCACAATATCACAGATAGATAATCTACATTATCATCATAAATAGATAATCCATATCACATAGCATTACTTATCTCATATCTGAGATTTCAAAACATTCAAGGCAAACAATATCATCCATCCATACATAAGCAAGGATTAATAATCACACCATTTATAATTATATTAAAATGAATTAAATTAATTACCTTATCTCTAATTAATTTAAAGTAAATTAAATTAATTACTTCATTCTATAAATCCTGCTTACTTATCTATTAATTAATTACAAATCAATTAATTAATCATTCTCTAATTTCCATCTTAATTAATCATCTTTGATTAACTAACCTTTAATTACATTCCAGTAATTACTCTTTAATTAATTTCACAAATTAATTATCCTTAACCATTCACAGTAATTTACCATTAATTACTTCATTAATTACATTATTTAATAATCCTTAATAAATTACTTCCATTAATTAATTAACTATAATTAATTACATTAATCCTTAATTAATTAAATTAAATAATTAACTTTAATTATTCACTTCCATTTATCAACCAAAATCATATATAGGAATTTCCATCTTGAAATTACTTTCCTTAATTAATTAACTTCTTAATTAATTATATAAATCTTTGATTAATTACAGCAAGTAATAAATCTTTAATTACTTCTACAAAGTAATTCTACTTTAATTACTTCCCATTAAGTAACTTCCTTTATCTAATTACATCCTGTAATTATTCATTAATTACTTTGCTAAGTAATTATACTATTCAATTTCATTAAGTATTTATACTTAATTAACTATCAAATGGTTATCTTTAATTAATTTACAATTAATTATCTTGAATCAATCACATTCATTTGATTCATTACAATTGATAATTCATTTCTTAATTGCCTTTAAACAAATTTATTAATCTTAACTGTAGATTAATTATTCTTTTAATTATTAATTAATAAACCTTAATTATCAATTGATAAGACTTAATAACAAATTAATCCTTAATTAATCTCTATAGATTAATTATTTCTTATTCATTAATTAATTAATAAAACCAAATTATTAATCAATAAAACTTAATTACAACTAAGTACTTCTTAATTACTAATTAATCAACCTTTAATTTCTTAATTAATAAATTTCCAATTCATTAATCTCTAATTATTAGTTAATCAATCATTATCATTAATTAATTAAATTAATTAATTATTCTTAAATTAATCACTTAATTAACCTTTATCCTTAATTAATCAAATTAATTACTTATACTTAATTTCCTAATTAACTTAACTAATTCAAAGATAATAAAACATCTTTAACTTAAGATAAACATTATCTTACTTACCATTTTCATTTTAAAACCCCTTTATCTTAAAATTATCTTTCTTAACATATATATAGTAATGGTATAAAGAAAGTTTCAACAAAATTTGTTTTTAAATTTCAAAAATCTTATTTTTAAAACTTTTATAAAAACTGGACTGAGGCTACTTCGGGTCATACCCGAATGCTACTCGGGTTTAAACCCGAGTTTCTCCACTTACCAATTTTTCAAAACTTAAAGTTTAATTTCACATTTTTTAAAAACTTTAGCCTATCACCTTCAAAATTCTCGAGTACAAACTCGAGTTAAACCCCAAAAATTCTGACCTTCTCTTCGAGTCACTCCCACAAAATCTCGAGCAATCACACGCGAAAACTCGTCTTCCCCAAAACTCCAAACCAACTAGATACGCAGATGCACGTGCACGTGCACCATCGCCGGAGCTACCTCCGACCTCTGACGTGTTGATTCATGAGTTTTGATTCATGACACAAGCTTCAGAGATCATACGACGAGAATGCTATATGAAAGCGACAAAAAGAGAATAAGTGCATACCGTGCACTACAAAGAAGATAATCTTACAATTCAGAGATTAGTATGGATATTTTATTTTATTTGAGTCTTAGAACAATGTTAAAATCATTCCTCAAATAATCACACACGCACACAAAACATTTTATAGCAAAAACTATGTTCACTGTGCATATAACACCAGGTCGGCCGACCGACCAGGATCCTCGGTCGACCGACCCTGTATCATATGCACAGTGACTTTCTGTTTTGTATACGTTTTTCAACTCAACTGACCGACCAGGTTTTCCGATCGACCGACCAGAGAAAAACGGCTAATTTTCTGAAGAGACGCGATCTTTTCATGAAGAGTAATGTCCTCTATTTCAAGAGGTATGGACACTACTGTTGACTAAAACTATTCATGAAAGATTACAACTCTTCTACAACTATATAAACATATTCAAATCACGTCTACAATCACCGATTCTTGTTTATATTTCTGAAATCTAATCTCTTTTCATTTCTGCAAATAAAAGCATTCACTCTTATTCAATATCACTAGAATCCTTGAATTTATTCATATACTTCGATTCTACGTGATTATCTTCCTTCTAAATCTTCACACACATACATACTCTTGAGGATTTGATTATAGGAAAGTTGTACTATCAAAAGACAATCAGTGTTATTTAGAACACATTCGTCAACAAACATTTTGTATTAAGTTGAAGTCCTCTTCGGTTGTTGAGGCCGAAAAATTCCTTTTCGGCTGCTCAGGTGTCGTATACCTATTCCTCCGGGTTAAGTGAGGGGTTTAGTTTAAATCCAGAGGGTATTCTGGGACTGGACGTAGAACGGGAAGTTCGAACCAGTATAAAAATTCCTGGTGTGCTTACTTTAATTTTTACTTTACTGTTATTACCAGTTTCCGCATTAATATACCATATTACACGATCCTTAGTACTTCACGTACACTTTCATTTGGTATCAGAGCAAGGTCATCTTATAACCATCACAAAGTTATTTGATATTTACTTATTTTTAGTAATATGGCAACCACACAAATTAACGATGTTAACACTCACACTAATTCTAGTTTCACAGAAGGTCAATCGATTTCACGACCTCCACTTTTCAATGGTATAAATTATAATTATTGGTCAACTAGAATGAGAATCTATATGCAATAAAGTGGGTTTGATATCTGGAATATTATACAAAGAGAATACACAATTCCTACTGGAGAATACTCGACTTGGAGTAACACACAAAAACTAGATGCTACATCAAATGCTAAGGCTATGAATATTTTATTTTGTGCATTAGATAGAAATGAATTCAATAGAGTTAGTATGTGTACTTCCGGCTATGAAATTTGGAGAACTCTTAAAGTTTCACATGAAGGAACGAACAAAGTTAAATTGAGCAAAATTTCTATGCTGAAACATCAATTTGAAAACTTTAAAATGAGGCCAATTGAATCTATAAATGACATGTACTCTAGATTTCAAGATATTTATCATGCTCTATTATCTCTAGAACAAAAGTTTACTGATTTTGATGTTGTTACAAAAATCTTGAATTCTTTAACGGACGAATGGGAACGAAAAGTCCTAGCTATTGAAGAAGCAACTGATTTGTCAACATTAAAACCAGAAGAATTGATAGGTAATTTAATGTCCTACGAAGTAAATTTGCAGGCAAAACGAAATGGAGCACAAGAAAAGAAAAATGTAGCATTCCAAGCAGAAAAAGATGATTCCGACTCAGATAATGAAGATATGGCAATGATCGCTAAAAATTTCAAAAAGTTTTTGAAATTCAACAGAAACAAATTCAAGGGAAACAAAAATAATTCCAACAACAATTCTAATAGCAGCAAACCATCATCTTCAACAATGGAATGTTATGAATGTCACAAGAAAGGACACATGAAGAAAGATTGTCCAGATCGTAAAAAGAATAATTTCAAGAAGGACAAAACCAAACGAAAAGCTTTTTCAGTCACTTGGGACGACACTGACTCATCATCCTCATCAGAGAGTGAAAGTGATAATGAACAAGCAAATGTATGCTTCATGGCTTCGTCAGACGATGTAAGTGATTTTACTTTTGAAGATTTAATTGAAATAAATTCTGAATTAGTAAATTTAACAAAACAACTTAAAAAGAAAAATAAGGAGTTGCAAAGAAAGTTAGATAGAACAGTTTTAGAAGTAGATATGTTAAAAGATGAGAAGGTAATATTGGAAGAAGAACTTGAAATCTCTCAACAATCGAATTCTAACTTATCTTCTCAAATTACGTCAATATCTGAGGAACTAGAAATTCAGAAAAATAAAAATGATGTTTTACTTTTTGAAAATAATGATTTAATATCTAAAATTAAGGATTTAGAGTTAGAAAAATCTAGTCTTAAAATAAAATTTGATGATATTTCTAAAAATGTTTCTAATTTCAATAAAGGAAGAGAAAATCTTTCTAGTATATTAGAAAACTCTCAAACTCCTAACAATAAATCTGGACTAGGATTTAAGAAACAAAATACTTTTGCTAAAAGTAAAATTAATAATAAAATTAAGAAAGATATTAGGAAAACAGTTTATTCAAATACTAAAACTATTAAGATATGGATTCCAAAAACCAATAATACATTGATAAGGAATAAACATATCAAAAGTTTTATGGAAAATGTTCATAATAACAAAAATTATGTTTATAAAGGGAATTCTGAACCCGTATGGGTTTGGCTTCCTAAGATCTAACTCTTAGGACCCTAAAAAGATTGGGTACCAACTTTTTATAATTTTTTGCAGGTACCACATAAAAAGAGAGGAAAATGGATTTTAGATAGCGGTTGCTCAAAACACATGACTGGAAACAAAGAAATGTTATCAAACATTATATACTCAAATGGAGGAGCAGTCACCTTTGGAGATAACTCAAAAGGGTATATCATCGGCAAAGGCAATGTCAATAGCAACGGTACATCTAATTTACCTCTCATTACTGATGTTTTATTAGTTAAAAATTTAAAAAATAATTTATTAAGTATTAGTCAACTATGCGACAAAGGTTTTAATATAACTTTTTCAGAAAATAAATGTAACATTTTTGATAAAAATCACAACATTATTTTCGAAGGAAATAGAGATAAAAATATTTATATCCTAAATATGAATGTTAATAATGATTCAAATTTGTGTCTAGTAGCTAAAGAGAATGATTCTTGCCTTTGGCACAAAAGATTTTGTCACATAAATTTTAATACCATCAACAAACTTGCTAAAAATAAATTAGTTAAAGGGTTACCCAATATAAAATTCAAAACTAACATATTTTGTGATGCATGTAAATTAGGAAAATTAACAAAATCTTCTTTTAAATCAAAGAAAGTAATATCTACAGAACAACCACTTGAACTTTTACACATGGATCTTTTTGGTCCAACTCAAGTACAATCTATTAATCATAATAGATATGTTTTTGTTATTGTAGATGATTTCTCTAGATATACTTGGATTTTCTTTTTGAAAAATAAAAGTGATACTTTTGATAATTTTAAAGTTTTTGTTAAAAGAATTCAAAATATTAAAACTTTAAAAATTAAAAATATAAGAAGTGATCATGGAGGCGAATTTGAAAATGAAGTTTTTGAACAATTTTGTAACAAAAAAGGTATTAACCATAATTTCTCTTTTCCTAGAACACCACAACAAAATGGAGTTGTAGAAAGGAAAAATAGAACGTTACAAGAATGTGCAAGAACTTTACTAAATGGAACAACTTTATCAAAACAATTTTGGGCAGAAGCTGTAGCTACTACTTGTTACGTACTGAATCGCGTTTCTATTCGACCATTAACTAAAAATACACCATATGAACTTCTAAATGGAAGAAAACCAAATATTTCATATCTAAAAGTTTTTGGTTCCAAATGTTTTATCTTAAATACTAAAGATCAACTAGGCAAATTCGATCCAAAATCCGATGAAGGTATATTTGTTGGATATTCGGAACGAAGCAAGGCCTATCGAATTTATAATAAACGAACTCAAATTATTGAAGAAAGTTTACATGTTTCTTTCAACGAAAATTTTAAAAATATAAATCCGAGTGTTACTATTGATTCTGATGATGAATCTACTCAGAATGAGAATATTAGTACAAATGAAAATCTTGATATTCATGAAACCAATACAAATGTAACTTCTAATTTAATAAAATCTCCACCTAGAATTTTAAAAGATCATCCTGTGCAAAATATAATTGGAGAAGTTAATACGAATGTTAAAACCAGACATCAATTAAATCAAGCTGGTCATGTTGCTTTTCTTTCTAACATAGAACCTAAGAATATAAAAGAAGCTTCAACTGATGACTACTGGATACTTGCCATGCAAGAAGAATTAAATCAATTCGAACGAAACGAAGTTTGGGAACTCGTTCCTAGACTTAGTGATCAATCAGTCATTGGTACTAAATGGGTTTTCAAAAATAAAGCAGATGAACTAGGAAATATAACAAGGAATAAAGCTAGATTAGTTGCACAAGGATATAATCAAGAAGAAGGTATTGATTACGAAGAGACGTTTGCTCCAGTCGCCCGACTTGAAGCAATACGAATATTATTAGCTTATGCGTGTTTTCATAATTTTAAACTATATCAAATGGATGTTAAAAGTGCATTTTTAAATGGATTCATAAAAGAAAATGTTTTTGTTGAACAACCACCTTTGTTTAATCATGAAAAATTTCCGGATCATGTATATAAACTTAAAAAGGCGTTATACGGTTTAAAACAAGCACCACGTGCTTGGCATGATCGTCTTAAAGGTTATTTATTAGAATCTGGTTTTGAAATCAGTAAAGTAGATCAAACACTTTTTATTAAGAAAACTAATAAAGATATTTTAATAATTCAAATATATGTTGACGATATTATTTTCGGCTCGACAAATGAAAAATTATGTCAAGAATTTTCAACTATAATGACAAATGAATTTGAAATGTCTCATATGGGAGAATTGTCATATTTCCTTGGATTACAAATTAAACAAATTGAAAATGGAATTTTTATTAATCAAGAAAAATATTGTTATAATTTAATCAAACGTTTTGGTCTTGAAAATACTGCTGCCAAACCAACTCCTATGAGTACAACGGTTCATATCGATAGAGATGAAGATGGCAAAAGTGTTGATCAAAAGTTATATCGTAGTATGATAGGTTCTTTACTTTATTTAACAGCGAGTCGCCCTGATATTATGATGAGTGTCTGTTTATGTGCTCGATTTCAAGCAAATCCCAAAGAATCACATATGAGAGCAGTTAAACGCATTATTCGTTATCTAACTAAAACCAAAGATTTCGGACTATTTTATCCGAAAGAATGTCCTTTTGAATTAGTTTCCTACAGTGATGCTGATTTTGGAGGAAGTCGGACGGATCGAAAAAGTACGAGCGGAACGTGTCACTTCATTGGACGTTCCTTAGTCTCTTGGTTTAGTAAGAAACAAAATTGTGTTTCTTTATCAACATGTGAAGCAGAATATATATCTGCTGCTTTGGTATGTGCACAAGTCGTATATATGCAACAGACATTGCAAGATTTTAATTGTCATCTTGAAAAATCAATAATTTATTGTGATAATACCAGTGCAATAAACCTTTCAAAAAATCCGGTCAATCATTCCCGAACAAAACACATTGATATTCGTCATCATTTTCTTCGTGATTGTTTGGAAAAAGGATTAATAAATCTAGAATTTATCAACACTGAAAATCAAATAGCTGACATTTTTACTAAACCACTAAATGAAATTTCTTTTATAAAACTAAGACGAGATTTAGGTATAATGTCGTTTAAAGACTTATGAATAATATATATATATATATATATAAAATGATGAAAAATATAAAATTATTTTTCTGACCAAAGCGGTACTCGAACTCATGACTTCTGACTTATATGTTAGATGTTGTAGTATAGCCACTTGGGCTATGGGTGTTTCTTGTTCCAGCTCTGTTTCTAATTTGCATCATTAAAACTTAATTTCAGAATATACTATTTTTTGACTCTAAAGCATTGTATGTCATTCATTTGTAAACAGTTTTTGTTTAAAGAATTCTGTGATTAAAACTAAAATTTGATTTTAGACCACTATTTTTTTAGAAAATATGGTTATATATATACATACATATGTTTATTGAATAGAACATAAAATACAAAAAATTTCTTAACAAAACTTGAAACAAAAATGTCTTCTAACAATGATGTCTACAATTCTGAAAATTCTCATCTCTCTTATACATCCCCGGACGACGACTATTCTGATCGTATCCCCGAAGGTGGTCCTTATCCTACTTTTCCAATGCCTAATCGTGCTTTAGAATTTCCCTCTACAGATAATGACCCCCGACACAGGTGGAAACCATGGGAAGACTCCCATACAGGTTATACACCTGATAAAAAGAAAGGGAAAAAGGAAATGGTAGTAACTCCATCAACCAAACAAAAGATTGATGAAATTCATCACTACCAACAACAACAGATGAATATGCAAAGGGAACTTTATTACGAACAGAAAGTCACGGCAAGATGTTTAAGCTTCCTTGAAAAGATTGCCATGAAATTTTGTTCATCTAAGAAGGATGATGTTGCTGAACCTTCTTACAGAACTCCATCTCCCTCTAACCATGTTCAATCTCCAATAGCTCCAATATGGTCACCGGTAGAAAACGTTCCATCTCCAAATTCATGGGAACGTCGATGCTAATTCATCATGGCTATATTTTAGTATATATATGTAATTTTTTTAATAAGTTGTATAGATAAATATGATGTAATAATATGATTATATTTCTATAATTCTTATTTGAAAAAACAACATGAAAATGTCTATTGACATGCTTTCGGTCGACCGAAATGCCTGAACCGGTCAACTGAAGCTATCCCGAGAAGTTTTTAAAAACAGATTTCTTCCAAGTCGGTCGACCGAAATACCTGACTCGGTCAGCCGAACATATTTCCCCGAATGACAATAGAATATTTTTTTACTCGGTCAACCGAATTCCCTGCACCATTCGACCGAAGCTTTTCCCGAAAGTTTCAGCACTGTTCTGAACCTCAAATCGGTCGACCGACCCAGGTCCTTCAGTCGACCGAACGTATTATTCTGCTGAAATTGCCTTCATATTTTAACCCAACCCTTCACCTTTTTATCTCACCTCTTCACTTTACTCTTCCACAACAGATTTGAACCCTAGCCCCCATTACAACCTTCCTAAATTTCTTCAAATTCTACAAGAAAAATGGCTCCCAAAAAGAAATCTAAGACTACCGCTGGCCAATCTTCCTCAACTCCTGTAGATTCTCAAATTGCTTCTTGGTTAGTAAGTGGAAAAGCTTTAGAAAGATGGATAAGGCTTCAAGATGCAAAAATCTTTGAGGAGTCTTTTGTAAGTTATCCTGATTTTACCGCCTACGGTGTTGAAAATGCCGCTCTTGAAAGTGGTCTTGATGCTTTTCTTGACCATAGGAAAAACAACTTGAAGATTAATCATATAATGGTCAAGTTATTCTTAGCAAATCTCAATCTTGTCAATCCACCAAGAAACACTGAAAATTGTGTTTGGACATCGGTTTGTGGCACTTCAATGTTTCTCTCCTTTGATCGAATGAATCATATTTTAAATGCTCGACCGGGTGGAATCTCATTACATGATGTAGATTGTAATCCATCAACTCGTGACCGCCTAAGTCACTTATTCTTTGAAGATGATGCTACCGACTTAAGGCAAACTTCATCTCTCCGACCCAAAGCACGACTTTTTCATCGATTCATGATGAAGTCTATTGTTCCAAGAGGAGGGTCGTACCACTTAGTATATCCCGAAAACTTCAAGGCGTTATATGCTATGTGTGGAAACATTCGGGTAAATTGGACACAACTTCTTATGGATGAATTCCTTACATTCAACCAAGGAAAAATGCTCCATATTTACTATGGAGAATACATAATGCGGTTGATTAACAACTTTGTCACTCATGCACCGGAATCCGAAACATCCAATGTTCGTACCTTTGACTCACGAACAATAAAATTGATGAAGTTACCCGATGCACCATCCCAAATTACAACCTTTCAGCAATGGCGTACCATTCCACGAGAACAACTACGTCGTAGCTATTCTACTCCTCAACCCTCCACTCATTCCACAGAACGTATAACTCGTCAAACCTCTATCCAAAGACCACCTCCCGGTACTAGCACAGCGACTGCCATTGATATTTTAGCCCAAAATCAACTAGCTTTGGATTCTCGTCTTCGAAAAATTGATGGGCGTTTCAAGAAGATCAAAGGCTTCTTCGTAAATTTATGGGATGCCTTATCATGCTCTTCTGAAGCCGGTGCTTCATTTGTTGCCCCTGGAAAAAGACCAGCACCAAATTTCTCTTGGTCTACATCCGAGAACACAAGTTCCAGCACATCGGCAACTCCCGCACCTACCACTCAAAGACGGGGTAAGGAACCGGCTCCTCTCGATGAAAATCTTCATCCAGAACAGTGGGATACCGACGATGATGAGGAGTAATTGTAGTATTTTTAAATTTATTTTACTTTCAAGAATTTATTGTACTTTATTTGTTTCTTAATTAATTGTTATGTTATGTTCTAAGTAAACATCTTTAAATGATTTCTAATTAAGCTCAAGAATGTACAATGTAAATTTAAATGTTTTGCATTACTTTAATCTGTTATAAGTATTCCTTTTTGTCGATGACAAAGGGGGAGAAATGTATGCAAACTAACGAATTTTTGTAGAAAAGTCGCCATATATTCAAGGGGGAGAACTATAATATATATGTCAATATTACTTCGTCACATAAGTATTGTCATCAATCAAAAAGGAGGAGAATGTTGATTCATGAGTTTTGATTCATGACACAAGCTTCAGAGATCATACGACGAGAATGCTATATGAAAGCGACAAAAAGAGAATAAGTGCATACCGTGCACTACAAAGAAGATAATCTTACAATTCAGAGATTAGTATGGATATTTTATTTTATTTGAGTCTTAGAACAATGTTAAAATCATTCCTCAAATAATCACACACGCACACAAAACATTTTATAGCAAAAACTATGTTCACTGTGCATATAACACCAGGTCGGCCGACCGACCAGGATCCTCGGTCGACCGACCCTGTATCATATGCACAGTGACTTTCTGTTTTGTATACGTTTTTCAACTCAGCTGACCGGCCAGGTTTTCCGGTCGACCGACCAGAGAAAAACGGCTAGTTTTCTGAAGAGACGCGATCTTTTCATGAAGAGTAATGTCCTCTATTTCAAGAGGTATGGACACTACTGTTGACTAAAACTATTCATGAAAGATTACAACTCTTCTACAACTATATAAACATATTCAAATCACGTCTACAATCACCGATTCTTGTTTATATTTTTGAAATCTAATCTCTTTTCATTTCTGCAAATAAAAGCATTCACTCTTATTCAATATCACTAGAATCCTTGAATTTATTCATATACTTCGATTCTACGTGATTATCTTCCTTCTAAATCTTCACACACATACATACTCTTGAGGATTTGATTATAGGAAAGTTGTACTATCAAAAGACATTAGATTTTGTATTAAGTTGAAGTCCTCTTCGGTTGTTGAGGCGGAAAAATTCCTGTTCGGCTGCTCAGGTGTCGTATACCTATTCCTCCGGGTTAAGTGAGGGGTTTAGTTTAAATCCAAAGGGTATTATGGGACTGGACGTAGAACGGGAAGTTCGAACCAGTATAAAAATTCCTGGTGTGCTTACTTTAATTTTTACTTTACTGTTATTACCAGTTTCCGCATTAATATACCATATTACACGATCCTTAGTACTTCACGTACACTTTCATGACGAACTCTCCGGCACGTCAATCCTCATCGAAGCACCAAGAATCGATCTCCAGAACATTCGTTCGAGCCTCAAAATGAAATCTAGGCATCAGATCCAAACTGTCCCAAAACGATCATCACGTTGTAGTCTCGTTCATCCACCTCTGACCATTCTAGGTCGCGCGATCGTACCCGGAGCTACACCATGCTCCGATGATCCATTCCCCAGAGTTTCGAGCAACTCGAAACAACAGAGAAGGAGCAACACGAAAATTCCAGACTCGACTAAAATTAGGGTTAAAAACTTTCTCCACTCACCGCCGCCGCCATGGTGATCTGGAGCTCCACCAGATAATTTTCCCGGCCTCCCCGATCGCTCCATTATCTCCAGTGGAAACCCTCACCTTCCCGATCACCTTGGTCATCGGAAAATACTAGAAAACCCATTTCCAGTTAACCCCAAAATCCACATTCATTTCTTCACTTAAAACTGTGATTTTGATTTTAAAAATCATATTTTCCCAGGCCATTCCAAGTTATATACTTGAATTAGAGAATTTAAACCGTTAGGTTTTTTACATGTTTGTAATTTACTTTCTTATTTTTACTTTAAAGCTTGATTCCAGACACTATATAAATATAAACATGTTAAACTCTTTTAGATCCAACTTTAAGTTTAAACAAACTATATTTGTATGAATCTAAAGCCTATCACAGACCATAGGAGAAAGAAAAATGAAATTTGAATTAAACTTAACTCTGTAATATAAAACAGAGAAGAGCAATATATATAACAGGCATGTACAACATGAATACAATCACATATCAGAATTCAACACCTATATTTACTCATGCAGGCATCATTATCATTGAGATTTCACAAGCAACATCCATTAACTTGTTTAGATTTTAATAAAAATGTTTACTCACCTGTTTTTGAAAAAAGACAGAGAGATTTTAAAACTGGATTGCCAAAGCTGGAAACTTGAAAAGCTTTGAAACTTTGCATCTTTAGTTGTTTTGTTTTCCAGGGAAAAATGTCTTGCATGAGACTTAAAACCGAACCTTCAAAAAATCTGGAAACTGCTAGCTTGATCTCTGGTTGCAAATTTGAAAATGCTACGGGCTTTTGATTTGAAGATGAAATTTTTGAAAATGCTTTGTTTTCTTTAAAGACTGAAATGCTTTTGCTTGCTTGATGATCGAAAAATGAAAAAGGAACTTTGATATATAGAAAACAATGCAGAGGCTACGTTGTATTAGTACAAAGAAAATAATCTTAGCTGGAACAAGATTTTATATTTTGATCAGAGATCTTTTCTTATACATGGCTGATATGAAGACATTTTGTACACAAGCATTTATGAGCAATGTCATACATATCCTCTTATTAAATTTCGTATGTACTTATGTGTTATCTTACTTCTTTTCTCTGCCTTCAAAGCTTCATTGCTATAGTACAAATATTTCTTTATTTTACTTTGTAATCTTGTATGTATTTTTACTTGCCTGCAAATCTAGATATGGCTATAGTACATATATTTATTTTACTTTAACTTTTTACTTTGCATACATATGGTGATAGTTTGTACATATATTTCTTTCCTGCAAACTACAAGTATACTATATATTTTCTAGACTTACTTAAGCTTTTATAAGTTGTTATATTTATTTTACATAGCCATTTATTTATTTGAGCTATTTTATTTCTATTTTACATGACTACTTATTTATTTAACTAATATATATTTTCTAATTTAATCTTAATTTACCAACACTACATTTATATTTATTTATTTATTTTATTTTATTTTATTTTATTTTTACTTATGTTAAATATGTTTATAAGTTTATCTATTTATATTTACATTTAACCATATATTTGTTTTATATTTATTTTTAATATAAACAAGATTTATTTTAATTTAAAAATTATTACCAAAATTACACTAAATTATTATATAGATCAAAATGTAATAAGTAGAGCTTTATTTAAATTTAAGATAGATTTAATTGTAATTAAATTGGAACACTTTTATTTTAAATTCTCAAATTATAATTTTCTTCCAAACACATAAATATACACATTTAAATAATACTTATTAAATTAGAAATAATAGGACTATTTAAATTTATTTATAAAATAACACAAATTAAATTATTATTATTTAAAATCAATTTATAACCATAATTTAAAACATCACATTATCAATTAATTAGTTATTTATATTTGAAAATAACAATTTAATCAATTTTAAATAATTTAATTAAGAGATTATCGCATTTTAAATTCCTCGAAATTCCGGTTGATGAGGCTTGAGGCTACGATTACCTTTAGAGAACACATCTCTTAGAATGCTCATCGTCCACCTAACGATGTGCTGAAAGCATTCAATCCATACAAGTTCGTTTCGTGTTCGAACGAAACCGAAGGCATTATCTCGTTACACTCATTTTGGAATCATCCTCAGAGTTAACGACAATAACCCTTGCACTCTGAATCTTCACCTTCACTGGAGATTCACGACCTATCGTTAATTTGGATCGATGTGGTTTTCGAATATCCAAATCTGGAAACCCGATCCCGGTCTCATCAAATCCAAACCGTGTCTTTTAAGGCCAAGTTGTTTTAAAGTTAAAACAATTCAATTTCATTATCCATATACACACAGATAGATAATTCACAATATCACAGATAGATAATCTACATTATCATCATAAGTAGATAATCCATACACAATATTACTTATCTCATATCTGAAATTTCAAAACATTCAAGGCAAACAATATCATCCATCCATACATAAGCAAGGATTAATAATCACACCATTTATAATTAATTTAAAATGAATTAAATTAATTACCTTATCTCTAATTAATTTAAAGTAAATTAAATTAATTACTTCATTCTATAAATCCTGCTTACTTATCTATTAATTAATTAATTACAAATCAATTAATTAATCATTCTCTAATTTCCATCTTAATTAATCATCTTTGATTAACTAACCTTTAATTACATTCCAGTAATTACTCTTTAATTAATTTCACAAATTAATTATCCTTAACCATTCACAGTAATTTACCATTAATTACTTCATTAATTACATTATTTAATGATCCTTAATAAATTACTTCCATTAATTAATTAACTATAATTAATTACCATAATCCTTAATTAATTACATTAAATAATTAATTTTAATTATTCACTTCCATTTATCAACCTAAATCATATATAGGAATTTCCATCTTGAAATTACTTTCCTTAATTAATTAACTTCTTAATTAATTATATAAATCTTTGATTAATTACACTAAGTAATAAATCTTTAATTAATTCTACAAAGTAATTCTACTTTAATTACTTCCCATTAAGTAACTTCCTTTATCTAATTACATCCTATAATTATTCATTAATTACTTTGCTAAGTAATTATACTATTCAATTTCATTAAGTATTTATACTTAATTAACCATCAAATGGTTATCTTTAATTAATTTACAATTAATTATCTTGAATCAATCACATTCATTTGATTCATTACAATTGATAATTCATTTCTTAATTGCCTTTAAACAAATTTATTAATCTTAACTGTAGATTAATTATTCTTTTAATTATTAATTAATAAACCTTAATTATCAATTAATAAGACTTAATAACAAATTAATCCTTAATTAATCTCTATAGATTAATTATTTCTTATTCATTAATTAATTAATAAAACCAAATTATTAATCAATAAAACTTAATTACAACTAAGTGCTTCTTAATTACTAATTAATCAACCTTTAATTTCCTAATTAATAAATATTCAATTCATTAATCTCTAATTATTAGTTAATCAATCATAATCATTAATTAATTAAATTAATTAATTATTCTTAAATTAATCACTTAATTAACCTTTATCCTTAATTAATCAAATTAATTACTTATACTTAATTTCCTAATTAACTTAACTAATTCAAAGATAATAAAACATCTTTAACTCAAGATAAACATTATCTTACTTACCATTTTCATTTTAAAACCCCTTTATCTTAAAATTAACTTTCTTAACATTTATATAGTAATGGTATAAAGAAAGTTTCAACAAAATTTGTTTTTAAATTTCAAAAATCTTATTTTTAAAACTTTTATAAAAACTGGACTGAGGCTATTTCGGGTCATACCCGAATGCTATTCGGGTTTAAACCCGAGTTTCTCTACTTACCAATTTTTCAAAACTTAAAGTTTAATTTTACAGTTTTTAAAAACTTTAGCCTATCACCTTCAAAATTCTCGAGTACGAACTCGAGTTAAACCCCAAAAATTGCGACCTTCTCTTCGATTCACTCCCACAAAATCTCGAGCAATCACACGCGAAAACTCGTCTTCCCCAAAACTCCAAACCAACCAGATACGCAGATGCACGTGCACGTGCACCATCACCGGAGCTACCTCCGGCCTCTGACGAACTCTCCAGCACGTCACTCCTCATCGAAGCACCAAGAATCGATCTCCAGAACATTCGTTCGAGCCTCAAAACGAAATCGAGCCATCAGATCCAAACTATCCCAAAATGATCATCACGTTGTCGTCTCGTTCATCCACCTCTGACCATTGTAGGTCGCGCGATCGTACCCGGAGCTACACCATGCTCCGATGATCCATTCCCCAGAGTTTCGAGCAACTCGAAACAACAGAGAAGGAGCAACATGAAAATTCCACACTCGACTAAAATTAGGGTTAAAAACTTTCTCCACTCACCGCCGCCGCCACGGTGATCTGGAGCTCCACCGGATAATTTTCCCGGCCTCCCCGATCGCTCCACTATCTCCAGTGGAAACCCTGACCTTCCCTATCACCTTGGTGATTGGAAAATACTAGAAAACCCATTTCCAGTTAACCCCAAAATCCACATTCATTTCTTCACTTAAAACTGTGATTTTGATTTTAAAAATCATATTTTCCCTAGCCATTCCAAAGTTATATACTTGAATTAGAGAATTTAAACCGTTAGTTTTTTTACATGTTTGTAATTTACTTTCTTATTTTTACTTTAAAGATTGATTCCAGACACTATATAAATATAAACATGTTAAACTCTTTTAGATCCAACTTTAAGTTTAACCAAACTATATTTGTATGAATCTAAAGCCTATCACAGACCAGAGGAGAAAGAAAAGTGAAATTTGAATTAAACTTAACTCTATAATATAAAACAGAGAAGAGCAATATATATAACAGGCATGCACAACATGAATACAATCACATATCAGAATTCTACACTCATATTTACTCATGCAGGCATCATTATCATAGAGATTTCACAAGCAACATCCATTAACTTGTTTAGATTTTAATAAAAATGTTTACTCACCTGTTTTTGAAAAAAGGCAGAGAGATTTTAAAACTGGATTGCCAAAGCTGGAAACTTGAAAATCTTTGAAACTTTACATCTTTAGTTGTTTTGTTTTCCAGAGAAAAATGTCTTGCATGAGACTTAAAACTGAAGCTTTAAAAAAACTGGAAACTTCTAGCATGATCTCTGGTTGCAAATTTGAAAATGCTATAGGCTTTTGATTTGAAGATGAAATTTTTGAAAATGCTTTGATTTTCTTTAAAGACTAAAATGCTTTTGCTTGCTTGATGATCGAAAAATGAAAAAGGAACTTTGATATATAGAAAACAATGCAGAGGCTAAGTTGTATTAGTATAAAGAAAATAATCTTAGTTGGTACAAGATTTTATATTTTGATCAGAGATCTTTTCTTATACATGGCTGATATGAAGACATTTTGTACACAAGCATGTATGAGCAATGTCATACATATCCTCTTATTAAATTTCGTATGTACTTATGTGTTATCTTACTTCTTTTCTCTGCCTGCAAAGCTTCATTGCTATAGTACAAATATTTCTTTATTTTACTTTGTAATCTTGTATGTATTTTTACTTGCCTGCAAATCTAGATATGGCTATAGTACATATATTTATTTTACTTTGACTTGTTACTTTGCATACATATGGTGATAGTTTGTACATATATTTCTTGCCTGCAAACTACAAGTATACTATATATTTTCTAGACTTACTTAAGCTTTTATAAGTTGTTATATTTATTTTACATAGCCATTTATTTATTTGAGCTATTTTATTTCTATTTTACATGACTACTTATTTATTTAACTAATGTATATTTTCTAATTTAATCTTAATTTACCAACACTACATTTATATTTATTAATTTATTTTATTTTATTGTATTTTAGTTTTACTTATGTTAAATATGTTTATAAGTTTATCTATTTATATTTACATTTAACCATATATTTGTTTTATATTTATTTTTAATATAAACAAGATTTATTTTAATTTAAACATTATTACCAAAATTACACTAAATTATTATATAGATCAAAATGTAATAAGTAGAGCTTTATTTAAATTTAAGATAGATTTAATTGTAATTAAATTGGAACACTTTTATTTTAAATTCTCAAATTATAATTTTCTTCCAAACACATAAATATACACATTTAAATAATACTTATTAAATTAGAAATAATAGGACTATTTAAATTTATTTATAAAATAACACAAATTAAATTATTATTATTTAAAATCAATTTATAACCATAATTTAAAACATCACATTATCAATTAATTAGTTATTTATATTTGAAAATAACAATTTAATCAATTTTAAATAATTTAATTAAGATATTATCGCATTTTAAATTCCTCGAATTCCGGGATGTCACAACTGAATACGTCGACAAGGTAGCATATATCTATATTTTTCTCAAGTGGATCGACATATCCAATAAATACTTAACACAAAGGCATAGGTGGTTGAAGGATCTATATGAACAAATATAACAACTCAAATGTAATACACATCACAGAACAGTTAATCATCACATACATTTACACATATACAGATACATTACAGAGTATACAAAATGATACATGTCAAGTGGTAAAGCAAACCACAATATACAGACGAGTCAATAGAGTATATATCAGAGTTATAGACAAAAAGGACTACACAAAAAGTTATGACAAAAAGGAGCTAGCGAAATAGTCCATGCGGAAGCAAAATAGGCTAAGTCCAATGTACCTAACCTGAAACATCTCAGTCTGACCCGAGTATAAAATACACGGGTCAGTCTAGTTAAACAAATCGGTTAGACAAACTAAATGATAATGAACATACAAGATCATAAAGTACCACAAATATCTCCAAAAGAGATAACCAAATCATCTAACATAAGATGAATCAAAACAAGCCTCATATCATCGGCAATTCCAATAAACAAAGGATATCATATCCCCAAACAAGCCAAAAGGCAAATGACAAATACCAATAAAGGTAACACAAGTTTCCACAAGGTAATCGCTATATGTCGTGTGGTTCAAAGAACCTACCCCGAAAGGCGATACACTTGGGAAATATAATTGTCAAAGAAAAAAAAGTGCTCGAGCTTAGTACTGTAACAAGATCCATACGCCCGAAGGCAATGCCCGAAGGCAACAAAACGTAGTGGCGGTACTAGACACCACTATCCGGCGGAATGTGTCACAACTCTCAGAAAGGAACCCGAAAAATGTTAAGGTGAGTCCCATACCCCACGTTCGCACTAATTGGTTTACTAACCGTTAGTCAATTTCACACTCAAAGCAGTACAAAGTTCACCTCATATCATCGGTAAACCAAACCCAAAGGTCAAAACGGTCAAACGAATGGATTAGGAATTAACTGAAAAGATAAATGCACATGTTCATTACACGCGTTTTATTTAATCATTTGATTCTCCTCCCTCTTCGCTCGAAGTGCAAAATTGTGTGTGTGTTTTAAATAGAAATTATAAATTGGAGAAACGAGCTTTTAATACAATTAGAAAGATCATTTTATAAAAACCCGTGTACGAATCAAAAACGAATCATTTTATAACAACAAATCGGATAATAACGAATCGATAAAAATTGGAATCCCACACAAATAGGCAAATTGGGCTGAGACAAGCAGATTCAGACGTTTGAATTGTATATTTCAGACGTCTGAAACTGGGGCTCAGGCAATTCTTTGCCTAAGCCAATGATGGCCAAATCATATCGGAAGCCATCGGGTGAGTGATGATGGCTAGGGGTTTACGCCGAACGACTACCCGACCTTAGAGACTCACCAATACACTCCGACCAACATGCCCAAACAACCATATAAGAATTTCATAGATTTTGACTTCAAACGGTAAAAATTGGAATATTGATCAAACCAATTCAATTCAACAACAATTGGACAAGGATTATATGTTAGGAATTTCTACCTAACACTATCAAAGATATAGGTGAAGATGTGAGTTCAAAAACTCACCTTTTAACTGAAAACTCAAGAGAGAAGCTATAGAGCAAGGCAAGAACAATCTATCTTCGATTATGATCCAAGAAGCTTCAATCTAAGCTCAAGAACAAATATTTCCTAAGTTAGGGTTTAGGAAATTTCAGAAATCGAAGAGGAATTGAGATGGAGAAGGAGAAGAGAATGCTTACCAAATTTTTTTCCAAGAGTTTGGAGCTAGACTTGAGTTTGCAAATGAAAGCTAGGGCTTGGAGTTTTAATTTCTCATTCCTCTCCCCATTATTCAGTTGAGCTGAGTTTAAAAGAAATGAATGAGTGAATGGAGAGTGTTAACGATAAAAAGTGAACGCTAACACCCGGTGTGTGTAATAGAATCGTGAAAGCACCACCCGTGTGACGGGAACAGAATTTAAGCAGTAAACTGGCAGAAAAGTAGTAAAAGACAGCAATTTATAGTGGTTCGGCTTGAGATTAAGCCTATGTCCACTTTGAATCTCTTTATTTCTGAATTCGGTTACAAATCGATACAAATCTCTTATCAAAACAGTACAACTTGATCAAAAGAAACAATCTTGACTACTAGCTCAATCTTCGTCGATGAAATCCGATGAATCCATGTTGGATGTAAGGAATTATCTCTTGAAGATTGTTGTAGCGTCTTGAATGTTTGAGGATCTTTGATTGCTGGATGAGTGGAGACTTCGACGGAGTAACGGTGCTTGAAGAAATGAATGGCCAAAAGTCCCCGTGATGTGGGAAGTGGTGGGGTATTTATAGGAGTTGATTTGGATTCAGAAAATTCGCCTAAGTCTTAGGTCGCGTACGACCTTAGTTAAGTCATAGGTCGCGAGCGACCTGAGCTAGGTTGCAGTCTCCTTGCGGCTTAAGAGATCAGCTGGTGAAGCAGTACTTGGCTTTATTTGACTAAGTGGTAGGTCGCAGGCGAGTTAAGGAATAGCTGTGGGAGTTCTAAGTCGTTGAAGCCTTAGCTCGTTAGCCTCTTATGTCGTAGGTCCCTTAGGTTGCAAACCTTTCCTGAGTCCTTAGGTCGCAGACTTCTCCCAAGTCCTTAGGTCGCAAGGTCTTCTGATAGTTAGGTCGTAGACTCCCCTAGGTCGCAGAGCCTCCTTCAACAGTTAGGTCGCGACATTCTTTAGGTCGCAAGCTCCTCTAGGTCGCTAAGTTTCCTGCTGTTAGGTCGCAAGCTCCTCTAGGTCGCAAGCTCCTCTAGGTCGCTAAGCCCTGTTAGGTCGCTAAGTTCTAGGTCGCTGAGATTATGGAATTAACATTTGCCCCTCGAGGCATATGACTATGCCATAGGTCGTATGCTTCGACTCAACCTTGCTAAGTCGCAAACGACCTAGAACTTCACGTCTGTTCGCCTCCCATTCTCAGTTTCATATAAATTGGTTAGGTCGCACCTTCTTCCTCACCTTACTGTTTTGAGCCTCCATCGCCATTAACGATTTTTCGAGCTTTCAAAGACAAATTCGACTCATTCAACTGACGATTCTTTCTCACCAATCATAATCCGTAAGTGGATCGACCTTTATTTGTCCATAGTCACTGCTTTGATCACGAATCGTTGTTACTCGTCCTAAGCCCAATTTCATGCATCATGCTTTCTGAGCGGTAGTCCCAACTGACTTTCGTTCGTCATTTGATGTGTCGTGGTGATTTGCGATCATACGAAAGCTTTTACTACAGTTCTGTAGGGTTTGTTATTGATTTGCTAGTTAATCGGTGGTACGTTGAGGTAGGATGAAGGGGAAGATGAACTCTTTTTGAACTGGCGGTATTGGGTTATTGGACCCAATATGATGTTGCTTGGAGAGGAAGTCGACAACCTATCAGATTTGAATGACCTAAGAGTTAGGTCGCGTGGGAACGCTTAGCGACTTAAGCCTTTGCGATCTGACAACATTTGCGACCTAGAGAATCTCCAACCTAAAAACAATTGTGCACGACCTAGGACTTAAAGAAAATTGCCTCATCTTAATCCATTCAACTGCAACGTGCGACTTACAGAAAGCTTGACCCATGATAGGTCGCTGAACGACCTAATACTTAGACAACTTTTCACAGCCCTGAACTTTTAACCTGAACAACTTAGCATAGGAACGCTGCAACCTGTGTTAGGTCGTGAGCAACCTAACACTTAGAATTTTTGAGCAGAACTTGACTGATTTTCTGAACTTGAATTGTTTTGGACTTTGTACTTCTTTTCAGATTGCCTCAACTTTAATGCTGATAACCTGTTTAGAAGCAACATTCATAGAAAAATGGGACGAATATACTGCTATTGATTGCCCACATCAAACAACAGATTAGTTGACAAAGAATATCAAACTTAAATGAACTTCGTGAATGAAATGCTGTGAACTAACAAATCTAAGTGAAGTATTAAAGCAAAATTGAAATGATCAACTAAAGCTGATTTATTTGCATCAACACAACACTATTCTTGGACTTAAGATATCAAGCCCTGAAACTTTATAATCGACAAGTATCAATTAGTTTAGTTTCATTTACATTTGCTTGTTATTGTATTAGTTTTGCACAACACTTCACTCTTTTTAGGAAACGTGCACCTTAATATTTGATCGTCCAGTTTCTTGTGTAGAATGGAATCTCAACAGGAAGACTTGGAAATAGCCGGAGAAGCTTTTCCAATTGCTACTCCACTAAACGACCCTCCGGAAAGGACTCCTACCACTCTAAGTCATAAAGTCTTCCGACAATTGTGCATCCAATTTGGCATTGCCGAAGCAGATGCTTTATTTCCTGGGTCAAGCGACACTGCTGACAGGCCGCCTCTTGGCTTTGTTGCTGTGAACCGGCAGATGTGTTCGAGTGGAGCCATTCCCCCATTTAACGACTGTCTTCGAGAACTTCTCCTTCGGCTAACTATTTCTCCCTTTCAACTACACCCTAATGGATACTCCATCCTGCTGGGTTTGTGTGTGCTTTTCAGGAGAACGTTGGACCGTTTTCCCACTTTTGACGAAATTCGCTTCTTGTGTACATTTGCAAAGAACAATGACCATCCCTCTATCATACTTGTGAGGAGTGCCAGGAATCGTAAACTAATTCTGGACTCGCCTGAAAGTGCCCATGGATTCTTGACTCAATTCTTTTATGTTCATTGTCCTCCGGGATTTTATGCCATTTGGAGAGTCGGAAGTAAGATTACCTTTTACCGATTCGTTTTTCTATATTTTTCAGAATTCGAACCGTCAAATGCTTAATTCCATTCTTTCTTTTTGCAGCACTTCCTTCTCTTCTTCGAGATACCAGCCGCAAGTCGATTTTAGATACTTTGAGTGCCGTTGATGCTGAAGAGAGGAGTGCCAAATTCTTGCTGAAAGATGAATTTCTGCACCAGTTTGGTCTTCTACACCCTTCTAGATCGACTCAGATTCATGAAATTTCTAGTTCTGATGCGGAAACGTTAGTTGCTTCGGGCTCTCAAGCAGAGGCCTCGAATGCCCCATCTTCTGCAGAAGAAATTGCATCAAAAGCACCCGTCGTAGAGGCTGCTTTGATAAAATGTTCCGCATCCATCGATGTTGTAGGGTCAGCCAGCAAGTCGGCACTTGCCCCAATTATTGAGGAGGAAGAGAATCCTCGAGTTTCAGAGAAATCAATTGATACGGAAGTTGAAAAGGAGAAGTCTGCTGCGTTTCAGGGTGATGACACTTTTGATGGCTTGAGCGATATCATGATAACTTCTCAAGAGCTTTTCGGGGATAATAATCCAAAAGTGACTTCTCCCGTTGTTGAAGCGACTTCCACCCTAAAACAAACCCTGACGCCTACTACGCCAGTCGTCTCTGTTTCCACACTAAAGCGTGGTCTGTAGTTTGACGCATGTAGCTTGCACGCCGAACACACTTAGGATTTTTCAGCACTTATAAGCATTTATCCTCTTTTTCTGGAAATTTTTAAACTTCACTTCTTTTCCATTTTTCAGATTCTCTGATGGGACGTACCGGCTCATACTACGACAACTTTCGGCGCTACGGAGGGCGTGATTCTTACGATTATGGACGTTATCTTCCCTCCCGCAAAGAATCTGACGAAGAGCGTGCAGCTAGAAAAGCTCAAGAAAGGCGTGCTTACGAAGAGCAGCAAAGAAGGAGAGACGATGACTCTCATAAAAGAAAATATCATGATGACAAAGGGAAGAAGCATGCTACCGATGACCCAAGTAAACGGGTTAAACTTGATGAGAAGGACGCGTCTGAAATTTCTGAAAAAGCTGACGCTCCTATCCCTTCTGATACTCCGGCCGGCTCTCCTCCTCTAAAGAAGTCTGATATTCAAACAATCATTAACAGGCCTCAATATCAAGTTAACGACGTCCCTCCAACGCTTCAGAGCCGATTTCCAAATTGGTGCCTAAAAGGAGTGCGCTTTGACTTGGATTTGGTTCCAATTGATAAGCAAGACATGCTTAAAAGCCTTGACGCGGTCAGACTTAATATCGAGAGGATGTCGCAATGGCAGAAACTTGTCGATGAACTCCAAAGGGTTAACCACATAAATCTTGAGGTGATGATGACCATGGAGAATGATAAATCAGAATGGGACAGATGGTGTAAGCAACATGATGCGGAGATGACAAGCATTGCAGATGACAACGCAAAGCTTGCATCTGAAGTCAAGCGACTAAAGGAAGATCTGGCCTCATCTTCTGCATCGCACACCCAAAAGGAAGAAGTCTTTCAGAAGCAAGTGCGGGATGCACATGCTGCGCAAAGGGACGCCGAAATGAAGCTTGCAGCTGAGCAGCACATTACTGAGAAATATTGCACAGAAAATACTGAGCTGCGGGGAACAATTGTGTCCCAAAATGCAGAGATTGAGATGCTGAAAGCTAAGCTTCTTAAAGTTGAGAAGGAGCGTGATGACGCGGTCGCTGGACAAGTTGCGGCCGAAGAGTCTCACGACGCCACTAAAGCTAGCATCGATTCTACTCTATTTGACTTCTATATGCACAGCGTTTTGGGCCGTGGCAGCCTTTCATTCTTGGGTCTCAAATATGAGATTACCCTTGCTGAAGTTTGGGAGACCATACTTGATACATTCGCCGGTTATGCGGAAGCAGACCTTGTAGCGCTTTATCTAGATGATGAAGCACGTGATGCGCTTATTAGAGGCAAAGAGCAACTTGCCGAAGCTAGAGCCGGTACAGTGGTAGAGGAACATCCAGAAAAGACAACATCACTACCTGCCCCTGCTCATACTTCGACTTTGACTGATGTTGATATCATCGGTTGTAGCTCTCAATCTCCACTTGCTGCAAAAGATGCTGAAGCTAAACTCGATACTTCCGAGACTCTTCTTTCCCAAATTGAAGAGAAGAGCTAGAAAGAAACTGAAGCTGATAAATATGAAATTGAACTTGCGAAACCAACCCCTCCAGGTAACTTTGGCGAAGTTCCGGGTCTAATGAACCAGTTACTTGATTTAACCGAGTTTGATGACCTTCTTACTAGTTACTTGAACTTTGGTGAACCGATACATTCTCTATTTTCGGAAGATGTTGATTTTAACTTCTTTTCTTCTACAGCGGAGGCACCAAACACTGCACAAGTTTCCACTCCTTCAGTTGCCGTCCCTTCATTTTTACAGGTTACTCCTCCTTCTACTTCCCAGCCGGGATCACAAGCAGAGAAAATCGAAGCCCTTCAAGGCCTGGATGACCCGGCAGCTTCGCAGAAACAGAAGGCGGAGGACCTTGAAGACGTCGAGAAGACCCCGGAGCAGTCCCTTGATGACGTCACGAAGCTTTCAACACTGTTTGCTACTCCGGGGAGCGAATCTTCTTCAAAGAGGAAAGGGAAGCATGGCATAAGGAAGAAGAAGAGAAGTGCTTCAACTAGGGAGGAAGCAGAAGTTGATCCAGCCGCGCCTTTTTCTCCTTCTGCCCCGACCCGTCCACAACGGCTCCAAAAACTAATCATTAGGCCAGGGAAAGGATCCAAAGGTGGCGAGAAGAAGGGATAATAAGCTAGATTTTTTACTCCTTACTTTTTCTTTTTGCATGTATCGACCGGGGATTGTGCGGGTACCGGTCCCTGCTTTTGCTTTTTGAGATATCTGCACATGTAAAGAATTTTCATAGTACTAAATAAAACAATTATTTTATTTGTACAAACTCTTGTGTATGTGAGAATGATCTGTCTTTTATTTTTAGTGTAGAACAAACGATTCTTCTTACTTGTGCAAACTTTCGTCTGCGTTTGAGAATGCATTTATTCCACATCATCTATTTTTCATGATATTGTGATGAACTCGTGGTATGTTGCTTATATTTTACTTTGTTCATGTAACTGAATCGTATAGTATTGCCCCCATACCGCGAGTGCATTGCAATATTCCTAGCTTTTTTTTTCAAGACTGATACTCTTATTCTAGAGAATAACTATTCCACTTTTAAGGGAAGAATCATTCTGCTTTTAATGAAGTATATCTCGTCTTTCGAGAAGTTTTTACTTTCTCTTTCCTTCTGAAGAACACTTCAACTTTTGGGGATGATCACTTTTATTTGTTAAAAGCGAATTTTCCTACGCAGTGAAATGAGCTTCCGAAGAAGGTTTTGATTTTATGCCCCAGTAAGGGGCTTATTTTTGGTACTTCAAGCAAGGTGAAGTACGCCTTTGAAGAGGTCCTTTGGTCTCCGAAGAGAAGCAATTTTGGTCTCCGAAGGAAAGCAATTTTGGTCTCCGAAGAGAAGCAATTTTGGTATTTCAACTCTGGTGAAGTGGGTCTCCGAAGAGAAGCATTTTGCACTTCTACCTTGGTGAAATGTGCCTCCGAAGAGGGCTTTTTATTTTATGCTTCAAGCATGGTGAAGCGTGCCTCCGAAGATGGCTTGTGCCTCCGAAGAGGGCTTGTGCCTTCGAAAAGGGCTTTTGATTTTGTGCTTCAAGCATGGTGAAGCGTGCCTCCGAAGATGGCTTGTGCCTCCGAAGAGGGCTTGTGCCTCCGAAAAGGGCTTTTGATTGCCTGGAAGTTACTTTCTCATGGTGGAGGGGGTCCACGGGGTGAACGCAAGTTGCTTGATTGGATGTTTGTTTGCACAAACGATCGCAATTAACTAACAAGGTGCCCCTTTGGTAGTCCCACCGATCTTTTTGATTGAGGAAAGCTCTCCCATTTATTGGCGTGCCTCGTTAGAGGGCTTTGGTTGATTGGTGTGCCAGGTAGGTTGCGTCTCAGGGGCAAGTGGATCCACGGGACGGACGTAAGCTATCTGATCGGATGCATCAGGACCAGTTAGCGAGGGTCCTGTTCCTTCCGCTTGGGAAGGCGTCCCTTTAGTGGATCTTCCGGCCTTCCTGTTGAGAGGCATACCTCCCTTTGTCTGCTTCTTTGTTTGCTTGGCAACTTTCTTTCATCATCTGCCCATTAGCGATCTCTCATTATCGTTCCCAATCACATCTTTTTCCCTTTTGCAAGTAAATTGCTTCATCCGAAGGAGTGGACTTCACTGTTGAATGACTTCATGAGACAAACGCGAGTTATCTAGTTGGATGTCTATTCACAACGTCAATCTCAACTAGTGAACAAAGGTTTGTCACAGTGGAGTCGTCAACTTTTTATGTGAAGTTTTCCTTGCATAGGATTGGAGTTTGGAATTTTTTTTTGTCGCTTGGTTTTCGTGTAATAGCTGATTTATAGAGATCGCTTAGCTTTGTGACGAGCAAGCATTGTTTTGATGTCCTGCAATTTTGAATCGACATTTTAGCAATACATTTAAAGTATTTACATATCGAAATAAAACAGGCATTATGAAATAGTAAAGAACACAAGATTTATAGTGGTTCGGCCAAGAATCGGGCCTACATCCACTTTATAGCTTTCATTCATTCATACTGATTTACAATATTTTACAATACAACTGATACATTCATCATTATTTTACAATTCTGAACCAAGCTTTTTCTTTCAAGTAAAATAAGGACGTAAGTGGTTGCTGTTCCAGGCTCTTGGAATTGGATCTCCTTCAACAGTTATGAGTTTGAATGTGCCATCAAGAAGTTTAGTGCCTATGACATATGGTCCTTCCCAGTTTGGCCCAAACACACCAGTTGCTGTCATGATCCTTTTCAAAACCAAGTCTCCGATCTCAAAGCTGCGTTGGCGGACCTTAGAGTTGAAATGCCTGGATATTCTCTGCTGATGAGCTGAAACTCTGAGCCTAGCTTCTTCTCTTTTCTCATCAAGAAAATCAAGTGCTTCAAGTTGTAGTTTCTCATTTTCAGCTTCGTTGAAATAAACTCTTCTATGTGAAGGAACTTCTACTTCCACTGGAATCATTGCCTCTGATCCGTATGCCAGTGAAAATGGAGTGTGCCCAGTCGCAGTTTTGTGAGTAGTTCTGTACGCCCATAGTGCTAATGGAAGTTTATCAATCCAACCACCTTTTGCTTTTTCGAGCTGCTTTTTGATAGTTGACTTGATGATCTTATTAACTGCTTCCACTTGCCCATTTGCCTGCGGATGAGCTACTGCTGAGAAGCTTTTTCGAATTCTGAACCGTTTGCAGAAATCCTGGAATTCTTCACTTTCAAACTGAGTACCGTTGTCTGTGATTATCTTCTGTGGCACACCATATCTGCAAATGATATTCTTCGTTACAAAATTTATCATCTTTTTAGAAGTGATGGTGGCCAAAGGTTCAGCTTCAGCCCATTTGGTGAAATAATCAACGGCGACAATAGCATATTTAATCCCTGATTTGGCGATCAGTAATGGTCCAATTAGGTCTATTCCCCAAATGGCAAATGGCCATGGGCTGACCATCTGTGTGAGTTCGGTGGAAGGCGCTCTTGGGATTTTTGCAAATCTTTGGCATTTGTCGCACTTCCTGGAATAAGCTGCAGCATCTCGATTAATATCCAGCCAGAAATACCCATATCGGAGAACTTTCTTGGCTAAAGTTTGACCAGCTAAATGATCTCCACATTCTCCTCCATGTACCTCGGCTAGAATTGTCTTGGCTTCTTCCTTAGTTACACATCGGAGCAGAGGCATTGAAAATCCCAGTCTGTATAATCGGCCATCTTGAAGTATATATCTCGACGCTTTTCTCAATAATTTTCGACGTTCCTTAGAACTTTCTGGCAGGGAACCACTGAGTAAGTATTCTTTGATTGGAGTCATCCATGATTCATGCTCTTGAGACGTAGTCATAATCCAATCAACATCCATTTCACCAATGCTTGGAGCTGACAGAACTTCTACAGGAACTAATCCCAGTAATTGAGCTTCTCCGAAACTTGAGTACTTTGCTAAAGAATCCGCCTTCATATTTTCCTCTCAGGGTATGTGGCTTATTGAGTAGTGATCTAAATCATTGAGGAGTTCGGAAGTTTTTGTCAAATATGCAGGCAAATTTCCTCCTTTGGCTTGAAATTCTTTCTTCACCTGGCAAACAATAAGCTGAGAATCGCTGAAAATTGGAATCACTTTGATGTTTAGTTCCTTGGCGATTTTTAAACCGGCAATAAGGGCTTCATATTCTGCTTCATTGTTTGTCGAAGGGAATTCTAGTCTCAATGCATAACATAGTGATCGTCCTTCGGGAGTTTCAAGCACAACTCCTGCCCCGGAACAATAATCATTTCTTGAGCCATCAACATATAACTTCCACTGTATCGGAATGCAGTCAGTTGTTTCTTCCTTGATGTCACCTTTGTCAGTGGACTCTGCAATGAAATCTGCTAAAGCTTGTCCGTTAATTGCTCTTCGGGGATGGTAAGTGATGTCATATTGGCTGAGTTCTATGTTCCACTTCAAGAGACGACCCGAAGTTTCAGGACGATACAGGACTTGCTTTAGAGGTTGATCAGTCAGAACCTTGATAGGATGAGATTGAAAATAGGGCCTCAACTTCCTGGAAGCGATTAACAAACAATAAGCAATCTTTTCTATCATTGAATAATTCATCTCTGCCCCAGTGAACCGTTTACTGATGTAATAGACCGGACGCTGTATTTTCATATCTTCCCGTACAAGTGCCGCGCTGAGGGCGTGAGATGAAATTGCTAAGTAGATGAAAAGATCTTCACCGTCAGTAGGCTTGGAAAGAACTGGAGGTGTTTCCATGTGATGAATTAGTTCATCGAAAGCATTCTGGCATTCGGGAGTCCATTCAAAATTTTTCTTTCCTTTCTTTAATGCATCAAAGAAGGGAATGCATTTGTCTGTGGCCTTGGAGATGAAGCGACTAAGAGCGGCAACTTTTCCATTGAGACTTTGCAATTCTCTCTTTGTTCTAGGGGCTTTAACTTCTCTTAGAGCTGTGATTTGAGCAGGATTGGCCTCAATACCCCTAGCGCTTACGATGTAACCCAGGAATTTCCCAGACTCTACCCCGAATGAACACTTCAATGGATTGAGCTTCATTCCGTACTTTCGAAGAATTGCAAACATTTCCTCCAAGTGTCCCATGTGATCTACAGCTTTCTTTGATTTTACCAACATATCGTCGACATAAACTTCCATGGTTCTACCAATCTGAGGCTTGAACATTGCATTGACGAGTCTTTGGTAGGTTGCCCCAGCATTTTTCAATCCGGAAGGCATAACTTTGTAGCAGTAGAGACCCACATCTGTGATAAAGCTTGTGTCTTCCTGATCTGGTTCATTCATCATAATTTGATTGTATCCAGAGTAGGCATCCATAAAAGACAACAACTCATGTCCAGCCGTCCCATCTACCAGTTGATCGATTCTAGGCAACGGGAAGCAGTCTTTGGGGCAGGCTCTGTTTAGATCTGAGAAATCAATGCATACTCTCCACTTTCCATTTGCCTTCTTAACCAGTACTGGATTTGAAACCCAATTTGGATAAGTGGATTCTTTGATGAAATTATTCTCCATGAGACGATCTACTTCTTCCTTTAAAGCTACTGACCTCTCTGGACCTTGAGTTCTTCGTTTCTGTTTAACTGGTGTGAATTTCGGATCGATATTCAGAGTGTGAACAACAATTGTTGGAGAGATTCCACACATATCAGCATGACACCAAGCGAACACGTCTAGATTTGCTTTTAGAAATGATATCAGTGTGTTTCGAACTGTTGTACTTAGTTGCGAACCCACATTAAGTACTTTGTTTGGGTCTTTGGAGTCGACAGGTATTGGTACCGTAACTTCCACGGGCACCACTCTATTCTCCTCTGCACTGGATTTTCTGGGGTCCATTTCTCGCCTTGCACCACTATGCTCACCAGTGCAGGGACCACCCTGTATTTGCTATAAGGTTGGGTTTTTGATGCGGAGGGGAGCTGCCGCATCTTTACCCATTTCTCTCTTTCTGGCTTCTCGAAGCTCTATAAGATAACATTCGCGTCCAGCATTTTAATCGCCCTTGATGACACCAACACCATTTTCTGTAGGAAACTTCATAGTTAGGCACCACGGGGACAAAATGGCCTTGAATGCAGCTAGAGTTGGCCTGCCTAGGAAAGCATTGTAGGCAGAAAATCCATCGACAATTACAAAGGTTTGCTTGCGAACTACTCTTTTCGGCCCTTCCCCAAGTTCCACGAACAACTCGACAGTTCCGATTGGTTGCTGTGGTTCCCCAATGAAACCAACAATCTTTTGTGACGAAGCTTGAACGTCAGTCATTGGGATCTTCATCTGGTCAAATGTTTTCTTGAAGAGTATATTGCAGGAAGCACCGCAATCAATGAGCACTCGTCTTACTATTGCCGGTCCAATTCCTGCAGAGATAACCAAGGGATCTATGGTGGGAGCTTCAACACCAATAGAATCCCTAGCTTTGAACAAAATATCATCATCTGAAATCTTTTGCTGTTTCAGGGGTGTAGCATTTTCTACAGCAAAAACATCTTCTTCAGCTGGGATGTATTTTAAAGCATGAGCATATCGTTCCATTTCACCCCAGCTTCTTCCCGCTGGGTGTGGACCCCCCGTAATCACATTGATAACGGGCCTCTCAGATTCTTGTGCCGCAGTACCTTTACCTGAACCTGATGGCTGAGTAGGGAGTTGCTGCCCCTGAGTTGACGAAGATGGGTCACTTCTGTTCTTCTTGACATACTGTTGCAGCTTGTTTTCCCTCAACAATTCTTCAATTAAGCTCTTTAAGTGACGACAGTCATTGGTATCATGACCGGGTTGGTTGTGAAAACGGCAGAACTTTCCATTTCTCATAGCGCCCTTTCCCGGTTTTATCTCAGCCGGTTTGGGATAATCCACAGCATCTTTGGTGGCGAAGAAGATATTTTCCAGAGTGTCGGTCAATGGAGTGAAATCTGAGGGTTTGAAGAAGCGAGGTTTCTTTGTATCCTTTTGTTTCTTCCCCTCGTGATTTTCCCTTTTCTGACCTCCATAATCTTTCTTTTCCGAAGCGACAGTATTATTTTCCACCTTTGCTGCCACCACCTTCATCGATGCTGGAAGATTTTCCAAGCGTATGAATTCATCAGCTTTCTTGTAGAATTTCTCGAGGGAATTTGGCTCTTTCATCTTCAGCCATTTTCCAAATTCGCTCGATTTGTCGATAGCACGCATCAAATAGGTCAAGATCATCCGTGGCTCTGCGTTATCAACTTCTGCCAGAGCTATATTGAAACGGTTCAGGAATGATTTAATAGGTTCTCCCGAATTCTGTTCAAGACTGGACAATGACATTATGTCCTTTGCCTTTGAAGCGTATAGCCTGAATTGCTCTTTAAACTTTCGAGTCAGATCGGAAAACTGATCAACAGATCGGACAGGAAGCTTGGTAAACCAGAGGAGTGCCACCCCTTCCAAATATACTGGGAAATACCGGCACTTAATTTCATCAGTTGCTCTTGCGCCGGTCATGTGCCAGTCGTATTTATACAAGAACTGATTTGGATCACTTGTTCCCCGATAAGCAGGAATGGTGGGGGGAACAAACTTTCTAGGAAATTCAGCCTTTAGAATCTTCTCGGTAAACGGAGTTCTACTTGGTGCGAATCCCCATTCGCTCTCATCTTCATCCCTCTGCATGCTCTCCTTCATTATTTGCTTGATCATGCCAGAAAGATATTCCTCGTTGTTCAAAGATTTGGCGGAATAGACCTCGACCATTTTCTCAGAAGTATGTCCGGGCAGATGTTCGCGGAAAATCGGCGATGGCCTAGATCCTTCAGCTTGGAGGGGTGCTCCTTCAGCAGCACCTGATCCTCCTTGAGGAATATTTTTTCCTTCGGAGTTGCGAAGAGCATCAGCGATGTTTTCTTCATTACCCACTGGTCTTTGATTGGCGCCGAGCAGAGCGTTCAGTTTTTCCATCATCAGATTGTTTTGAGTTTCAATCTGTTGGTATAGTCCAGATACAGCAGCGTCTAGCTCCTCTCGCGTCACCCCAACACTTGGAGCCGCATGACTCGGTGAAATAGAAGTGGCGGTATTATCTTGCACATTTTCAGATCTGACAGCCTTTCGTTTCCTTCCAGGAGCCATTATGTCTGATAAATTTCTGGTTTTGTAGGAAACTTTTTCAACAAACTTGTGTGAAGCAATGGTGAATGGTAGCCTGAGTTAGGTTCTCGGTGAAAGCACCAAAATGTTAACGATAAAAAGTGAACGCTAACACCCGGTGTGTGTAATAGAATCGTGAAAGCACCACCCGTGTGACGGGAACAGAATTTAAGCAGTAAACTGGCAGAAAAGTAGTAAAAGACAGCAATTTATAGTGGTTCGGCTTGAGATTAAGCCTACGTCCACTTTGAATCTCTTTATTTCTGAATTCGGTTACAAATCGATACAAATCTCTTATCAAAACAGTACAACTTGATCAAAAGAAACAATCTTGACTACTAGCTCAATCTTCGTCGATGAAATCCGATGAATCCATGTTGGATGTAAGGAATTATCTCTTGAAGATTGTTGTAGCGTCTTGAATGTTTGAGGATCTTTGATTGCTGGATGAGTGGAGACTTCGACGGAGTAACGGTGCTTGAAGAAATGAATGGCCAAAAGTCCCCGTGATGTGGGAAGTGGTGGGGTATTTATAGGAGCTGATTTGGATTCAGAAAATTCGCCTAAGTCTTAGGTCGCGTACGACCTTAGTTAAGTCGTAGGTCGCGAGCGACCTAAGCTAGGTTGCAGTCTCCTTGCGGCTTAAGAGATCAGCTGGTGAAGCGGTACTTGGCTTTATTTCACTAAGTGGTAGGTCGCAGGCGAGTTAAGGAATAGCTGTGGGAGTTCTAAGTCGTTGAAGCCTTAGCTCGTTAGCCTCTTATGTCGTAGGTCCCTTAGGTCGCAAACCTTTCCTGAGTCCTTAGGTCGCAGACTTCTCCCAAGTCCTTAGGTCGCAAGGTCTTCTGATAGTTAGGTCGTAGACTCCCCTAGGTCGCAGAGCCTCCTTCAACAGTTAGGTCGATACATTCTTTAGGTCGCAAGCTCCTCTAGGTCGCTAAGTTTCATGCTGTTAGGTCGCAAGCTCCTCTAGGTCGCTAAGTTTCCTGCTGTTAGGTCGCAAGCTCCTCTAGGTCTCTAAGTTTCCTGCTGTTAGGTCGCAAGCTCCTCTAGGTCGCTAAGTTTCCTGCTGTTAGGTCGCAAGCTCCTCTAGGTCGCTAAGCCCTGTTAGGTCGCTAAGTTCTAGGTCGCTGAGATTATGGAATTAACAGAGAGGAGAGGGGGCTGAGTTAGTGTATAGAGTGAGTTGGGGTGAAACCCAAACCCAAAGCCCAATAGAAAATAGCCAAATTCAACTTACTCCAAACCTATCGAAGCTTATACTCAAAAAAGTCGCAAACAACATTTTGAACTCAATGGAAATGGTCTCAAGTTCAAATTGTTAATTCTCAACTTCAAACTTGATTCAGACGTCTGAAATGGACAATTCAGACGTTTGAATCCAGATTCAAACGTCTGAATTGTCCATTTCAGACGTCTGAAAATGGCAATATTGGTTTATTTTCTTTCTGAATTGGTTCGAACAATTTCAAACGTCTAAATGGAGCATTTCAGACGTCTGAATTTGTGGGAGACAGTTTTTCTCAATAGACACCACAAAAACTCGATCCGTAAAGACTTTTCACTAATTCGATTGTTCTTTTATGAATAATGACTCTTTCGGACTAGAAATCCGACTAACGACGCTATACTTAAATTAAACATTTAAATATAAAATCGTTAAATATGCGGGTTGTTACAGCAACTAGGAGAGCATATAGGTGACTCGAGAAAATGAGATGGAGGAGAGCGAGTGGGTCGGTGTTTTCTGTTCCAGAGTGGCGTTCGGTCCTGAGGGAGAGCACGGGATGGTAGAGGGTTAGGAAGGTGGGTAGGTCAAAGTTCGAGTGAGGCCATTCGGTAGTCTATGGGAGGTAGTGAGTGAGTTGGCATAGGTTGAGTATGGCGCTCGACATTTTGAGTGGGAAGTTGGAAGTATGTGGTTCGGTATGCAGTTCAGGGAAGCGGTCGGTCTCGGACTTCAAATCAGCATTAATAACCAAAATCTTATTCACTTAAACGCAGTACATGTTAAGATCATACATCTCCATGCCTAACTATAGGACAATAAATAATGACAAGTACTTAGGTATTCAAGCATATCGAACTAACTTGGACTGATAACTCCCCAGTTCCAATAACTATAAGCCTGAATTCAACTCGATAAAATTAAATAATAGCTTTCAACATATAGTGCCAATGTCTGAGTTCAAGACCCAAACCACCATAGGGCAAGCTCTCGGAGACGGTCAGCGATGACGGTCTTCGAAGATGACAATTTAATGCTCCATCTCACTTCATTAGCCTTTAAATCTTTAACTCTTTCACATTTATGCTCGAATGATCGCACTAGTACACACCACACGAGGGGAATATTTATATCGTTATATCTAATATCGATTGTCTTTCAAGTATAGTTCAAACAGGATTTTATCCACATTCATTTCTCTTCAAAGATGTCCAGAAAGTCGAGCTCTGCTACAGTTTCCGATAAGCGGGAGGTAGTAGGTACTTTGGACCCACCGACGACCTCCACGCAGGGTATTCTGGACCCATCCACTGTAATTATTGGCCCGACACCAAATGCTATAGATGGCGTAATAATCCTGGACAACCCAACTGATTCTCAAGCTTCAAGAACCAATGAAACCACCCTTCGCCGGCTATGTTCAATCCACGGAATCCCTTTTGACGACGTATTAATACCATTGGGACAAGATCGTCCCCACCTGCCCCCAGCTGGATATACAGCTTGTAGCAAGTTTATGTGCTGGGTCGGGAGTGTGCCACCGTTCAATTCATTTCTTCATGAGGTGCTGCAGTACATCAGGATCGCTCCGGCACAGCTTCACCCTAACAGTCACGCATTTCTCCATGGCACTTGCATTCTCTTTATGAGCATCTTATCCAGGCTACCCACTCTTGAGGATATTCGCTACATTTATCGGTTAAAAAGGCGATCTGATAGCCCCTCTTTCATATTCCTTAAGCCACATTCCAAGTGTCAGATCCTAACGGGGGCATGGAGTAAATTCTCCCAATATAAACAGGAGTGGTTCTACATGCGCTGCCCCCCCCCACGGCTTTGCGAGGAGATGGTTGGAAGGGAGCAAGTTCCATTTCCGGACTCGTTACTTACCTGAGGCATGAAGTGCATTTTTTCTAAACTTCCTTTGGTCTTTTGCAGGCATCAGCCCACGTCCTCAAGGCACACGGTATTTCTAGGCCGTCGAGGCCATTTGCGCTACTCCTGTGGAGGATCGGGAAATCAAAGTCGTTATTTCCAACGAGTCAATTCAAAAGTTTGGGCTGCTGGCAGAAGGTTGTCGAACTAGTCTCCCATCCAGTGCCCCTACAACCAGACCCGCGGTGGAGAAGGGTAAAGAACAGGCCGGGTCTTCGGTGCCCCTACAGGCGGGGCCTCTGACATGCCCAAGGAAGGTGAGATTAAAGAAGCCGGAGTTTTTGGAGCGTCCAATGAGCATAGAAGTCCTCTCTCAGAATCGGTGATCGACGCACTTGGTATCGATGAACTGCCTCCCCCATCAAAGGGGAAAAAGAAATTAGCCTACAAACTAAGGAAGAGGACAGTGGGCAGAACCTCGAATGTCATAATTACTCCGATGGAGAAAGAATCATCTCCACAACACTTAGGGGGTTCACTAAAAGGCTTATCAGATCTCACCATTCTCGATGACTTGCTCAATTACGGCTTTGACAACCCAAAAGCCCTAAAACTTCACTCGCCCACGAGAGGTGACGAGGGCATTCAAACCCATCGTCAAGAAAAAATTCCGATAAGTAAAGCTAAAGAAACTGGTCCGTTTGGGGGAAACACTAGGACACACACTAACACTCACTCTCCACCCCACACTTAAGTTTCAGCCATCATATGATCATCTCTAACTTGTTTTCACTTGATTTCTGTGCAGGTTACATGGGACGCTCACACGGCTTTGACCGCCTTCGTGGTTCCTCTATCTTTCATCACTCTAGCCGAGACTCAGGGTCCGAAAAATGCCGAGATAGGGATGACAACAGCGGTAGAGACTATCATCTTCGAGATTCATTGTCTCGAAGGAAAACTTATAGCCACTCTTCCTACCCCAACGATCTTCCTCCTAAACAGAGCATAGCAGGGATAAATCTGCTCAAAGGGGGTCTCAATCTGAAGCTCCTTGTGATCAATATTCCGGTTCATCAAGCACTAGGCAGTCCCGTGAGCTTCACAAGAAATCTGTAGTTTTGACTAAACAAACTTCCTCCAGCCCTGCACATGATTCATCGATAGCAGAAAAGCTACCTGAGCTTAAAACCGCATTTCCAAAAATATGCTTTGATGGACTAAAGTTTCTTCCGGTGATCCATCCTGTCCCGGGGCATGTTAAAAAAAGTGCCATTGCTTGTCATAATGATGTCTACGTCCAGCACGACGCATTCGTTCACTTGGTGGAAAGAGTTTCAGAAGTTTTGGTGGAACATCAACATGAAATCGATCGCTTGAAACTCGAAGCTATCAACGACATAGACACTATCAAAGCACAGGATGAAGAGCTTTCCTTGTATAAATCTCAGCTTGAAGCTGCTCAAAAAACCGCTAAAGACACAGCTAAAGCAGTTGATCGCCTGGAAGTCGCACAAAAAAAGGAAATTGATGAGGCGGTTCAACGCTGTGGTGCTTTAGCCTTAGAGAAGGATTCCATCCAAAAAGAAAAGAATGCTCTCACTCAGCGAGTTAAAGAATTGGAGGAGCTAATCATTAAAGAAAAAGAAGAAAACTCTGCATCCCAAGAAGAGTCACAACGATATTGTGACAAGATTGTCTCCACACAACTCTTAAAAGCAAAGGTTGATAAGGAGCTCTCCAAAGTTGAAGCGCTGAAGGATGCGGCCCATGAAGAGGGCAACAGAATGGCGCTCTCAGAAATCGATTCTCGCCTCGAGGCGGCTACTAAGGCTGGTAGGGAGGAAATTAAGTGCATGTTTGATCCACTCATAACCGAGTATAACGCTCGAGTTCTCATGCATCGTGACCTAACTTTTCTTGGCGAGGGTTACCTCGAATCTTTAGCCGAAGCATGGGACACTTTAATAAAAATTAAAAAGGTCGAATTGGGAACCGAAGAAGTGGATGGGGAGTCTCTTGTGAAGGAAATACTTTGCGAGAATGAGCGCACTGACCTATATGCGGCAAAGACCCTTTACGGAAGGGACTCTTCCTCATCAAAGGAAAAAATGTCATTGGCGGTCCATCCGGAACCGAGTCCTTGATTCCTCCTCATATTCAGCCGACTGGTCGCCCATCACTCGATCCCTTTGAACAGCATATTGGCTATGACCCAGAAAGCCTGGACTTGATATTCACGCTCTATCTCCTATTCTGGAAGGTGAAACTCCCCGAACCATTGAGAGTCAGCCAGAAACTGGTACATAGCTTTTCCTCCTAGAGTTCAAAGGGTCGTCGCTTTGACGAATAATAAATGTATCCTAACATTTGTCTCTTACGATTTCGTGCAGGCCATCCTGACCCCAAGCCAACTCCAAGGAGCGATGCTGCTGCAGAAAAGGAAGGGGAAATGGGAGAGGAAACTCAGACTAGAGAGACTCCCGGACCCGATGCTCAAGTGATCAGGGCGATCGATAAAGACAAATCTGAAAATTTATCGCCCGTGGAGGAACATAATGAAGTTGAGATTACGGGCGCCTCTGAACACACTTCAAAATCCAGCATGGTAGAGCAAATCATAGAAGAGAAGAATAAGAAAGCCGAGATTAAGGTTAAGCCTTAGGTGGTGGAACTTGATGATCCATTGAATAGGTCCCTGAAGGTTATACTCCCCGGTGGAATCTCGCCACTAGAAGTTCCTCTTCCTTCCCTAGGCACCACTTTCATAGTAAGCAAGGTGTCCAAGAAGAAACACTTGGGGGAGGAGTCTTCAGAGAAACCGATGAAGGAGAAGAAGTCAAAAAAGTAGCTATCATGCCTCGCTCAAAGTGGATAAGCCTGGATTATGTAATTATCTCTATTTATTCCCGTAGTCGTTGTAAATAGATTTTTTGCTCCGAGTTCAGGAGAAGTTATAGTGAAACTGAATTCTCGATTAGTAAATAAAATTTTGTTTTTTTGATGATCTTTGCTACTTATCCTCACCACCCATTTTGTACCTGAAATCCAGGGTTGTGTGGGTCACTTAAACTCTCGTTTGTTTCCGCATGACTCGGAGATTTCTAAATTTCTTATATTTTAGCATGTGCTCCAGAGGCTGAGTTATTAGCTTGAATTGTTTGTACTCTAGTCCGCACTCTAGGGACTCAGAGTACTCTAGTCCGCACTCTGGGGACTTAGAGATTTTTAAGTCGTTTATACTCTTGTCTACACTCTGGATACTCAGAGTATTCTTGTCCATACTCTGGGGACTTAGAGATTTTTAAGTCGTTTATACTCTAGTCCGCACTCTGGGGACTCAGAGTACTCTAGTCCGCACTATGGGGACTTAGAGATTCTTGAATTGTTTATACTCTAGTCCGCACTCTGGGGACTTAGAGATTTTTAAGTCATTTATACTCTAGTCCGCACTCTGGGGACTTAGAGATTTTTAAGTCATTTATACTCTAGTCCGCACTCTGTGGACTTAGAGATTTTTAAGTCAGTTATACTCTAGTCCGCACTCTAGGGACTCATAGTACTCTAGTCCGCACTCTGGGGACTTAGATATTCTTGAATCATTTATACTCTAGTCCACACTCTAGGGACTCAGAGTACTCTAGTCCGCACTCTGTTGACTTAGAGATTTTAAAGTCGTTTACACTCTAGTCCGCACTCTGGGGACCTAGAGATTTTTAAGTCATTTATACTCTAGTCCGGACTCTGGGACTCAGAGTATTCTAGTCCGCACTTTGGGGACTTAGAGATTTTTAAGTCGTTTACACTCTAGTTCGCACTCTTGGGACTCAGAGTACTCTAGTCCGCACTCTGGGGACTTAGAGATTTTTAAGTTTGGGTGTGCGTTCATACGCCAGACAGAATAATGTAATTTAATTTTTGTCACAGAATTGTAACCTACGGAAACATCAGTAGTTCATGGAAAAGACGGCTTCAAGCCTTTATTGATCATAACAAATGGAAACAAACTGAATTGTCTTATTACATACTAAAAACTAAGAACAACAAAATGGACATATACTAGAAATAATTGCAACTAAAATGCAAAAGAAATAAACTAGGTGTAATAGTGACGGAAATGCTCGTTATTCCATGCACGGGGAAGTGTCACGCCATCTACGGTCGCTAGCTTGAAAGTTCTTTCTCCAAGCCTCCATTTGATGACATACGGACCTTCCCATGTGGGATTCAAATGTGATGGGGTCGGAAAGACTCCCTTCGAAACGAGATCACCCACATCGAAAATTCTCGGTCGAACCTTCTCATTATAATATCAAGCAACCCGGTGCCTATATGCAGCTGCTCTTAAATCAGCTTATTCGCATTTTCATCGACAAAGTCCAGCAATTCCAATAAGAGATTCTTATTCATCTTAGGATCATAATAAGTTACCCGGTGAGAAGGAACTTCAAGTTCCACGGGTATCATAGCTTCAGCGCCGTATGCCAAGGTGAATGGAGTATGGCCAGTCGTGGACTTGTGGGTGGTTCTGTAAGCCCAGAGCGCTGTCGGAAGCTCATCCACCCACTTGCCTCTAGCCTTCTCCAAACATTTCTTTAATATTGATTTGATTATTTTATTTACGGCTTCAACGTGTCCATTCACTTTAGGGTGAGCGACTGTCGCAAACCTTTTCTCAATGTGATACTTTTGGCAGAATTCTTTGAACTCCTTACTCTCAAATTGAGTTCTGTTGCCCATGATGATAGTTCGTGGGAGGCCAAAATAGCATATGATGTTTCGTATAATGAAATTAATTACCTTTTTGGTGGTGATTGTAGCTAAAGGTTCTGCTTCTACCTACTTAGTAAAGTAATCGACCGCAACAATTGCATATTTTGTGCCTCTGGAAATTGGTAAGGAACCGATTCTATCGATCCCCCAAATTGCAAATGGCCAGGGACTAACCATTTGTGTGAGTTCCGTTGGTGGAGCTCTCGGGATTTTCGCATACTTTTGATAATTGTCACATCTTTTTTGCTATTTACAGTTAGCCAATAGTATCCCGATTTACAGTTGGCCAATAGTATCCATAGCGAAGCATCCCGATTTTAAGAACTTCCCTTAAGACTCGTTTTATCTCATCGTGGGCGATGCACCGAAGTAAGGGAACCGAGAATCCCTTCCGATACATTATTCCGTCCTGCATTATATATCGTGAAGCTTTGCGAATGACTTGTCGTCTTTCGTTCTTTCTATCGGGCACAGTCCCATACAGTAAGTATTCTTTGAATGGGGTTATCCATGACTCCCTTTCAATTTCTGTTTCTAGCACAAAATCTACTTCCATCTCATTGATACTCGAAAATTGTAAAACTCTGACGGGAACCAAGCCCATCTGCTTTGCATTCCCAGTACTTGTGAATTTTACTAATGAATCGGCTTCCCTGTTTTGTTCACGCGGGACGTGCGAAATATCGTAATATTCAAGGTCTGCCAATAGTTCTTGAATCCAAGCGAGGTATGGAGCAAGCATGTGCCCCTTTGCTTGATAATCTCCTCGTACTTGGTATACCACCAATTGTGATTCACAAAAGATCTCAACCGATCTTACTCCGAGTTCCCTGATAAGTTTTAAGCCAGCAAGCAATGCTTCATACTCAACTTCGTTATTTGTAGCTTGAAATTAAGTTTCAAGACATAAAAAATTGATCGGTTTTCAAGGGTTACAAGAATAACTCTATAACAACCCGCCTTTTGGATGTTTTAAGTAGAAAAATACATGTCAAACTTAAAACATTCAAAAGGAAGGATTATTATGGGGTAAAGTAGAAAAAGCGAAGAAAGAAAGAAAAACAAACAAAGAATCTCGCAGCGGAATGAAAAAATATAATAATCAAATAAACAGTTCATGAAGCTGTTTACAATTTACATTTGATTTTACTTTTAAAATACAGATCAGAGTCACATACAACATGAATAAATAAATAAATGCAGCGGAACAACATGATGCAGTGGAATAAATATAATAAATAATAATAGTACAATTCTTCGTCCTCCAGAAATAAGGTCTTCAACCCTGAAATGCTAAGGATGACCCGAGCGAATTGAAAAGACAAAACACTCGAGTCAAAACTAAAAGATCTTATGTAAGTTAAATCAACGGTAAATAAATATGAGTGTAACGGCATCAAAGATATTTACGGGGTTTGACATCTCCTATCCAGTATCTAACGTGAGTGCAATAACTTAAGAGATGTTCAGGATTACCATCTCCTAAGGATCCGTTAAACTATCTACTATGTAGTACAATACGCTATTGTAATATGTCTATAGTAAAGTAAAGTATTAAAATAGCGTTAAGGCATTACCCATATCCCCCTTAATACATTTTTATATATATTCCCATAGTCTATACAGTACCGTGATTCCTTCGTAAACTGGAGGGCTATTAGAGGGCACTCCATAGGTATGGTACAAAACAAAGTCGTAGAAGGCGCGATAGGGCATGTGACACGACACTCGAGGCAATGCCAGGGTAGATATACCAATTGCGGATCCGGACTGGTGGTAACGCATAGCAGCTACTACCGCCCACCTCGGAATACACTCCCAAATCAAAATCAAGAGGTGGACACCAAATCAATCACAAAGTCACAGAATGGTATCGAAGAAATGTGTCTGATAGGAGGAATGATCTTACTTGGCCCGACGTAGCTCCTGTTTTACCCACATCAAGCTGACTCACGAGAGTCAGGGTCACGTAAATACCTCATATAGAATCGTTTGCCAACCCATCCTACTTCATTTCTGGAATCTCCACCACGTACACAGTTGTTAAAGTGGTTTTCGATATTGGTAGAGAGTATGACAATATCCGATCCCGGTCTCTTTAACAACCAAACGCTTATTTCACACCGGATGGTTCTTTTAAATTTCAAAAGTCAATTCACAATTTATATCAAAATATCATATTCGATTTCAAATCATATCTCTTTCGAAATCATATTCACTTCCAAACTATATTCACTTTAAAATCATATTCACTTTTAAAAATCATATTCACTTATGAAATTATCGATAAGATAGGTTAATTAAATCCTCGTTCTAAAATTATCACATTTACTCCAATATGTCATTTCACAAAAAGGTATCAATTTCAAAACCCAACTTAAGTTGTATTATCATCAAGGATTTAAATGTAAATACTTTCTCTTTACACAGTCTGAAATTTTAGAAAATAGTTTAGGTAGTCATAAATAGTTTTAATAATTTTAAAAATAGTTTAAAATAGATTCAAAATAGTTTAAATAGTAAAAATAGTTTAAGTAGATTTAAATTTGATTTAATTAGATTTAAAATGATTTAAATAGATTAATAATAGATTAAATAGATTTAAATTATGTTAAATAGATTTAAAATAGATTAAATAAATTTAAAATAGATTAAATAGATTTAAAATAGATTAAATAGATTTAAAATAGATTTAATTAGTTTAAAATATGTAAAATAGATTAAATTGGATTAAATAGGTTATAGTAGATTAAAATAAATTAAAATAGTTTAAATTGACTAAAATAGTTAAATAAATTAAAATAGTCTAAATTAGTATAAATTAGATTTCAAAGTTATACCCCAAACAATTCAGTAACCCAATTACGATAAATTCATTTATGTTCGACAGCACAACTTTGAAATTCCAATTTAAATCCTTTGAACAATTCATTAAATCAATTCCAATTTCAACATTTACGCTTGAACTTTCGAAAATAATTCAGTTTATATAAATCAATTTCCGTTTCAAAATACCAGTTAACTGAATTCAAAATTTAAAGATTCAAAAACCATTTAATTTAACCAATCTGGTGTATGTATATAATTTTCTACACTAGGGTCAAGTGATACAGATATTTATTATTTCAATCCATAATTTAAAATTTTACGTTTATCTATCATTTCAAACCGCAACCCCGCATTGAATTAAATAAAAATCCATAAAATCGCTCGAGTCTATCATTTCAACCCATAACGATTTTTCTCTAATCTATATATCGTTCGGGTATGTATCATTTCAACTCATAGGGAACTTATAGTGTTATAACCATATAAAATACAACATCCACTCATCCAATATCAACAAATCAAACATCTATCACAATCATAATCCAAATCAATCAATACACATCAATAGATAACTGATAATCAATAATAGGTATTAAATTGACAATTTAAATTTTAATATTAAATTAAACGATGATTAAATGCAATAAAAGTCAAATTTAACCAGAATGACAATTTAAACATACCAAACATCAATCGATTAATTTCAAATCACATCACAGATTTAATTTAACTAACATAAGATAGTTTAGTAATTGTGAGTAGGTTAAAACACTCACCTTTGTTTTTAGCCCATAAAAATCCAAACAGAAGTGTAAAACTCAACAGTCTCCAAATTCAACTAAATCAATTTCATGTTTTCCGAAATTTAAATATGAATCCAACAGAAGAAATCGTGCATGAATCAAAGTTATGCAAAAGATATTCATGTTATAAGAAATATTATTAAAATAATAATTAGTATGCATAAAAAAATAAACAAAATTTAATACTTACGTTTCTCTCAAGATGAGGCTTAAGGAAAAGACTGAGGAACAACTAAGATGAAGACAGGACGTGTACGGAAAAACGAAAAAAAATCATGTTTCATAAAAGAAAGTTTTTGGATTTGCAAGAATAAGAGCTTTTGAAAATGAGGTGTCAGGAGAAACAAAAGACAAATGAAGAAATAAGCTGCATGTTATTTATAATTAGGAAATGAAAGTGGTGGGACAAAATAAATGTCACGCTTTATTTTGAAAGCTCCAGGCATTAATAATGCATAAGAAAATGTACGTAGGAATGGAAAAGTTTGCAAACCAAATAAAAGTATAACTTTGCATACGTAAAAATGAGGTCGCAAGAATTAAATACAACCTAAAAGTCTATGCTCGGGTATTAAATAGAAGGTGAAATGAACGGATCAAGTATTAGTAATAAGGTAACTATTTTAAAACGTTCATGCAACAATTAATAACTAAAGAAATGAAGGGATCAAGTGTGACGACCCTGAATTTTGAACATTTGAAATTGAAATATTTAATTGATTTTAAATATTTGAATGTTAGTTCAACTTGAATTTCAAATATTAATATGAATTTGGGAATTAAAATATTAAATTAAATTTTTGAAGTTGGGTAAAATATTGTATCTTTAGTTTTAGAGCTTGTTAAAAATAATTTGAAGTCTCATAAAATTAATATTGATAATACTGAAGGCGATAGAACTTTTAAAATGGAATTTGAAAGTGATTTGTTCAGTTTTGAATCTATATAGTTTAAATCGATATTTAAAAATAGCCTTTCGTGGCACAGTCTCGGAATTCGACGAAACTAGTTCCATTGGATCTGTAATATTGTATTATTATCGGATTTCAATTTCCGTAGCATTCGGAGTTGTCGTGTGACCGTACGGTAAGCAAACGTGCTGAATTTATATTGAAATTTAATATAATAGCTGGTCCAAAAAGCTACCTTCTCCATACGATCGAGTTAGGACTCGAAACCTTTTCCATTGCGTTCGGAATAGGGGTTTAGCATTATAAACGCCTAGTGGCATGCCTTGTTTGGAGATCGAGATTTCAAGTTGCGTGATTGTAATGATTTAAATTTAAATTTAAATTTAATAATATATATATATATATGTTTTTCAATTAAATAATGTTTTTAAAAAGACAAACTATACACGTTGCATCTCCCTTCACACTTGGCAATTTCTTTTCAACACGCGTTTCCTTCCTCCGAGAAAAATCAAAGCCAAACAAAATAAGCATCCTCGTTCAAAACTAAAATCAAAATTTCTGAGAGAAAAAAATGGCTGAAGGAAAGTTCTCTCGTTCAAAATAAAATGGCAGAGCAAAATTTGCGAAAACATCTCCTCCCTCTTCAATTCGAGACCCTCCTTCCCTTCGTCTTCTCTAATAATAAAAAAAGGAAAAAAATCGCGAGTGCGACGTGATGAGGGAGATCGAGCCGAGCAAGCAACGACAGGCGAATCGAGCGTGGACCGATCGTTGGGATCGTCAAAATCGAGTTGTTGGGTTCGTCGATCAAATCACAAAGAGAATAGAGATAAGGTAGCAATTCCAGTTCTAGCTAGGGTTTAGACTTCGATTACGACCTCGACTTCGGTTCGTTGAAGTGGCGATAGGAAGGAGTCGAGGCAAATGGTAGTCGTGATTTCGATCCTGGAGAGCTGCAGTAGTCGCGACAGTAATGGGGGTTCGATGATTGGTGGTGTGGTCGGTCGGGGAAGCTCGCCGTTGTTTCTTGTTCGTATTTAGATAATTTTAAAATTTGAAAATGTTTTAATTTAAATGTTTAAACAAGTTTAAGCTTGAAAATAATTATTAATTGCTATCATTTATCAGAAATTAACAGTAGGATATAATACAATTTTGTTTAAAAACATTCAGCTATATATATAAAGCAAAAGGTATATTATTTCACTTATTAGATAATGACTGAGAGTAGTATATATATATAGATTAAGAAAAAGGAAAATATATGTATATACAGTAAAAAGAAAATGTTGAATAGAAAATTTATTTTTAAATTAAATAATTAGATTAAATCTGTTAAATGGAAATAAATTTTTCGATTTATTCGAATATTAATAAATTGTATAAATTATTTATACAAGGTCAAGAACTATGAAGAACACAATCTAGAATAAAAATGGGTTGGATGCATAGTTAAAGGTGAGATCTTCTCACTCAAATTAAAATAATTGGAATTTCAGTTATTGATTGATTGTTTGGATGTGATAGTATATATGATAGTTGTGTATATATATATATATATATTTGGAGTGATTGATTTCCCGCATTATATAGCGGATGAGACCCTATGCGCCGCATAATAGTGGATGATATTATATAAATCCCATATACCGCGATATTCCACCTTGAAGTGAAATTGGTATTGTGCTAACATCTGTGGATGCAGGGAAACAGGTTGGAGGGATCCAACTAGATTCCGCACATTGTTGAATTTATTTGTATATGTTGTGATATGATAATCTGTGAATGATTATATTGGTGTGAATGATTATATTGATAAATGGAATTTATTTGAAGGCTATAGTTTAGTCGAATATATTTTTGGTATCATAGGATACCAGAAATAAATAAAATTGGATATTTGGAAATTTAAATTTACAAGGGAATTTATAAAGGAAAGAGAAATTTGTTTTAAAAATAAAAGTTGGTTTATTTTTAAAGTGTGGAAAGAAATTTACCGATTTGGAATGTGAATTGAAATAAGTCAAGAAGGATTTATTAATTGATTTAAATGGATCATTTTGAAATGGAAAGTGTATTTCCACTGGAAAGCCGAGTATGTTTTCAAAGTAGCCGATAAATATAAATTGAAAGTTTTAAGGATGGTTTTAAAAAGAATAATTTGGAGAAATTATTTTTTTAAGTTGTTTTTAAATCTTTAAAGTAAAGATTTATTTGGTTAATTTTAGAAGTGATTATTTTAAAGATCAAATTGAGATTTGATTTAGAAAATGGATATTTAAATAATTATATTCTATCTTATAATTTCGTTTTTAAAAATCAGTTTGGGCTTGAAGTTTATAAGAGATATTAGTATAATATTTTCATAACTAATATTTTAGATAAAGTGTTTAAAAATAGTTTTTATCTCAAGTGTTTCCAAGTATACATATACTTTTGGATAAGTGTTTTAAATTATTTTAAAGTATCCAGACTCGGCAAATCTTCAGTGGAAATAAATAACATTTGAAAATTTATTCCGAAAAAGAAAAGTGATTTGAAATTGGTTTTCAAAGTGTTGAAGTGTTAAAATATATCTTGCGAAGATATTTAAAAAATAAATAATTGGGGAAAAATTATTTAAAATTTGATGATTGTTGTGAATGTTGTTTGATATTTAAATAACCAACTATCATTATTGGCCTTTGAAACGGCACTGTAATTTGTTTTCAAAACAAGCGCTCATTATTCGGTTAAGCCGGGAGAGGACTTTATGTCATAAAAACCCATTCTGAATAATGATACTACGAAATGGGATCGCATTTGAAGATGGTGTTGAAGAGTGAGTATTTTAGAAAATGAAAGGATTACCCAACGAATGTCTCTGCACCGATTTGCTCCGGTATAGAGATTTTATCACCCTTTGTGATGGGGAGTCCGGACGTGATTGGTGAATATCCAGATTGCAAGGGCTTCTTTTGAAGTGCCTTCGGTTCTGTTCGAACCCAGAACAGACTTGTATGGATGCATGTCTGACATTACACTTTGAGATGTAAAGCTGGTTTCTATCAAATATATTTATGTTGGTGGCGGAGAATTTATTCTCTTAGCTTATCACCCTTCTCTGAAATGTATGAGCTCATAGGTTATGTAGTTGATTGTTACTAGTGATACATTCCCAATTTGGTACTGTGGCATGTTAAGTGTTGCTGATCATTTGTTGATCGAAGCATGGCTTTTTTGAAAAGCGTAGCTTTGTGTATGAGACTTCGTCGGACCTCACAACCCGAAATGGTCGAAACAAGAAGGATGCGGCAAGGTTGTTTGGGGGTAGCGCCCTCAGGGTATGTCAATTTCCTTCTGGAAAAAGGTGGTATCATGGTATGGAGCGAAGATACTTAACTTATGTGGTTGCTGCAAATTTATTACTTTGTGATTGTTGGTGTTGAGGATCCTCGGATAAAGGTCGGTAACGACCGGGATGGCATAGCTCGTGTGTGGAGTTATCTAGTTACAGCTTCATTACACGAGAAGCGTGAGGTAACTCGGCCTTGTGTTGGTAGAGATCCGGTTAGGTTGTCGGGGCGTCCCTTCATAGGCATACCCATGTGGTGTAGGAAGTTCCTTAGCCTAACCATTTGTTGGATATCCAAAGAAACAATACGCGCCCTGTATGGTTTTAGCTGTATAACCTGCCATTTAATTATGGTAGTTTCCTTTTCCAAAAGCATAGCGGATTTCTTTTTATTCCTTTGTGCAAATAACTGTTTTAAGATCTCACACCAGTCCCGTGACTGACTCGGAGTATATTGTTCCCTTTCTAAACTCTGGGTGCCCATAATTTTCCACACGGGCAGCCTAGAGTCAGGTTATCGTTGTTCTGGAGCGAAGTCAGAAAAGTATGCTGTGGAGATCAGGAGACGAGCTGGATGGCGAGACGTACTTCCGTATACTATTATCATTCCGCTGTGTATTCAATCATATGGGCAGATTATTATAACTGGCAGTGTTGTGTGTTGTTGTTGTAAACTCTGATTATGTATTGTATGAACTGATATAGTTCTTTGTTTAAAAGATTATTCATTTATCTATTGTATGTTTTTCCGCTGCGAATGTGAGATTCTGTTATTGTTTCTGTTTCTTCTTCTATCTCCTTCTTCTTTAACCCTAATGATTCGGTTTTCCAGCATTCGATGGTTCGGTATTTGATACAGTGGGCGTATTGATGTCGACTTTCGGAAGTCGAAAAATTGGGTCGTTACAAAGTGGTATCAGAGCAATTGGTTAAGCGACAACCTTGGCCCTGGTGGGGATTACTCAATAGAGATAGAGTCAGTATTACTCTAGAATGTGTTAGTGTAATAATAGATATGAGCGTGTATTTATTGGTGAATATAAAAAAATTGTTTTGTATTGTATTGACTTATCGGTTGATTGTTTATAGATTCTGGTCGATTCAGTTTGGCCAACTGTATCGATAGGGGTTTCTAAACTCTTAATAAAGATAAACCGACATAGTATTGTTTTAAAATAGGGTAAATGAAATAATTTTACCCAAATTATTTTTGTATATAAAAGGAAATAATTTTTGAAAATTATTATAGTATATGAATGTTTGGTTGTTAGGAAGCGATAATATTAAATTATTATCATTGTTATATGAAAAGTGAATAGAATGAAATTTGAATATGAATTATAAACGGTATTTATAACTTGAACTTCCAGAGAAATATTTGAATAAAAAAGTGGAAGGTTTTGAAGTTTGAAATTTAGGAAAAGTTTAAATTCCTTTGGGTTTGAAAATAGTTTTCAAAAGTTTTGGAGAAATAATGGTGATATTATTTGGGAAATATTTTTGAATTGGATATGAAATCTGGTAGGGTTTGAAATTTAAATATATTTGGAAAATGTTTTGAATTGGAAATATTTTTGAAATTGAGTTTTATTTTGAAATAGGTTGATTTTGGATATAATTGATTTCAAAGATGATTTTGAAATGTTGAGTAATTGTTCAAAAGACTCTGGAATCTTATTTAAAATGTTACATAATATAAATAAGTTTGATAACTTATAAAAATTTGAAATTTGTTGGAATAAGATTTAACTTAAATAGGGATAAATAAAAGTAAGTGTGAAACCCAAATAAGTGGGAAGGTAAGCTAATTAATTGAGGTGAATCAAAAGGAATTAGCAAATGAAATTAAATTTGGGAAACTTATAGAAGTTTAAAATTTAAATTGAATTGGAGTATAACTAAATAGAGTTAATTAAAAGTGAATTGAAAGAAAGGTCTATGGTGGCCAAGTGAAATGATTACTCAAATAAAATTTAAGGTGGAATTAAATTTCTGAATGAATAAATGAATTTACAATTGCAAGTAAATGAAATTGAAACTAAATGTTGAAATTCGATTTTAATTTGTAAGTGAATGAAATTAAAGCTGAATATTGGAAATTGAATTTGATCTATTATAAACAAAGTGAAGTGGAAAATTTGTCAAGTTGGATCAAATGAATCAAAGTATTGAAATAAAAATTAGTAAATGAAACTAATTTAAACAATGAGATGAATCAGTTGTGAATGAAAGATAATTGATAAAATTCAATATTCGGAGTTTGAAGATAAAATGAATTCAAATAGAACTGAAATTGTAAACTGAATTCAAATGAAATTGAAAATGCAAAGTTGAATGGAAATGAATATATAACTTCAATAGTGAAGTGAAAATAAATATAAGAAGTATGTAAAATACTTGTATCGAACTTAAGAAATAAATGATGAAATTCTTAAGTAAAATTTGGAGTTGAGAAAATATTCTAAATTGATAGTGAATGAAGGATAAACTGGAAATTGTGAAATGGCGATTGTGAATAAGTGGATAGAAATCAAAATAAATGTGAATGAAAGAAAAGAGAATTGATATGGCTAATAATCAATTAAAGATAAATACATAGGATGTACGTATATTATTTTATTCGCATAACGATTTGATCCAGAATTCGAGCATATAATTTCGAGATAGTTATATCGATCCGAGTTGGGATTTTTCACTCGATTTTCGACAGCGAACCCTGGATATGGATTTTTGGTTGATTCTGGAAATTCTCTATCATAATTTACGGCTATGCAAGAAGAATGACGGTTTCTGATCAAGAAACCAGATCTGAGTCCGCAATAGGAAGTCGGGTGGACGATACTAGTTCAGAAGTGAAATTGTGTGATCAAGTGAGCGATCGAATTTGGTATTGCATACGGATGATATACGAACATCGTACGAACTTCAATAAAAATAGATATTAAAACTTTCTTAAAGAAATGTGAAAAATGATTTTTGAATGTCATAACTGGACATTATTGATAAAGAGGACATACAGGTGTGATAAAGGTAAAGGGAATTGGATTTTTGATATCAGAAGATAAAATTTAATTGTCCAACAAAATGTATGTATTTAAATTTCAATACGAAATTTGATCCTTTTTTGATATAGCCACTTGGCGTTTTGTTTTCTTTTGAAATCTGGGGGGCTGTTATGGCATTTTGTAGTCGTACCGAACTAGCCGCGCAAAGGAGACGCTGGCGAAATATTTTGGAAATTTAGAGAGTTAGAAAAAATTTGAGAAAATTTTGAAAATTTAAAATTTAAATTTGAATTGTTGAGAAGACAATATCGTTTGAAACTTATGATTGAGTTTGGAAAGTTGGTAAGAATGATAATGTCTTCAATAAAAAGATTTGTTTTGGAAAGTTGATAAAACTGTTTGGTTTTGAAAAAGATAGTTAAACGGGTTAAGGATCATTCTTCTTAACTGGTAATTTCGGGACGAAATTCTTTTAAGGGGGGAAGAATGTGACAACCCAGAATTTTGAACATTTGAAATTGAAATATTTAATTGATTTTAAATATTTGAATGTTAGTTCAACTTGAATTTAAAATATTAATATGAATTTGGCAATATAATTATTAAATTTAATTTTTGAAGTTGGGTAAAATATTGTATCTTCAGTTTTAGAGCTTGTTAAAAATAATTTGAAGTCTTGTAAAATTCATAATGATAATACTGAAGGCAATAGAACTTTTAAAATTGAATTTGAAAGTGATTTGTTCAGATTTGAATCTATATAGTTTAAATCGATATTTAAAAATAGCCTTTCGAGGCAAAGTCTCGGAATTCGACGAAACTAGTTCTATTGGATCCGTAATATTGTATTATTATCGGATTTCAATTTCTGTAGCATTCGGAGTTGTCGTGTGACCGTACGGTAAGCAAACACACTGAATTTATATTGAAATTTAATATAATAGCTGGTCCAAAAAGCTACCTTCTCCATACGATCGAGTTAGGACTCGAAACCTTTTCCATTGCGTTCGGAATAGTGGTTTAGCATTATAAACGCCTAGTGGCACGCCTCGTTTGGAGATCGAGATTTCAAGTTGCGTGATTGTAATGATTTAAATTTATTTAAAAATAATATATATATATATATATGTTTTTCAATTAAATAATGTTTTTAAAAAGACAAACTATACATGTTGCATCTCCCTTCACACTTGGCAATTTCTTTTCAAAACGCGTTTCCTTCCTCCGAGAAAAATCGAAGCCAAACAAAATAAACATCCTCGTTCAAAACAAAAATCAAAATTTCTAAGAGAAAAAATGGCTGAAGGAAAGTTCTCTCGTTCAAAATAAAATGGCAGAGCAAAATTTGCAAAAACATCTCCTCCCTCTTCAATTCGAGACCCCCCCTTCCCTTCGTCTTCTCTAATAATAAAAAAAGGAAAAAAAACCGCGAGTGCGACGCGATGAGGGAGCTCGAGCCGAGCAAGCAACGACGGGCGAATCGAGCGTGGACCGATCGTTTGGATTTTCGAAATCGAGTTGTTGGGTTCGTCGATCAAATCACAAAGAGAATAGAGATATGGTAGCAATTCTAGTTCCAGCTAGGGTTTAGACTTCGATTACGACCTCGACTTCCGCTTCATTGAAGTGGCAACAGGAAGGAGTCGAGGCAAATGGTAGTCGCGATTTTGATCCTGGAGAGCTGAAGCAGTCGCGACAGTAATGGGGGTTCGATGATTGGTGGTGTGGTCGGTCGGGGAAGCTCGCCTTTGTTTCTTGTTCGTATTTAGGCAATTTTTAATTTTGAAAACGTTTTAATTTAAATGTTTAAACAAGTTTAAGCTTGAAAATAATTATTGATTATTATCATTTATCAAATATTAGCAGTAGGATATAATACAGTTTTGTTTAAAAACATTCAGCTATATATATAAAGCAGAAGGTATATTATTTCACTTATCAGATAATGACTGAGAGTAGTATATATATAGATTAAGAAAAAGGAAAATATATGTATATACAGTAAAAAGAAAATGTTGAACAGGAAATTTATTTTTAAATTAAATAATTAGATTAAATTTGTTAAATGGAAATTAATTTTTTGATTTATTCGAATATTAATAAATTGTATAAATTATTTATACAAGGTCAAGAACTGTGAAGAAAACAATTTGGAATAAAAATGGGTTGCATGCATAGTTAAACGTGAGATCTTCTCACTCAAATTAAAATAATTGGAATATCAGTTATTGATTGATTATTTAGATGTGATAGTATATATGATAGTAGTATATATATATATATATATATTTGGAGTGATAGATTTCCCGCATTATATAGCGGATGACACCCTATGCGCCTCATAATAGCGGATGATATTATATAAATCCCATATACCGCGATATTCCACCTTGAAGTGGAATTGGTATTGTGCTAACATCTGTGGATGCAGGGAAACAGGTTGGAGGGATCCAACTGGATTTGTCACATTGTTGAATTTATTTGTATATATTGTGATATGATAATCTATGAATGATTATATTGGTGTGAATGACTATATTGATAAATGGAATTTATTTGAAGGCTATAGTTTAGTCGAATATATTTTTGGTATCATAGGATACTAGAAATAAATAAAATTGGATATTTGGAAATTTAAATTTACAATGGAATTTAAAAAGGAAAGAGAAATTTGTTTTAAAAATAAATGTTGGTTTATTTTTAAAGTGTGGAAAGAAATTTACGGATTTGGAATGTAAATTGAAATAAGTCAAAAAGGATTTATTAATTGATTTAAATGGATCATTTTGAAATGGAAAGTGTATTTCCAGTGGAAAGCCGAGTCTGTTTTCAAAGTAGCCGATAAATATAAGTTTTAAGGATGGTTTTAAAAAGGATAATTTGGAGAAATTATTTTCTTAAGTTGTTTTTAAATCTTTAAAGTAAAGATTTATTTGGTTAATTTTAGAAGTGATTATTTTAAAGATCAAATTGAGATTTGATTTAGAAAATGGATATTTAAATAATTATATTCTATCTTATAATTTTGTTTTTAAAAATCAGTTTGGGCTTGAAGTTTATAAGAGATATTAGTATAATATTTTCATAACTAATATTTTAGATAAAGTGTTTAAAAATAGTTTTTATCTCAAGTGTTTCCAAGTATACATATACTTTTGGATAAGTGTTTTAAATTATTTTAAAGTATCCAGACTCGGCAAATCTTCAATGGAAATAAATAACATTTGACAATTTATTCCGAAAAAGAAAAGTGATTTGAAATTGGTTTTCAAAGTGTTGAAGTGTTAAAATATATCTTGCGAAGATATTTAAAAAATAAATAATTGGGGAAAAATTATTTAAAATTTGATGATTGTTGTGAATGTTGTTTGATAGTTAAATAACCGACTATCATTATTGGCCTTTGAAACGGCACTTGAATTTGTTTTCAAAACAAGTGCTCGTTATTCGGTGAAGCCATGAGAGAACTTTATGTCATAAAACCCATTCCGAATAATGATACTATGAAATGGGATCGCATTTGAAGATGGTGTTGAAGACTGAGTATTTTTCGAAAACGAAAGGATTACCTATCGAATGTCTTTGCACCGATTTGCTCCGGTATAGAGATTTTATCACCCTTTGTGATGGGGAGTCCGGACGTGATTAGTGAATATCCGAATTGCAAGGGCTTCTTTTGAAGTGCCTTCGGTTCTATTCGTACGCAGAACAGACTTGTATGGATGTATGTCTGACATTACACTTTGAGATGTAAAGCTGGTTTCTATCAAATATATTTCTGTTGGTAGCGGAGAATTTATTCTCTTAGCTTAACACCCTTCTCTGAGACGTATGAGCTCAGAGGTTATGTAGTTGATTGTTACTAGTGATACATTCCCAATTTGGTAATGTGGCATGTTAAGTGTTGTTGATCATTTGTTGATCGAAGCATGGCTTTTGTGAAAAGCGGAGCTTTGTGGATGAGACTTCGTCGGACCTCACAATCTGAAATGGTCGAAACAGGAAAGATGCGGCAAGGTTGTTTGGGGGTAGCGCCCTCAGGGTATGTCAATTTCCTTCTGGAAAAAGGTGGTATCATGGTATGGAGTGAAGATACTTAACTTATGTGGTTGCTGCAAATTTATTACTTTGTGGTTGTCGGTGTTGAGGATCCTCGGATAAAGGTCGGTAATGACCGGGGATGGCATAGCTTGTGTGTGGAGTTATCTAGTTACAGCTTCATTGCACCAGAAGCATGAGGTAACTCGGCCTTGTGTTGGTAGAGATCCGGTTAGTTTCTCGGAGCATCCTTTTAGAGGCGTACCCATGTGGTGTAGGAAGTTTCTTAGCCTGACCATTTGTTGGAAATCCAAAGAAACAATACGCGCCCAGTACGGTTTTAGTTGTATAACCTGCCATTTACTTATTGTAGTTTCCTTTTCCAAAAGCATAGTGGATTTCTTTTTATTCCTTTATGCAAATAATTGTTTTAAGACCTCACACCAGTCCCATGACTGACTCGGAGTTTATTGTTCCCTTTCTAAACTCTGGGTGCCCATAATTTTCCACACGGGCAGCCTAGAGTCAGGTTATCGTTGTTCTGGAGTGAAGTCATAAAAGTATGTTGTGGAGATCAGGAGACGAGCTGGATGGTGAGACGTACTTCCGTATACTATTATCATTCCGATGTGTATTCAATCATATGGGCAGATTATTATAACTGCCAGTGTTGTGTTGTTGTAATAAACTCTGATGATGTATTGTATGAAATGATATAGTTCTTTGTTTTAAAGATTATTAATTTATCTATTATATGTTGTTCCGCTGCGAATGTGAGATTCTGTTATTATTTTTGTTTCTTCTTCTATCTTCTTCTTCTTTAACCCTATTGATTCGGTTTTCCAGCATTCGATGGTTCGGCATTTGATACAGTGGGTGTATTGATTTCTACTTTCGGAAGTCGAAAAATTGGGTCGTTGCATCATGTACATCGCACAACCCTTTGAAATTCAATTTTTTGAAACATAACCAAATTAACTTCATTAACTCAAATAATATTCAAATTTGTACGCATTAAGGCTTTTATATACGCATAATAAAAAATATCAAACTTATCTTAAAAATGAAAACGTTCAATTTGGTTTTCCCAAAATGATCTTTTATTTCCTTAAAAACACCCTTTTTATTTAACACAAACGTGCGTTTCTTTTATTAAATCTATTAATTACAATCAACATTTTCTTTCCTTTTAATTGAAATATTTGAGTTACATTAATTACAATTACTTACAAAGTTAAATTTCAAAACAGACAACTAAAATGGATGAAAAATAGAACAATTGTTTATTTAAACACATTTATAAATTTGTTGTTTATACACAAGAGTAATAAATAACTTTGAAATAGATTATTTTCCTATTATTGTAATCAATCTGTAAGCTAAAACACAGTTCAATAAACATATATTTCTTCCTTTAAAATCAATCATTCTATTCTTTATTTGATGTAAATGTTCTTTTCATTAAATCAAACTTTCCTTATATTTTCACAAAACATAAGCTACTTTTAATTACACCTATTAATTTACAATTTAACATTCTCTCTCCTATCAATTGAAAATTTTCAATTACATTAAATTCAGTTGATTAAGTTTCAAAATGGACTAAATGAATGTAATGAGATGTAGAACAATTATTTCCTATCTAATAGTAATTTAAACATATTTATACACTATTGGATACAAACGGTAATTACACATTTCTTACTAAATAATAGTTCTCATCTCTTATTTGTATTAACTACTATATTTCCATTGTATTAAATTTTTGCCAATTTTATTATAATTCAAAAATCTCAATAAGCTAATTTTTTTGTTTCACTCTTTTTATTACATCAATTATTGCCTTGTAAATATAATTAACATTTCTATACATTTATTATATTCACAATTTGCAGTTATTGTCTTAACTCACATTAATGCAACATTTATTTACATTTATTTGTAATCGATTAGTTAAATTGGTACCAAATAACAGTTGTCACCATTTCTACATTTAGTAACATTTGTAAGTTTATCATTTACAACAAATGTCATAATTACTTACATAACACTGATTTTATTCAATTACCATAAATTATATATTATTTCATTAATTGATTCAATATTTACATTTGTTTTCTTATATTCAATTTATAACCAAGTATAACATTTAAATCATTTCAATTAATTGAACTTTCATTAAAATTGTTAATAATTGACTACTATTGACATTATTACCTTCCATTCTTGTTATTATTTCATTAATAATTCACAAATTTGTTTAATTCTCCCATTATTAACTCACAAAATCTTATTAAATTATTTATTTTTAATTATCGAAAATTACGGGTCGTTACACTCTAAGTCCAAAATTTATGGAAAATTTCGACAGTCTCCTTTGTACGGAGAGGTCTGGGAGAAATAATAATATCAATAATATATATATATATATATCATATTTTTCAAAATAAAATATCCAAACCATGGGAAAATAATATAAAATCACTATAAAACCGTAATCTAAAAACGTACCTATTTGTCGGGCAAACAACGCTTATTTTATGAAACCAAAAGTAGTAGCAATTGCTTCATAACCTGTATTTCACTTATATAACCCGAAAGAGTTAATAGTTATATAAAAGAGAAATATTTAAGTTGTTTCAACTAATAACAAAACAATACAACATATAATAGTCACTTACAAACCAACAATACAACCATCATATCATCACATGCAATCAAGGAAATCAAACATACAACCATAGAAACCAACCAATGGTTTGTTTGGGTTAAGAACTTTTAATATTATAAAAATGATAAATAAACTACTAAGTAAACCATACACTTAACAGTCGTAGATAAGATTCAATAGATTATTTATATATCTCTATACAAAATAACAGTATCCTTTCCTAACCAATCCATAAGCCCAAAAAACGAAGAATTCAACACCTTTTCAAGTTTACTCCATTTATCTTTTTCACATCATTTATTGTTCTTTTTTTCCATACAATGATTTTCTTTAATTCACATTCATTACTTACAAAATTTTAATTTCCATCCATTCATGTAAGGCTTATTTCCTTAATTTAAATTCTTTACTTACATAAGTTATATCCATTTCAATTATTTGGATCATAAATGAATTTCATTATTGAAGTATTGTATACATTTTATTTCAGTTTACTTCACATTTACAATTTAGTTTGATTTCTCCTTTTTCCTTTACCTTTATTTTCTCATTCATATAATGCTTATTTTCATTAATTTACATTCGTTGTTACTTACAAAAGTACATTTCTCCCTTTTATTCACACGGTGCTTGTTAAGTTTCTTTACATTTATCACTTACAAAATTCATTTCCATTCATTTATACAATACCATTTTTCTTTTCATTACTTTGCATTCATTTCTTACATAAGTTATGTAACAACCCGCATATTTTACGATTGTATATTTAAATGTTTTATTTAAATATAGCATCGTTAATCGGATTAAAGTCCGAAAAGCTACTTTTTGTAAACAGTCGAATTGGGACTCGTGACCACTTATGTTGAGTCCAAAATGATGTTTACAAATTTTTTGAGTATAAACATCGATATATTTGGAGTTGAGTGAATTTTGCTATTTATCATTTAGGGCTTTGGGTTGGGTTTCAACCCATCTAATACCCTAACACTCCACTCTCCTCTTCATTCACTCATTCTATTTCCTAACTCTCAAGCTTTCAAGAGAGATGGAGGAAAAAGATTGGAAATAGAAATTCCAAGCCCTAGTTTCCTTTGCAAATTCAAGTTCTTGCTCCAAAATCAAAGAGAAGCTTAGGTAAGCATCCTCTTCATCTTCTCCATCTCATTTCCTCTTCAATTTCAGAAATTTCCTAAACCCTAACTTAGGAAATGTTTTTCTTTTGATCTTAGATTGAAGCTTCTTGGGTTGAAATTGAAGAGTGATTGTTCTTGCCTTGCTCTATAGATTCTCTCTTGTGTTTCTGGGTTTAAAGGTTAGTTCTTTAATTCACATCTACGCCTATAGCTATCATTGTTGTTAGGTATGAATTCCTAACATTTGTGCATGTTTGCACAAAAAAATGGGCAAACACCTCCAAGTCGTATGATTTAGTTGATTTTATGTTGTTTTTAGTGATCTGGGTGATTTATGCAAATATATGAAAAGCAGGGACTAAACTGTAAAAGACACACAGATTTATAGTGGTTCGGCCAGAATGTGCCTACGTCCACTTTATATGTTATTCTCCTTTACTGTTCAGATTACAAGTACAAAGCTTTGATACAAGTATATGAAAGTTGTTTTAAAGTTCTATCCGTGCTTGAGCTCTCAAACTTGTCCGCCATTGTTGTACCCCTACCCCTCTATTTATAGAGTGAGGCTGGGGGTAGGGGTCTTGGATGTATGTAGCTGCTGGTGGGCCTGGGCTGATGTAATCTGGCCTGGCAACGTTGTTTCGGTGATCCCCTGGTCCGGTGGAGAGCGGAGAAAAGGGATGGTTCGGTGATTGGTTGGTCCGGTAGTGGTTCGGATTGGTTCTTGTTCGGTAGTGGTTTGGATTGGTTCTGGTTCGGTAGTGGTTGGTATTGGTTCTGGTTCGGTAGTGATGCTTTGGTTGGTTCGGTAGGCATGGGAAGGGAGTTGGTTCGGCAGGGTCTTGGAATGGGAAGGGAGTTGGTTCGGCAGGGTCTTGGAATGGGAATGGAGTTGGTTCGGCAGGGTCTTGGAGATAGCTGGTTCGGTAGGCATGGGAAGGGAGTTGGTTCGGCAGGGTCTTTCCTAGTCTTGATTCGGCATCAGTGATCTGATGGTCTTGGTCTGGTGGAAACTTGGCCAACATTTGCCCCCCAAAGTAGGGCATATGCCTGCATATGTCGCGCTTTGTTTTTAGGCCATTCAATCCTGAACACTCTCATCCGGTCCCAAACGCCGAACCAGTTGGTCCGGTCATTCATATTTGCCTATAAGTATGGGCCTAATGCTTTCGTTATTCCTTATCAGCCGAACCAAACTCTTGTCTTTGCCGAATCGAACGTGTTATCGAACTAGACCTTAACTGCCGGACCAGGTGAGGCCCTCTTCTGTCGAATGAGTTTTTGTTTTGAACTACCGAACAAACTCGGGGATTCCAAGTACCGAATGAACTCAAAGACTTGACTTACTGAATGAACTCGGGGTACATTAAGTACCGAATGAGCTTCGAAGTCTTAGGATAACCGAATGAATTCGAAGCCTTTGGACAACCGAATGAATTCGAAGTCTTTGGTCAACCGAATGAATTCGAAGTCTTTGGACAACCGAATGACGCTTCATGCTTGAACTACCGGTTGAGTTCGAATGCCGGATGGCCTTTGAGCTTTTTATGTCTTGAACCATGGATGAGGCTTCAGACTGTTAGGTATTTGTTTGTTCATATTTCTACACTCCTTGTTCTAATAATATGTTTTCTCCTGTTGCAAATAATGTCTCATAAAGTCGAAACCCATTCTGATAAGAAGAAGTCTAAGGACCAAGGAGAGTCCTCCATAGTGCCCCCAGTTCAGGCAGCACCAGAACGACATGGATCAACCCCGAGATCGCTAGTAGACGGGTATGGTCCTCAAGAACTCCTGAACTCACCACCTGATTGTTTTCCCAGCTCCCTCAAAGATGAGCAACTTGATGTTATCTCTCGCTCTTTTGGGATCGACAGAGCACACATGTTGTTGTCGGGGGAGGGAGTGATGCCGTATAAACCCCCTAAAGGATATTTTGCTTATAGCCGGTATCATTGCATGTGTGGTGCCATCCCACCTATTAATGCTTGGATAGTTAGCTTCATCACATATTTGAAGGTGGCTCCTTTCCAGCTTCAGCCCAACTCCTATGCCATCTTGGTGACCCTGTTCGTCATCTTCCAGAGGAGATACGGGCGCCCTCCTTCCAACCGGGAAATCCGGTATCTGTACAATTTAAGAGGCTACAAGAAGGGGTCTCCGTATATTAGCTTGGAGTCGGTCGTGTCCTTCAAGCCAGTCCTGGATTTATACTCGAAGTTCAGCATGTTCAAGAAGGAATGGTTTTTCGTCAAAGATGACTCCGTTTCTTTCCGCAGCTTCACCTCTGGCTGTAAGTTGGATCTCATCTAAATTTTTTTTTTCTGACTGCAATGCTTCTTCTTATGTGTTTTTATTTCTTGCTAGCGACAGGTGGCTTTGCGGTCGTGGAGAACGATCGCCTGGTTTAGATGGCTGCGGAAATAAAAGCCATTTCGGGAAGGGATAGGTCGGCTTCTTACTTGATCAGGAACGCTACACTTCTGGGGCACAACCTGATCCTACCACATTAGTCCGTGGTCAAGCAGAGAGACACGGCGGAGGAGAGGGCTGCCAATGCTAAAGGAGGGGCTACGACGAAGAGCAGCAAAAGGAGACCCTTCTCGATACATCCAGTCGCCGGGGGGAAGAAACTCAAGAAGTCCGATGGACCCTCCCCCAGCACATGTCCAGATGTTCCGGAGGAGGAAAATGTGGAGGAGGAAAGAGAAGAGGTTGAAGGAGGTGAGGCGGAGAGCGGAAGTGGTAGAGAAGGTGACGGTGATCGTCACGGCGATGATGGTGGCGAAGGATAGAGCGGTGACGGCACCGGGGCTTTACCTCCTGGGCAAGCAGGCGTGATTCAAGAGTGGACAGATGACGCTCTCCGCCAAGCCTTCGAAGGGTTGGAGGAAGGACCGGCTTTGGCGGAGAAGCCCAAGAAAGCTAGTAAGGCCGGGACTGGCGCCGATTTATCTTCCAAGAGTGCTTCAGCTGAGGCAACTTCTGTGATTCAAGGTGAATTTTTGACTCCTGCAGACTTTTTTTACTCTTCTTAACTTGATATATTTCTTGAATTACGGTTCAATGCATGCTTGTGAAACTTGGTTTTCATTCCAGGAGCGGGAAAAGCAGCCAAGACCTCAGATGTTCGGCACCGCCTCGAATAATATAAGTTCCTCAAAGCTTCTACTAAACCGAAGCCTCCGACCAACCGCTCCGGGGATGTAGTCGGCTACCGTCCTCTTCTTAGGGTCATTGAAGAGGGTATTCAGAAGAAGAAGAGGAGCCGCTCCTTGTTCGAACCTTCACCTGGTTCTCAGCCCCCACTCCAGCCTCTTCACGATATCACGGAGGGGGATACTGAGTTCATACCTTCTCCGCATCCGTCTGAAAATCCTACCGTTACCCCGATAGATCATCCTAGCTTGGCTCGTAATCCATTTGCGGGTCATCCAGATCTGGACCCGGCCTCTCATGATATCTCCTTCGACGAGGCTACTGGTGAACACCTTCTCCCTCGCAATCCTATGGTACGGGTGCTTGATGAGGCTAAGTCCCTGGACCTTGATTTGCTTACCACTTGGGTTGTAACCCTGGGGGATGAAGCTAAGGCAAACATCGACCGGGTCGCCGAGGAAACCAAGAAGCTGATGGGGCATCATGCCCGATTGGTCAAGGCTGGGGAGGAAATCGGGAGCGCCAATATTCGACTGCGGTTAATGGTTTCTGACCAGGCTAAACAACTTGCTGATCAAGCCATCCAGATTTCTCAGCATGAGGCTGCATCTAGGAAATTAAAGAAGACTATGGAAGAGGTCAATAGGGCAGAGTTGTGGAAAATGGAAGCCACCTGTAAGGAACAGATTGACATGGCTATAGCAATAGTGGATGAGGTTCGGAAAGCGGATCTCGAGCGGGTAGAGGATTTATCCGGGAGGCTGACCGCTCGCGATACCGATCTAAAGGATGAGATGGAGGCGATGAGGAAATCCCTTCAGGCTAACCGCTCGCGATACCGATCGGAGAGGGATGCTGCCGTTGCAAAGCTATTGGCTTCTGAGGTCCAAATGAGGGAGTTCGAGGAGAACGAGGGGATGATGGATGAGATGGTCCAGGATATGTACTTCCGTACTTGGAAATAGGGTAACTTATCCTGGATGGATGATTATCCCCGAGTCATGGCCAGGATTTATCTCAGGGCTCTGGAGGAGGCCAAGGCTGATGCGGATAAGGAGGGTGGCGAGATCTTCAGAATGGATGTGGTTATGGCCCAGTTCACCAAGGAGGAGAAAGTGGCGGTGAAGGAGGGTATGTGGCTGCTTACCGTTGAGGGGGTAGGTGTGCAGGTAGAGGATGATGATCAAGATGATCAAGGAGCAGATGCTGGTAAGTCTTCCCTTTTAGTCTTTCCATTAACTTGGTAGCTTATCATTAATGAATTCTTTCCTTGATCGGACAGGTGGTCAGCAGGACAAGGGTAAAGCTCCGATGTAGCCGCCTTCTTGACTTGACCTGGATATCTTTTTGTTTACTTGACATGGTTGTATATGTTAGTCTCAAAATAGTAACGTAACTTTTAGGTTGTAATTATGTTACTTGTAATAAACAACTTTATTCTTGGCGTGTAACTTCTTCTTCTTTTTTTAACTTAAGCTGATTCTGTCGTATTTGAATGCTTTTGTTATTTTGACATGTTGTATAAGAAATATAGCTATGCATATGTTTGTGATTCAATGGTGTTTGATGTCAAGTTCTTGCTTAAAACATAATTTCATATCTTGCAATGTTATTGTGATGTGTGAATAAATTATAGCCACGTATTTATACACAAAAGAAGAAAGTACCGCCCTTCATGTTTTAGTTGTAGACGGCAGCTTTGAAGGTCTTGTGTGACCGAGTATGGGATGCAGCCGAGTGTCCAGTTGTGAGTTCCTATTCCCATTAGCGAGTGTCTCCTACTCGGTGTCCTGTACTTTAGGGATCGTTATAGAGGATAGGAGGAAAGTTCTTTAAATAAAATTGAAATATGAGAAATAGTAAAACTTCCAATCACGGAAGGCCTTCGATGTGCTTAAGTTCGTGGCAAACGGGTTTTGTAGTCACTTTCCCTAGCTGTGGGTCTTGGAGACATTTTTCACCCATCTTATGCCTCCGCGGGGAGTATCTTTTTTACCACGGCCGTACTTAAGACACATCGGAGCCGAGATCGCGCACAGTAACTACCCGGGCCATTATGGCCCGTAATCGTGGTTATTATTCGATTTACTGTGGCCGGCTAGCATGGGTGTCGATCGTCAACCGTGAACTACCCCTGGCTGGCCACACCTTATGTTGGGGCTTAAAGTAGGTTCACGGCTGCCGGCGAGCCGAACGCCGTAATGAGCTGCCTCGGCTATAGTCGGCCTTCTCGGTGGCTTATAATCGGCTCATTACAGTTGGCTTTAAGGGTCGTCGCGAGCAATGAGTTAACCCACAGCAGAGGGATGCCGGAGCAAAAGTGTCTCATTGGCGAGGGCGTAGATTCGCATAGTACCTGTTAGGTCTTGCCCAGGAGAAGTCGCGCTGTGGAGTGCCTTGAATGGGAATGTTATTTGCATAGGATTTCGTTCAACGGAAAAGGATAAAGTTAACAAGCAGCCAAGATATAAAGGAACAAGTTAAAAAGAGACAAGTTTTTTAAAGTGGTTCGGCACGAAAATGCCTACGTCCACTGATTCTCTTTGTTAATTCACTTCATATGGGCAGTACAAGTTAAGAAAAGTATCGACGAAGGTGTTGGATGTTCCATGCCCTCTGGAACACCTCCCCGTCCACTGTTGACAAAATATAAGCTCCATTGTGGAGATCTTTATGAATTACATATGGTCCGTCCCAGATTGGATCTAGTGCTCCGGGGCGCGGGAAGATTCGCTTGAGGACAAGATCTCCCTCTTGTAAGCTACGACGCTTGACTTTGGAGTTGTATTGCGCTGCTACTTTTTGCTTGTGAGCTGATGTTTTGAGTGCTGCATCATTTCTTCTTTCTTCAATTAGATCCAAAGACATGTGGAGGAGCTCTTCGTTCTCTTCTGGGTTATAGTGGATCCTACGGTGGGAAGGCACTATAGTTTCAACTGGGAGCATAGCCTCCGATCCGTATGCCAAAGAGAAAGGAGTATGCCCCGTTGATGTTCTGAAAGATGTGCGATAGGCCCACAGTGCCGTAGGGAGTTCATCCACTGAAGCGCCTTTTGACTTTTCGAGTTTCTTTTTTATTAGAGTTTTGAGAATTTTGTTGATGGCTTCGACTTGTCCGTTTGCCTGGGGATAAGCTACGGATGAGAAGCTTTTGTGAATTTCGTGCTCTTGGCACCAGTTGGCGAACTCCTCGCTGTCAAACTGAAGTCCATTGTCCGATATGATTTTGAATGGGACTCTGTTCCTGCACAGAACATTTTTGATCAAGAAGTTAATAACTTTTGCTGAAGATAACTTATTTAGGGGTTCTGCTTCCACCCATTTGGTGAAATAGTCGACTGCCACTTTAGCATATTTGGCCCCGCCTCGGCCCATTGGCAGTTCGCCAATCAAGTCAATTCCCCATACTGCAAAGGGCCAAGGGCTGGTCATTTGAGTAATCTCAGTTGTGGGTAGCCGTGGAATCTTAGCAAACTACTGACATCTGTCACATTTTCCGATGAAATCTAAGGCATCCTTGCTTAAGGTGGGCCAGAAATATCCATATCGGATTAACTTTTTTGCCAAAGTCTTCCCTCCAGTGTGATCTCCGCAGCTTCCTTGATGGATGTTGGATAAGATTTCCTTGGCTTCCCTTCCAGCGACACACCTTAATAAGGGGTTAGAGAAACCGCGCCGATAGAGGGTGCCCTCTTGTATGGTGTAGCGGGAAGCTTTCCTCAAGATTTTCTTGACTTCGTTACTCCCGTTGGGCAGTGTGCCACTGTGTAAGTAGTCTCGGATGGGAGTCATCCAAGTTGCTTCTTCGGTTGCAGCTATCAGATTCACTTGCTCAAAACTTGGGGTCAGTTGCTTTGAGATGGCTACTGCTCCGGAAATAGCACCGTCTCTCATGCTAGCTTGCTTTGCCAATTCGTCGGCCTCTTGGTTCTTTTCCCGAGGGATGTGTTTGATTAAATAGTGATCCAATTGATTGCGAAGCAACTTGGTCTTCTTTAAATATGCTATGAGTCGTTCTTCTCAAGCTTGGAATTCTTCTAGTATTTGATTTACAATAAGTTGAGAATCACTATGAAGACACAAAGAATTGGCTCCGATTTCTAAGGCAAGTTCTAATCCAACTATCACTGCTTCATACTCTGCATCGTTGTTGGTGGCATCGAATTCCAACCTTATAGCATAGTGTAGCTTATATCCCTTGGGAGTGATTATTACCACACCTGCCCCCGAGCCTTGTTCGTTTGACGCACCATCCACAAAGAGATTCCACTTTATGTCTTCTGCTATTTCCGATTGCTCCTTACCTTTGTTGGTAGTGAATTCGGCAATGAAATCGGCCATGGCTTGTCCCTTGATGGCGGTGCGAGGATGGTAGGTGATATCATATTGACTTAGTTCAATGCACCATTTAAGTAGTCGCCTAGAAGTGTCGGGACGATGGAGTACCTGCCTTAGTGGTTGATCGGTCAGAACTCTGATGGAATGGGACTGGAAATAGTGATGCAGTTTCTGTGATGTGATTAGTAAACAGTACGCTAGTTTCTCAAGTTTAGGATATCTGGCTTCCGCCCCTGTAAACCTCTTGCTCACAAAGTATACTGGCCGCTGCGTGCGTTTGTCTTCTCTCACCAATGCGGCGCTTAGAGCATGAGATGACACAGCAAGATATAGGTATAGCTCTTCGCCTTTGTTCGGAGTTGAGAGTACTGGTGGTCTCTGGAGGTGTTCGATTAAGTTAAGGAAAGCTGTTAAGCATTCGTCAGTCCATTCGAATTTTCCTTTCTCTTTCTTTAGAGCTTCGAAGAAGGGGATGCATTTGTCGGTCGCTTTAGAGATGAATCTGCTCAGGGCGGCTACCTTCCTATTTAGGCTTTGCATTTCCTTTCGGGTAGAAGGTATCCTGATATCTTTCAGAGCTCGGACTTGTTCAGGGTTTGCTTCAATTCCTCTGGCATGGACGATGAATCCTAGAAACTTTCCTGATGATACCCCGAAGGAGCACTTTAGAGGATTCAGCTTCATTCCATATTGGCGAAGTACTTGAAACATTTCATCCAGGTGGCTTACGTGATCGTCGGCTTCCCATAACTTTATCAGCATGTCATCCACATAAACTTCCATAGTTTGTCCTATTAGCCCCGCAAACATCTTGTTGACGAGGCGCTGATAGGTGGCTCCTGCGTTTTTAAGTCCGAAAGGCATTACCTTGTAGCAGTACAATCCCTGGTCAGTGATGAAACTAGTGTGGTCTTGATCGGGAGCATGCATAGGAATTTGGTTATATCCTGAGTATGCGTCCATAAAAGATAAGAGTTCGTGCCCGGCTGTGCTGTTCACAAGCTGATCGATTCGGGGAAGTGGGAAGCAATCCTTCGGGCAGGCGTCATTTAAGTTGGAGAAGTCAATGCATGTTCGCCACTTCCCATTAGCCTTCTTTACCAGCACCGGGTTGGCGATCCACTCGGGGTAGATGGCTTCTCGTATGAAGTCATTGGCAAGTAGGTTCTTTACTTCTTCATCGAAGGCTACTGATCGTTCTGCCCCCATACTTCTCTTTTTCTGTTTTACTGGCGCCTTGGTAGGATCAATGTTTAGTACGTGGCATGCTATGTCAGGGGAGATTCCGGTCATGTCAGCGTGTGACCATGCAAATACATCCAAGTTGTGACGGAGAAAATCAATGAGTTGTTCCTTCAACTCTGCTTTTAGTTGGGACCCGACTTTCAATAGTCTACTCGAGTCATGTCTGTCTACAGATACAAATTAAATAGCCTCTGCAGGCTCAGCGGTGGCCTCCTCCTCTTTGTCCCTGGGGTCTAATTCATTGAAAAGGTCGCTGGTATATCGAAGAGGAGGGGCTTTCTTTAGTTGCTATGCTTCCAAACTTTTTGTGCAGTGGGAAATCTCTACACTCTTCCCTTTATCCTTCCTGTGGTTGTTGCGAAGTTCAGTTACATAGCAATCTCGAGCAATGTCCTGGTCTCCCTCTACTTCCCCTAATCCATTGTCCGTTGGAAATTTCATCTTCAAGCACCATGGGGCTAGGACAATTTGGAAGTCAGACAAGGCTGGCCTTCCTAAGAAGGCGTTGTAGGCCGAGTGGTTTTCTATCAGCACAAATGTCTGTTTCCGTACAACGGAGCGGGGATGACTTCCAATTTCAACAAAGAGGTCCAGTCGCCCGAGGGGCATCTTCGCATTTCCTGTGAGACCGTGTAGTGGTTTATTGTAGGGAAGAACATCTTTTAATGACAGCTTCATTTTGTCAAAGGCATGCTTGAATAGGATATTCACTGAGCTTCCAGTGTCTACTAGAATTCGGAAAACCTCGGTTGGACCAAGCCGGGCAGAGATAACCATGGGATCCGTGTGAGGGTACTGCCTTCCCTCCAAGTCACGCCTACTGAACGTGATGTCACCATTCTCTATCCGCTTCGGGTGGCGTTCTTCTATAATAGAATTGACGCATTCTTCATTGTTTCTAAGTGACTTTCCGTACCTTTCCATCTCTGCCCAGCTTCCGTCGGCGATGTGTGGCCCTTCCGAGATGGTATGGACCACTATCTTCTCTTGACTGGAGCCGCTGGCGTTGCGATTTCCTCTGCCTATTTCTAGGGAGGGTAGCCTTGGGTTCTCATTGGCATGAACTGGAGTCCTGTTCTGGCCTTTTACATAGCGTTCTAGCCTTCTTCTTCTGATGTGTTCTTCAATCAAGTCCCGGAGATGATGGCATTCGTTGGTATCATGCCCATGGGATTCGTGGAAGCGGCAGAATTTTCCAGACTTAATTGTGTTATCTGATTCCTTCTTGTGCGGGGGGCGTTTGTATTTAACTTCGTCTTGAGTGGCCAGGAAGATGTTTTCGATCGTTTCATTCAACGGGGTGTAAGCGTCAAATCTCGGTCCTGGCCGATATAGACGCTTTTCTCCCTTCTTGCCCCCAGCGTTGTCTCTAGAATCATTTCTTCGAACGTCCTTTGCTACAGCGGGCATGTTACCGTGAGCTGCCTTATTTTGTTGCCATGTCTGCCTCTCAGTGGCAGTGTCTTCAAGTCTCATATATTTCCTAGCTTCATGGAAGAAATCGGGTAAAGTAGCTGGTTTTTCTTTGGTCAATCTTCTAGCAAATTTAGTATCCGGATGCACACCACTACAGAGGGCCATTAAGATAAGCTTCTCATCGGCATCTTGGACTGCGGCCGCTGCGGCATTGAATCAGGTTAGATATTGCTGCACTTTCTCTCCAGGTTTCTGTTTGATACTGGATAAGGAATAAGCATCCTTGGGTTGCTCCACATGAATGCGGAATTGGCTGATGAATTTTTCTTTCAACATTTCCTATGAGCTGATGGATCCTTGGGGTAGATGGAAGAACCAGGAGGTAGCTAGATCTGCTAAGAATAGCGGAAAGCATTTTCACAGCACTCCTTCTGTTGCTCCACTCATGAGCATATGTTGTGTGTATCTCTGTAAGTGTACAACGGGGTCAGAGGTTCCTTTGTAAGGTTCCATCGTTGGCATTTTCCATTCTCGGGGGTAATGGCAATTTCGATATTGCGGGCGAAAGGGCTGGTTACCCTAGCGCATATTCCTCTGTCTCTTTGATCCCATTGGACGCACTCTCTGAACAACGTGCCATCCTTTCATCAGAATTTGGAGCAGATAAAAATGAGTTTGGTTCTTCTCTATGGGATTGATTCCGTCTAGATGACCTGTAGGGATGGTATCGTCTATTATTCCTAATATTTTCCAGTGGCTATCTTTGGTCTTCTGGGAGCATGCTAGGGTCAGCTACAGTTGGCCCTTGCCTCGATCTTCCCCTGCTGGGTTTTGATCTAAGCACTTCCTCGGGTCGAACTTCATGCTGGACTCTAGCTCGGCCCCGTTCATTGGCGTTTCCGTGGTTAGGCAGCATGACAAGCTCGGCTACAGTTGACCTCTGCCTGGTACCTCCCCCGTTGGGTTCGGTTCCAAGCGTTTCCTCGGGTCGGAGTTCGGACTGAGTTCGTTCTCGGCTCCTACCACGGCCGCTTCTATCGTTAGCTTCTTCGAAGAAGGAAGATCTTTGTTACCTCTGAGATCCTCCAGACTGGGACTCACCCCATGATTCAGTGTTGCGGTTGGACTCTTCAGCATCCCGTAAGCGTGACATGAGTTGGTCCACCAAGGCTCCCTGTTGGATTGTGAAGCGGTTAGTCACTTCAGCCACAACCCGGTCTAGATCTGCCCTAGTAATTGCTACCGGCTGTCCCGTGGCAGGGGTTGTCGGATTTGCCTGACCTTCATTTGGTACTGCTATTGGAATGGGATGATTTACATGATCTATGACCACTGGATCTGGAACACTGCTAGTTGTGATGTTCTTTCCTTTGTTAACGTCTTTTTTCTGCCTGGGAGGCATGTTTTCCAAGTAATGAACGACGCTGTTAGGAAGAAGGTTAAGTGGGAGAAGCTGAAGCTTCGAGCTCCCGTTCTCAGTGAAAGCACTAAAAATGTTTGCACAAAAAAATGGGCAAACACCTCCAAGTCGTATGATTTAGTTGATTTTATGTTGTTTTTAGTGATCTGGGTGATTTATGCAAATATATGAAAAGCAGGGACTAAACTGTAAAAGACACACAGATTTATAGTGGTTCGGCCAGAATGTGCCTACGTCCACTTTATATGTTATTCTCCTTTACTGTTCAGATTATAAGTACAAAGCTTTGATACAAGTATATGAAAGTTGTTTTAAAGTTCTATCCGTGCTTGAGCTCTCAAACTTGTCCGCCATTGTTGTACCCCTACCCCTCTATTTATAGAGTGAGGCTGGGGGTAGGGGTCTTGGATGTATGTAGCTGCTTGTGGGCCTGGGCTGATGTAATCTGGCCTGGCAACGTTGGTTCGGTGATCCCCTGGTCCGGTGGAGAGCGGAGAAAAGGGATGGTTCGGTGATTGGTTGGTCCGGTAGTGGTTGGGATTGGTTCTGGTTCGGTAGTGGTTGGGATTGGTTCTGGTTCGGTAGTGGTTGGGATTGGTTCTGGTTCGGTAGTGATGCTTTGGTTGGTTCGGTAGGCATGGGAAAGGAGTTGGTTCGGCAGGGTCTTGGAATGGGAAGGGAGTTGGTTCGGCAGGGTCTTGGAGATAGCTGGTTCGGTAGGCATGGAAGGGAGTTGGTTCGGCAGGGTCTTTCCTAGTCTTGATTCGGCATCAGTGATCTGATGGTCTTGGTCCGGTAGAAACTTGGCCAACAGTGCATATTCATTTGCTTTTGATTTGAATTGGTATGATGAATTTTACAAATTTTGGTGTATTGGTCCAATTTTATGAAAATCCTTCTATGGATATTTGGACATTGATATTCGGGGTGTATCGAAGAGCCTTTAAGGCTGGGTTGTCGCTTGGTGTAAATCTCTAGTCGTGGTTGCTCGCTCGATCGCTCCCGAATCGTTTTGGCCTTCATGGCCTAGGCAAATTGTTGCCCATACCAGGTGTTCAGACGTCTGGATATCAATTCCAAACGTCTGGATATGCCTTCTGGAGAAAAGAATATATGGTAGAAAATAAAAATTGCAGAAAACAGAATCAGACGTCTGAAAGAACCTTTCAGACGTTTGAAACACCTTGTCAGATGTCTGATACCACCTTTCAGACGTCTGAAACACCTTGTTAGACGTCTGAAGCCTTCTTTCAGACATCTGGATGGTTTCTGAATTTCCAGAACCTAAATCCAAACGTCTGGATTGACCCCCAGATGTCTGGAACCGTGTATTTTTGCATGTTTAGGCTTTCCTTGATTGAATTTCCATTGTTTATCGATTTTAGTTGCTCCGATTAGTTGTTATCACTTTTATCGACCTTGATGACCTCTTTTTCGGGATTTTTGTGAATATCCATTTTGATGGATTTGGTATCGATTTCTTTGGATTTAATTCACGTCTTCGTATGTGAATCTTTGGTGATTGATTGTTTCTACAATCATTTTTGTGATTTGTCACTTCTAAATACAAAGGTTTCTATACTAGTAGTAAATACTCAATCTCTTTCATCAAAATGATTTCGATACTATTTTAAATATAAAGCTCTCTTTTAAAACCGTTTTGCAATCTATTAGTATATACAAACCTTTACCTCATTCGTATGAGAAATCTAATTAAACGGCTTAGTAAAACAAGTGGTATGAAACGCTTGCGTTTACTTTGTCGGTTAATTCTTGGACTTGTTCGATTGAACTCTTGTGACAATTTTCGAGTGGAAATCTACAATTTGTTCGTAAATATTTAAGTTAAGCTAGTTGTTGTGGGACATGAAGCTAAACTCTTGTATTTACTAGCTTAGTGTAATCGACACTTCTTGATGATCGATGATGATCATTTTATGATTTAGACTAGCGATGTGCGATGTCTCTTTGTCCGCATGGTGGACTACACCCCGTTATGTTGAGCTTCGTCTCATTTTTATAGGCTAGCGACCGATGGTTTTATGGAGTTCGGTTCATCGGGCGTTCGTTGTACTACGTCATTGTTCTGTATTATTTGTGTTCAGGTTCAACGGGCGTTCACTATACTACGTCGTTGTGCCTGATTATTTGAGTTTGGTTCATCGGGCGTAACGCTATACTACGTCGATGTTCTGTATTATTTGAGTTTGGTTCCTCGGGCGTTCGCTGTACTACGTCGTGGCACCGGCTCTATGGTTAGCGACCATGGGTTAGCGACCCGTTTGTGATGCACATATTGGTGAGTTTTCATGCTCTCGTTTGTGATAGGCCTCCCCCTTTGTGATTTCTGGATTTCTGGTTGTGATTTCTTTAATTTGTGTTTCACCAATTCTTATGTGATTGGCATTGATATGTTTTGCCAATATTTGTGTTTTGGTGAATAATTTAAAGAATGTGATTCTTTTTGGTGTTTCGAGATGATTTGAGATATTGTATGATTTTTGTTGTTATTTGATGTATACTTGACACAGTATGACATTTTTGTTATCATACGTTTTTGGTCATATCTCTTATCCTATATCATTTTATCTGATATTTATAGCTAGACTGATTCGTTTATTATTTTCTTCTTAAATAATACTCAGGTCAGACCGAGGTATTTCAGGTGCTTCTGCTTGACTTCTTTTCAGGGTCCTTCACCTGACTTTTGGCTAACTACTTTATCATAATAGTTTTTGTTAATATACATTTGAGATATAGACTCCTTGATGTATATTCATTCTTTTGTCTAGCACCTGCATCTATTCTTTTGTGATGTAGTGGATCTTATATGACCACTATTTTGATGTATACTTTAATGTGTTATGTTCATATCTGTTTCTGCCTTTGTGATATGAATGTCTATGACTGATTTGTGTTATGTTTATTTCTATATTCTTTTTCGAAGTCCACATAGCCACTGTGTGGTTGCTTTGAGTTTGTATTTGATATGTCATATTTCCTCTTTAAATGAAATGTAAGTTATATTATCTGACATATCGGTGCTCGCACAAAGCAATTACATAGATGGTCGCGCCTCAACAGCCTTATTCTTCGTACTAGTCGATGGCATTACCACGTAGTGTCCTTGGCTAGCGTGGGTGTAGAGGTGGGGCATCATAGCTTGTTATCAGAGCCAAACTGCAGAACAATGTAGAATATTTTAGCAAGGATCGTTGTCCTAAGTCTTTCTTAGGAATCGTGCCATAGGATTTAATTTGAGTCTTCGTACCGTTTTATCCTATTTTCTTTTATGATTCCTTGTTTTGTCAATCATGTTTGTTTGATATTCATTTTGTGAATAACCTTTTTCCTCTTCTGTCTTTTTCTTTCTTTCTTAAAGAAGAAGAGAAATGGTTAGATCTGGCAGCCCTAGCGCTGGTCAATCCAGTAGCCCTTCTCTGGATGGCGTATTTATGTCTGCCCAACAACTTTTGGATCTTGTAAAGAATCAAAGGTTTATCTGTGCTCTGAGTAAGAACCCCGAAAAGGTTTTACCTTTGAAACTTGAAGTTCCTTTCGACCAGCTTATAGATATTACTCTTCAACTTTAAGAGGCCGATAAAGAAATTGATGTTGAAGTTGTTGATGCCAAACAAAACTTCAACATCAACAAGAAGAGGCACATTAAGTTCAAAAGTCCTAATCCCAACAAAAAAGGGAAGCATGCAATTTCGATAGCAAAGACTCCTACCACTAGTCGTGGACAATGCTACAATTGTGGTTCTACGGACCACTATGCAAAGGAGTGTCTGAAACCCCTTTATTATCGCTATTGCAAAAGTTTGAGTCATCATATATCTGCATGTCCCATACTTCAAAGCAAGAAGGAGGGAAAGCTAAATGTTGTGCAAGCCCCTAGTACCACTTCTCTTGGTTAAGGTATTTCTCCTTCTATCCTTGATGACATTATTATGTTTTGTGATCATTCTATTCGAGTTCTTTTGGATACGGGTGCATCCCACTCTTTTATATCAAAAGAACTTGTTGATACTTTTTCTTTAAATATTTTGGGCTTGATGAATTCACTGAGAATTGCGAATCCGGTTGGTGGATCCGCAACACTTAGTTTCCTTTGTAAAGATGTTGAGATTATTTTATGTAATTATTCTTTCTGAGCCGATTTGCATGTTATGCGTTACTTAGGCTTCGGAATTGATTTTTTGGGAAAGGATTGGCTTGATCATTATGAAGCCCACATCCTATGTCCTAAGCAGGCTATCTATCTTCGACATCCTTAATCTGTTAAGCACATTTCTATTTTTTCTTAATGATTTCGGTTTCCAATTCGGTGACATCATTTTATTCTTTAAACCTACATGATGAGGAAAATTTTATTTCTCTCATTCAAATAGTTTGTGAATTTTCCGGTATGTTTGAGCTTGTCTTAGGATTATCACCTAAGCAATCTATTGAGTGATGCTAAGGTCTTTTCAGCTCGACTTTGCCACCAGTTTTCATCTGCTACGAGTTGCGGAGGATAGCGTTCCACTTATCGCATTCCGCACTTGTTATGATTCTTATGAGTGGTTCGTTATGTCATTCGGTTTGACGAACCTTCTACCTTAATTCATCCATTTTGTGAATCGAGTATTCTATGAATATCTCGATGAGTTTATCCTTGTATTTATTGATTATGGATGAAAAAACAATTTAAAATTTGCAAATCTATTTAATAAGATATTTATAATTATGACTGGATTTTGATCTTAAAACGAGCAAAGAATATTTGTAAATTTTATAAGAGGCATGTTTATCATATAGAAGATGACTTTTTGTTGTTTTGCCCATTGAATGCTTTAATAATTCTGGTCGATGCGCTTGATCAACATTATCGATAGGAATCTCCTAAACGCTATGATGAGACAGTCATACACAATAAATTGACTTGTAATAAGTAAATTTTTCTAAAAAGATGATTACATAAAGTTAATCATAATTTTGAAAGTCTTAGCTTTTCGGGAAAGAGGATCGATTAAAGGAACTCTTTTCCGATCCTTTTATTCTTGCGATTCCAGAAGGGAACCAAGAATTAATTGTTTATACCGATACTAGTCGTATTGGTTTGAATGCCGTTCTCATGCAAAAGGGAATGTGTTATCACATATGTTTCTTGAAAATTAAAGCCTGTCGAGACTAGATATGCCATTCATGATCTGGTGCTCGCGGCTATTTTTTTCGCCTTTTGAATTTGGCATTATTATCTTTTGGGAGAGAAATTTGTTCTCTACTCCGATCATAAATCTTTTAAATAATTGTATTCTCAAAAAGAAACTTAATTTGCGTCAACAACGTTGGCTCGAATTCCTTGCATTTTATGATCTTGATATTTCTATACTTTCGGAAAGGGTAATCGAGTTGCTGATGCCCTTAGTCGTATTCAACAAGCGGTTATTTCTATGATGATATCCGAATGGAGTGATCTCGAGACTTTATCCACTTGTGAGATTCGAGATCGTGAATCTGATTCATGTTCATCTCTTGTTTTGTGTAGCCTTGAGGCTCATCCTTCTTTTGGACCGTACCTCTTTTGACTAAACTCTATGTGAAATTAAATTGCATGGAGTTCCCACTTCTATTGTTAGTGACCGTGATCCATTATTTTATTAGTGGATTTTGGTAAGGTCTTCAAAAGCTTTGGGAACAGAGCTTAATTTTAGCACCGCTTATCATCTTCAGTCCGATGGACAAACCGAGCGTGTGAATCCAACTCTTGAGGATCTTCTTCGTGCATGTGTTCTATATTTTGGTGGAAGTTGGGAAGATCATATTTCTCTTGTTGAGTTTTCTTCCTATAACAGCTTCCAATCTAGTATTGGTATGGCACCTTTCGAGGCACTCTACGGAAGGCCGTGCCGATCTCCTTCGTGTTGGCATGAAGCCAGTGAGAAGCTGGTTTAGGGTCCAGATTTTGTTGGTATTCATTTGTGTTTCATCTATGAAGGGTGTTGTGCGTTTCAGTCGATCGGGAAAATTAGCACCTCGATATATTGGTCCATTTCCCATCACTGAACGTATTGGTTCCGTGGCTTATCGCTTATTATTACCGACTCAATTTTCTACTATTCATGACGTATTTCACGTCTCTCAACTACGGAAATACCTTAGGGATTCCGATTCTATTCTTGAGCCCGGTGTTATTGAAAAAATTGAAGTTTCACCAAATTTGACTTATGAGCAACATTCTATTCATATCATTACTTCGGAGGTTAAACGCCTTCGAAATAAAGATGTTCTTCTTATGAAAGTTCTATGGTCCTCAAATCCTAAGGATTGCTCTTGGGAATCTTGAGAATTCATCGAGCAAACACATCCGGACTTACTCTTTCGGGTGAACTTCTCATTTCAAAATTTCTTCTTTTGTGTTGATATGCTTTTATGGTTGTAACTTTTTATTTTATTTTACGATTGTGAGGACGCAATTTCTTTAAGGAGGGGAGTCTGTAACAACCCGCATATTTTACGATTGTAAATGTAAATGTTTTATTTAAATATAGCATTGTTAATCGGATTAAAGTCTGAAAAGCTACATTTTGTAAACAGTCGAATTGGGACTCGAGATCACTTCTGTTGAGTCCAAAATGACTTTTACATCTTTTTTGAGTATAAACATCGATATGTTTGGAGTTGAGTGAATTTTGCTATTTTTCATTTATGGCTTTGGGTTGGGTTTCAGCCCATCAACCCATCTAATACCCTAACGCTCCACTCTCCTCTTCATTCACTCATTCTATTTCCTAACTCTCAAGCTTTCAAGAGAAATGGGGGAAAAAGATTGGAAATAGAAATTCCAAGCCCTAGTTTCCTTTGCAAATTCAAGTTCTTGCTCCAAAATCAAAGAGAAGCTTAGGTAAGCATCCTCTTCATCTTCTCCATCTCATTTTCTCTTCAATTTCAGAAATTTCCTAAACCCTAACTTAGGAAATGTTTTTCTTTTGAGCTTAGATTGAAGCTTCTTGGGTTAAAATTGAAGAGTGATTGTTCTTGCCTTGCTCTATAGCTTCTCTCTTGTGTTTCTGGTTTAAAGGTGAGTTCTTTAACTCACATCTACGCCTATAGCTATCATTGTTGTTAGGTATGAATTCCTAACATTTGTGCATATTCATTTGCTTTTGATTTGAATTGGTTTGATGAATTTTCCAAATTTTGGTGTATTGGTCCAATTTTATGAAAATCCTTCTACGGATATTTGGACATTGATATTCGGGGTGTATCGAAGTGCCTTTAAGGCTGGGTTATCGCTTGGCGTAAATCCCTAGTCGTCGTTGCTCGCTCGATCGCTCCGGAATCGTTTTGGCCATCATGGCCTAGGTAAATTGTTGCCCATACCAGGTATTCAGACGTCTGGACATCAATTCCAGACGTCTGGATAGGCCTTCTGGAGAAAAGAATATACGGCAGAAAATAAAAATTATAGAAAACAGAATCAGACGTCTGAAACAACCTTTCAGACGTTTGAAACACCTTGTCAGACATCCGATACCACCTTTCAGATCTCTAAAACACCCTGTCAGGCGTCTGAAGCCATCTTTCAGACGTCTGGATGGTTTCTGAATTTCCAAAACCTAAATCCAGACGTCTAGATTGACCCCCAGAAGTCTGGAACCGTGTATTTTTGCATGTTTAGGCTTTCCTTGATTGAATTTCCATTGTTTATCGATTTTAGTTGCTCCGATTAGTTGTTATCACTTTTATCGACCTTGACGACTTCTTTTTCAGGATTTTTGGGAATATCCATTTTGATGGATTTGGTATCGATTTCTTTGGATTTAATTCACGTCTTCGTATGTGAATCTTTGGTGATTGATTGTTTCTACAATCATTTTTGTGATTTGTCACTTCTAAATACAAAGGTTTCTATACTAGTAGTAAATACTCAATCTCTTTCATTAAAACGATTTCGATACTATTTTAAATATAAAGCTCTCTTTTAAAACCGTTTTGCAATCTATTAGTATATACAAACCTTTACCTCATTCGTATGAGAAATCTAATTAAACGGCTTAGTAAAACAAGTGGTATGAAACGCTTGCGTTTACTTTGTCGGTTAATTCTTGGACTTGTTCGATTGAACTCTTATGACAATTTTCGAGTGGAAATCTACAATTTGTTCGTAAATATTTAAGTTAAGCTAGTGGTTATGGGACATGAAGATAAACTCTTATATTTACTAGCTTAGTGTAATCGACACTTCTTGATGATCGATGATGATCATTTTATGATTTAGACTAGCGATATGCGATGTCTCTTTGTCCACATGGTGGACTGTACCCCGTTATGTTGAGCTTCGTCTCATTTTTATAGGCTAGCGACCTATGGTTTTATGGAGTTCGATTCATCGGGCGTTCGTTGTACTACGTCTTTGTTCCATATTATTTGTGTTCAGGTTCATCGGGCGTTCGCTGTACTACGTCGTTGTGCCTGATTATTTGAGTTTGGTTCATCGGGCGTAACGCTGTACTATGTCGATGTTCTGGTTCTTTTGAGTTTGGTTCCTCGGGCGTTCGATGTACTACGTCGTGGCACCGACTCTATGGTTAGCGACCATGGGTTAGCGACCCGTTTGTGATGCACGTGTTGGTGAGTTTTCATCCTCCCGTTTGTGATAGGCCTCCCCTTTGTGATTTCTAGATTTCTGGTTGTGATTTCTAGAATTTGTGTTTCACCAATTTTTATGTGATTGGCATTGATATGTTTTCAATATTTGTGTTTTGGTGAATAATTTAAAGAATGTGATTCTTTTTGGTGTTTCGAGATGATTTGAGATCTTGTATGATTTTTGTTATTATTTGATGTATACTTGACACAATATGACATTTTTGTTATCATACGTTTTTGGTCATATCTCTTATCCTATATCATTTTATCTGATATTTATAGCTAGACTGATCCGTTTATTATTTTCTTCTTAAATAATACTCGAGTAAGACCGAGGTATTTCAGGTGCTTCTGCTTGACTTCTTATCAGGGTCCTTCACCTGACTTTTGGCTAACTACTTTATCATAGTAGTTTTTGTTAATATACATTTGAGATATAGACTCCTTGATGTATATTTATTCTTTGTCTAGCACTTGTATTTATTCTTTTATGATGTAGTGGATCTTATATGACCACTATTTTTATGTACACTTTTATGTGTTATGTTCATATCTGTTTCCGCCTTTGTGATATGAATATCTGTGACTGATTTGTGTTATGTTTATTTCTATATTTGTTTCCGAAGTCCACATAGCCACTGTGTGGTAGCTTTGAGTTTGTATTTGATATGTTGGATTTCCTCTTGAAATGAAATGTAAGTTATATTATCTGACATATCGGTGCTCGCACAAAGCAATTACACAGAAGGTCGCTCCTCAATAGCCTTATTCTTCGTGCTAGTCGACGGCATTACCCCGTAGTGTCCTTGGCTAGCGTGGGTATGGAGTTAGGGCGTCATAAGTTACTTCAATTTCAATTATTAGATTATCTATTATTATGTAAGTATCTTTACAGTTTTATTCATCATTAATAGATATTTCCTTTTCACATTTTATTCTTCCATATATAGTATTATTGAATATTAACTCCATTTCTAAATATGTTCCAATGTTCACTGAAGTTATAATCATTCAATTTATATAGTATTCATTTTAATTATAAATGGCTTCAATATTAATTCAAGTTTATAATTGTTTACTTACAGTATTCACCTATACCATTCAATCTGATTATAGATAGTTTAAATGTTAACTTAAGCTTATAATCATTTCTCTTACATTATTCACTTCTACTACATTTAATTAGCAGCATTTCAAACTATTAACTTTAGCTTATAACAATTTATAACATTAGAATTCTTATTTATAGAAAAATTCTATTGAGTTCTTTCATTATACTTAAGCTTTACTTGTATAATATTCTATTACATATTTCTATTAACATTTCAACTTTTAATATTTTGGTATGTTATATATTGTTCTAAGAATGTAATTTAATGTTACACAAGTTTATCTTATTCACTTTAGTAAAAAAAATGTTTAATAATTACAACTTCTAAAATTTTATTATTCTTAAACCCGTAAGTTACAAATTTCCAAATTTTTATCTATTTCATTAATCATTTTAACATCAAATTTCTTATTTTCATTTTAGAACTTTCCAATTATTAATATAGTCAAGATTCCATTCTTTATAATAATTTCAATTTCTAATTTATAGAAACTTAAGAACTAAACAACCGGGTTTCTTTTTAATTATTTCAAAATAATATATATAATCAAATCTTTTAGATATATCTAATCATATTTGGAATTCAAAACCAAGATTGATTTATCAAAACAACTGTGTAGTAAAATTACTACAACGGTCTTCCCACTTTGAAACTCGAAAATGAACGTCGATGATGCGTGCACTCTTCACCGAAATTATTTTCCAGTGACAGAGAGGGGAGTACAGAACTTATTTCCTTTAAAAATTTCTTTTTAAAACTTTATTCGAAATAGCATTAAAATATTTATATTAGAAAATACTTATAAATAATAAAAAATATTAAATTCTAAAATCTTTCGAAAGAAATTTTCAAAATCCAGGAACTTAAGTTCTCAAATTCAAATTTATTTTGCTTTACTTGTAAATCCTACTTTACAATCAATATTTATAAAATTTCTCTACCTAACAAACAACATAATACATCCAACTATATTATTTATAAAATTTATTATTTTATATAAAAAATATATAATAGGAAAAATTATTTCATTTACCTATATTTCAAAACAATATTGTGTCGATCTGTCCTATTAAGTGTTTAGAAATCCATATCGTTGTCATAGCTTCATTTTAACATCCGACTATTTTGGACCATTCAAATCGACAATAAATCCACACATGTCAGACTTGAATACTTCAAAACAATGGATTGTTAAGAAAATTTAGAGCAAATAAAATCAAACATAGAATCACAGACACAGACACAGAATATCAGAATAACTTGTAGAGGAAATAAAATACATAGTGGTTCATGAAGACACTACAATACATAATCTCAAAGCAGATACAAAATATCATAGTTTGAAAAACAAATATAATAGAAGTCTAAATACATAAGTCAACTAATATAAAAGAAATACTGAATAGGAAATAACTGAAATGGAGATAGATGATCAGATAAACAAATAAGCTCTAGCCAATCTCTAGCTCAGAAGATGAATCCAAAGCTGTGATACTCAGGCTGACCCGAGCGTAAAGCAAAACACAAAACACTCGAGTCAGGACATACATACTTATACAATGTAAACCAACTCAAGTGAACTGTAACAGGAATGCACAAATAAATTAAAGGATGCTTGGGATCGCCCATCCTTTAAGGATCCGTTAAACTATCTAATAAGCAGTGATGAACGTTATCATAGTAATGTCCAGAGTAAAGTAAACTATGCAATATAATATTGCTACTGTGAGTGGGGTAGCGCAAAGGTGCAGCAATTGCCTACCTCTAGCCACACTTTATAACATCCAACCGTTATTATAACCCGTGGTTATAAATTTCAAAATGGTCAATATTCTAAATCAAAACCTATTCATTTAAACAATTTAAATATGAAGTCATCATACTTTCAAATCAAATATTCAATTTCCAAAATTGTAGCAATTTCTAAGTTCGTTCAATCAATTATAACAATTTCAAAACATTGTATTTTCAGCATTCGCAGCACTTAGAAAATGCTGTTGTAAGTATGATGATGGTTTGAAAAACAATACAATTCAGAAAAGAAAGCACTTATAAACTGCTGCTGTAAGTACAGTTATACATTTGAAATACAGTTCATTTCAGAAAAGACAACACTTAAACTGCTGCTGTAAGTATAGTAATACATTTGAAATATGGTTCATTTCAGAATCTACAGCACTTATAAACTGCTGCAGTAGATACAGTGGAAATTTGAAAACCGTTTATTGTTGGAAACAGCAGCACTTATAAACGCTGCTGTAGAGATAGTGTAAATTTGAAAAACAATACATTTAAAACCACAGCATTTCTGGAATGCTACCATTTCTGTTATAAGTTTTATTATACCATTTTAAACACTATATCTTCAACCTTTATCATTTTTAACTTATCAAACCTATTTCACTTTTCAAAATTATTTATTTGAATATCATTTAAATTATAAATTTATAAAATAACATTTTCATAATTAAATATCCAATTAAATTATAATTCATTTACCTTAAGTCAAAATTCACTATAAGTTTCTTAACCTTTATTTTAATAAATAACTTGATATTTCTTTTACTTTAAAAATATCCAATCCATAAATAACATATTTTAATTACTAAGTTAAGCTTAAAATTCCATTTTTAAATTTCTAATTATTAAGTTAATCAAAAAAAATTAATTACAAATTACCATTTATAAACTTATACAATTTTTTTTCCTTTTAGAATTTCACTATTTAAATCATTTAAAACCTATTTAAGTTAAAAATTCATATTTTTACAATTTAAAAATACTTAATAATTTTAAAAAATCATAATTTAAAATTAACCACGGGTCTGTATAACATTTTCTAACCTAGGTCAAGTGGTACGGATAATATATCATTTCAATCCGTAATTAGTTGAAATTCCGAGTTTTATCATTTCAAACCCGCAATCCCAAGTCAAATAAAATAAAAATCGCTCGAGCCTATCATTTCAGCTCATGATGACTTTTCCTTATTCTAAAGTCCGTTCGGGTATGTATCATTTCAACACATAGTGATTCTATACAAACAGGGAACTTGTAGTGTGAGAAACAGAAAATAAATGAACAGTAAAACATATCATATAATGTCAGGTGATGTAACAGTTATATAAACAGGTAATTCTCATCATATAATGTCAGATAACAAGCAGATGTGATCATATAACATTGCATATCAACTACTACAATTCAAGTGACATTGTTTCACATTTATATAATTATGTTTTATCGAGGGTGATAAACTCACCTTCTAAAGCTAGAGATGACAAATTCGAGACACACAACTAAACTCCGAAAAGCACGACAAAGCACGAACTATATTTGAGGAGAAGTAGAGCCAAGATGTAGATCTTGCAAATAAATAAAGTAAAACAAATATAAGTACAAGATTCAACACCAGAAATAAATCAAAGATGAAACAAGGTGAGGTAAAATTGGCTTAACCAACAAGTGGGCTCGGCCACTATGCAAATGGGCTCAACTATCATCTCAACATGGCTCGGCCACATCAATACATGGCTCGACCATGATGTTTGGAGGCATGCTAGGCTCGGAATATGAAGAGATGGCAAGGCAATTGAATGTAGAAGGCAAAAATGCAAAGGAAAGAGGAGTTTGGGTTCACATAGGCTCGGCCATAGTTTAGCATGGTTCGGCCATGTTTGTTTGGGTCAAGACAACATCTCAATTCACGGCTTGGAGATGAAGTATAGTCGGCAAGGCAATATATGGTGGGGGAATAAGGGTGGTCGAGGCAAAAAAATGTGGAAGTGGTGAAATAAGGTGGTCGGCTAGGGTTTAAATCATTGGATTGGTGATGTTTTGGATCAAGGGTTCACGGATAGGGCTTGGTGTTGATGAAGACGGGTGAAAGCCGATCATCGTGGTGGTGGTAAGGAGTTTTGGTCGGCAATAGCATGGTATGGCCGAGCATAGGAGGAAGAAAACAAAAAGGAAACAAAATGAAAAAAAGAGGAAGAAGAGGCAGCCATGGAGAAAACTTACTATAATATTTCTTTTCAGGAACAAATGAGAAAGAGATGGGAATGAGAAACTTTTGTACGTGAATTACAAAATGAAGTGGCGGCTAGGGCAAAAGAAGTGAATAGCTAAAGGATGTGGAAATGAACGGCTAGGCAAACGAAGAGGCTTTACTTGATTTCCAAGAAAAGAAACTGAAGACTCCTTGAATTTCCAAGCCCAAAATCCAAATAAAAATCAAATAGAAAAGAGAATGGAAAAATGAATAAAATTGAAAATAGGAAACTAGAAATAAGGTTGAAAGATTAAAAAAATACAGAGTAGACATTATTTACTGGAAATAATCGCATGTAAAACGCTAAAAGTTATCAAATTTAAAAAGTATAAAACGGAATTTTATGAAACGAAAAGCAGCACGAACATCTGAATCAAATACTACTCCAAAGAAAAAGATTAGAAATTAAAAATTCAAATTTAAAATTTTCAACTGAAAGTCAAAGTTTGACCAAAGTTGACCAAAATATAAAATTTTCAGAAAACCATTATTTTAATATATTTGGAAAATAAATTAGAACAAAATCCAAAAATTACATTGTTAAATTCCAATATTTCAATTTAAAATGATTTAAAATCAAAGTTTCATCATATAATTAATTTAAAATATTTGTTAAAATTATGGGTTGTTACACTCTCCCTCACTCAAAACTTTTCGTCCTCGAAAAGGAAGAATGTCGGAGAATAGAAACAACTAGAAAGCAAAATAGGTTGAAAGACAAGGATAACAATTAATTTAGAACTATATAAATTTCTAGAATTAATTAATATTTAATAATTTGGTTAAACCCATGTTAATACATTTATAAATAGTCATTCAGCTCAAAAATTGCCAATTCATACTGAAATTTCAAACCATGTAAATTAATTTAGTTTTGAATTGAAAAAAAAAATTCAACAAATTTTGTGAGGATCCATTTTATCCAATCAATATTAGTCATTGTATCACATTTGACTTAAGTTCCTTGTATTATCAATGATTTGATTTCAAATTATTGCCATTTGTCACAAAATTTCTTTCAAACCAAAAATTTATTTGATCAACTCATTTATTTAAATCTATTTCTTTTCAGTTAACCTGATTCCATTTGAAATTCAATTACTCTATTCTTAAGTTCCTATTTACTTGCTTAACTAGCATTCTTCTTTATTATTAAATTTATTTCACTCAATATATATTTTGCAACATATATTAGGTGTATACATTTTTATTATCCAACAAATTTTCCTTTTATTATCCAATTTATTATCAATAGATTCCCTTAACAAAACTGTAACGACCCACTATTTTGGACCGTTCAAATCGACAATAATCCACACATGTCTGGCTTGAATAATTCAAAATAACAGATTGTAAATAAATTTGGAGCAAATGAAATCAAATACACAAAATCACAGACACGGAAAATATCAGAATAACTCGCAGCGGAATATAAAAACCATAGTAGTTCATGAAGCTACTATAACAAACTCTCAAAACATAATACATAATATCTGCTTGAAAACATAAATGAATTATATACGATGGATCAAGTGATGCTATACTTAGAAATGCAATAACCTGGCTCAAAATAAAAAGTTGATAGGTGCTTATAATTTTAAAATCCTTATGAAACATTATAATTTTGTGATGTATAGAGTAATAATTTGAGTGCAATATCCATGATGGAAAAATGTAAATGTCGAAAGTTTAATAAATAGTTATATTCCAAATTCCTAATCACCTTGATAGCAAAACAGGAGGCAAAGAAGATTTGAAGGTGCTTTGGTGCTGGAGATGTGCTGATTGTCCACATTAGTGACTTATCGACAAACCATGAAAAGACAAATATATGATCAGTCTACTAAATAATAATCAATATGTAGTGTTAACAAAGTTAACTAATTTTTTATAATAACTAACCTTCTTTCCTTTGTTTCTACGGCTAGCATAACATGTTAATTGACCCCTCTTCATTCCAGTAAGCTAGCATAAAAATGTAATAACGAGTTCTCCACTTCAACAACATCCTCCGTTCCTAAAAATGGTTTTCCTCCAAGACTAGTATAATCACAGTTCAGCTTGGTATAGTTATTGCCAACTGGCACCACGGGATTAGCTCATCCCACATTAGCAACATTCCCTCTAGCCAAACAAACTACTGCTCTAGCTTGCCTCATGTTAACGAAGAACTGATACATAGTCCCCATATCTACTGGCGAGGTTCCAGCACCCACATTAGCATTTGTGTTTTGATTAGCATTTGCTTGTCAACCCTGATTCCTTCTTGTATTGAGCCGAGCATTTCCATTTATTGCGGTGCTTCCTCTACCTAGATTCACTCCTCAAGTTCCTGCTTTCGTATCTTACTTCCTTTGAACCTGCGCACGGATCTTTGTAAGATACAGAAGAATGGTCTAAGAGAGAGGGGAGAATAAAGACAGGATACATACTTATATGTAGCAAATACAAGTACGTTACTATAGTGTTATCCCATACCCCAATCTTATTTTCTACTTGTTATCCCGGCTTTTAGCAAAGCCGTGATACCATAAAATCGACCGAGAAGCCAAAGACAATTCATCTCGAAGAATGGTCAATTCAACATCTCAACAGAGCAAGTCCTGCTGACTGTTTGTTCAAATAAGATCCCCTACGGAGGGGGGGTGGCAACCCCCCAAGGTGGGGGTGTGGGGGCAACACCCCCGCTACGGGGTTCGACCTAAAATATGGAGTAACCCAGCGGCCTAAAAGGCCTCACGACCTAACAGCTTAACCCCCTTAGCGACCTAAAAACTCTCCGCGACCTAAACACTCTCCGCGACCTAAAATCCTCAGCGACTTAGGAGCTTCAACGACCTAGTGATCTCACGACCTAACAACCTTAGCGACCTAAAAGGCCTTAGCGATCTAAAGTCCCAGCGACCTAGCGATGCCTCAACATACTTAGGTCGCCACTTCCTTAGGTCGTCATTCCCTTAGGTCGCCACTTCCTTAGGTCATTCCCTTAGGTCGCCACTTTTACCTATCCCTTAGGTCGCCAACGACCGACCAAACCTTATGCCGTTGCTCCTTAGGTCGTTAATCCCTATGCTGCTACCCCTTAGATCGTCGCTCCTCCACTACGCACATTAGGTCGCTCGAAGCTAATACCCTATCCAGGTTGACTCTGTTAGGTCACTAACGACCTACGACCTACTCCTTAGGTCGCCTACGACCTATAACCTGGCCGACCTAGGACCAGCCTCTCCTATAAAATACTTTGCCTACTCCGCATTCAAGGGGGGGATTTTCTCGGGTTTCAAAAGGTCGATACTCTGCTATTTTTTTGGACTCCTCCAACACTTCAATCATCAAAGATTCCTCATCAACAATTCTACTTCATTCAACATGGATCCAAAGAGCAATCCATCATCAAAGTTCTAATCTCTTGCTTCGATTGTGTTGTAATCGTTGAAAAGTGTTGTAAAGGTGTTATAACCGAGAAATCGTGTTGTAAAAGTGTTGTAATCTTGTAAAAGTGTGCTCAAAGAACATAATGAAGGATGTAAAGTGGATGTAGGCTTAACTTTAGGCCGAACCACTATAAAAATTGCTATCTCTTTTACTGTTTTTTCCCTTTTTCTGTTTACTTTTAGTTCCCGTGTAGACGGGTGGTGCTTTCACTAGATTACTCTAGACACCAGGGTGTTAGCATTACACTTTTTAACGTTAACATTTTGGTGCTTTCACTGAGAATTGAACTCAGGAATTCTACTGCTTGGAAGTTGAGTTTAAAAGTTTAAAAGTTCAAATCCGAAGAATTATGGCAAGGCGATCGAGTAAATTACAAAGACCAGAGAGTAGTCAGCATAGGGGTAGTCAAGAGGCTTCTTCAGGAGCAAACCAAACTTCAGCCTTCGTTACCAGGGACGAAATGGAGGCAATGATGAAAAGGAAAGAGGAGTTGATCCAGGGTTTGTTTCACCAGATTGGGCAACTTGGAGCACAGAATCAGAGAGGAACAGAAGCCCAACAAGAAGAACAGATTCCACCATCCCCTCGTGAACTCGAGGGGCAAGACGAAGGCAATGGACGAGGACTACAATTTGGAGGCAACGACAGATCGGTGGAAATGGTCAAAAAAGCCATGAGAGGTGGTTTGGTAAACAAGGACTTGGAGGATGTGAATAAGAGTCCTTTTACCACAACAATTAGGCGAGCTATGAACCCACCAGACTTTAAGCTACCATTATTGGATATGTATAATGGAAGGACAGATCCTATAGTTCATCTTACAAAATATATGAGGCATATGGAAGTGCTGGGGGCATCAGAGGAAGTTATGGCTCGGTGTTTTCCATTGTACGTGGCAGATATTTCGGCATTGTGGTTCAGACAATTGTAAAGTGGATCTATCGGGACGTGGAATGATTTGATTGAGAAGTTTATGAGGCAATTCAGGGTCCACCTCTTGAGGCCCAAGAATGTTATGAGTTTGACAGCACTGAAGCAAAGAACTGGAGAATCTTTGGGAAGTTTTTTGACGTGATTCAATGCAGCTGCGGCATCGGTGGATCGACCAGATCCATCTATGGTCTTGATGGCAGTTGTGTCGGGCGTAGCTGACGGTACAGATTTCAAGGATTCGCTGACAAGAGATCCCCCTATGGATCTAGGGGAATTTTACCATGAGGCTGAAGGATTTCTACGATTAGAAGACGCAAAGGCTGAAAGAGAAGAAGGAGAAGGAATTGATGTTTTTGTAGTCAAAGGAGGGAATCCTCCTGAAAAAGGTGCAGAAACTAGCAAAGGTAAACGAAAGGCTGAGGATGACAACGATAGATCAGCACGATAGCGAAGGGGACCAAGATTCACCTCATACACAGAATTGAATGAGACTTTGGAGCGGATCTACCAAAATACTAAGGGACAGGTTCCTTATCGAAAGCCAATTAGGAGAGATCCAACTAACAACGAGAGAAAGTCGGACAAGTACTACTTGTTCCATGAGCTAAATGGTCATAGCACAAATGACTGCAGACACTTGAAAGACGAAGTTGAGGGACATATCCGGGATGGTCTGCTATCGCAATATGTAAAAAAGAAAGCTGCAACGGTGGAACAAGAACGTCCACCTCCTTCACCAACTGGAGACGACTCAGGATCAAGGCGTCAGCTTGTTATCAACTGACTGAGGTTACGACGAATGAGTAGGAAACTCTACATCGACACAATTAAGTTGTTCACACATGTATGGGACCACGAACGATCCCCAGGCATGCTCTGATACAACTATAAATCATATCAATGCAGATGTTTGCACTCGGACGTCAATTCTTTGTTTTTGAGTTTTAATTCTGATGATCAACTACTTTACTTTTGTATTTTACTTCAGATGACTGATTACATTGCTTTCATGTTTTGCTTCCAATGTTTGTGACTCTACATTGCTTTCATGCTTTGCCTCTGGTGTTTGAGTTTGACCCTACTTTGCTTTCATGACTTGCTTCTGATATTTTCTTTCATGATTTGCTTCTGATGGTTGACTTTTCCAGACATTTCTAATTGACAACTTTTCAGTTGAATATTTGATTTTGATGACTTTGCACTGATTAAGCCCTACGAACAGGCACCCGACTTCGAACAGTCACAAACTTGCCTCGAACAGGCACCTGACTTCGAACAGTCACAAACTTTCCTCGAACAGGCACCCGACTTCGAACAGTCACAAACTTGCCTCGAACATGCACCCGACTTTGAACAGTCAAAAACTCGCCTCGAACGGCACAATTCATTTAACCTCAAATGGCTCGATCCCGAAGGGTTGTCATTTGAGGTCTGTCCCTTGACCGAGCACGGTCGCGCTTTACTTCAAATCGCTCGATCCCGAACGATCGTCATTTGAAGTAAATCGCTTGACCATGAACGATCGCATTTCGTCTCACTTGACTCGATCCTGAACATCATATGGAGTTAAGCGCTTGAACGCGGATGGCCGCACTTCACCTCAAATGGCTCGATCCCGAATGATCGTCATTTGAAGTTGAGCGCTTGACCGCGAGCGGCCGCACTTTACCTCAAACGGTTGTCATTTGAGCTCCGCCAATTGACCGCGAACGGTCGCACTTTACCACAAATGACTCGATCACGAATGGTCGTCATTTGAAGTAAGGCGCTTGATCGCAAGTGGCCACAATTTATCACATTTCACTTCGAATGGCTCGATCACGAGCGATCGCCATTTGGGGTTCGCCCCCTGACCGGGCACGGTCGCACTTTACCTCGAATGACTCGATCCCGAACGGTCATCATTTGAAGTAAAGCGCTTGACTATGAACGGTCACATTTTACCACAAATGACTCGATCCCGAACGATTGTCGCACGGATTTAGATGCTTGACCGTGAACGGTCGCACTTCACCAAAAATGACTCGATCACGAACGGTCGTCGTTTGAAGTTAGGCGCTTGACCATGAACGGCCGTGTTTCATCCCAAATAGCTCGATCCCAAACGGTCGTCATTTGGGGCCATATAAGACTGTCAATTCCTTTGCAGGTTATCAAAAGGATATGAACATCCAGCTTATGGTATTTCAAAACACACCTTCCTACCGCAAGGTATGTTTTGGGGGGCAAATGTTATCCCGCCTTTTAGCAAAGCCGTGATACCATAAAATCGACCGAGAAGCCAAAGACAAATCATCTCGAAGAATGGTCAATTCAACATCTCAACAGAGCAAGTCCTGCTGACTATTTGTTCAAATAAGATCCCCTACGGAGAGGGGGTCCAGGGGGGGTGGCAACCCCCCAAGGTGGGGGTGCGGGGGCAACACCCCCGCTACGGGGTTCGACCTAAAATATGGAGTAACCCAGCGGCCTAAAAGGCCTCACGATCTAACAGCTTAACCCCTTAGCGACCTAAAAACTCTCCGCGACCTAAAAACTCTCCACGACCTAAAATCCTCAGCGACTTAGGAGCTTCAACGACCTAGTGATCTCACGACCTAACAACCTTAGCGACCTAAAAGGCCTTAGCGATCTAAAGTCCCAACGACCTAGCGATGCCTCAACATACTTAGGTCGCCACTTCCTTAGGTTTTCATTCCCTTAGGTCGCCACTTCCTTAGGTCGTCATTCCCTTAGGTCGCCACTTTTACCTATCCCTTAGGTCGCCAACGACCTACCAAACCTTATGCCGTTGCTCCTTAGGTCGTTAATCCCTATGCTGCTACCCCTTAGATCGTCGCTCCTCCACTACGCACATTAGGTCGCTCGAAGCTAATACCCTATCCAGGTTGACTCTGTTAGGCCGCTAACGACCTACGACCTACTCCTTAGGTCGCCTACGACCTATAACCTGGCCGACCTAGGACCAGCCTCTCCTATAAAATACTTCTCCTACTCCGCATTCAAGGGGGGGATTTTCTCGAGTTTCAAAAGGTCGATACTCTGCTATTTTTTTGGACTCCTCCAACACTTCAATCATCAAAGATTCCTCATCAACAATTCTACTTCATTCAACATGGATCCAAAGAGCAATCCGTCATCAAAGTTCTAATCTCTTGCTTCGATTGTGTTGTAATCGTTGAAAAGTGTTGTAAAGGTGTTGTAACCGAGAAATCATGTTGTAAAAGTGTTGTAATCTTGTAAAAGTGTGCTCAAAGAACATAATGAAGGATGTAAAGTGGATGTAGGCTTAACTTTAGGCCGAACCACTATAAAAATTGCTGTCTCTTTTACTGTTTTTTCCCTTTTTCTGTTTAATTTTAGTTCCCGTGTAGACGGGTGGTGCTTTCACTAGATTACTCCAGACACCAGGGTGTTAGCGTTACACTTTTTAACGTTAACATTTTGGTGCTTTCACTGAGAATTGAACTCAGGAATTCTACTGCTTGGAAGTTGAGTTTAAAAGTTTAAAAGTTCAGATCCGAAGAATTATGGCAAGTCGATCGAGTAAATTACAAAGACCAGAGAGTAGTCAGCATAGGGGTAGTCAAGTGGCTTCTTCAGGAGCAAACCAAACTTCAGCCTTCGTTACCAGGGACGAAATGGAGGCAATGATGAAAAGGCAAGAGGAGTTGATCCAGGGTTTGTTTCACCAGATTGGGCAACTTGGAGCACAGAATCAGAGAGAAACAGAAGCCCAACAAGAAGAACAGATTCCACCATCCCCTCGTGAACTCGGGGGACAAGACGATGGCAATGGACGAGGACTACAATTTGGAGGCAACGACAGATTGGTGGAAATGGTCAAAAAAGCCATGAGAGGTGGTTTGGTAAACAAGGACTTGGAGGATGTGAATAAGAGTCCTTTTACCACAACAATTAGGCGAGCTATGAACCCACCAGACTTTAAGCTACCATTATTGGATATGTATAATGGAAGGACAGATCCTACAGTTCATCTTACAAAATATATGAGGCATATGGAAGTGCTGGGGGCATCAGAGGAAGTTATGGCTCGGTGTTTTCCATTGTACTTGGCAGATATTTCGGCATTGTGGTTCAGACAATTGTAAAGTGGATCTATCGGGACGTGGAATGATTTGATTGAGAAGTTTATGAGGCAATTCAGGGTCCACATCTCGAGGCCCAAGAATGTTATGAGTTTGACAGCACAGAAGCAAAGAACTGGAGAATCTTTGAGAAGTTTTTTGACGTGATTCAATGCAGCTGCGGCATCGGTGGATCGACCAGATCCATCTATGGTCTTGATGGCAGTTGTGTCGGGCGTAGCTGATGGTACAGATTTCAAGGATTCGCTGACAAGAGATCCCCCTATGGATCTAGGGGAATTTTACCATGAGGCTGAAGGATTTCTACGATTAGAAGACGCAAAGGCTGAAAGAGAAGAAGGAGAAGGAATTGATGTTTTTGTAGTCAAAGGAGGGAATCCTCCTGAAAAAGGTGCAGAAACTAGCAAAGGTAAACGAAAGGCTGAGGATGACAACGATAGATCAGCACGACAGCGAAGGGGACCAAGATTCACCTCATACACAGAATTGAATGAGACTTTGGAGCGGATCTACCAAAATACTAAGGGACGGGTTCCTTATCGAAAGCCAATTAGGAGAGATCCAACTAACAACGAGAGAAAGTCGGACAAGTACTGCTTGTTCCATGAGCTAAATGGTCATAGCACAAATGACTGTAGACACTTGAAAGACGAAGTTGAGGGACATATCCGGGATGGTCTGCTATCGCAATATGTAAAAAAGAAAGCTGCAACGGTGGAACAAGAACGTCCACCTCCTTCACCAACTGGAGACGACTCAGGATCAAGGCGTCAACTTGTTATCAACTGACTGAGGTTACGACGAATGAGTAGGAAACTCTACATCGACACAATTAAGTTGTTCACACATGTATGGGACCACGAACGATCCCCAGGCATGCTCTGATACAACTATAAATCATATCGATGTAGATGTTTGCACTCGGACGTCAATTCTTTGTTTTTGAGTTTTAATTCTGATGATCAACTACTTTACTTTTGTATTTTACTTCAGATGACTGATTACATTGCTTTCATGTTTTGCTTCCAATGTTTGTGACTCTACATTGCTTTCATGCTTTGCCTCTGGTGTTTGAGTTTGACCCTACTTTGCTTTCATGACTTGCTTCTGATATTTGCTTTCATGATTTGCTTCTGATGGTTGACTTTTCCAGACATTTCTAATTGACAACTTTTCAGTTGAATATTTGATTTTGATGACTTTGCACTGATTAAGCCCTACGAACAGGCACCCGACTTCGAACAGTCACAAACTTGCCTCGAACAGGCACCCGACTTCGAACAGTCACAAACTTTCCTCGAACAGGCACCCGACTTCGAACAGTCACAAACTTGCCTCGAACAGGCACCCGACTTTGAACAGTCAAAAACTCGCCTCGAACGGCACAATTCATTTAACCTCAAATGGCTCGATCCCGAAGGGTTGTCATTTGAGGTCTGTCCCTTGACCGAGCACGGTCGCGCTTTACTACAAATCGCTCGATCCCGAACGATCGTCATTTGAAGTAAATCGCTTGACCATGAACGATCGCATTTCGTCTCACTTGACTCGATCCTGAACATCATATGGAGTTAAGCGCTTGAACGCGGACGGCCGCACTTCACCTCAAATGGCTCGATCCCGAATGATCGTCATTTGAAGTTGAGCGCTTGACCGCGAGCGGCCGCACTTTACCTCAAACGGTTGTCATTTGAGCTCCGCCAATTGACCGCGAACGGTCGCACTTTACCACAAATGACTCGATCACGAATGGTCGTCATTTGAAGTAAGGCGCTTGATCGCAAGTGGCCACAATTTATCACATTTCACTTCGAATGGCTCGATCACGAGCGATCGCCATTTGGGGTTCGCCCCCTGACCGGGCACGGTCGCACTTTACCTCGAATGACTCGATCCCGAACGGTCATCATTTGAAGTAAAGCGCTTGACTATGAACGGTCACATTTTACCACAAATGACTCGATCCCGAACGATTGTCGCACGGATTTAGATGCTTGACCATGAACGGTCGCACTTCACCAAAAATGACTCGATCACGAACGGTCGTCGTTTGAAGTTAGGCGCTTGACCATGAACGGCCGTGTTTCATCCCAAATAGCTCGATCCCAAACGGTCGTCATTTGGGGCCATATAAGACTGTCAATTCCTTTGCAGGTTATCAAAAGGATATGAACAACCAGCTTATGGTATTTCAAAACACACCTTCCTACAGCAAGGTATGTTTTGGGGGGCAAATGTTATCCCGCCTTTTAGCAAAGCCGTGATACCATAAAATCGACCGAGAAGCCAAAGACAAATCATCTCGAAGAATGGTCAATTCAACATCTCAACAGAGCAAGTCCTGCTGACTATTTGTTCAAATAAGATCCCCTACGGAGAGGGGGTCCAGGGGGGTGGCAACCCCCCAAGGTGGGGGTGCGGGGGCAACACCCCCGCTACGGGGTTCGACCTAAAATATGGAGTAACCCAGCGGCCTAAAAGGCCTCACGATCTAACAGCTTAACCCCCTTAGCGACCTAAAAACTCTCCGCGACCTAAAAACTCTCCGCGACCTAAAATCCTCAGCGACTTAGGAGCTTCAACGACCTACTTATCTCACGACCTAACAACCTTAGCGACCTAAAAGGCTTTAGCGATCTAAAGTCCCAACGACCTAGCGATGCCTCAACATACTTAGGTCGCCACTTCCTTAGGTTGTCATTCCCTTAGGTCGCCACTTCCTTAGGTCGTCATTCCCTTAGGTCGCCACTTTTACCTATCCCTTAGGTCGCCAACGACCTACCAAACCTTATGCCGTTGCTCCTTAGGTCGTTAATCCCTATGCTGCTACCCCTTAGATCGTCGCTCCTCCACTACGCACATTAGGTCGCTCGAAGCTAATACCCTATCCAGGTTGACTCTGTTAGGTCGCTAACGACCTACGACCTACTCCTTAGGTCGCCTACAACCTATAACCTGGCCGACCGAGGACCAGCCTCTCCTATAAAATACTTCGCCTACTCCGCATTCAAGGGGGGATTTTCTCGAGTTTCAAAAGGTCGATACTCTGCTATTTTTTTGGACTCCTCCAACACTTCAATCATCAAAGATTCCTCATCAACAATTCTACTTCATTCAACATGGATCCAAAGAGCAATCCGTCATCAAAGTTCTAATCTCTTGCTTCGATTGTGTTGTAATCGTTGAAAAGTGTTGTAAAGGTGTTGTAACCGAGAAATCATGTTGTAAAAGTGTTGTAATCTTGTAAAAGTGTGCTCAAAGAACATAATGAAGGATGTAAAGTGGATGTAGGCTTAACTTTAGGTCGAACCACTATAAAAATTGCTGTCACTTTTACTGTTTTTTCCCTTTTTCTGTTTAATTTTAGTTCCCGTGTAGACGGGTGGTGTTTTCACTAGATTACTCCAGACACCAGGGTGTTAGCGTTACACTTTTTAACGTTAACATTTTGGTGCTTTCACTGAGAATTGAACTCAGGAATTCTACTGCTTGGAAGTTGAGTTTAAAAGTTTAAAAGTTCAGATCCGAAGAATTATGGCAAGTCGATCGAGTAAATTACAAAGACCAGAGAGTAGTCAGCATAGGGGTAGTCAAGTGGCTTCTTCAGGAGCAAACCAAACTTCAGCCTTCGTTACCAGGGACGAAATGGAGGCAATGATGAAAAGGCAAGAGGAGTTGATCCAGGGTTTGTTTCACCAGATTGGGCAACTTGGAGCACAGAATCAGAGAGGAACAGAAGCCCAACAAGAAGAACAGATTCCACCATCCCCTCGTGAACTCGGGGGACAAGACGATGGCAATGGACGAGGACTACAATTTGGAGGCAACGACAGATTGGTGGAAATGGTCAAAAAAGCCATGAGAGGTGGTTTGGTAAACAAGGACTTGGAGGATGTGAATAAGAGTCCTTTTACCACAATAATTAGGCGAGCTATGAACCCACCAGACTTTAAGCTACCATCATTGGATATGTATAATGGAAGGACAGATCCTACAGTTCATCTTACAAAATATATGAGGCATATGGAAGTGCTGGGGGCATCAGAGGAAGTTATGGCTCGGTGCTTTCCATTGTACTTGGCAGATATTGCGGCATTGTGGTTCAGACAATTGGAAAGTGGATCTATCGGGACGTGGAATGATTTGATTGACAAGTTTATGAGGCAATTCAGGGTCCACATCTTGAGGCCCAAGAATGTTATGAGTTTGACAGCACTGAAGTAAAGAACTGGAGAATCTTTGAGAAGTTTTTTGACGTGATTCAATGCAGCTGCGGCATTGGTGGATCGACCAGATCCATCTATGGTCTTGATGGCAGCTGTGTCGGGCGTAGCTGACGGTACAGATTTCAAGGATTCGCTGACAAGAGATCCCCCTATGGATCTAGGGGAATTTTACCATGAGGCTGAAGGATTTCTACGATTAGAAGACGCAAAGGCTGAAAGAGAAGAAGGAGAAGGAATTGATGTTTTTGTAGTCAAAGGAGGGAATCCTCCTGAAAAAGGTGCAGAAACTAGCAAAGGTAAACGAAAGGCTGAGGATGACAATGATAGATCATAACGACAGCGAAGGCGACCAAGATTCACCTCATACACAGAATTGAATGAGACTTTGGAGCGGATCTACCAAAATACTAAGGGACAGGTTCCTTATCGAAAGCCAATTAGGAGAGATCCAACTAACAACGAGAGAAAGTCGGACAAGTACTGCTTGTTCCATGAGCTAAATGGTCATAGCACAAATGAATGCAGACACTTGAAAGACGAAGTTGAGGGACATATCTAGGATGGTCTGCTACAGCAATATGTGAAAAAGAAAGCTACAGCGGTGGAACAAGAACGTCCACCTCCTGCACCAACTGGAGATGACTCTGGATCAAGGCGTCAGCTTGTTATCAACTGACTGAGGTTACGACGAATGAGTAGGAAACTCTACATCGACACAATTAAGTTGTTCACACATGTATGGGACCACGAACGATCCCCAGGCATGCTCTGATACAACTATAAATCATATCGATGTAGATGTTTGCACTCGGACGTCAATTCTTTGTTTTTGAGTTTTAATTCTGATGATCGACTACTTTACTTTTGTATTTTACTTCAGATGACTCATTACATTGCTTTCATGTTTTGCTTCCAATGTTTGTGACTCTACATTGCTTTCATGCTTTGCCTCCGGTGTTTGAGTTTGACCCTACTTTGCTTTCATGACTTGCTTCTGATATTTGCTTTCATGATTTGCTTCTGATTGTTGACTTTTCCAGACATTTCTACTTGACAACTTTTCAGTTGAATATTTGATTTTGATGACTTTGCAATGATTAAGCCCTACGAACAGGCACCCGACTTCGAACAGTCACAAACTTGCCTCGAACGGGCACCCGACTTCGAACAGTCACAAACTTTCCTCGAACAGACACCCGACTTCGAACAGTCACAAACTTGCCTCGAACAGGCACCCGACTTCGAACAGTCAAAAACTCGCCTCGAACGGCACAATTCATTTGACCTCAAATGGCTCGATCCCGAAGGGTTGTCATTTGAGGTCTGTCCCTTGACCGAGCACGGTCGCGCTTTACTACAAATGGCTCGATCCCGAACGATCGTCATTTGAAGTAAAGAGCTTGACCATGAACGATCACATTTCGTCTCACTTGACTCGATCCTGATCATCATATGGAGTTAAGCGCTTGAACGCGAACGGCCGCACTTCACCTCAAATGGCTCGATCCCGAATGATCGTCATTTGAAGTTGAGCGCTTGATCGCGAGCGGCCGCACTTTACCTCAAACGGTTGTCATTTGAGCTCCGCCAATTGACCGCGAACGGTCGCACTTTACCACAAATGACTCGATCACGAACGGTCGTCATTTGAAGTATGGCGCTTGATTGCAAGTGGCCACAATTCATCACATTTCACTTCGAATGGCTCGATCACGAACGATCGCCATTTGGGGTTCGCCCCCTGACCGGGCACGGTCGCACTTTACCTCGAATGACTCGATCCCGAACGGTCATCATTTGAAGTAAAGCGCTTGACTATGAACGGTCACATTTTACCACAAATGACTCGATCCCGAACGATCGTCGCACGGATTTAGACGCTTGACCGTGAACGGTCGCACTTCACCAAAAATGACTCGATCACGAACGGTCGTCGTTTGAAGTTAGGCGCTTGACCATGAACGACCGTGTTTCGTCCCAAATAGCTCGATCCCAAACGGTCGTCATTTGGGGCCATATAAGACTGTCAATTCCTTTGCAGGTTATCAAAAGGATATGAACATCCAGCTTATGGCATTTCAAAACACACCTTCCTACCGCAAGGTATGTTTTGGGGGGCAAATGTTATCCCGCCTTTTAGCAAAGCCGTGATACCATAAAATCGACCGAGAAGCCAAAGACAATTCATCTCGAAGAATGGTCAATTCAACATCTCAACAGAGCAAGTCCTACTGACTGTTTGTTCAAATAAGATCCCCTACGGAGGGGGGGTCCGAGGGGTGGCAACCCCCCAAGGTGGGGGTGCGGGGGCAACACCCCCGCTACGGGGTTCGACCTAAAATATGGAGTAACCCAGCGGCCTAAAAGGCCTCACGACCTAACAGCTTAACCCCCTTAGCGACCTAAAAACTCTCCGCGACCTAAAATCCTCAGCGACTTAGGAGCTTCAACGACCTAGTGATCCCACGACCTAACAACCTTAGCGACCTAAAAGGCCTTAGCGATCTAAAGTCCCAACGACCTAGCGATGCCTCAACATACTTAGGTCGCCACTTCCTTAGGTCGTCAATCCCTTAGGTCGCCACTTCCTTAGGTCGTCATTCCCTTAGGTCGCCACTTTTACCTATCCCTAAGGTCGCCAACGACCTACAAAACCTTATGCCGTTGCTCCTTAGGTCGTTAATCCCTATGCCGCTACCCCTTAGGTCGTCGCTCCTCCACTACGCACATTAGGTCGCTCGAAGCTAATACCCTATCCAGGTTGACTCTGTTAGGTCGCTAACGACCTACGACCTACTCCTTAGGTCGCCCACGACCTATAACCTGGCCGACCTAGGACCAGCCTCTCCTATAAAATACTTCGCCTACTCCGCATTCGGGGGGGATTTTCTTGGGTTTCAAAAGGTCGATACTCTGCTATTTTTTTGGACTCCTCCAACACTTCAATAATCAAAGATTCCTCATCAACAATTCTTCTTCATTCAACATGGATCCAAAGAGCAATCCGTCATCAAAGTTCTAATCTCTTGCTTCGATTGTGTTGTAATAGTTGAAAAGTGTTGTAACCGAGAAATCGTGTTGTAAAAGTGTTGTAATCTTGTAAAAGTGTGCTCAAAGAACATAATGAAGGATGTAAAGTGGATGTAGGCTTAACTTTAGGCCGAACCACTATAAAAATTGCTGTCTCTTTTACTGTTTTTTCCCTTTTTCTGTTTACTTTTAGTTCCCGTGTAGACGGGTGGTGCTTTCACTAGATTACTTTAGACACCAGGGTGTTAGCGTTACACTTTTTAACGTTAACACTACTTTATTTGGATATGTTTTCAAAAACATTTTAATCTTTTTAATTTTTCATAAATCTATGCTCTAATACCAAGTTATAAGATCCTCCATTTTGAGGCCTGAAACTAAGCACTACTAATGCTGCAGTTATCAGTAATATTATCCTCCTGTGACAAAATACGGTTATGTTACTCATATCAATAACACCATAAGAACATGAATATGAAACTTTTCAAACATTTTTCATTAATCAAACTTATCATTACATTTTAGAAATAAGATTTTTCACATTCATTACATAATCCCATTCATCGCCCACGTTTAGAGAAAATATAATAATTACAAAATACTCCAAGAGCAACATATGAAGATTTTCCCTTGGTTGATCAAAGTCTAATACTTGATAGTTATAAATTATGTCATTACATTCATTCAAACATAGCATAAGCTTTAAACCAACATAGCAAAAATAAAGATTCGTAATATTAGATAGCTCGCCTCCTACATGTCTCCCGAAGCTATACGTCTAACCTGAAAATCCCTATTCTTGACCTATTCAAATGAGTACTAGAGAGTTTAGGGGAAAAACAAAAACTTTGGATCAGACAAAAGGTCTAATATGAATAATAATATACCATCTCGAACCAAAACAGATATCTACTGAGACCACACTACTGAGCGGAATGGATTTTTCCCTCACTAGTATCATACCAAAATATGTTAGTCATCATCATGCACCCGTAACCACAATGGTTATAACAAAATATAATATGATCATATGCATGCATGCAACCTAGGTAAGTCTGACTAGCCTGCCATCCTAAGGTTATGTTCAACCAAGGTTTACCCTTCCTAATAATGGATTGTCTTTCTCAAATAATAGTTTTACTAGGGTCATCGTGAAACTAATGGTTTTGTAGGCCAACCAATAACCTATCGGGTTGACTCGGACCAAAACATAACCAGATGTCCATAAATCTCCAAATACAGTTAGGAGTAAAATAGCTTAAATAATTTGATGAACATATAGAGCTACGATTTCCTTTCTGTGTGTAAACATCCTTTCATCTCACTACTGACAAGCCTTGTGTACTAGAATCATGGGCCTTTACCAACCGGGGACTAATGGATGAAGCATAAGGCGCAATCCTACACCAGTCCCACCTACAATGTTATCTGGTTTTAAATTCATGAGTTAGGTCTTTTGATCAATTCAGGACATCCTAACGCAATTGATCTATCTGATCTCATGGATGCAATTCTACTCACTCTTCAATTTAGTCTAACTATACTCACTATTGGGACAACCTAATTGCTAATTATGTCCTCAAAATCCCAAGATGCAGTATCGGTCATGTATGTGAGTATGATGATGATAAAATATGTAAATTTAGTTGATCAATTGATAATAAGAACATGTAGCATCATTCAGTAAACTATGTTCAATCAATAGTCTCATACACAATAAAATTACTTAAAGTTAAGTAGTATTTTCTGTTAGCAAATTTCACACAAAATTGGGCTAAAACAACATTTGCTTCCTCAAAAACATTTATTTTTAACATCGACAACCCACTTAAAATCATTCTTTAAAATAAGGAAAACTTCGCCGGTTACTTGGTCAAAATCTTGTGCCAACGCACTGACCTAATGGCATAATAGGTTGTCATAAGTCTAAACTGGTGGCATAAAATAGGTCATTATAAGCCTAGACTAGTGGCATAAAACTGGTTGTTATCAATAAAGAGCAACATCCATAAAGAGCATCATCGATGAAGAGCATCGATGATGAAGAGCGTCACCAATAAAGAGTTTCATCAGTAAAGAGCATCATCGTTCATCGATGAAGAGCGTCATCGATGAAGAGTTTCATCGATAAAGAGTTTCATCAATAAAGAGCGTCATCATCGTTATTGATGATTGGCGCTATTGTCATCATTGATGAGTAGCTTCAATGGCATTTTTGTAAATAACTTGAAAATTTAATTATTTCCTTTTAAACATAATACTTCCCACCAACTCCTATTCTTTGTCAAATTTCTATTGGTCAATAACTTTCTTTACCATTTTCTTTTCGAAAAAACTGCAATAGATTAGATTTTATAATCATCAAATTATTTTCGGCCCTTCATTATTTATTATTATTTTAATATAATTATTAAGCTTTTCTAGCTTAATAAATTCATAATAATCAAAAACACTTGACAAAAATCTCCAAAATTCCCCAAAAATTAGAAATAATATATTATTTAATATAAAAAAATTTCGAGCCTATGATCATTATTTAATTATTTTCAATAATTAAAACCCAAAATAAATGCCCTTTTCTCCTTAGGAAATTCATAAAATATTCCCATTAATTTAAAAAATTATGAAATTAAAATATCATCTTCAAAATTTTGTTTTACATAACATATCGAAAAATCAAATCATTTGGAGATCAGAAACTAGAGTTTTTCCTTCGAAATCTAACATAATAATTCCATAAAAATTTCAATAAATCATCATTAATTCAAACAAACAATGGTAAAATCAATCATATCATGACATATTATCATCAACCAATTCGGCATCAATCAAAAATCCAAAAATCAAACACATAAAAATGAGATGGATACTTTCATTCACCTTGATTTGATAAAGAGAGTTGAGATTTGAGTTGTTGATTAGAATCCATTTAGCTTTAACTTAATTTCTTAGCTTTTCTCATCTTAAATCCCCTAGCAATGGCCCGCATCTACTTTGTTTATATTTATGTGAGTGAAATATGAATGAGGATTTGAGCATGGAAGGGTTTTTAAGTTTAGGACTGAGGCCTATTTCTATTTTGCACCTCTCATAATTCCTCCTTATTTATAAATTAAAACAATCTTATTTGTTGATTAGTTAAGGCCTAACTCAATTAATTATCAATCTCATCTCCTTATCACACCACACATTACTTTATATAACTTAACTAATTAAATCTCATGAATAATGTTAAACAAAAATATGGGGTGTTACATCATTGTTTTGGGATCTCGGTTTGATCATGGTATATTTGTACTATATTATTAGTAGTTTTGGGCTAGTGTAGTGCAAAGGAAGATATCGTGCTAACCTGTAACATTGTTACAGGAGATGAGCAGATTATGGTATGATCCCCCACTTTTGAGATAGATTTACCGTACTTGTTTACAGGCAGTCCAGATTACCCTTGAGCCATGTGTGTGGAGAGGACCGATTCTGATTTAGCAGTTCATATTTATTTGTATATAGTTTTAATATACCGTATTTTTGAGATAGTTCCCCTCACACCAGACTTTATGTATGACCCGTGTTTTGCCTTTGGCTGCTTATGGCATGACAACTCTTCGGGTACTCGATTGAGTAGTTCGGGTGGCAGCTGCTTTTGGGGATACGCTAGTAGAGTGCACAGCTTGAGCATTTTGGAGACGTAACATCGATGTTTATAGATATATATACTTGTTATTTTATTTCTACATGGCAGACCTATTATTTGTATATGAAACTGTTGTATCGGATATTCATTCAGAACTCCGTGCTTTTGGGAGTTGATGTATTCTGATTTTCTGTAGTAACATTTATTTTTTTAGCTGCTTCCTCTAGTGCGGTCTTTTATATATTGTTATTCTATTATGTTCATGTATATTCATTATATTATATGTTTTCATTATGTTGTGAGATCTTATCGATGCCCTGTTTTGTTCTAATTTTATCTCGACGATTTGTCCGTTGTGGTATTCAAAAATAGTGCGATGATGTAAAGCGTTGGTTTTCGATTATTACGAAGGGCGGGTTGTTGCAGTGAATAACCTCGAAAACTCGCACCTGGGTTTGTAAACTATTGCTGAACATTGATGAGTTGATAATGCTAGTCCTCGTTACCTGCTGAGACGATGAACGCTGCCACTCGCATCGTTTGGTGGAGATATCTGCTTGTGCCTGAGAATCCGTCCAATATTCTGTGTGAGAACCAATTATACTTTGTAAATATAACTATAACTGTAACTATAAAATTTTCTTGTATGTAAATGTAACTATAAACTTTGTTTTCGGGACGGATTGATATCTAGTGGGATAGCAAACATGCATGGCCCATTCTATTAAATGTAACTATAAACTTTGTTTTCGGGACGGATTGAAATTAAAACCATAAGAGATGAATGTGAGCTTAGACAGAATGAGTTAGATATGGATTGCTCAGACATTTATAAAGTCAACAATTTTTTGCTAGCCAAAACTAATCTAGTCAAGTCACTTCATGTGCAAATTTAAGGCAGAAAGCAAAAATAGACTGGCTTTTGCATGGAGATGAAGCTATTAAATTTTTTTATGCTAAAATGTCCAGCAGGAAACATAGGAATGATATTGGGAAAATTATTGATAACAAGTGTAATGTTATCAATGACCTGGATTGTATTAGGAAAGAAGCCATCAACTATTTTTCTAATTTGTATAATACCAATCTTTATGCTAACTCATTTCCTATTATAAAACCTAAATATAAAGTTAATGAAAACAGCAATGATATTCTTTTGGCTCCTATCAGACTTGAGGAGATTAAAAACATTATTTTTAATTCCAATAATGATAAAAGTCCTGGACCTTATGGGTTTGGTGCCAAATTTTATAAAACCCACTGGGAAGAAATCAAATTTATTTTATTAGATTCTATTTCTGAATTCTTTAGGACTGGTAAAATGTTAAAAATTTGAATCATACTTTTATTACACTAGTCCCAAAGGTTCAAACTCCCAACTTCTTAGAAGACTATAGGCCTATTGCTTGATGTAATTTCATCTATAAAATCATTTCAAATATTCTATGTAATAGGTTAAAAATATTTTTGAAATATCTTATTTCTGAAAACCAGAGTGCTTTCATACCTGGTAGAATAATTGTTGAAAACACTTTGCTAGCACATGAATTAATAAGGAAATTTAATAACAATAACAAAAATCTCATGTGTATTAAAATAGATTTACACAAAACTTTTGACAAAATAAATAGACATTTCATTATTTACATGATGAAACAAATGGGCTTTTGCAATAAATTTTGTGATCTGATCTTTGAGTGTATTAATAATGTTTCTTATTCTATTTTGGTTCAAGGTTCTCCTAATGGACTTATTCAAAGCAATAGGGGTATTAGACAAGGATACCCACTTTCTCCTTACTTATTTACTATTGCAATGGAATATTTCTCAATTCTTATGGAAATTGAGCTTCTAAAAGGAGATATCAAACCAATAAATAGAATCAGGCCATATATTACACATTTATTATATGTTGATGATTTACTTATTTTTTTGAATGCAGACACACAAAGTGCGAAATCCATTGCAAACAATTTTGACAAATAAGAAGAGCATGCTGGGTTAAAAGTCAATGAATTCAAAAGCAAGATTTATTTTAGCAAAAGCTGCTCCAATAAAATGGACATTTTAAATAACTTAAAATTTAAGGAAGGAAATCTGCCTGTTAAGTATCTGGGTCTTCCTCTTAGTGTTAATTAAATCAATGACAGAGATTGCACAAGATTGTTAGATATCATTCAAAATAAGTTTGAAGGATGGGCTAGAAAATTTCTGTCTTTAGCTGGAAGAATTGAACTAACTAAAAATGTCATCATTGCAATCATCATGTATTGGATACAAGCTCATAATATCCCAGCAAAAGCAATCCACAAAATTGAAAAGATTTGTGCAAATTTTATCTCGAAAGGTAAACAGCACAAAATTGCTTGGGAAAAAATCTGTTTACCAAAGAAAGCAGGGGGTTTAGGTCTAAGAGACATTAATGATCTCAGAGAAGTATGTAAACTGAAACTATTCTAGAAATTTGTAAATGGCAACTCTTTATGGGCTAAGTGGATAAAAGCAAGATATCTTAAAAATAAGAACTTTTGGACTACTGGAATTGAGAATCATCACTCTTTTGTTTGGAAAAATATTCTCAGCAGCAGAGACACAGGCATCAAGCTTCTGGAAAGAAAATTTAAAAATGGAAATCAAACTAGTTTATGGTTCGACCCTTGGATTCATGGAAAAACATTAGTTAGTCTTGTGGGATGGAACAACTTATACCTGTTTGGTGAAATTCATGGAAAAGTTAGCAGTATTATCCAAAATAGTAGGTGGAATACATCTCTGTGCGCATCCAGCTACCTCTATTTTCAATACTGCCATAAATCAAATATCAATTGATTCTAATCTTTCAAAAGACAAATGGGATTGGAAAACATCTAAGAAAGTTTTTTTTTCCTTCAAAAAAATTTTGGAATTTATAAAAGGGCATGTAACTAAAGTGGATTGGCACTCTGTTATTTGGAATAAATCAAACTGCCCAAAAATGTCTCATTGTGCTTATTTTGCAATTATAAACACTCCCTACTAGGGATAGATGTTTAAAATGGAATAAAAATGGAGATACAATATGCCTACTATGCCGAGAGGAAAAGGAGAGTATCAATCACTTGTTCTTTGATTGTACTTATACAAAACTTATTTGGTTTATTGCCAAAACAAATCTCAAAATCAGCCAAAATCAGGTGGTTCAAAACATCAGAGAAAGCATCAGATATATCCTTCAAAACTTCAAAGGAAAAACCAATGAATTCAAAAAAGCCAGTATTATGCTTACTGCAACAATATTTCACATTTGGAAAGAAAGAAATCAAAGACTTCATTCTCAATCAAAAACAGAAAGCATTCAACTCTGGAAGAAAATTGATTTGGATTGCCAAATCCTCCTCAATAAAAATAGAAACCATAACAAATTTTCAAAGAATCAGTATCATGCAAACTGGCACATGGATAAATATGAAGAGAATTTAGAATACTTCTTACAGAATGGGAAAATCATTTCTGATTCTCCCAATATGAGGCCTCTTCATCGCAATGACAGTCACTGGATGTTAAAGCCTTTGAGTAATGTTAATGCTCCCTCCAAATTAATCAACACTGGTGGCGACCACTTCTACCATCACAATAGGAGTTGCTCCTATAATAATAAGGGAAGATTGTTAAAAGATTTTTCTTTTTTTCCTACAAATAAGCCACATTTATGCACTAATAATTCTCATCTTATACCTAGTAAGGGCGGAAGCTACCGCACACTCAGTCCTCATGATCAAATAGGAAATCATCTGAGCATTGACAAAGATTGGCAAACGACAGTCAATATCAATCATGTTTCCAACACTCCTTGTTCATAAGATAATAATGTGTTCTTTAACAAACACTTATCTGATGAGGGTTATAGAGACCGAACAGACAACCACTCTAGCAGCACCCCCCAGAATATTAAAATGTCAACTATTAACAATAAGGGAAGTATCAAGGCTCTTATTAATTTCAAAGATATTAACTTCAATACTTTAAATTGTAAGGACATTTTTTGCTTACTTGACAGTTCTGGAGGTTACTGTATGAACTGCAGCCTTCGTGAGCATGACAAAAAGCTCCAATGGGCTATTGAAGAGCAAAGATTAGGTTACAATCATTACCGAAGCAAAATTAATAATCAATTCTTTCACTTATCTAACTGGAGGAGAGGAGAAAGCAGCTGGATGATCAATTTTGCAAACCCAGCCTCTATTGGACATAAAAATAGCAAAAGCTGCAAGTCTACAGCTCGCTTAACTGAGGAATCTGGAGGCTCACACAATTTACCTAATTATACTGATCTCCTCTCTGAGATTAAGCTTGATAAAGCTCCTAGCAAGTCGCATGAGGAAGCTGAAGCAAAAACCAATCTAACGAAGGATTTTCACTTCACATCAAAGTTTCGAGAGCCACAAAGATCATATATGATGAACTGGAAACCTCCTTAAGCCATTCTTAGGGCCTAAGCGAGTTGATTTTTATGATTTAACCAAATTCGCACTTGGCTGATCGCCATTTTTGTTTCTTTGAGTTTTGTAGATGTAGGCGCAATATGCCCTAGAATGTTAGGGTTTATGTGCTTGTAAGGGGATTTCGGGTATTACTTGTGTTACCCGCTTTCTCTTATTATTTTTTATTCGGGCTTGGCCCTTTACTGTTTCAAAAAAAAACATGCAGTGCAAATGCCTTGTTGCGTATTCCCACCTTGGGTTGTCGCTATGATGTTGACATTTTTTCAATCTTTTGTTTTTTTTGCCAGTTGTACGCCTTCATGGCTATGAAAAAAATTTTAATTCTAATATATTTCTAAGACCCTTGATTAAATAATTTGAATACATTACGGTATAGGTGTGAAAATTTACATCTTTCGTACAATCACCCATGTTCTTTTATTAGCCAATTCAATGTCATTCAGATCCAAGCAGGGGCATTGCAATTGCGTCAAATTTGTCTGATTGATGATTGTAGATCTGTCAACGGATGTTTTTGGATGTGGATAGTGTCATATCCACATCCGAAATCATTTTCGGATATTGGATATCCGCATCTGCGGATACGCACGGATATCAAATAATTATCCTACCAACTAACGACCGATAAATTAAGAATTATAAAAAGAAAATTTCAGTTTATCATAAATATTTTTAAATCCCAATGATTGTAAAAGTGCTAAAAATTAACAAATATGATGATAATAAATAGTTTCGAGCAGTTAATCAACATTAACTACATATAATATAAACTACTAATTTAATAAAATAATAAACGAATATCTTTCATTGCACTAAAATACACATAATTTGAAATATATTCTTGACAAAAACTGGACGAATAATTTTCGAATGCGGATGTCTTCATATCTGCATCCTCAAAAACATTTATTTTTAACATCGATAACCCACTTAAAATCATTCTTTAAAATAAGGAAAACTTCGCCGGTTACTTGCTCAAAATCTTGTGCCAAAGCACTGACCTAATGGCATAATAGGTTGTCATAAGTCTGAACTGGTGGCATAAAATAGGTCATTATAAGCCTAGACTAGTGGCATAAAACTAGTTGTTATCAATAAAGAGCAACATCCATAAAGAGCGTCATCGATGAAGAGCATCGATGATGAAGAGCGTCATCTATGAAGAGGGTCGCCAATAAAGAGTTTCATCAGTAAAGAGCATCATCGTTCATCGATGAAGAGCGTCATCGATGAAGAGTTTCATCGATAAAGAGTTTCATCAATAAAGAGCATCATCATCGTTATTGATGATTGGCGCCATTGTCATCATTGATAGTAGCTTCAATGGCATTTCTGTAAATAACTTGAAAATTTAATTATTTCCTTTTAAACATAATACTTCCCACCAACTCCTATTCTTTGTCAAATTTCTATTGGTCAATAACTTTCTTTACCATTTTCTTTTCGAAAAAACTGCAATAGATTAGATTTTATCGTCATCAAATTATTTTCGGCCCTTCATTATTTATTATTATTTTAATATAATTATTAAGCTTTTCTAGCTTAATAAATTCATAATAAATCAAAAACACTTGACAAAAATCTCCAAAATTCCCCAAAAATTAGAGATAATATATTATTTAATATAAAAAAATTTCGAGACTATGATCATTATTTAATTATTTTCAATAATTAAAACCCAAAATAAATGCCCTTTTCTCCTTAGGAAATTCATAAAATATTCCCATTAATTTAAAAAATTATGAAATTAAAAAATCATCTTCAAAATTTTGTTTTACATAACATATCGAAAAATCAAATCATTTGGAGATCAGAAACTAGAGTTTTTCCTTCGAAATCTAACATAATAATTCCCTAAAAATTTCAATAAATCATCATTAATTCAAACAAACAATGGTAAAATCAACCATATCATGACATATTATCATCAACCAATTCGGCATCAATCAAAAATCCAAAAATCAAACACATAAAAATGAGATGGATACTTTCATTCACCTTGATTTGATAAAGAGAGTTGAGATTTGAGTTGTTGATTAGAATCCTTTTAGCTTTAACTTAATTTCTTAGCTTTTCTCATCTTTAATCCCCTAGCAATGGCCCGCATCTACTTTGTTTATATTTGTGTGAGTGAAATATGAATGAGGATTTGAGCATGGAAGCGTTTTTAAGTTTAGGACTGAGGCCTATTTCTATTTTGCACCTCTCATAATTCCTCCTTATTTATAAATTAAAACAATCTTATTTGTTGATTAGTTAAGGCCTAACTCAATTAATTATCAATCTCATCTCCTTATCACACCACACATTACTTTATATAACTTAACTAATTAAATCTCATGAATAATGTTAAACAAAAATATGGGGTGTTACATCGTTATTTTGGGATCTCGGTTTGATCATGGTATATTTGTACTATATTATTAGTAGTTTTGGGCTAGTGTAGTGCAAAGGAAGATATCGTGCTAACCTGTAACATTGTTACAGGAGATGAGCAGATTATGGTATGATCCCCCACTTTTGAGATAGATTTACCGTACTTGTTTACAGGCAGTCCAGATTACCCTTGAGCCACGTTTGTGGAGAGGACCGATTCTGATTTAGCAGTTCATATTTATTTGTATATAGTTTTAATATACCGTATTTTTGAGATAGTTCCCCTCACACCAGACTTTATGTCTGACTCGGGTTTTGCCTTTGGCTGCTTATGGCATGACAACTCTTCGGGTACTCGATTGAGTAGTTCGGGTGGCAGCTGCTTTTGGGGATACGCTAGTAGAGTGCGCAGCTTGAGCATTTTGGAGACGTAACATCGATGTTTATAGATATATATACTTGTTATTTTATTTCTACATGGCAGACCTATTATTTGTATATGAAACTGTTGTATCGGATATTCATTCAGAACTCCGTGCTTTTGGGAGTTGATGTATTCTGATTTTCTGTAGTAACATTTATTTTTTTCAGCTGTGTAACGACCCGACTTTTTCTCCACAGAAAGTCGCATCATTATGAAGAAAGAAAGGGGTAGAAAATAGAAAAGAAGAGAAGAAAGAAAGAAACAACAACAACGATCTCACAGCGGAACGAATAAATTATATTAATAACATAAACTATTACATAGTTTACAACAATTTACAGAGTTACACAGCATATACATTGTAACAACCCGGGGTTTTGTGAAAATTTATAATCGTCTTAAAACGATTAGTGTTGATGGTTAATTGCTGTTTGGCAATTATTTCAAGTAAAATTCTTTTGTAAAAATGGTTAAGTGTTGTGGGCTTTGAATCTTGGTCCAAGTTTCGGGTGCTGTGTTAATTTATTAAGGCCAGTACTCGTTCGTTTTCCCTCAAAAATTCATTTTCGCTAACCCTAAGTCTAAACGAAAGAAAATGGTGGCAGCCTAGTTATTCATCCTCGTCCCCAAACCCAAGAATTAGGGTTCCTTCTCTGCTGAGATTTGGGACTTCATTCCCCTTTGTGCTCGGCTTGGCTTTGCGTGCTCCTTAGGGTTTCTGAAACGCCTCGATTTCAAGAATGATTTCTCGTTGGTCTCGGCTGCTTCTTTTGCATCGAAGAAAAGGTGAGTAATTAAATTACTCACATCTAATTTCGACTAAGTTTCTATAGCTCGAATTGGTTTAATGATGTTATGTTGTTCGTATGTAATCGTTCAAACTGAATTGAGTGACCATTTCTTGTCGTTCGCTGTCGAAAACTGAAGTTGTTATGGGAATCTCTTATGTGACTTTAGCTCGTTCGTATTTTTGCTGTTGATATGATTTTATTCGACAGTTCGATTTGTTTTGACGTTGATTTTGGGTTGTTCGTTTTCTTGGTAACTTCGCTTCGGCGTTGATTCTTTTGAACTTCATTATAGAAACTGCACTTTTTCTTTTGAATTCATTCGCCAGTCTCTTTATGTTGGCAGTTCGATTTAGTTGATGTTGATGATTTTTGAGTTGTCGACTTTGGCCATTCTTCGGCCACTCGATTTGGTTAAAATTTGTATCTTGATTTGCATTAGCTTTGTTGGTCTCAGCCCTGCTTTCCCTGATGAACTGCGGATATGTGATTCCCGGAAATCTGTTGATATATGAAGTTGGAATGTTTCTGTTTAATTTGTTTCGGTCACAGTATTGTAGCCTTCCACCTGTTGTAAGTGCTGCCTTAACTGGGTCCTTCATTGATGTTGTACTTCCCTGTTTTGATCATTGGCTTTGAGAATTTTGCCTATAATTTCCGATGTTGTTACTTTGAGTAATCGTTGCTCTGTTAAAATTGGTGGTTCATGTGCAAGTCGAACTGGCATGCACATATTTGCGTAATTGTCTGGTCATCGCTGGTTATTGTCATATCTGTTACGCCTGGTAGTGTTGTTTCATGTAATCTGAGCATTTAGTGTATTCAAACTTTTATAGATTGAGTGCACTAAACTGAAACTCGAGTTGCATTCATGTTGATCAGATTAACTTATGTACTTGTGTGCACTGTATATCCCAGTGTGCATCACTTGTTGATTCTTTAATCATTCACGGCATTTCCAGAGTGCAGTCCACCTGAGTACATATGTATTGTTTCTTGCATACGATTATATAAGAGTACATGAATTTACCGCATTGTTTAATTGCATATAAGGACTTGGATTTTGTGTACATTACCTATGTGTTCACTGCCCCTGCTTTGATCAAAACTACTATTTGATTTTGGTTTTGTACGTACGATGGCATTGGCCCAGTTCTTTTAGCATGAAGGTAGTTGCATGCTTTAGTTCATATTATATTTTAACATCCCTCATGTATTTGCAGCTGCACTTAACTTGTACTATGCATTCATGTGTTTGCTTGGTTGCCATACTGGCCTCACTGCATCATGTATTTGGGTCTATCTCTTTTGATGTCGAGGCTGCTCTTTTGCTTCACTTGAATATGGACTTGTTTATTTGGTCTCACTTGAGTCTGCACATGTTACTTATATCAGTGGTTCTGCCTTCACATATATGTTCCTCTGGTACATTTGTCCTTGTTAGAACCTTGGCTTTGATGGTACTTGAGTCTTGTGATTATGGTCTGCATATAGGAAGTGTTCACTGACCTAAGCTGTTGCATTAGTTATCTACCTGACTTGGTTAATGGTTCGAGACAGTTTGCATTATCGATATTTGTGTTTGCCTTGCCTCCGACCTTTTGGCATACAAACATCATTTCGTGTTGATCTTTACTGTGATGTGTTGCCACTGTTTATATATCTCAGGCCTCGACTTGGTTATACACTGCATATTCATGTGTCATTGTTGCTTGCATCTGCTCATCCCTGTCATACTTGTTGTCATGGTGGCTGCATCTGTTTGTATGTGCAGTTCCACCTGAGCCATGTTGTCTGGTCTTTACTTTTGCCAGTTGTATTTGGGTGCAGTTTTACCCTTGCAGTTCTCTGGTCTGTTAGTCGAGTTGGTTGCATTATTGTAGTGGTGAGGCAGTACACGCGTGCATGTACTGCAGCCCTAGCAGGATTGACAGGTTTGGTTGATAATTTGATTGTTAAATTATTGCATTGGTTCAATTCAATATTTTGAAGCTGTATTTGAAATGGTTCATTTCGATTTGAGTTGTATCCGTTGGCTTTTGGATTCATTGATCTTCTGAGTGTTTGATAGACTGTATTGGCGAGGCAGTACACGTTAGCGTGTACTGCAGCCAATCAGCACTGTTGTTTTCAAATTGACAATTTCAATTGTCTTAAATTGATTTAGTCGACTTGATAAATTGTTTATTTATCTCTGTTGATGTTTTAAATCTGCTGATTTATTGTTTAACACTATTTAGTGTTATACCTGCCGTTATCCAATTCTCGTATCGAGAGTTGGATATACGAGATTTCTGTGACTGTCGTCTATTTGACTATCTGATTATTATTGCTACTAGGTACTAATAAACTGGTTTGAATTAGACTGACCTGGGTATTATTTTCTTTTGAATGTAATACTCGGGTCAGACCCGAGTATTTCAGGTTGTAGATTTCTTTCTTTGAGTTGCTGTTCGGGATTGAAGACTTTTCACATCTTCTGAAGTTGTCAGTCATTTGGTAGTAGTCGTGTCATTGTATAGAATGATATGTATTCATGTATATTAGTCGATAATGTACTTGTATATATAACTTCTAGAGTCGACAGTTGTAGTTGTATCATATGTATAGTGTCAACTATGTATTAACTGACATCAGTTATATATATCTGAGACTTTTGTTTTTATCTGTGTTCCGCATTTATATTATCTGTGTTATTGTTATATCTAATGTCCTAAACTATTATGAACCGTCGTAGTTCGTTTTATACTAGTATTGGGTGTGTCGATGGGAGTAAATAAATAATAGAAGAAAAATAAAAAGAATGTACCACTCCTATCGAGATAACCAATGTTAGTGTAAGGCCAATTACGGATGGTCGCTCCCATCCAGCCTTATTCTTCGTAATAATAGACAGTATTTCCTTTAATACTCTTTGTTATTATGAGCATAGAGGTGGGGCGTCACAGTTGGTATCAAAGCTTGGGGTTTATGGACATAATATAAAACATAACTTGGATGGAACATATGTTACAACTATTAGTCGATGTTTTATCTGTGATTTGAGTCAAAACTAAAGTTTTGAAATTTGGATGAAATTTTTAAATATCTTTATTTAAAAATAATAGTGAAATTGTGTTCTGATGATTTGATTGATTTGTGCTCTGTTTATCAGAGTGCGCAGCGGAAACAGTGAAACTGTCTTCGCTGAGTACAACTGACAATCTTTTGATTTAAAAATCAAAATACGGAATTGATATGAATTCCAATTGTTGTTTACATAACTGTAATTAATTGTTTCTTTGAGAATTTCGAATCCAAATTGAGGATTCGAAGAAATTGCAGATATGTGATTTTTGTTGAGATTTTTAGCTGGTTCTTTTGAGCTAATCACATATTGATTAGATTTTTGGCTGTTTTGAATTATTCTCGTTGAAGAGATATTTGAATGATTTCTTTGTCTATATTGTAATGAACGTGCAAAATTTGAATTGCACGTCATTGCATTTATTTTACGTTGAACCGATGCTTGGTTATGATACGTATTTTGTTGCCGTTATTTTTATAACGGACTTTTTACACCAATGCTGAATTTTTGAGGCACGGTGTTTTGTTGACAATTTTAATAAATGAAAATTCACTGATGTCACATTTTGATTTGAATTCTTTTGATGAGATATTTGATGTTTTAAAATTTCTCTCGCTTTGACTTCAGTAACAGCCAAATTTTTTTTTTTTAAAAAAAAGTGGATTTTCAAGCGGTATTTCCGCAAAACTGATGTGTAACCGTTTTTACGGTATTTTGAGAAGTACGATTTCCTTATCGAAATTGTTACTGATTTGCTGTTTTAATCACGTGATTGGAAAATTGTTTTATAAAATTTTAATAGTTTGCGTTTTCAAAAGAATGAGGAAGCGACTTAAACGATTCAGCAAAATCGAGGATTATGACCCCTTTCTTTTACTGTTTCGCTTAACTCCGGACTTGTTCAGTTGAGAATGCGAATTGTTATTTTTACAAAATAAATAAAATTATTTTCAAAAAATTTACAATTTGCGATTTCAAAAGAATGAGGAAGCGATTTAAACGTTTCAGCAAAATCGAGGACTATGACCCCTTTCTTTTACTGATTCGCTTAATTCTGGACTTGTCCGTTTGAGAATGTAAAGTGTATTTTTACAAAATACACAATTTTGCACTTTCAAGGAAACGATGAAGTGATTTAAACAATTTAGCAAAAGTGCGGAGTATGGAACCACACTTTTACTATTTCGGTTAATTCCGGACTCGTTAATTGAATATCTGTTGTTTTGATGATTCTACACTTTCAAGGAAACGATGAAGAGAATTAAACAATTTAGTAAAACTCGTGGTTATGGGACATGTGCGTTTGCTATTTTGGTTAATTCCGGACTCGTTAATTGAAACATTTTGATGCTTTCGTGTGCTTTCGAGCCACTATGAGGACCTTCGGGTCATTTGTTGGACCTTCGGGTCATTTGTTGGGCTTTCGGGCCACTCTGCGGACCTTCGGGTCAAATACCAGTACTAGACCTTCGGGTCACTCTGCGGACCTTCGGGTCAATCTGATGGGTGCCAAAATTATGTTGAGTACTTGGTAGGCTTCGGCCACTCTGAGATGCACGTGCGGCGAATTAAAAACTCGCCATCTGATGGGATCGATCCAAGCTTTTATGTTGATTTTCTAGTCTTCTTAATTGATTTCTAGATACTTGTTGCTTCCAATTATCTGCAGGTAATTGGATATTTGTTGATATGAGTTCTGATTATCGTTTTTGATAATCAGATAATTGTTATTTCTAATTATCGCTTGTGATAATTAGATATTTGTTGATATGAGTTCTGATTATCGTTTTTGATAATCAGATATTTGTTGTTTCTAATTATCGCTTGTGATAATTAGATATTTGTTTATATGAGTTCTGATTATCGTTTTTTATAATCAGATATTTGTTGTTTCTAATTATCGCTTGTGATAATTAGATATTTTTTGATATGAGTTCTGATTATCGTTTTTGATAATCAGATATTTGTTGTTTCTGATTATCGCTTGTGATAATTAGATATTTGTTGATATGAGTTCTGATTATCGTTTTTGATAATCAGATAATTGTTATTTCTAATTATCGCTTGTGATAATTAGATATTTGTTGATATGAGTTCTGATTATCGTTTTTGATAATCAGATATTTGTTGTTTCTAATTATCGCTTGTGATAATTAGATATTTGTTTATATGAGTTCTGATTATCGTTTTTGATAATCAGATATTTGTTGTTTCTAATTATCGCTTGTGATAATTAGATATTTGTTGATATGAGTTCTGATTATCGTTTTTGATAATCAGATATTTGTTGTTTCTGATTATCGCTTGTGATAATTAGATATTTGTTGATATGAGTTCTGATTATCGTTTTTGATAATCAGATATTTGTTGTTTCTGATTATCGCTTGTGATAATTAGATATTTGTTGATATGAGTTCTGATTATCGTTTTTGATAATCAGATATTTGTTGTTTCTGATTATCGCTTGTGATAATTAAATATTTGTCGATTTGAGATTTAATTATCGCTTTAGATAATTAAATATTTGCTGATTTGAGATTGAATTATCGCTTTAGATAATTAAATATTTGCTGATTTGAGATTTAATTATCGCTGTTAGATAATTAAATATTTGTTGATTTGAGATTTAATTATCGCTGTTAGATAATTAAATATTTATTGATTTGAGATTTAATTATCGCTTTTGGATAATTAAATATTTGTTGATTTGAGATTTAATTATCGCTGTTAGATAATTAAATATTTATTGATTTGAGATTTAATTATCGCTTTTGGATAATTAAATATTTGTTGATTTGAGATTTAATTATCGCTTTTGGATAATTAAATATTTGTTAATTTGAGATTTAATTATCGCTATTAGATAATTAAATATTTGTTGAGTTGAAATTTAATTATTGCTGTTAGATAATTAAATATTTGTTGATTTGAGATTTAATTATCGCTTTTGGACAATTAAATATTGGTTGATTTGAATTTGATTATCGTTTTTGTGATAATCAAATATTTGTTGAATTTGAGAAATTTGATTATCGTTGTTGATAATTGAATATTTGTTGATTTGAAATTTTAAATTACCGGTTATGGTAATTAGATATGTGCTGATTTTTCTTTTGATTATCGTTTGAGATAACTAGATAATTGGATTTTGCTGTTTTCTAATTATCGTATCGATAATTAGATATTGCTGTTTTGTGAATTTCTGTATTTTAATTATCTAGTTGATAATTGAAGATTTTTAGGTGTTTGTGTTCTTGACCTTATTTTTCTAGCTTAACCAGTTTATGTAGAGAAGTAATTGTTATTAACGCCTTTAATTATGAAAATTGCGGGGACGCAATTTTTATAAGGAGGGGAGTCTGTAACAACCCGGGGTTTTGTGAAAATTTATAATCGTCTTAAAACGATTAGTGTTGATGGTTAATTGCTGTTTGGCAATTATTTCAAGTAAAATTCTTTTGTAAAAATGGTTAAGTGTTGTGGGCTTTGAATCTTGGTCCAAGTTTCGGGTGCTGTGTTAATTTATTAAGGCCAGTACTCGTTCGTTTTCCCTCAAAAATTCATTTTCGCTAACCCTAAGTCTAAACGAAAGAAAATGGTGGCAGCCTAGTTATTCATCCTCGTCCCCAAACCCAAGAATTAGGGTTCCTTCTCTGCTGAGATTTGGGACTTCATTCCCCTTTGTGCTCGGCTTGGCTTTGCGTGCTCCTTAGGGTTTCTGAAACGCCTCGATTTCAAGAACGATTTCTCGTTGGTCTCGGCTGCTTCTTTTGCATCGAAGAAAAGGTGAGTAATTAAATTACTCACATCTAATTTCGACTAAGTTTCTATAGCTCGAATTGGTTTAATGATGTTATGTTGTTCGTATGTAATCGTTCAAACTGAATTGAGTGACCATTTCTTGTCGTTCGCTGTCGAAAACTGAAGTTGTTATGGGAATCTCTTATGTGACTTTAGCTCGTTCGTATTTTTGCTGTTGATATGATTTTATTCGACAGTTCGATTTGTTTTGACGTTGATTTTGGGTTGTTCGTTTTCTTGGTAACTTCGCTTCGGCGTTGATTCTTTTGAACTTCATTATAGAAACTGCACTTTTTCTTTTGAATTCATTCGCCAGTCTCTTTATGTTGGCAGTTCGATTTAGTTGATGTTGATGATTTTTGAGTTGTCGACTTTGGCCATTCTTCGGCCACTCGATTTGGTTAAAATTTGTATCTTGATTTGCATTAGCTTTGTTGGTCTCAGCCCTACTTTCCCTGATGAACTGCGGATATGTGATTCCCGGAAATCTGTTGATATATGAAGTTGGAATGTTTCTGTTTAATTTGTTTCGGTCACAGTATTGCAGCCTTCCACCTGTTGTAAGTGCTGCCTTAACTGGGTCCTTCATTGATGTTGTACTTCCCTGTTTTGATCATTGGCTTTGAGAATTTTGCCTATAATTTCCGATGTTGTTACTTTGAGTAATCGTTGCTCTGTTAAAATTGGTGGTTCATGTGCAAGTCGAACTGGCATGCACATATTTGCGTAATTGTCTGGTCATCGCTGGTTATTGTCATATCTGTTATGCCTGGTAGTGTTGTTTCATGTAATCTGAGCATTTAGTGTATTCAAACTTTTATAGATTGAGTGCACTAAACTGAAACTCGAGTTGCATTCATGTTGATCAGATTAACTTATGTACTTGTGTGCACTGTATATCCCAGTGTGCATCACTTGTTGATTCTTTAATCATTCACGGCATTTCCAGAGTGCAGTCCACCTGAGTACATATGTATTGTTTCTTGCATACGATTATATAAGAGTACATGAATTTACCGCATTGTTTAATTGCATATAAGGACTTGGATTTTGTGTACATTACCTATGTGTTCACTGCCCCTGCTTTGATCAAAACTACTATTTGATTTTGGTTTTGTACGTACGATGGCATTGGCCCAGTTCTTTTAGCATGAAGGTAGTTGCATGCTTTAGTTCATATTATATTTTAACATCCCTCATGTATTTGCAGCTGCACTTAACTTGTACTATGCATTCATGTGTTTGCTTGGTTGCCATACTGGCCTCACTGCATCATGTATTTGGGTCTATCTCTTTTGATGTCGAGGCTGCTCTTTTGCTTCACTTGAATATGGACTTGTTTATTTGGTCTCACTTGAGTCTACACATGTTACTTATATCAGTGGTTCTGCCTTCACATATATGTTCCTCTAGTACATTTGTCCTTGTTAGAACCTTGGCTTTGATGGTACTTGAGTCTTGTGATTATGGTCTGCATATAGGAAGTGTTCACTGACCTAAGCTGTTGCATTAGTTATCTACCTGACTTGGTTAATGGTTCGAGACAGTTTGCATTATCGATATTTGTGTTTGCCTTGCCTCCGACCTTTTGGCATACAAACATCATTTCGTGTTGATCTTTACTGTGATGTGTTGCCACTGTTTATATATCTCAGGCCTCGACTTGGTTATACACTGCATATTCATGTGTCATTGTTGCTTGCATCTGCTCATCCCTGTCATACTTGTTGTCATGGTGGCTGCATCTGTTTGTATGTGCAGTTCCACCTGAGCCATGTTGTCTGGTCTTTACTTTTTCCAGTTGTATTTGGGTGCAGTTTTACCCTTGCAGTTCTCTGGTCTGTTAGTCGAGTTGGTTGCATTATTGTAGTGGTGAGGCAGTACACGCGTGCGTGTACTGCAGCCCTAGCAGGATTGACAGGTTTGGTTGATAATTTGATTGTTAAATTATTGCATTGGTTCAATTCAATATTTTGAAGCTGTATTTGAAATGGTTCATTTCGATTTGAGTTGTATCCGTTGGCTTTTGGATTCATTGATCTTCTGAGTGTTTGATAGACTGTATTGGCGAGGCAGTACACGTTAGCGTGTACTGCAGCCAATCAGCACTGTTGTTTTTAAATTGACAATTTCAATTGTCTTAAATTGATTTAGTCGACTTGATAAATTGTTTATTTATCTCTGTTGATGTTTTAAATCTGCTGATTTATTGTTTAACACTATTTAGTGTTATACCTGCCGTTATCCAATTCTCGTATCGAGAGTTGGATATACGAGATTTCTGTGACTGTCGTCTATTTGACTATCTGATTATTATTGCTACTAGGTACTAATAAACTGGTTTGAATTAGACTGACCTGGGTATTATTTTCTTTTGAATGTAATACTCGGGTCAGACCCGAGTATTTCAGGTTGTAGATTTCTTTCTTTGAGTTGCTGTTCGGGATTGAAGACTTTTCACATCTTCTGAAGTTGTCAGTCATTTGGTAGTAGTCGTGTCATTGTATAGAATGATATGTATTCATGTATATTAGTCGATAATGTACTTGTATATATAACTTCTAGAGTCGACAGTTGTAGTTGTATCATATGTATAGTGTCAACTATGTATTAACTGACATCAGTTATATATATCTGAGACTTTTGTTTTTATCTGTGTTCCGCATTTATATTATCTGTGTTATTGTTATATCTAATGTCCTAAACTATTATGAACCGTCGTAGTTCGTTTTATACTAGTATTGGGTGTGTCGATGGGAGTAAATAAATAATAGAAGAAAAATAAAAAGAATGTACCACTCCTATCGAGATAACCAATGTTAGTGTAAGGCCAATTACGGATGGTCGCTCCCATCGAGCCTTATTCTTCGTAATAATAGACAGTATTTCCTTTAATACTCTTTGTTATTATGAGCATAGAGGTGGGGCGTCACATACATCACTTACTAGACAGTTATAAACATCTGTCTAGACATTACAACTCAATACACTACAGAGATACAGACACAGCGGAACTGCTATATATATCTACAACGCTGAAGCCTCCTACTCCATTGCTCCTCCACAATTCGTCAAGCTAAACCTGAATCCCTTGGCTACTCGTAAAAATTTGAGTACCCAAGAGTTTATAAAACAGAAATAAACACTTGGGTCAGACATGGGTCTGGTGTGAGTAACAGGTTAAACTTGCTTAACTTCAAAACCTTTAGAAAGAAAAGGTATCACGTAAGACTCCCCACAAATAAACATGGGTAAGTTTTTACCTTACGCTAACCAAAACATTTGATAGGAAATCCAGTTATATTATAATAGGGTCTAGGGTTTTCAAATAAATATGAAATAGCTGAAATTGTTACATTATTAAATTCCAGCATACTAGCCACAAAGTGGGTTATACAATCAAAACCGTAAGGGCACGTAGGAAGAATGGGTTTCCATACAATGGCAGGGCTACTGGGGTACCGCCCGTCACAGTACGTGGCCTAGATCACCGTACCGAGGAGTACGCCCGCTCCCCTGCAACACAAAGCCGGAACCATCCCTTACTGGATAATTCCGAACAAGATAATCCCGTAGTTGGCGCGACCAACCACACACTAAGCCGAATAAAAGAAAAGGGACCTCTAGACAGGGATCTATCTTGCTCTCAGTGGGTGCTACCCACGAAACCTTGCTGCACCTCCCCTGTTTTAGCCATTCCCGGTTGATGAGGCTTGAGGTTACGATTACCTTTAATCAGAACATATCACTTAGAATGCTCATCGTCCGCCTGACGATGTGCTGAAAGCATTCAATCCATTCAAGTTCGTTCCGGGTTCTAACGAAACCGAAGGCATTGTCTCGCTACACTCGTTTTGGAATCACCCTCAGAGTTAACGACAATAACCCTTGCACTCTGAATCTTCATCTTCACTTGAGATTCACGACCTATCGTTAATTTGGATCGATGTGGTATTCGGGTCTCCAGACCTGGAATCCCGGTATACGGAAACCCGATCCCGGTCTCATCGAAATCCAAAACGTATCTTTTAAGGGCCAAGTTGTTTTAAGGTTAAAACAATTCAATTCTTATCTATACTACACACAGATAGATAATTTACAATAGATAATCCATATTATCATCCAAACAGATAATTCATATTATCATTTCAATCCAACCAAACATCTATATCATAGATCAGCACATCTCTTATCAGAGATATCAACAATGTAAAGCATTCAATATCATTCATCCATCCTTAAGAAATGATTTATCATCTCTAATTTATTAAAGTGAATTAAATTAATTACTTCATTTTATAAATTCTTCTTACTTAATTCTTAATTAAACCAATTAATTAATCATACTCTATCTTAATTAATCAATCCTGATTAATTATACTTTAATTACTTTAAGTAATTAATCCTTAATTAATTTCACAAATTAATTAACTTAAACCATTTCAGTAATTAAATCTTTAATTACTTCATTAATTAATTAATTATACTTAATTACATTAATCCTTAATTAATTACAATTAATTAATTCCTTTAATCACTTATTTTTTTGATTAATTAATTTTAATTAACCAATCCTTAATTACATCATTTAAATTAATTATATTTAATAATTAATTCTTAATTAAACCACATTTATTAATCACCTTTGATTAATCACATTTAGTAATTAACTACCCCTAATTACTCTTCCATAAATTAATTACTCATTAATTAATTATCTTTTAATTAATCCCTTGATTAATTATTCAAAAGTAATTAAACTCAAATTACTTTCACTATTAAAATTATCTTTAGTTAATTATATCCATTAATTAACTTTAATTATATTCCGAAGTAATTACACTTCACTAATTACATTTAAGTAATTATACTTATCACATAACCAAGTGATTATCTTAAATTAATTAAATTAATTAATTTAACTTATCAAATTATTTAATTAATTACCTTAAGTAATTAATTTCTTTAATTACTTCCATTAAGTAATTATACTTAACCCATTTTCATATTAACTAATTAATCTAATTGATTATCAAATTTAATCCTATTTATTAATTATTTAATAATCCCTAATTAATGATCCCTCATTAATTATTAACAATTTTAATTACTTTCTTTAAGTAATTAATCTTTAATCAACTATTTATTAATTATAAATAAATAAATTCTTAATCACCATTTAATTAATTTCTAATTACTAAATTAATTTCTTAAATTAATTTCTAATCACTTGATTAATTAATTTCTAATCATTTATTAATAACTCATACTTATTTAACAAATGATTCTAAATCTCAAATTAATTAACACTTAATTAATTAACTTATAATCCTAATTATTTAATTAATTAACACTAAACCATTAATTAATTAAATTATTAAATTATTCTTTATTTACCTTATTAATTTAATGACTCCTTTATCATTAAACCTTAATCACTTTCTAAATTAAAGTATTAACCTTTAACTACTTTAATTATTACTAACAAAGACTTTAAAACATTTTTACTTTAAAATCTTCTTTTAATTCATTTTAAAATAAATTACAAATTTAACTTTATCCAATTTTTAAATCAAATTTACAAAATCTTCTTAAATTCAAATGTTAAGAACACTTAATATTTATAAAGGAAATTTATAAGATTTTTAAATCAATTTATTTAAAATCCAAACCCTTTTAAATTATTCTTTAAACATTTTAAATTTGTTTAAATATTATAATTTTATAAACTTATCTATCTCAACTAGAATACAAATTAGATTTGAAACCATACTTAAATTTAAATTTTAAACTTTGTTTAAATCATGTTTCAAACTTTTTTTTAAAACCCATTTTAAATTTTAAAATACTGTCAGGTTTAAAACATAACATCAAAAGTTACCCGAGCCTACCTCCATTTACTTCGAATAAACCACTAACTTGCTTCGACCTACTCACGCGATTTACCCTAGAAAACTCGAGTTCCACTCCTTCTTCCTCTAACTTAACAACTAACCAAACCCAAATGCACAGTTGACACTGTGCACATGCACGATAGAACAGATCGACGCCGACCAACTACGATGACTTTCCCATGTCGACGATCAACCACCTACCCAAACTCGATCACCAGATCTTCGGCAATCACTCGAATTCGAAATCGAGCTTCCATCCAATCCTGGAACAAAAAGTCATGAACACCCACAAAGCCTGAAAACGCCTCGTCAACACATCTCCGACTACCAGAACGCCTGCGCTTCCAACCACAGCTTCGTCAACACCCCAGATATCATTTCCCAATGACCGGTATCACTCGATCACTTAGAGGCCTCGTGAAAAATCAAACATCCCAGCACTGCAAAACTAGGTTTACAGACATTCTCGATCAATTCCCATCGCCACAGTCGTCAATACGGCCACCCACTATTTTTCCTCTAATCACCGATAGCTCTTCTTCCCCCAAAATGAACCACGACCCTCCAGACTAACGTGATCATCAGAAATCGTTCGAAACCCAAATTTTGTTCAACCACGAACTGCTCTCTCTTCCTACTTCTAAAAATCATGATTCAAATCTTAAAAATCATGTTTTCAATCAAGTATTCAGATCATATGCCTGAATCAATGATTTAAGGAATTCGAATTTTAACAAAACTTGAGTTTTCCTGTTCTACTCTATTTTCCAGAGCAAAAATCCAATTTAATTCATTTAAAAAAAAATTAAAGCTTTAAGTTATGATTAAAAAATCAAGTGTTGCTTGAATCCTAAATTCTAACAGAGATTTTATCAAGAGGAATTTAGTTTTTATCATAATTTTGGCTTCTAACAGTAAGAACAGATAAAAACAGGTTTAACAGCACCATGCCTCTATACATCCAATATATATATAAATTCAAACATATTTACATCCATGCAACAATTTTCACAATATTATTTCAAATATACATCACATGCAAACCAAGATTAAATCAGTTTAAGCCTTGATAAATGGGTTTACTCACTTGTTTGAAAGAACAGAATACAGGCTTGTTTATGTAAACAGACAGGGTCATATAACGTATTTGAACCAATTCATATAAATTCATATTAAGAACTTCAATACAAGCAATATCATCACATGCAAGCATATATCATATACTTAAGTTTAAAAATGAAAGTTACTCACCTATTTTTAAAAGCAGAGAACAGAGCATATCTTTTGAAACTGCTTTTGAACCTTTTAAAACTGGAATTGTTGTTAATGAAACTTGCATGCATGTTAACTTGTTTGTTTTGATGTGTTGCTTTAGACTCCAGGTTTGATTTTTTTTCCTTTGATCTTGCTTTAAAACAGGTTTACTTGTTTCCAGATTGAAGAAATGCAGGCTTTGATCAGATTTTGAAAAGAAGAACAGGCTTTTGCTTTGATTCCAGATTGAAGAAATGATTATAGATTGTTTTTTAAAGGATTTTGGTTGAGAGGAAAGTTTAATTACAGATTTATTGTCTTTGGAAATTTTGTTACAGGCTTTGTTGAATTTATTTTCTGGTTTGCTTGTAGAAGTAGAAAACTGAATTTTAGTTTAGAAATGGAGATTTAGAAAGAAAGGAAGAGATGGGAAAACATGTTTTTATAAGTATAAATGATTTAATAAAAAGAAAAATTAGAACAAAATGACACTTGTCTTTCTTATATCTTAATTTCTTAACACATGTAATATTAAAGCCTTAGAAATTTACACATGTCTCTTTAATTTATTAGTATTTATTTTAAATGTAAAAATCCTTTTCTTAATTTATTAAACACTTATTACTTATTTATATATATATAGATAATTTTTAAAAGAAATAAAAACCAATTATATATAAATAAAAGCTTATCCATATATTTATATAAATCCAAAATTATTTAAATATTACCTCTTTTGAATTTCAAAATTAATTTACATTCAAATTCAAATTATATTTGAAAATCCGATTTAAAGTAAATTTAAAACAACACATTAAATTTGAATTAACAATTCTATTTACATTAAAATCTATTTATTTAAAAACAATACACTATTAATATTGTTTGAAAATAACACATTTATCAATATTAAAATAATTTATAAAAGAGATTATAAATTACTTCTATTATTAAATGAATTAACATATCATATGTAAATTTGTACTTTAAATATATATATATACTCTTAAATCATATTTATTAAGCAATATTCAAAAATAAAATAAATCTTATTATTAATCTTATTTAAAACCATATAATTATTTTGTTTAAATAGCTTTGTAAAGCTAATATTAAATAAATCATAATTTCCAAACTATAAGAATATACATTAGAAATTTAAAACAAGATTTCATTTATTATTTAAATTTCAAATCCAAGCTTATCTATTTACAATATATACATATATATATATACATTATAAATAGAAATCATTTTATTAGTTTTTAAAGGATAAAATTCACTAATTAAATATTCATTTAATTAGATTTTTAAACCAATTCAAATATTTTTATCAAAGATTAACAAATCAATTTAATTATTTAAACAGATTATTAAATTGATATTGCCCCAAATTTCCGGGATATTACATTCCTCCCCCCTTAAAATAATTTCGTCCTCGAAATTTAAAACAAAGGTAATTTAATAATCTATTTAAATCACAATTATATATTATCATCCATATGCTAACAACCATAGCAACCAATTCACCCAATCAAACAATTTTAACTATGCAGACAAAATTCTAAATAGAATTTCCTCGAGTTTCCCCAAGTATATATATATCGGGATACTTGCTCTACAGAATCCAAACAAACAATACTACTAAGCTATAGAGCTCCTGCTTATCTAGATTTACAAAACTAAACAGAATATCAGACTACAGACGAGTCTGACTCAACAACCAAATCCTCCAGAACTGCTGATTCCTAAACCAGAGATAGATCAAACAAGTACTCCCTCAGAGATACGTAAAACACAATGAATTCCAGTTATCCAAACTGACAATTCAATCCAGTAGATCAAAGCTTTTATCCAAATCAAAACACAAAAAAGATCCAAAATAACTCGGAGCTGACTTCCCAGACTTACCTAATCTTATAGCTCCCTTTAACCAGAGAAAAACTTCACAACAACGAAGTCTCCAACTTCGAAATCCAAATTCCTCCGTTCTTACCCACAAAATCCTTCAGACGATCCTGAGCTGTCTACAGATCTTTCCTGATCAATTCAACCTTCGCTGATGCTTCTAGAAATAAACAGAACCAAAAACAACTCAACAGAATGATCCTCTCAAGATCTACCAATAATCCAAAACACAACTCCACTTCACAAACATCAGTAGATTTCAAACTAACTTCTCCTATCTTGAAAAGACAAATAGGAGCACTTGCCAAACTGCTTCCGCTGCACCATTCTGATCTGGAGTAAAATGAAAATGCTAATGAAGAACACAAGCACAGACTAGACAACATATCCCAGAAAATCTCAGATACCCAAAAGAATACTCAAACTATCGCAAGTCACTTTTGCGATCAACCCAGCCTAAATGCAAAGAAAACTGTTCTCTCTTTACCAATCAGAACAGCTTATACTTATCTATCCTATCTATCGAAGAAATGGATCCACTCTGTTGCTTCTGAACTCCACCTCCAGAAAAACTGCTCAGCCAGAAAATTTCCTGCCAATGCACAGAATACTCCGAGCTGCACTGCTGCCACAAATGCCAAAGACTTCCTTTTCCAAAGCTCTTCGAGAAACTCGAACCCAAACCAAATAGAAACACCATGCTGAACTCAACCACAACACCGAAGCAGACACACTTCATTAACTTGTTCCAAAGAAAACATCTTCGGGAACATCCATAGTCACTACATCTCATCACACAGCTACAATTTCCTGAGATACCATCACTCGCTTCTGCCTAACCGACAGATCCAACTCTACTCATCCAAACTTCAAAGATGAACTCCGAACCTTAATAGGTTTCCTTCAAAGATTGTGAAATCCTTACACAACTGTAAAGTTCACTCGAGACGGTATTAGGTTTACAGTCTCGACAAATACACTTCCAACCTCAACACTCAGACTCATAATCCTAGATGATAAATTATTATCATCTCAACCAATCATTACAAATACCATATACATTTAAAATAATATATTTTTTTTGTATATAGAAATTATATCTGGGTAAAATTATTTCATCTACCTTTTTAAAACAATATTGTGTCCGTTGGCCTGGTTCAAGTGTTTAGAGATCCCTATCAATAACGTTAGCTACTCGTATTGACCAGAATCCATATACCACTCAACCGATCAATTAACACAATATAAAACCATTTTATATAACTAACAAATACGCGCTCTCGAATATATATACACTCAGACTCAAACAGGTTGCTACAGATCCTGTCTCTAATGAACAATCCTTCCGAACCTAGGTATTCACTCAACCTAGTGTTCTGATATTCACTTAACCAATAGCTTAGGTATTCGCTCAACCTATGCTCTGATACCAACTGTAACGACCCGACTTTTTCTCCACAGAAAGTCGCATCATTATGAAAAAAGAAAGGGGTAGAAAATAGAAAAGAAGAGAAGAAAGAAAGAAACAACAACAACGATCTTACAGCGGAACGAATAAATTATATTAATAACATAAACTATTACATAGTTTACAACAATTTACAGAGTTACACAGCATATACATCACTTACTAGAAAGTTATAAACATCTGTCTAGACATTACAACTCAATACACTACAGAGATACAGACACAGCGGAACTACTATATATATCTACAACGCTGAAGCCTCCTACTCCATTGCTCCTCCACAATTCGTCAAGCTAAACCTGAATCCCTTGGCTACTCGTAAAAATTTGAGTACCCAAGAGTTTATAAAACAGAAATAAACACTTGGGTCAGACATGGGTCTGGTGTGAGTAACAGGTTAAACTTGCTTAACTTCAAAACCTTTAGAAAGAAAAGGTATCACGTAAGACTCCCCACAAATAAACATGGGTAAGTTTTTACCTTACGCTAACCAAAACATTTGATAGGAAATCCAGTTATATTATAATAGGGTCTAGGGTTTTCAAATAAATATGAAATAGCTGAAATTGTTACATTATTAAATTCCAGCATACTAGCCACAAAGTGGGTTATACAATCAAAACCGTAAGGGCACGTAGGAAGAATGGGTTTCCATACAATGGCAGGGCTACTGGGGTACCGCCCGTCACAGTACGTGGCCTAGATCACCGTACCGAGGAGTACGCCCGCTCCCCTGCAACACAAAGCCGGAACCATCCCTTACTGGATAATTCCGAACAAGATAATCCCGTAGTTGGCGCGACCAACCACACACTAAGCCGAATAAAAGAAAAGGGACCTCTAGACAGGGATCTATCTTGCTCTCAGTGGGTGCTACCCACGAAACCTTGCTGCACCTCCCCTGTTTTAGCCATTCCCGGTTGATGAGGCTTGAGGTTACGATTACCTTTAATCAGAACATATCACTTAGAATGCTCATCGTCCGCCTGACGATGTGCTGAAAGCATTCAATCCATTCAAGTTCGTTCCGGGTTCTAACGAAACCGAAGGCATTATCTCGCTACACTCGTTTTGGAATCACCCTCAGAGTTAACGACAATAACCCTTGCACTCTGAATCTTCATCTTCACTTGAGATTCACGACCTATCGTTAATTTGGATCGATGTGGTATTCGGGTCTCCAGACCTGGAATCCCGGTATACGGAAACCCGATCCCGGTCTCATCGAAATCCAAAACGTATCTTTTAAGGGCCAAGTTGTTTTAAGGTTAAAACAATTCAATTCTTATCTATACTACACACAGATAGATAATTTACAATAGATAATCCATATTATCATCCAAACAGATAATTCATATTATCATTTCAATCCAACCAAACATCTATATCATAGATCAGCACATCTCTTATCAGAGATATCAACAATGTAAAGCATTCAATATCATTCATCCATCCTTAAGAAATGATTTATCATCTCTAATTTATTAAAGTGAATTAAATTAATTACTTCATTTTATAAATTCTTCTTACTTAATTCTTAATTAAACCAATTAATTAATCATACTCTATCTTAATTAATCAATCCTGATTAATTATACTTTAATTACTTTAAGTAATTAATCCTTAATTAATTTCACAAATTAATTAACTTAAACCATTTCAGTAATTAAATCTTTAATTACTTCATTAATTAATTAATTATACTTAATTACATTAATCCTTAATTAATTACAATTAATTAATTCCTTTAATCACTTATTTTTTTGATTAATTAATTTTAATTAACCAATCCTTAATTACATCATTTAAATTAATTATATTTAATAATTAATTCTTAATTAAAGCACATTTATTAATCACCTTTGATTAATCACATTTAGTAATTAACTACCCCTAATTACTCTTCTATAAATTAATTACTCATTAATTAATTATCTTTTAATTAATCCCTTGATTAATTATTCAAAAGTAATTAAACTCAAATTACTTTCATTATTAAAATTATCTTTAGTTAATTATATCCATTAATTAACTTTAATTATATTCCGAAGTAATTACACTTCACTAATTAAATTTAAGTAATTATACTTATCACATAACCAAGTGATTATCTTAAATTAATTAAATTAATTAATTTAACTTATCAAATTATTTAATTAATTACCTTAAGTAATTAATTTCTTTAATTACTTCCATTAAGTAATTATACTTAACCCATTTTCATATTAACTAATTAATCTAATTGATTATCAAATTTAATCCTATTTATTAATTATTTAATAATCCCTAATTAATGATACCTCATTAATTATTAACAATTTTAATTACTTTCTTTAAGTAATTAATCTTTAATCAACTATTTATTAATTATAAATAAATAAATTCTTAATCACCATTTAATTAATTTCTAATTACTAAATTAATTTCTTAAATTAATTTCTAATCACTTGATTAATTAATTTCTAATCATTTATTAATAACTCATACTTATTTAACAAATGATTCTAAATCTCAAATTAATTAACACTTAATTAATTAACTTATAATCCTAATTATTTAATTAATTAACACTAAACCATTAATTAATTAAATTATTAAATTATTCTTTATTTACCTTATTAATTTAATGACTCCTTTATCATTAAACCTTAATCACTTTCTAAATTAAAGTATTAACCTTTAACTACTTTAATTATTACTAACAAAGACTTTAAAACATTTTTACTTTAAAATCTTCTTTTAATTCATTTTAAAATAAATTACAAATTTAACTTTATCCAATTTTTAAATCAAATTTACAAAATCTTCTTAAATTCAAATGTTAAGAACACTTAATATTTATAAAGGAAATTTATAAGATTTTTAAATCAATTTATTTAAAATCCAAACCCTTTTAAATTATTCTTTAAACATTTTAAATTTGTTTAAATATTATAATTTTATAAACTTATCTATCTCAACTAGAATACAAATTAGATTTGAAACCATACTTAAATTTAAATTTTAAACTTTGTTTAAATCATGTTTCAAACTTTTTTTTAAAACCCATTTTAAATTTTAAAATACTGTCAGGTTTAAAACATAACATCAAAAGTTACCCGAGCCTACCTCCATTTACTTCGAATAAACCACTAACTTGCTTCGACCTACTCACGCGATTTACCCTAGAAAACTCGAGTTCCACTCCTTCTTCCTCTAACTTAACAACTAACCAAACCCAAATGCACAGTTGACACTGTGCACATGCACGATAGAACAGATCGACGCCGACCAACTACGATGACTTTCCCATGTCGACGATCAACCACCTACCCAAACTCGATCACCAGATCTTCGGCAATCACTCGAATTCGAAATCGAGCTTCCATCCAATCCTGGAACAAAAAGTCATGAACACCCACAAAGCCTGAAAACGCCTCGTCAACACATCTCCGACTACCAGAACGCCTGCACTTCCAACCACAGCTTCGTCAACACCCCAGATATCATTTCCCAATGACCGGTATCACTCGATCACTTAGAGGCCTCGCGAAAAATCAAACATCCCAGCACTGCAAAACTAGGTTTACAGACATTCTCGATCAATTCCCATCGCCACAGTCGTCAATACGGCCACCCACTATTTTTCCTCTAATCACCGATAGCTCTTCTTCCCCCAAAATGAACCACGACCCTCCAGACTAACGTGATCATCAGAAATCGTTCGAAACCCAAATTTTGTTCAACCACGAACTGCTCTCTCTTCCTACTTCTAAAAATCATGATTCAAATCTTAAAAATCATGTTTTCAATCAAGTATTCAGATCATATGCCTGAATCAATGATTTAAGGAATTCGAATTTTAACAAAACTTGAGTTTTCCTGTTCTACTCTATTTTCCAGAGCAAAAATCCAATTTAATTCATTTAAAAAAAAATTAAAGCTTTAAGTTATGATTAAAAAATCAAGTGTTGCTTGAATCCTAAATTCTAACAGAGATTTTATCAAGAGGAATTTAGTTTTGATCATAATTTTGGCTTCTAACAGTAAGAACAGATAAAAACAGGTTTAACAGCACCATGCCTCTATACATCCAATATATATATAAATTCAAACATATTTACATCCATGCAACAATTTTCACAATATTATTTCAAATATACATCACATGCAAACCAAGATTAAATCAGTTTAAGCCTTGATAAATGGGTTTACTCACTTGTTTGAAAGAACAGAATACAGGCTTGTTTATGTAAACAGACAGGGTCATATAACGTATTTGAACCAATTCATATAAATTCATATTAAGAACTTCAATACAAGCAATATCATCACATGCAAGCATATATCATATACTTAAGTTTAAAAATGAAAGTTACTCACCTATTTTTAAAAGCAGAGAACAGAGCATATCTTTTGAAACTGCTTTTGAACCTTTTAAAACTGGAATTGTTGTTAATGAAACTTGCATGCATGTTAACTTGTTTGTTTTGATGTGTTGCTTTAGACTCCAGGTTTGATTTTTTTCCTTTGATCTTGCTTTAAAACAGGTTTACTTGTTTCCAGATTGAAGAAATGCAGGCTTTGATCAGATTTTGAAAAGAAGAACAGGCTTTTGCTTTGATTCCAGATTGAAGAAATGATTATAGATTGTTTTTGAAAGGATTTTGGTTGAGAGGAAAGTTTAATTACAGATTTATTGTCTTTGGAAATTTTGTTACAGGCTTTGTTGAATTTATTTTCTGGTTTGCTTGTAGAAGTAGAAAACTGAATTTCAGTTTAGAAATGGAGATTTAGAAAGAAAGGAAGAGATGGGAAAACATGTTTTTATAAGTATAAATGATTTAATAAAAAGAAAAATTAGAACAAAATGACACTTGTCTTTCTTATATCTTAATTTCTTAACACATGTAATATTAAAGCCTTAGAAATTTACACATGTCTCTTTAATTTATTAGTATTTATTTTAAATGTAAAAATCCTTTTCTTAATTTATTAAACACTTATTACTTATTTATATATATATATATATAGATAATTTTTAAAAGAAATAAAAACCAATTATATATAAATAAAAGCTTATCCATATATTTATATAAATCCAAAATTATTTAAATATTACCTCTTTTGAATTTCAAAATTAATTTACATTCAAATTCAAATTATATTTGAAAATCCAATTTAAAGTAAATTTAAAACAACACATTAAATTTGAATTAACAATTCTATTTACATTAAAATCTATTTATTTAAAAACAATACACTATTAATATTGTTTGAAAATAACACATTTATCAATATTAAAATAATTTATAAAAGAGATTATAAATTACTTCTATTATTAAATGAATTAACATATCATATGTAAATTTGTACTTTAAATATATATATATATACTCTTAAATCATATTTATTAAGCAATATTCAAAAATAAAATAAATCTTATTATTAATCTTATTTAAAACCATATAATTATTTTGTTTAAATAGCTTTGTAAAGCTAATATTAAATAAATCATAATTTCCAAACTATAAGAATATACATTAGAAATTTAAAACAAGATTTCATTTATTATTTAAATTTCAAATCCAAGCTTATCTATTTACAATATATACATATATATATATATACATTATAAATAGAAATCATTTTATTAGTTTTTAAAGGATAAAATTCACTAATTAAATATTCATTTAATTAGATTTTTAAACCAATTCAAATATTTTTATCAAAGATTAACAAATCAATTTAATTATTTAAACAGATTATTAAATTGATATTGCCCCAAATTTCCGGGATATTACAAGCTGCTTCCTCTAGTGCGGTCTTTTATATATTGTTATTCTATTATGTTCATGTATATTTATTATATTATATGTTTTCATTCCGTTGTGAGATCTTATCGATGCCCTGTTTTGTTCTAATTTTATCTCGACGATTTGTCCATTGTGGTATTCGAAAATAGTGCGATGATGTAAAGCATTGATTTTCGATTATTACGAAGGGCGGGTTGTTGCAGTGAACAACCTCGAAAACTCGCACCTGGGTTTGTAAACTATTGCTGAACATTGATGAGTTGATAATGCTAGTCCTCATTGCCTGCTGAGACGATGAACGCTGCCACTCGCATCGTTTGATGGAGATATCTGCTTGTGCTTGAGAATCCGTCCAATATCCGTGTGAGAACCAATTATATTTTGTAAATATAACTATAACTGTAACTATAAAATTTTCTTGTATGTAAATGTAACTATAAATTTTGTTTTCGGGACGGATTGATTTCTAGTGGGATAGCAAACATGCATGGCCCATTCTATTTCAGGGTACAACAAGTCACAGTAGTAATGTCAACAGAAAAGCCTGGTGATTTGGCTTATGAGTTTAGCAATGGTTTATTGAATCTTCATAATTTTTCTCAAGGTTTTCCAGAACCAAGTATTTATATCATTCTATTATTAAGTGAACATAGAGTACTTTTCCCTTTTCTTTTTGGTTTCTTTTTGGAATACATCGGTAATAAAACTGGTTTTCATTTGATTTAAACATTTACTTGCACAATGTTAGGACAGTAGTTTCATCCTACGTTTTTTTCATCTATTTGCATTGTTATTGTTACGTTCTTTTCTGTACATTGATATATCAGAGATTAAAAAGGTTTATACGTTGTCTCTACCAGTTCTTATAGAAACATCTAGTTTTACATGCCCATCATTATTCTTTTGAGTTCTTGACATTATCAGGCATGATACAGCCATGAAGCCTTTATAATTCAAACATGCCAACTATAATCATCCTTTTCTATCAAAACATCAATTTTCAATTGTAAATAACTTTTTAAATCACATTCTATCGTCTTATAACTATAACAGGATTACATTGGTGGCCTTTCAATGATCATTTGGTAATCTATTTAGGGCATGCTGGACTTGGAGTAATAGCGGGGCAGGCATGGCAAAAAGGCAATGATTTGAAATAAGTACCCAAGAAATTTTGGGATGAGACCTTAATAGCAAAAATATCATAATGCATGCCATCATTAGCTACATTTAGGGTTTGAAATTTTTAAAAAATATTTAAGATTTGTTGAAAAGAGATGAGGTACGGCGGTGTAAAACTGAATTAAAAAATAGAATATAATAACCAGAAGTAAATAAAGAATATTGATGTCTAATAAAATATAATATTGGTCGGAAGAAAAATCTGGATGCAAATAGTAGCGCATTGTATTTACTGTCATGTAAGAAATGATTTTCGGTTATTTGTCTTCTTTATTTTCAGGCACAAGCAACTACCAATATTTAACTCCTTTATTTTCTTAATGAAATCCATGGAGTTAGTACAACTATATACTGTCTTAAGATAATACAGCCTTTCTAAGTAAACCACAAACCAAACTATATATGTAGTATGAATATATCAACTTTTATCTTGTTTTGACAGTTTCAAACATGCAGTGCAAATCCTTTTAAAAAACTTGAAATGCTTTATAATTTTCTTCTTAGAATTGGTTTATTTGAACCAAATATGGTTGGTAATACTTTTACTTGGAAATCTAGAAAATTTAGAAACATCCACTGTAAATTAGATAGAATTCTTTTAAATAATACTTTTACTAATTATTTTAAAGATTTTAAATGTTCTACCCTTCCCCAGGCCACCAGTGATCACACTCCAATTCAAATAGAACTCACTCAAAATATTAATAATAAAAAGAACATTCCATTTAGATTTGTTAATGGCTGGGTTTATGAAGATGGTTACAAAGATTTAGTTAAAAATTGTTTATCCACAAAAGTATTGGGCACTGCCCAATTTAAATTCAATAAACTTCTCCATATCACCAAAGGAAAACTGCAAATCTGGAATAAAAACAGAATTAATAATGAAATTAAAACCATAAGAGATGAATGTGAGCTTAGACAGAATGAGTTGGATAAGGATTGCTCAGACATTTATAAAGTCAACAATTTTTTGCTAGCCAAAAATAATCTAGTCAAGTCACTTTATGTGCAAATTTAAGGCAGAAAGCAAAAATAGACTGGCTTTTGCATGGAGATGAAGCTATTAAATTTTTTTATGCTAAAATGTCCAGCAGGAAACATAGGAATGGTATTGGGAAAATTATTGATAATAAGTGTAATGTTATCAATGACCTGGATTGTATTAGGAAAGAAGCCATCAGCTATTTTTCTAATTTATATAATACCAATCTTTATGCTAATTCATTTCCTATTATAAAACCTAAATATAAAGTTAATGAAAACAGCAATGATATTCTTTTGGCTCCTATCACACTTGAGGAGATTAAAAACATTATTTTTAATTCCAATAATGATAAAAGTCCTGGACCTTATGGCTTTGGTGCCAAATTTTATAAAACCCACTGGGAAGAAATCAAATTTATTTTATTAGATTCTATTTCTGAATTCTTTAGGACTGGTAAAATGTTAAAAAATTTGAATCATACTTTTATTATACTAGTCCCAAAGGTTCAAACTCCCAACTGCTTAGAAGACTATAGGCCTATTGCTTGATGTAATTTCATCTATAAAATCATTTCAAATATTCTATGTAATAGGTTAAAAATATTTTTGAAATATCTTATTTCTGAAAACCAGAGTGCTTTCATACTTGGTAGAATAATTGTTGAAAACACTTTGCTAGCACATGAATTAATAAGGAACTTTAATAACAATAACAAAAATCTCATGTGTATTAAAATAGATTTACACAAAACTTTTGACAAAATAAATAGACATTTCATTATTTACATGATGAAACAAATGGGCTTTTGCAATAAATTTTGTGATCTGATCTTTGAGTGTATTAATAATGTTTCTTATTCTATTTTGGTTCAAGGTTCTCCTAATGGACTTATTCAAAGCAATAGGGGTATTAGACAAGGATACCCACTTTCTCCTTACTTATTTACTATTGCAATGGAATATTTCTCAATTCTTATGGAAATTGAGCTTCTAAAAGGAGATATCAAACCAATAAATAGAATCAGGCCATATATTACACATTTATTATATGATGATGATATACTTATTTTTTTGAATGCAGACACACAAAGTGCGAAATCCATTGCAAACAATTTTGACAAATTAGAAGAGCGTGCTGGGTTAAAAGTCAATGAATTCAAAAGCAAGATTTATTTTAGCAAAAGCTGCTCCAATAAAATGGACATTTTAAATAACTTAAAATTTAAGGAAGGAAATCCGCCTGTTAAGTATCTGGGTCTTCCTCTTAGTGTTAATCAAATCAATGACAGAGATTGCACAAGATTGTTAGATATCATTCAAAATAAGTTTGAAGGATGGGTTAGAAAATTTCTGTCTTTAGCTAGAAGAATTGAACTAACTAAAAATATCATCATTGCAATCATCATGTATTGGATACAAGCTCACAATATCCCAGCAAAAGCAATCCACAAAATTGAAAAGATTTGTGCAAATTTTATCTGGAAAGGTAAACAACACGAAATTGCTTGGGAAAAAATCTGTTTACCAAAGAAAGCAGAGGGTTTAGGTCTAAGAGACATTAATGATCTCAGAGAAGTATGTAAACTCAAACTATTCTAGAAATTTGTAAATGGCAACTCTTTATGGGCTAAGTGGATAAAAGCAAGATATCTTAAAAATAAGAACTTTTGGACTACTGGAATTGAGAATTATCACTCTTTTGTTTGGAAAAATATTCTCAGCAGCAGAGACACAGGCATCAAGCTTCTGGAAAGAAAATTTAAAAATGGAAATCAAACTAGTTTATGGTTCGACCCTTGGATTCATGGAAAAACATTAGTTAGTCTTGTGGGATGGAACAACTTATACCTGTTTGGTGAAATTCATGGAAAAGTTAGCAGTATTATCCAAAATAGTAGGTGGAATACATCTCTGTGCGCATCCAGCTACCTCTATTTTCAATACTGCCATAAATCAAATATCAATTGATTCTAATCTTTCAAAAGACAAATGGGATTGGAAAACATCTATGAAAGGTTTTTTTCCTTCAAAAAAATTTTGGAATTTATAAAAGGGCATGTAACTAAAGTGGATTGGCACTCTGTTATTTGGAATAAATCAAACTGCCCAAAAATATCTCATTGTGCTTATTTTGCAATTATAAACACTTCCTACTAGGGATAGATGTTTAAAATGGAATAAAAATGGAGATACAATATGCCTACTATGCCGAGAGGAAAAGGAGAGTATCAATCACTTGTTCTTTGATTGTACTTATACAAAACTTATTTGGTTTATTGCCAAAACAAATCTCAAAATCAGCCAAAATCAGGTGGTTCAAAACATCAGAGAAAGCATCAGATATATCCTTCAAAACTTCAAAGGAAAAACCAATGAATTCAAAAAAGCCAGTATTATGCTTACTGCAACAATATTTCACATTTGGAAAGAAAGAAATCAAAGACTTCATTCTCAATCAAAAACAGAAAGCATTCAACTCTGGAAGAAAATTGATTTGGATTGCCAAATCCTCCTCAATAAAAATAGAAACCATAACAAATTTTCAAAGAATCAGTATCATGCAAACTGGCACATGGATAATATGAAGAGAATTTAGAATACTTCTTACAGAATGGGAAAATCATTTCTGATTCTCCCAATATGAGGCCTCTTCATCGCAATGACAGTCACTGGATGTTAAAGCCTTTGAGTAATGTTAATGCTCCCTCCAAATTAATCAACACTGGTGGCGGCCACTTCTACCATCACAATAGGAGTTGCTCCTATAATAATAAGGGAAGATTGTTAAAAGATTTTTCTTTTTTTCCTACAAATAAGCCGCATTTATGCACTAATAATTCTCATATTATACCTGGTAAGGGCGGAAGCTACCGCACACTCAGTCCTCATGATCAAACAGGAAATCATCTGAGCATTGACAAAGATTGACAAACGACAGTCAATATCAATCATGTTTCCAATACTCCTTGCTCATAAGATAATAATGTGTTCTTTAACAAACACTTATCTGATGAGGGTTATAAAGACCGAACAGACAACCACTCTAGCAGCACCCCCCAGAATATTAAAATGTCAACTATTAACAATAAGGGAAGTATCAAGGCTCTTATTAATTTCAAAGATATTAACTTCAATACTTTAAATTGTAAGGACATTTTTTGCTTACCTGACAGTTCTGGAGGTTACTATATGAACTACAGCCTTCGTGAGCATGACAAAAAGCTCCAATGGGCTATTGAAGAGCAAAGATTAGGTTACAATCATTACCGAAGCAAAATTAATAATCAATTCTTTCACTTATCTAACTGGAGGAGAGGAGAAAGCAGCTGGATGATCAATTTTGCAAACCCAGCCTCTATTGGACATAAAAACAGCAAAAGCTGCAAGTCTACAGCTCGCTTAACTGAGGAATCTGGAGGCTCACACAATTTACCTAATTATACTGATCTCCTCTCTGAGATTAAGCTTGATAAAGCTCCTAGCAAGTCGCATGAGGAAGTTGAAGCAAAAACCAATCTAACGAAGGATTTTCGCTTCACATCAAAGTTTCGAGAGCCACAAAGATCATATATGATGAACTGGAAACCTCCTTAAGCCATTCTTAGGGCCTAAGCGAGTTGATTTTTATGATTTAACCAAATTCGCACTTGGCTGATCGCCATTTTTGTTTCTTTGAGTTTTGTAGATGTAGGCGCAATATGCCCTAGAATGTTAGGGTTTATGTGCTTGTAAGGGGATTTCGGGTATTACTTGTGTTACCCGCTTTCTCTTATTATTTTTTATTCGGGCTTGGCCCTTTACTGTTTCAAAAAAAACATGCAGTGCAAATGCCTTGTTGCGTATTCCCACCTTGGGTTGTCGCTATGATGTTGACATTTTTTCAATCTTTTGTTTTTTTTGCCAGTTGTACGCCTTCATGGCTATGAAAAAAATGTTAATTCTAATATATTTCTAAGACCCTTGATTAAATAATTTGAATACATTACGGTATAGGTGTGAAAATTTACATCTTTCGTACAATCACCCATGTTCTTTTATTAGCCAATTCAATGTCATTCAGATCCAAGCAGGGGCATTGCAATTGCGTCAAATTTGTCTGATTGATGATTGTAGGTCTGTCAACGGATGTTTTCGGATGTGGATAGTGTCATATCCACATCCGAAATCATTTTCGAATATTGGATATCCGCATCTGCGGATACGCATGGATATCAAATAATTATCCTACCAACTAACGACCGATAAATTAAGAATTATAAAAAGAAAATTTCAGTTTATCATAAATATTTTTAAATCCCAATGATTGTAAAAGTGCTAAAAATTAACAAATATGATGATAATAAATAGTTTCGAGCAGTTAATAAACATTAACTACATATAATATATAAACTACTAATTTAATAAAATAATAAACGAATATATTTCATTGCACTAAAATACACATAATTTGAAATATATTCTTGACAAAAACCGAACGAATAATTTTCGAATGCGGATGTCTTCATATCTGCATCCGCATTCGTTTTTTCGAATATCGGATGTTTATCCGCTTTGTGAATGCGGATGCGGATGAATTTCGAATTTTTCGGGTATTCATTGACAGCCCTAAATGATTGGTTGAGGTCTATGCTTAGGATAGCAATTGAGAATGATTAAAATTATAGGTTCATGGTGACCGGCTAAAGAAGTGGTTAAATTGTTGCTAATTCATGAAATATTAATTTTATTGGATAAGCACACGATCAAAAAAAGTTTGTGTTCTGATATACAATGTTCTGATTGCCTTAGCCATGTATATAGTGTTCAAGTAATATTTTAAAGTAGGAAGTAGGGAGAAAGACAAACTTGAAGAAAAAGGTTAGACCGAAGGACATTAATTTTTTTTCAAGTATGTCCTTTAGTTCAAAAATGAAACTTGTCGTCTTTCAGTCTAAATTTATTTTAAAGTTTATTCTTGTGCCGATTTTCCACTATTTTAAATGCATACAACGTCTCATTTTGAGGACTTTGAACTCAACGAATATCCATTTTCCTTTTCAGGTTTAATATATTATACCTTGCTACTGTTATTCATAGACCGAGCCACGATTGCAAATCACCCCGACTATCTAATATTTTCAGCACAATGTAAAGAACGCTAGAACTTTTTTTATTTTACTGTTGCTAAATTCAAAAATATTTAATTGTATAACCAAAAAAAGTATAGAATCTAGGGAGATCGGAATAAAAATGAACGAAGTAATAAGAATTGAATGGAAATGTGATTTTTTTCTACCAAAGTTAAAACTAAAAGAAAATTTGGAATAAAAAAATTATTGTACATGTTTCATTTCAATCAATTTCCCTAGTTCTCATTACTTCAATCTACCTTCATTTTTTCCTTTATCAAGATTAAATATCAAATTCATGGCTTAGTAGATTGGATGGTTTTAACAACTGAAGGAGTTAGAAAAAATAGGTATAAACTTTGTTTTAGTGAGTTCTTCTAATATTAGCATTTACAAATCTGAACCAGGCTGTAGCCATTTGATCACTTTTTTCTCCATCACCGTCCCCATTTGAACACTTTTTTTTGCCTGCATCGTGAATGATCCAAGCAGTAGTGATGCTGTAAACCAAGTTAACTAATTTTCTAATTATGCTAGGACGAACCCGTGCTACGCACACGGAGTTTGCCCTACCGTCTAGATCGATGCAGTGTATTGAGTCGAGCTCTAATACCGGAAATTCATATTTTAACCCAATGCAAAAGTTGAACTTAGTCTTTTTAAATCACCACAGAAATGGAGGAAAATAATTTTGAAAACAATAGTTTTGCTGAATCTTATTTTGTAAATTATCGCAAAAAGGTATGAAAATATTACTGTAATTAATACTTTTGGTGACTCTATAATTGTAAATTACCTAACATGGAAAATATTTTCACCATTCAATTCAAGGTGCATAAAGAATTAAGTAAAGAAGCATCTATCATTGGAGTTCATATGTTGCAAGTATAACTGTGTTAGAATTATTCTTTTTCCAAGTTAGAGGCACAAATTTTGCTACAGTAAATGAAGTACAGCTAACCAAAATAGACAAAAAAACAACTTTTTAAAAATAGTAATTACAGTTGGGAAGAACTTATGTTAGACCATCGAGCATGGTTTCCATTGAATACAATCATAGTACAGTTAGTCTAGTCACTGAAAACGAAGGAAACACATTGTGTAGGAAGGTCACTGTGTCAAAAATATATGGTTCAGAAGCTTGCTTCGAAATTCAGCAACGAAGTGTTCAGAAAGGATGGAAGAAAAAAGTAAAATAATTTCAGAACAAAACAGCTGCAGTTTTACAAATTCTTATGTGCTATAATTTCGTCCCCTATCAGCTGCTGCGACATACTGCCGCGATGTTGCCCTTGATAAACCATGGCAGTAAAAGTTCAGTACAAAGATAAGTGAAGTCTATGTATCGAACGGACTGCTTTTAAGAATTTGTTAACATTTAATATAAATTAGTAAGAGGAGAACACACCGGTGAATATAAATCATATGCAAATCAGACATTATATACAGACTGCATACACCTAGGATTTGAGAGACAGTTCAGTTTAATACAGCTATAGTGGTTATGGTGTTTTTAACCACTAAAAGCCCACGCTCTGTGAGTGCTAAAATTGTTTGTAAGTAATGCATTGAAATGTTTGTTATAAATTGATGTATGGATTTCCACTATGCTATCTATGTATCGAATTTTCAATTTTTTATTTAGATGTTTGATTATACCATATGTGAGTCAAACTATTTAACCTATTGTTTTCCACCGTATAAAGAATTTGACGTTCCAAAATAATGATCATTATGATCACAAAAGAATTAAAAGGTAACATTGAATTCTACAGATACGTAACTATGAAAGATACTGATGTATTGAATATGAGTAGTTTACGTATAGTCAGTATGATCAATAGGTGTAATATTCCAAATATAGAAATCATTAGGTTTACATATAGAGCTGCAAGCCAGAGGTAAGCCGTCAATCGTAGATTGCAAGGAACAATGCACTATAGTGATGCAGGTGGAAAGCAGAAGTCGAATATTGGGTGTAAAACTCAAGTAAAAAATTGGGTTAGAATTGAGTGTATCGAAATATAGATGATTCGGTATGTTTAAAGAATTTTTGGTAAAATCAGTAGATGTTTAATCAATTTCATAAAAGCATTAATTTAATAGGTTTGTACAGCATCTAGGAAGATATCGTTCAAAATATTAATCATTCACGCTAGTGTAGCTAAAATATATGCGTAAACTCAGCCAAAAAATCGAGGTAGGTTAATTTGTGGGGGCGGTTTGGGGGGGGGGGGGGGGGGGGGGTGGGGTTTATAGGAAGGCTCGCCTTCAACATAATGTATCAATAAATCCTTAGCTTCAAACGGTATAGATGGGAACAAATATGAGTGTATGTTGGAACAAATTATTACATACTTTTGACCTTCTACATGATCAATTTTAGTTTCTTTATACTTCTCGTATATAGGAACTTAGTATCTAAGATATTCAATAATATTCATACTAAAACATCAATTTTACAAAAATGCATGCAATGATATGTCTAGGCTAGTGGAAAAGATAATAACATCATTGTAAACTGATTATTTATTTTATATCAAAAAGTGGCTCATGATTTGATATCATTAATAAAAAATCAGGCAAGAATAAGACCATGCAAAGTAAAAAATTGAAATTCATTATGATAGAAAATATATCATATAACCATAGCATTATATGGAACGTCTGCCTAAACAAATAGCTTCATATAAAATAGTCTATTGAAGATAGCCCATGCCTATATATTCGCAATTGAGATCAAAGTCAATCAAAAAAGATCCTTAGTTTTCTTTAACTCAGTTTGAGCACACCAGGCAACGACTGAAAAATCAATAGGCAACTATGTGTGCAACACAAAAAACACAATAGTTGTCCATTTGGTCACATGATTTATTGTTGAGATCGCACTCAGTTGTGAGGAGAATGACTGGGTTTATTGATATGGCCTACTACTCATTTTAAGTCTGCATAAGACCTTAGCATAAACGAAAATAGCTGAAGATGGGAAATATGCCAAATGAAATCGAAGAAAAACTATCAACAATATATTGGCTTTCGTATATCAACTAAAACTAACACATCTCATACTAAAGATCGGTCAACATTTCATCTTAGCCTTCCATCTGTTTCTTATCCTACGGTTCTCATTCCTAAATCTCTTTGCCTTGGATTGCCAGTGTGTTATTGGGCTGGACTACTTGAAGCCCAACCTTCTGTTTATCTTTTATTTAAACAGCTTTTGTAAACTGTAGAGATAGATCATTGTACCAATAATTCTGTGATTCAATAAAACAAAGTTTCCATTATCTTTACATTTCTCTTCAATTCAAACTTTAACTTGGTATCAGAGCATAAATCAAAAGCTTAACAGCTACTCAAAACGATCACTCAAATTCAAGAAACATCATCTACCGTTTCATTCAAAGTTCTTTTTCCCATCAGATTCTGATTCATCATTTGGGTTTCATATAGTTTCAATCAAGAAATCAAGTGCCATCCAAAAGGAACGAATTCCTGGTTGCATCAAAGATTTCCTGAAAGAAACTATTGTGTGGAAATCTTTGATCCAGTACAAGCATTACTCTCACCTCTCAAGAAATCAGAAGACTGTCAGTGCCATCCTTAAATTTTTAAAGAAATCATCTTTAAAAATTCGGTTGCATCTGATCTACACCATTACTGGTGTTTCATCACTTTTCTTGAAAAGAGAAGTTTTTATACCTGCAGGCACAAATCCTTTCCACTGATTCATCATGGCAGATGACAGCAATTCTGAAGTTGGCAATACTGGCAACACTGCAACTCCAGATCTGATAGCAGAGGCAAACAATCTGATCAAAACCATCATTAGCCCCCAAAGCCAGTTGATCACAGTTCAGCTAGATGAAGAGAATTATCTTCTCTGGCGAGTGCAAGTTGAGACAGCCATAGAAGGCTATGGTCTAGAGGGTCACATTCTTGGTACTTTAGCCATCCCTCCTAGATTTGTTACTGATGCACAAAACAAGGCTGTTAACAACAATGAATACACAAAATATCATAAGCAAGATAGATTGATAAGTTCTTGGCTCATGGCATCTATCACTCCCAAACTTCTACCTCAAGTAATGAGTTGCAAAACTGCAAATGAAATTTGGCTTACTACTGAAAGAGTATTCAATACACAATCTGGTGCAAAACTAATGCATTACAAAAGAGAGCTTCAAAACATCAGAAAGCAAGAAGAGCCCATGAGAGATTATATCGCCAAAATCAAGAAGCTATATAATCTTCTTGAGGCTGCAGGACGTAAAATACCTGAAGATGAACAAGTCTTGTCTGTCTTAAATGGACTAAGCACAGACTATGAATCTGTCATAGCAGTTCTTACAACTCAAAGAACTATTCCTGATATGCAGTTTGTTGAGTCTACTCTTCTTGCACATGAGGCAAGGATTGATCACAAAAGAGTAACTGATTCTGAAATATCAATAAACTACACTACAAAAAATAAGAATCTCAATCAAAACAAGGGTGATCAACACAATCAGAGAGGAGGCTTTGCCAACAGATCTAGAGGCAGGGGGAGATGGAACAACAATACCAGACCCAAGTGTCAAATTTGTGAAAGAGTGGGTCACACTGCTGCAAAATGCTACTTCAGATTCAATCAAAGCTACATGCCTGGACAGAATTCCAGCAATCAAAGGAATAACAACAATGGCAGTGCTAATCTAGTCCAAGCTCAAGATGATTCTGACAATATTAAAAGCTGCCAGTTAAGTGAAGGCACCAAGTCAGACCAGGTCCAAGATGATGCATGGTACCCAGATACTGGTGCTACTAATCACATAACCAGCAGCTTGGAAAATCTTAATGCAGGCAACAGGGAGTATAAAGGTAAGCATTTAATTTCTTTGGGTAATGGTGACTGTATAAATATTACACATATAGGGGATGCTCACATTAAGGGAAAAAGAATGATGCACTTAAATAATCTTCTAAGAGTACCAAAAATAAAAAAGAATCTCATTAGTGTGTCCCAGTTTGCTAAAGACAATAATGTGTTTTTTGAATTTTATCCCAAATACTGCTTAATCAAAGATATGCTGACTAAGGAAATTCTATTGCAGGGTGAAGCTGATAGAGGCTTATACAAGTTTAATTCTGTAAACTGTAAAAGGCCTTTAGCCAAAGACTCTTGTAATGTCACAATGTTGAGCAAAACTGATATTGATGTAAAATCTCAGCAAAATAAATCAACCTTTGTTTGCAATAATTCTATGATATCTAAGAATAGCACAAATACTTTTGAGTTGTGGCACAACAAACTAGGACACCCTAATGAGAAGATTGTTAGGAAAGTACTTTTAGAAAATAAAATTTCCTTTAATGAATGTGCATCACCTTTTGTGTGTACCTACTGTCAACTTGGCAAAAGCCATAAGCTGCCTTTTGCAACCTCCAAAAATGAGTATAAGCAACCTCTTGATCTGATTGCCTCAGATCTATGGGGACCTGCACCCTACAACTCTGACTATGGGTACAAATACTATATTTCCTTCATTGACTCTTACACTAGGCACACATGGATTTATTTTCTTAAATCTAAGTCTGACACATACAATGCTGTTATACAATTCATAACTATGGCTGAAAAACAAACAAATTGTCAATTGAAAATTTTTCAGACTGATGGTGGTAGTGAGTATAAACCACTTGAAGATTTTTTTAAAAGAAAAGGTATAATCCATAGAACTACTTGTCCATATACTTCAGAACAAAATGGGTTAGCAGAAAGAAAGCACAGACACATTGTAGAATCTGGTTTATCACTTCTTGCACATGCTTCTATACCACTTAAATTCTGGCCAGAAGCATTTAGTACAGCTGTTTATCTAATTAACAGACTTCCAACTAAAGTATTAAATTTCATGTGTCCTATAGAGAAGTTATTTAAAGTTAAACCAGATTATAAAATGTTAAAGACCTTTGGTTGTTTATGCTTCCCATGTCTTAGACCTTACAACAGGAACAAGTTAAATTTCAGATCAAAGTCTTGTACCTTTCTTGGATATTGTACAAATCAGAAAGGGTACAAGTGTCTGGATGAAAGTGGAAAAATTATCACAAGCAAACATGTGGTGTTTAATGAATTTGTGTTTCCTTTTAGTAATTCAAACATAAAGACTACTGCAAAGGTCTACAATCCAAGCAGATCAATTCCAAATTTACCTCTGTATTCTGACATCCAAAAGGATGTCGATCATAATGCCAACAAGGATGCTTCAGATCCACAACTCACTATACCACCTAGGTCAGGTTGTGAACTGCAAAGCTCTCCAAGTCAGCATAGTCCTGAAACAACATTCAGCAATCAAGGTCAGAACAAGGATCAAGACTTAAATGAAGAAATTAGCAGTTACGACAACAACCTACAGCAAAGTATTCAAGCTGAGTCATCACCCATGAGGAGTCAACCCATTGAAGGTCACCACATGATTACAAGGGCCAAAAGTGGCATTTTCAAGCCAAAGGTTTACGCTGTAACATCATCTGTTGATGAAGAACCTGAAAACTTCACTCAAGCTGCTAATAACAAAAACTGGAAGGCAGCCATGGATGAAGAGTTCAATGCTCTTGTCAAAAACAATACTTGGAATCTGGTCTCACCTCCAGGTAATAAAAATATTATCAACTGTAAGTGGACCTACAGATTAAAGAAGAATCCAGATGGAACAATAAGCAAGCACAAGGCCAGGCTTGTAGCAAAGGGTTATACACAGGAGTATGGATTTGATTTTGGTGAAACTTTTTCACCTGTGGTAAAACCCTCCACTATTAGACTTGTACTTACTATTGCTTTGCATAAAAATTGGCATTTGCGACAATTAGATGTAAATAATGCCTTCCTAAATGGTATTCTGCAAGAAGACATCTATATGCAGCAGCCACAAGGTTACATACAAGACAAAAATCTTGTATGCAAACTCAACAAGGCCATATATGGTCTCAAGCAAGCTCCTAGAGTATGGTTTGACAAACTAAAAACCACACTATCAAATAAGGGGTTTCAGTTCACCAAATCTGACAACTCACTTTTTATCAAAATTACAAATGAATCATCTACATATATACTAATATATGTAGATGATCTGATTATAACAGGTGATAGTATTGATGAAATAAATGAGTTAGTCGAATATCTTCATAAACAGTTCTCTATCAAAGATTTGGGTGAGCTAAATTACTTCTTGGGTATTGAGGTTTTAAAATTGTCCACTACAGATATATTTCTCAGTCAAAAGAAATATATCTTAGATATTTTAAACAAAACCAAAATGGACAATGCAAAATCTCAACCAACCCCTATGATCAGTAACCAAAGATACTCCAAAAATCAAGGTGAACCTATTATCAATGCCAAACAATATAGGAGTATCATTGGTGCACTGCAATATATTACTATAACCAGGCCTGATATTGCCTTTAGTATTAATAAATTGTCTCAGTTTATGCAGAATCCTCTGGACAACCATTGGAAAGGAATTAAAAGGGTACTCAGATATCTTAAAGGCACTATCAATTTTGGTCTTCATATTAAAAGAGGCAACGATCTAAATCTAGTGGGCTACAGTGATGCAGACTGGGCTGGGGATCTAGATGATAGAAAGTCTACCACTGGTTACTGTATATTTCTCGGTGGCAATCTAATTTCTTGGAGCTCAAAGAAACAGTCTACCATTTCAAAATCAAGCAGTGAAGCAGAATATAGAAGTGTAGCAAGTGCTACAGCTGAAATTATGTGGCTACAATCATTACTATTTGAACTGAGAATCAAAAATAACAACAAGGCTACCTTATGGTGTGACAATCAAAGTACCATCTACATGTCAATTAATCCAATTCAGCATTCCCGAACTAAACACATAGAAATTGATCTACACTTTGTTCGGGAACAAGTAGCGAAAGGAAAGCTACAAGTATGTCATGTTCCTACTTATTATCAAAAGGCAGATATTCTTACCAAAGCCTTATCAAGTTTAAACTTTCACAGACTAAGGGAGAATTTAAAAGTTGAAGAAATCAAACCAGAGAAGGTACAAAAGTCACAGCTGAATTCAGATCTGCCTCGCTAATCTCAGATCTGCCACTTTCAAGCAGGCGCTTTCTCGAATTCAACTCTTCCTCTTTCCAATTTTGAAAACTACGGTGATCCAGTAAATCAATTTCAAGAAAAATTCAAGCTTGTCGCTAAAGATTCAAGCTTGTCACTAAATCGCATTTTTTCGCCACAACTGGAGACCTAACCCTAGTTTGAATTGAGGGGAAGTATTGGCTTTCGTATATCAACTGGAACTAACACATCTCATACTAAAGATCGGTCAACATTTCATCTTAGCCTTCCATCTGTTTCTTATCCTACGGTTCTCATTCCTAAATCTCTTTGCCTTGGATTGCCAGTGTGTTATTGGGCTGGACTACTTGAAGCCCAACCTTCTGTTTATCTTTTATTTAAACAGCTTTTGTAAACTGTAGAGATAGATCATTGTACCAATAATTCTGTGATTCAATAAAACAAAGTTTCCATTATCTTTACATTTCTCTTCAATTCAAACTTTAACTCAATAAAAAATAGAAAACGAAATTGGGTAAAGAGAAAGGTCACCCAAATAACCAATGTTCAGTTGAGGTTTGAATCGTCAGCAGGATCAATTCGACACCATTCCCAGTTCGTCGTCTAGTTGGTGTTTTAAGTTAACTCGCCATTCAAAATTGACTTGACATTGTTGCGTAACGGAATAATCTAACAGATGCTGAAATTTAAACATTTCTGACCTCAATAGATGAAGATTATGGGCACCGATGAACGTGTTACCGAAAGCTATCTTTCCTACCATATTAATATTATCTAAGCATTAAAATATAATCAGAGGCAAACATACCTTGGTTCCTTGACAACAGATTGAGAATTTCGCACAGGTAAGGATTTTTTTCTTCTTGTTCCTTTCCGCAAACCACACAATTGCACCGCAGTCAGGGCATATGTTCTTTGGAGGTCCATAATTCCAAATTCAAAGATATGATCTGAGTTGGTAAAGTAAGATACGCATATATCATTTTTCTTTAACATGAGGAATAAACATGACATTTACATGAAGGAGGAGTGAAACTTACGCTGGTGTATGTTATCTGTTGCTAGCTCATGCATGGCATGTTAAACATTTGTCAATGGATTACGAAGTTACAGCTTCACCTCAAATATTCCATCATCTGTTCTATTTTGCGCACTTCCTTCTGATGCATGGTATTTTTCTAATTTTATAGTTGAGCATAAGGGAAGCCTGGAAACTATTGTGAAGAAAAGTGTGTTGGTTAGTTCTAGAACATCGGTTGTAAAGAAAATGTACTATGCAGCATAACCAACTTTCTAACCACTGGGTAAATTTTTGGGCGTGTAAAGAAATTTTTTGTTGTGGTTTTAAGAATAAATGATAAAAAGGGATATGTCAAGATGAACAGAGACAAAGTAAACAAAAAAATATGTAACATATTAATTTAGTTAAATGATGTAATTTGTACATGACAAATAAAAGCATACGACCTCATCATAATTAGTAAGTTCGTCATTTAAACTCATATCTATATTAAATGTCACCAAATATCCTGTCTATAAATTGGCAACAACTGCTCAAAGATACACACACAGCGGCATTACCGTGAAAATACCCATACATATAAAGTGATGAGAGTTTGGAAGTTAACTCGAATTATGGAAATTTCCTATATAGTTAAAAACTCTTATTTATCTAATTAAAATGATGAATTAGTTGTTACTGTTATAAGTGGGTCTATGCAAGAAAGAAGAAATATTAATTTCAAAATTTCCTTATAGTTTTACGAATAAATGATAAAAAGAGATATGTTGAGACGAAACGGAGACAATGTAAACCAAAAAAATTGTAGCATATTAATTTAATTAAATGACGTTGTTTGTAGATAACAAATAAAAGCATACAACCTCGTCGTAATTATTAGGATCATCATTTCCATTAGAATCAATTCTATATGTTACCAAATATCCTATCTATAAATTGGCGATAGTTGCACAAAGATACACACACAACAAAACTACCACAAATATACCCATACATATATAGTGATGAGAGTTTGCAAGTAGACTCAAGTTATGGAAATTTCATGTATAGTGAAAATGGCGTGAATCCTTGATTCTCATAGGAAGTAAAAGGGAATTTTTATTATAAAATAGTAGATAACTACATAAACATGTAATTATCAGAATCATTAGCCAAAGCCCCAAATCCGACGGTGTATTCAGATAATGAAATGTATAAAACAAATAGTGTATAATGACATATGGTTAACGATTAAAATTACAATTTATCATCCTGCACTGTAATTATCCATTTTAGAAACAAGATGCAGCTCTGGATTATCAGGAAGTTAAAATGTGGACTTAACATATTGCCGTAGTAATTGATATCGTAGAGAATTTCGTAGTGATATATCATTATATTTGAACCCATAGAGACAATGGTTATTCTTCATTGGAAGGTGAGTTTAGGAAGTGAGTTTCTTTACTTATTTTATTTTACTTTTACATGACATTAAGGAGATTTTTGAACGATGTAAAAATCAACACCCAATTTTTTATACATTTTGTCCCAACCCTTTTCTCATTGAATCCCTTATTTTTAATCAACTTGCAAACAAAGTAACACATAAGTTTTCTATCATTAAAAAATAGTTCTCTTCTCATAAGAAAATTATTACAAAATAATATTATTTTTCAATTAAAGCAATTTATTTATATTGGAAAGCGTTGTTTCAATTTTAACTCATTATTCAACCAAATAAATATATTTAAACAAAAATAAATTTTATCTTATAAAATAATTTCTTATTTAAAATAATATTATTTATTTATTTTCCAAAGTAATTCATTTATAAAGCATTGTTCTGTTTTAATATAAATGTTTGAACTGGTTATTTAATGAAATGAAACATATGTCTCAAAATAAAATTTAATGCAATAAGTTCACTGTTTATTAAAGTTTTTTGTATTACTTATTTCCCATAAAATCACTTTAACTAAGAAAACAAAATTACATCATTCTATTCAATACTAATTCCAAGTATCAGACTTTATCAATTTAAGTCGTTTCTGAAAACAATTTATATCAATCTCATTGTATCAAAACTCGGTTTATATAACACATAAAAGGATTAAAAAAAATAAGATTAGTACAGTATAAAATGTCAATTTATATCAAAGACAAAATGAGTTTTAAACTGAATTTTTACTCAGTTACATATTATGACGATTAGGTTTAGGCGGAAAAGGAGAGGAGAACGAAATGAATTTATTTTTTCTCTACTAAACAACGGGTCGTTTAGTTTTTCAAATACACACGATAGATTCTAATTTAATTTCATTGAGAAATTAGAGGGGGCTTCGGAGCAAAGGAAGCTCTACTCTTGGACATGTTAAACGCTCATTTCTAAGTGTTTAGGTTTCTTACAATTGACGAAAGAGAACTTATGTCAAACATAAACTTTACATTAGTTTTTTGAAAAGCATTCAAACCCTCAATTTTTCAGAGTTTAGCCTCTTGTATCCCTTTTAAGGGTCTTAAGTCACATGTATGTAGTTTGAACTTATTTTTTATTTCAAACATTGCTACAAAATTTCAATTTTATCTTTTAATTGGTAATTTTCTAATTTTAAGCTTTAAATTCATTTCCTATCGTAAAGTTAATTAAAAATAATTATATTGTATATTTAAATACATCAAAATATTTGAATATTACTAATTTAAGATTGTACTTTTCAAAATTGCAATTATTTTAAGTGTAAATATTTTTAGTTCTTAAGGTGGATATTTGCTTCTTTTTTCAGAATAAAAGTGGTATTTATTCAAGTAAAGCACTCAATTTGATATCTTAGTAGATCAACCGAAGACCTATAGAATCTCAATCTAGAGTGTTTTTGTCATTTGAGCCAATGGTCCTTGACAAAAACTCAATAATAAAAATTAATTTAAATTTTAAAGTTAATTAAACGTTATTACTTTATATATTGAAGCACATCAAATGAATTAGATGTTATTATTTAATTTTTAGTAATTATTATTTAATAACAAATTTTACTAATATTTCTTATTAATTATTATTTATAACAATTAATCAACAGCAATATTAATTATAACTAATTGGGTTAAATTTATATACAATTATATTACACCCTAACTCAACTCTGTTCGAACTCTATAGTCGGACTATTACCAAAGAACCCTAATTCAATAAACTATAGAGTTCAATCGAACTCGTATCCACAAATACATCCTAAGTTATAAGAAGATCATGTTAAGATATGTGACGCCCCACCTCTATGCTCACAATAACAAAGGTTATTATAAGGAATAACGTCTGCTATTGCGAAGAATAAGGCTTGTTAGAAGCGACCATCCGTAAGTTATGCCTTAGACGAGTATTGATTACATCGATAGGGGTTGTGTAAATTACTCCCAAAGATATAAATTCAATCCAAATCTAAAATGAAACTACGGTGACTGAAGAAAATCCAGAACAACTCATAATAACAAAAACACAGATAGTATAATCACATCAGAACAGAAATATCAGATATATAGCGGAAGACAAGTCTGGATACATGCTACAACAATCGATAGTTCCCTTGTACCAAATGTACATTTACATCTCCATCAATACATACATGAGATGAGAGTCAATACACCAAAAGTACACCTCGAAGTCTAGACAAAAGATGATGTGAAATCCCAAAAAGCTGAAGCAGCAACTGAATCAAAGATAGTGATTATCCTGAAATAACTCGGTCTGACCCGAGTATTATTTAAAAGAAAATAATAAACGGATTAGTCTAATTCAAACTTCAGAAATAAGTGTATGATAAACAACACTTAAGCAATTAATTATAATCTCGAATGAGATTATACATCATAAATAATTAGCATATACACTACACCAAACAGTCTATTTTGTAACACTTTTCCGCCTTCTAACGGTTATAACCGTTACCAAATTACAACGGTTATTTTTGTTACTTCTAACTTACCATGGTTATAAATGTTGAAATATTTTTTAACAATGTAAATAATACAAACTAGTTGGACAAATATGTAATTTCCCTTCTTCTTATTTTACCACACACCCGCAGCCCCTTGTTCAATTTTCTACTTTCCCCAATATGTTAGGGTTCCTCCAATTTCAAAATCGATGCAGGTAAATATTTTCTCTAATTAATCTCTAAATCAATGTTCCTTTGTCTGCACTCCTTATCATTCCATTTCTTTGAACTGCTGGGATTTTGTATTCGTTTTGCCTTTTTGGGCTGCTAGGGTTTCTTTGAACTACAAGGTTCTTTTTTTTCTTTTTAAATCAGAAGAGGGCTCGCCAGGTGTTCCAGAAATGCCAAACCACTAATGGTGCAAAAGTAGCTGAAGTTGTCTTCTCTCCTACCGGAAAACCTTCTACCTTCGAGCACCCCACTAATGGCGACTCCATCATCAAGGTCTCCTTCAATGATGACCTAGACAAGAGTTTAGCTGACTTGGAAAGGATGGAGGAGACAGCAAAGAAGAGATGGGAGGTGTTGAAAGAGGAGTTGACAATGAGTGAGACGGAGATTGATAGAGTCACGAGTGAGATGAGCATTGATGAGTTGGTGGAGTGCAAGAGGAAGCTGGAGGAGTGGAAGAGGAAGCTGGACGAGCTGATTGAGAAGGTGGCAAAGAGAGTGAAGAATTTATCCAAGGCGATTGCCCAGTTTTTATTTATGAGTATATTGATGTTCTATTGGTTCAGTTTAGCTAGTAATGAAAGCCTGGCGAGGGGGATTGATATTCTACTATGTGTTGTTTGTTAATTTTTCTTTTGTTAGTTTGTTGTTTCAGAAAATTTTAATTTGATGTTCAAGTTTGCTACGTCAAGCATGTATGGTGAGAATAACTTATTTTAACCTAGTTGTTAAAACAGTTTGTTGAAATTATAAGCTATTTCAAATACTTTTTTTAGAAAGTTCGCTGATATGAAAGTCTATATTTGTGCTTGAAGAATAATAATTTCTTTGTTTTAAAATAGAATGTTTCAAAAGAAACAACCAAGCAAGTTATACTTGGATTGTTAACTTTTTATGCATTAACTTCTTATTGTATTGGGGTTGGGTAAATTACACAACCAAAAAAAACCTATATAGAAACGAAAAGGTAGAAACTGTTTCTAATTGAAGACAGATCAAAGACTAAAAAATTGGGTCTTTAGTTAGAAAAATTAGTGACCAAATTTCAGTTTCAAATCGGTTGCAAAAATTTTAAAAAGCATAAAGACCGTATTTCAGTTTTTGATTCAGTTACGGATGGCTGTTTAAATAAATGAATTTACAACCGCTGAGATTTTTATTCTAATCATTCACGTGATATTGTTTAAAACTTGTAAAATTCTGTTATTTTTCAATTTTAATAAAACGGAGCATACTGAAATGTAATATGTTTTGTGAGATATTTTTGCCATTTTTTCCCCTAGAGAGAGAAACGATGAGGAATCTGTTAGTGAAAAATAAGGTTATGTCATGGTCGTTCACATTTTAGAATCTCTTTTTAGTGTGTAACTTGTTACGTAATCTTTCTTTCAGCTTGTTATTTTCATAAGAATGACGATGCCGCCGCTTTCAATTAGATTCATGTTTAAGATATAAAAGATAATGTCAATTTTAAAATCCCCTTTTAGCACATGTTTAATATGAGTTCTTGTTGGGTTTTATGCCTGCTTTCATATACATGTTACACAAGTTTTCATTTACGTGTTAGGTAATTATTCCATTAGTTGCACAAATTTTGATAAAATATTCTAACACACCTTTACTTTTGTATTTTTTATAAGTTGCAGGAATCAGAAAAGCTCCTTTTATAGCTAATTATGTTAGGTAATAGTCTGCACTTCACTGCCAATATATATCATTGAACTCATTTATGATGCATTAATACCAGCATCTGGAAGAAACCCTGACAGTTAAAAAATATCATTGTCACTATTGGGTTTCTAATGATAGAAGCTATTCTACCTATATCCTCTTTCATCCGGAAATCCAAATCCATCCCTGGAAATCGAACCTAGATTGGGCTCAAATGTAAAAATTCCTTTGATAATTTGATTCCAACTTTCCACTTTTTCATAATCATCAATCTTTCGCAGTAAAAATATGGTGCATATTCTAGAACCTTATCAAAATCTTCTTGTTTTTCAAATATTACTTAATAAAAACGATTATCTTACGAGAAAATCTAAAACTCATGATTCAGTTTCCACACTATAGTGATATAAGATTTGACAAAATGATAGTAGTGTTTGGGTCCCATTACATACAACTCACGCATTCTTCCATTAATACTTTGCATTGTTCATGATTTGTGTATCTTAGCACATTTGAGGTTGTTGAAATCTCGGGGAGGAAAATAATTGATTGAGGAATAGGTGAAGACCTCTAGTTCTACCATAATTTGGATCTGTCCCTCAAGGTTAGGCGTGACATCTGGAGTTTCAGAGCTGCTTGGAGTCACTACTACATTTGCCTGGCCATAAACCCGTGTTAAGGATAGGAACTCCTAGGGACTAACTATGTTAAACCTGTTAGATGGTGGGATTCTTCTAGGCTTTCTCTACGTTACATCAAGGTTAGAGGTCTGAGCTGATGCAGCTAACAGCCTCCTTGCTCTTACGGGGAAGACAGTGGCGGAATTGAGCTATTAATGAAATTATATATATGCTATTGGAGAAATCAAAGTAGAATTGGATTTGCCTTCTGATTTAATCAGAAAAGTGTAATTCAATTTGAATCGAAGAGAGCCAAACATGTTAAAAGAGATGGAAAACTATGTTGGATGTAGTGGGTGTATTGAGGTTAAATGTGGGTGTGTACAGTTGCATTCTATAATTTTTCATTCGAATATTAGCAACTAATAGATAATCATGTTGTGATTTTCTACAGCCTAAAATTGAAGGATTAACTTGCATTGTGAAGTAAGAAGCAATGAAACAGTTTCAAGCATCAAGCCTTTGGATAGAGTTCGTGTTTAGAGAAATTTTTTAGTTTTTGTTTGTTGGCATCTATTATAGATATGGTCACCATAACATTATTTTACCATCTAATAATTATCATCAACTGCCATACTTAGTGACTGAGATGTGTAATTTAAAAATCACTGTCCCTATTATTTTTTAGCTAGATAATTTTATCACTTCTTTTTTACATATGTTTACCATTTTCCCGTCCTGCAGATTTTGATGTTCCATTGAAGATTACGGATTAGGCAACATAGCTTTGTTTAAATGTAATTTCTCCTTCATTTTCTCACCGTATTTCAATTAATATATTTTCTGTGAGTTTGATTCATCCTTATATTCACTAGATCAAAATAAAAGTCTCATCACTCAATGTATGTAAACTAACGATCAAAGTTCATCCATAGATATTAAATTAAAATTAAAATATGATATGGTTACATCTTATTTAGTAAAACTAGATTATGTCTTGAAAGTAAGATGTTGTATGTATTAACATTATTTAATGTATAAACAACCAGATTATGTGTGGCAAGGCTTTTCTAAAAATCCCAAATGGAGATATGGAGCCTGGATTCCAGATCCTAGGAAACATGGAGGTAATACTTCATCTATAATGCACACCAAATGTGAATTTAAGGTTAGGTGGTGGTACATACTACAATATTAAATGTTGAAAATAATTGATTTATTCCTATTACACGAGCATGCAACTTGTGTATATGGCCCCAAATAAGAAAACTGAAATAGTTGCCGTTATTTAAGTCATTGTTTCATATTTAATGTTAGTTGTATGTTAATTCTTAAATCTAGAAATGAGTAGAATTTTGTGCCAGAAAGGTACAAGAGCATCATGGATGAAAGTAAGTGACAAAACAATGTTCAAGCACTCTGTGTCTCTGTCCAAATTCAAATGGTTTTAAGGGAACCCTTTTCACTTCCTCTAATGGTTTACAATGTGCAAGTTTGTTACAATATTCAGTTTGTTTCATAGGAACATTTTTTATGGCCTTTAATTACTTACTACGTTTCAGTTTGCACAACTGACAAAAATACAAAAATATAAAGTTTCCTATCTTCAATTTATCTTACCCTTTTCAAATTACAATGCCTTTGCAAATTCCAATCAAACAATATAATGGAGTTCATTCTTCATAATATACACGGTAACTCACTAATTCTTTGAAGATTCAAATTAATATAGACTTTAACTCATTTTAGATTTGTGCACAATCTCATATATGTGAAGTTCATCGTGCTTTTTATTACATATTTTTTAAATTTATTTCCCCTCAATTACTGCAGTACTTGATTTATGGAACATACAGTTATAACTAAACAGACGGTATATGGTAAACAACAATCAAATTAAATTCTATTTATAAAATTGTATATGGTAAACAACAATCAAGTACAGTTATTTATAATTTGCTTCCTAATTAAAGGGTAAACCACCAACCCTTGAATAATTTGGTTGAATCAAAGCATTCATCTTTTTGCCGCTATACTTAAATTATTGCTTCTGTAGGAAGTAATAGGACCATGAATAGAGCAGTAATGTAAAAATGGTTTTCCTTATATATCCAGCATTGGTCAATTCTCTTATTTTGATGTTATAACGTATGCACCATCTATTGTAGATATGGTCACCATAACATTATTTTACCATCTAATAATTACCATCAACTGCCATATACCAACAATTCTCTTTTTCGGTGGTATTACCTGAGTTTGTCATCATCTTCGTCATCTGTTGAATTAAGTACTTTAAAATACTTGTTAATAGATGCATTTGTTTCTATGCGTTGTTTGCATTTTCCTTTACCACTGTCAATTACATCTGTAGTAGTCTGTGTAGTTATAGCTTTTGCAGATTTGTCTTTTTGATAATACATTTGAGTATTATCAGCATGCGGTGGTTGTTCTATTATCAGTTGCTACGCACCCTTTTTTACCTGTTCCATTCCTCCTTTTACACATCTCTCAGTTTGATGTCCAAACTATCTGCAAGTGTGGAATATATATAGTTAGAATTCATATTCTACTTACGCCAAACATGTATGTCCATCAATTGTCTTTACTGTAAGGATACTTTGTCGTTGTGTTAATCCGAATAAGTATACAAGCATAATTGGTTCTTTTCATTGATGTAGTGGCACTGTGCTCTAATGGGTACCCCTACAATGCTGCTAATTCTATTTTAGGCCCCAACATCCTAATGTTGAAGTCTCAAATTTTCAATTTGATCCACATAGGTATCTCTTCTACTTTCTGTATGTAAGATCCATGTTTGGAACCCATTATTGGGTGACTATGAATTGAGAGTCATAAGTGTTGGGCTTGTAGTTTGGTCGAATTATCGCTTGCGTCATGTATACTCTTCTTGACCTATTATTTGTAAGCTTCTTGACATAATTTGTAGATTGTGACACTTTGAAGTTATTTGATATTTTGATGTTTCATATAATGAATGGTTCTATGTTGAATTGTGATATTTTGTTGTTTGTTGTATATGGTGTGTGATGAAGCAGCTTTATATGACATTTGTGGAATATAATATTATATGTGTATATGTTATTAAAATTGACTATATAAATTTATATGAAATCGTGCTACAACTTTTATGTGAAATTTGAATGCTGGAAATTCCTAACGCCTATAAGTGTTAGGAATTTTGGAAAGAATGTAGAAATTAGTAACGGTTATTACCGTTACGATTATCTAATTATTCACGGTAATAACCGTTACAACTTTTCAATCTGTCACGGTAATAACCGTTACAATTATTTCAAATAACAACAGTTATAACCGTTGGGAAATAACAAATTCCTAATGGTTATAACCGTTAGGAATATGAATTTTCCTAACGGTTATAACCGTTAGGAATATGAATTTTCCTAACGGTTATAACCGTTACGAAATCTGTTACAGAAAATGTCACGCACCTATTAGTAATAGTTATAACCGTTACTAATTTCATTTACAACACTTATAAGCGTTGGGGAATTGCAATTCTGGTGTTGTGATAGTTTAAAGGAAGAAATCTCATTAAACTCCATTAGAATCATCATTCGAATTCATAATTGAATTCAAAACAGCAATACACAAAATTATAATCTCGGATGAGACTATACACCAAATTATAATCTCGAATGAGACTATACAACATATTAATCAACATAGTTTAAATGGAGAAATCTCATTAAACACCATCAAAATCAACTTTCAAATTCACAATTGAATTCAAAACAGCAATACGCAGAATCTAGAAATCAAAATAGATATCTAGAAAAATCAGCAGTCGCAAAATCTAGGTATCAAATAAGATAACTAGAAAAATCAGCATAAAAGTGGATCGATCCCAGCAGATGGCGAGTTTTAGCTACGCCGCACATGCATCTCAAATGGCCGAAGCCTACCAAATACTATAATTTTTAGCGCCCATCAGATGACCCGAAAGTCCGCAGAGTGACCCAAAGGTCTAGTACTGGTAATTGACCCGAAGGTCCATCAGATGGCCCGAAGGTCCAGCAGAGTGGCTCGAAAGCCCAACAAAATCATCAAAATCCTTAAACAGCAAATCCCCAGCAATTATTTCAATTGACGAGTCCGGAATTAACCGAATTAGTAAAAGTGTGGTTCCATACTCCTCACTTTTGCTAAATCGTTTAAATCTCTTCAGCGTTTCCTTGAAAGTGCAGAATTATGTATTTTATAAAAATAGCATTTTACCTTCTCAAACGGACAAGTCTGGAATTAAGCGAATCAGTAAAAGTAAGGGTTCATAGTTCTCAATTTTGCTGAAGCGTTTAAATCACTTCCTCGTTCTTTTGAAAACGCAAACTGTAAAATTTTTGAAAACAATTTTATTTTAAAATGATTTTTAAAACACGTGATTAAAACAGCAACAACTATAGCAATTTCGACGAGGAAATTGCGCTTCACAAAACACCGTAAAAACGGATACCAAATCAGCGTTGCGGGATAACCGCTTGAAAATTCACTTTAAATTGACGGTTACTGAAGTCAAAACAACAGAAATTTTTACTCGTCAAAAATCTCATCAAAACAACACGCTTCAAAAATATATTACCGGAGTAAAAATCCGTTACAAAAATAACGGCAACAAAATACGTTTTAAAATGAAACACCGGTTCAAAGCAAATTAAGCACTGATATTTAAAACACTTTCGTGCAATTCGACATGTACGTACATTTTGTGGTCTGGGCAGTGTTTCACTATGCACACACATTTGCACACGGTCTGGATATAAATGCTTTAATTGACAATGCAAATTTATATATAATTCATGCTATACTTGGCCTCGTCTACATGTACGTGCAAAACTAACATAGACAAAATTATAATTTGACCAAGATATTGAAACGTGCAACAAAATTTTTAGGCACACACCCAATGTAAATTGATATTTTACACACACAAAACATGGCATGCATGCAAGTGACACACTCAAAAGAAAATGACTTGAAAATTTGGGTATAAACTCTCTCACAAGCTGACACGCACAATTAATATTTCAAAGCATTTTCGTGAAGGCTTTTTTTGTAGTGCAACATACTCTCCCCCCCCCATACGTACCTATTGAAAAAGACTAGAAGTTGGCCTGGACTTCAACCCCTGTACGCACACAACAAATGAAAACAAATGCAAAATAATGCTACATGTACACACTATATAAAACAATGGTAAGAACTATATAATATTTGCACACATGCATGGATTAAAATGCATGCAGGTAATAAATAGTGGTTTGACAATACCCTCTTGGTGACGCATGCAGTTTTCAGACATGAAAATGTTCCAAACTAATGTTTCGCACCCAGTTTACAGATAGAAAATAACCTGTAACCGAGTTCAAAGCTTTGCATGTATACATTTAAATGTTTACAAAATTCGCGTGCACATGAAGAGACAACAAAATGTATGGGCCACATGATTTCGTGTGTACAAGAATTCACTTAAACGAATTCTAACAAATATAATACCCTGACTCTAGCCCCGTGTATTACATGCTCGCGATAAAAAGAAAAATCAAAGATATTGCATATGTGAATATTGTCTACAAACATAAACAATTTTACTATCTAAGTTGCAACCATAGTTTTTAAATTAGAATTGTGAGTTTTCACTCACCTTAGATTGGGTTCAAAATCAGTAAGCAACAAAAATTCCAGCTTTACTACCAGTATGGATCAAAATCTAAGTGGGGGAGGAATGAACTGCCATTAATGTGTTTTACTGAGCAGCTGAAACAAAAACGAAAACGAAAATAATAATGCAGGCTCTGGGAAAGATGGAACAAGGAAGGCTACTATTCTCTTTCAAAATGTGCACAAGTCAAATAAAAATGTGCTGGCATGCTCTCTAGTACAATTCATTAAATGCAAACGTGCTTTGTTGCAAAGAAAGACAAGCTGCCTATACGAATGATCATGGCTGTATAAACAAAAATGTTCATACTTGCATTATAAATAAATGTGACAGCATATGGCAAAATGGTGCACTTTGCTTCGCAATTGTACCATATTCACTTATACACTAAAAATTGCACAACACTTTAACCTGGGCAGTGCTAGTATGCACGCATTAAAAGTGAAAATGCAAAAATATGATGTTCCACTATTTTCTTTTTACAACTGACAGCAAGGTCATGTATGTTCCACTTTGCCCTTTTTAAACATTGTTGTAACTGAGTAAATGTTCCTATCTTTGTTTTATAAAATGTTCAACTTAGCTTTAGAAATGGTCCACTTTGTTTACATGTGAATGCAAAGAAAATATATCACAACTTTGATTTTTGATGGACCATTCCTCATATGCAGGTGAAGGCTATAAGTAAGTCATTTACAACGTGCACCATACACTGACTTTGCAACATTTTAAAAATTTTATTTAAAATATTTATTACGACAGTAATTACTAAATCACGATCGTTACAGACTCCTCCCCTTATAAAAATTACGTCCCCGCAATTTTCATACTAGAAGCAGTCAATAACACAAATAATTCATCACAACAAAGATTAAAATAGAAAAGATAGATCAAGAATGCTCACCCCCACCCGAAGAGGAGAGAAAACCTGGATAAGAACGCTCGATGAATTCTCTGGTTTCCCAAGTGCAATCTTTGGGGTTTCCGAACCACTGAATTTTCACAAGCGGGACTTCTTTATTTCGAAGGCGTTTAACCTCCAAAGCTAGCACACAAATAGGATTTTGCACGATAGAAAAGTCGGGTGAGATCTCAAGATCTTGCAACGTATGGGGATCAATAATAGGATCCGAATCTCGAAGGCATCGACGAAGCTGGGATACATGAAATACGTCATGAATTCCCGAAAACTGAATAGGTAGCGATACACAATAAGCAACAGGGCCATTGCGTTCCGTAATAGAAAACGGGCCAATATATCGAGGAGCCAATTTCCCGGAGCTACTAAAACGCACCACACCCTTCATCGGAGAAACACGAATGAATACGAGATCGCCAACAGAAAATTCCAAAGGCTTCCTACGATGATCGACATAAGATTTCTGCCTATTCTGAGCCTCTTTCATTCTCTGTCTAATGATATCAATCCTCTCCGAAGATCCACGAATATAATCGGGGCCAAGAACTAACTTTTCCCCTGATTCCAACCAACAAGATGGTGATCGACACGGTCTTCCGTAAAGTGCTTCGAAAGGAGCCATACCGATACTGGATTGAAAACTGTTGTTATAAAAGAACTCAACAAGAGATAAGTGGTCTTCCCAACTACCACCAACATCAAGAATGCAAGCTCGAAGGAGATCTTCTAACACTTGATTCACCCTTTTAGTCCGACCATCAGACTGTGGATGATAAGCTGTACTGAGATTGAGCTTAACACCCAAAGCTTTCTGAAGACTCTGTCAGAAACCACTAGTAAAAAGTGGATCTCTGTCATTAACAATAGAACTAGGCACACCATGAAGTCGAACGACCTCTTTAATAAACAGCTTAGCCAATAAAGGAGCAGTCCGATTGGACTTGATAGGAATAAAATGGGCTGATTTAGTCAATCTGTCAACACTCACCCAAATACTAGTATGGCCCGACCTCGAACGAGGTAGACCATCAATGAAGTCCATAGAAATCTGATCCCATTTCCATAATGGAATCTCAAGAGGCTGCAAAAGACCACTAGGACGTTGGTGTTCTGCTTTAACCAGTTGACAAGTCATGCAACGACTTACATAACTTGCAACATCATGCTTCATACCTTTCCAAAAGTATAAGCATTTCATATCAGCATACATCTTACTACTACCCGGATGGATAGTATACTTAGAATGACAGTCCTCAAGAATGTCATTTCTAAGATTAGAAACATTAGGCACGATCAACCTACCCTTCTTCCGAATACAACCACGAATATCAATATCGAAATCCTTTAGATCATCACTTTGGGATTCCGATTTACAACTCTGAATAAGATAAGAGATAACTGGATCTTGTTTCTGGGCATCAGCAACACGATCCAACAAACTAGGATGAGCTTCCATGCTAAATAAAAGCACGGGAGAATCAGAAACTGAAGGACGGTCTCTAATATCACAATGAGATAAAGCTTCCAAAATATTCCACTTTGCTAGCATCATGGAAACACTTGCTGCTTGCGACTAAGCGCATCAGCAACTCGATTACCCTTACCAGGGGTATACTGAATATCAATATCATATGAAGCAAGAAATTCGAGCCAACGCTGTTGCCTCATATTAAGTTCTTTTTGAGTGAATAGATACTACAGAGATTTGTGATCAGTGAAGAGAATAAAACGCTCGCCCAATAAATAATGTCGCCAAATCTTTAGAGCAAAGACTATAGCGGCTGAATCCAAATCATGAGTAGCATAACGAATCTCGTTAGGCTTTAGTTGCCTAAAAGCATTGGCAACTACTCCATCCTTTTGCATGAGAACAGCACCATAACCAATACGGCTAGTATTGGTACAAATAATGAAGTCTTGGTTCCCTTCGGGAATCACAAGGATAAGAGTATCGGAAAAGAGTTCTTTCAAATAATCTTCTTTCCTGAAAAGCTAAAACTTCCAAAATTACAATTATCTTTATGAAATCATTTTCTAGAAAAATTTACTTTTTATAGGTCAATTTATTATGTCAAATTGTCTCATCAAAGCATTTAGAAAATTAATATCTATAACGTTGATCAAGCGCATCGACCAGAATTCTTAAAGCACTCAATGGGCAATACAACCACAAAATCATCTTCTATATGATAAACACAAATCCAATTATACTTGTAAATAAATCTTATGAAAAAGATTTGCAAATTTTAAATTGCCGTTTTCATCCAAAATCAATAAATACACAAATGGAGTCATCGAGATATTCGTAGAATACTCGATTCATAAAATGGATGAAATAAGCTGGGCAAACTGAATGACATAATAAGTCATTCATAAGTATCATAACGAGTGCGGAATGCGGTAAGTGGAATGCTATCTTCTGCAACTCGTAACTGATGAAAACCGGTAGTAAGATCGAGTTGGGAGAAAAGCTTAGCGCCACTTAATTGATTGAACATGTCGTCGATCTTAGGTAATGGATACCTATTTTTGATAGTGAGCTTGTTAAGCTTGCGATAAACAATGCAAAGCCTAAGAGTACTATCTGGTTTCTTAATGAAGGCAACGGCGGCGCCCCAAGGAGATGAGCTAGAACGAATAAGTCATTTGGCTTCCAACTCAGATAATTGTTGCTTGATTTCCTCATTTTCCTTAGTAGACATCCTCGTGGGAGGACGACTGACAAGATGAGCACCAGAGATAAGATCAATACGGAACTCAATTGCCTTATTCGGCGGTAACACGAAAATAGGCACGAAGACATCAGAAAAATCACAACAATCGAAATATTATCTATGACATCCTCCGATTCGAAGGAAGAAATGATAGCATTCGAAGTATGATCCATGCTTTGAAATATAATAGATAACTGCTCGATAGCATCGGGATGCTTGAGATATAAATTTCTTTCGGGATATAGGATTGAACTTCATAACGGACAAGCCAATCCATACCCAAAATCATATCAAAATCAAGATGATCCATAACATTCAGATTCTCATGAAAGGAAAAGCCACAAGGAATAATCTCAACATCACACACAACAAACCAAGAGTAGCGGATCCACCAATAGGATTCACAATCCTCAAAGGTTCGTAAAGACTAATAACACCCAAAGAATAACATCAACAAGCTCCTTCGACACAAATGAATGTGATGCACCCGTATCGAAAAGAACTCTAATAGAACGGCCATGGAGTAAAATAAAACCTTCCAAAATAGAAGGAAGAATACCTTTGGGCTGAGAAGAATCACTAGAAGCTTTAGCAACATTTAAGCTTCCCAGATTTGAAAACCTTAGGAGTAGTGGGACAATCAGAAACCCAATGACCTACTTTCTTGTAATAGCGGCAATTGCGAGGCTTAGGACAACTACGAAGAAGATGATCAACTCCGTATTTGGACAAGGCCTCGAAAGATACAACAAAATCAGAAATAGAGGACTTTTCTTGTTTTAACTCAAGGAAACTACGAGCAAGATTGATAAGGAATTTAACAAATGGAAAACTAGGGAAAAATGAGATATATTCCTAGGCATATCCCAACTTGTTAAAGAAGATAAAAGTTTAAGAACAACGAAGGAATAGATTAGAAAGGCACGACTAGAACCCTCAAATAGTTGTAACACATGTTCCATTCTACTTCTGTTCTGTGTTTATTATAATTTGATCTGAACCTCTGCTTTGATACTGTAATGGCCCGCTTTTCCGTACCCCTTGAATAGACGCTAATCTCCATCTATTTACTCAAGGTGAACGAAAAACCGAACCATTAGGGTTTTAAAAGAAGAGGTAGAAGAAAAGATAGAAGAAAAGAGAAAAGAAGAACAACAGAACTACATCAGAACAGAAACAATATCAGAATCTCACATATCGCAGCGGAACAATATATAATAGATAAATGAATAATCTTTAAAACAAAGAACTATATCATTTTATACATACATCAATCATCAGAGTCACTATACAACAATGGACAGTTATATAAACTTGTCCCCATACAGAATACACAGCGGAATAAATAACATCAGATACAAATACTACGTTTCGCCATCCAGCTTATCTCCAAAGCTCCAGAATATCCAGAATATCCTGATAATATAACTCTAGGCTGCCCGTGTGGAAATTGGTGGGCACCCAGAGTTTAGAAGGGAACAATAAACTCCGAGTCAGTCATGGTGACTGGTGTGAGATCGTAAAACAGTTATTCTTTAAAATAAACAACAGGACAATTTTAAAGTCAATTCGAAATGCTTTTGGAAAATGAAACTACCATAAGACCTCCCACCACACACACAATGCAAACGCAGGATTGGAGGAGATTTCTTCTTATGATAGTCAAAGATGCTTACTACGCAAAATCAAATCTTTTTGATATTATTATTAGTGCATAGTGTAGAAAACATTTCGAAAGTATAATATTAATCTTAGCCAACATACGACCAGTATCGTATGCCTACTATAGCTACTATGTTCAATAGCAGGTTACCGCCACATTCCATAGCAGGTAATACAACTAAAACCGTACAGGGTTCGTATTATTTCTTTGGATTTTCCAACAAATGGTCAGGCTAAGGAACTTCCTTTCCTCCTGCCGATTGGGATCGCCTCTGGCTGGACGTCCCGAGAGACAAACTGCTCTCTGCCAAACAAGGCCGGGTTACCCCTGTAACAGGTAACTCACGAATATGTCATCACCCGGTCCTTTGGGACCTTTATCCGAGCGCTCGATTTCCAACATCACACATCATAAAGAAAGTGTATCCACATGAGTAAGTATCTGGGCTCCATACCATGATACCACCCCTTTCCAGAAGGAAATGACATACCCTAAAGGGCGCGACCCTCATAACCTTGCCGCAACATTCCTGTTTCGACCATTTCCGGGTTGTTGAGGCTCGATGAAGTCTCGTCCACAAAGCTACGCTTTCTCAAAAAGCCCTGCTTCGGGTCAAACAAAATGATCAACCTATGATCACAAAGATATAAGATCAAACAAATGATCATATCACAAATGATCAAACACTGATCATTTTACAGCAACACTCAGTATGCCACGTTACCAAATTGGGATATATCGCTGATAAATTTCAACTACATAACCTCTGAGCTCGTATGTCTCAGAGAAGGGTGTTAAGCTAAGAGAATAAATTCTCCGCCACCAACAGAAATGTATTTGAAAGAAATCAGCTTTATATCTCAAAGTGTAATGTCAGACACACAATCCATACAAGTCTGTTCCGGGATCGAACAGAACCGAAGGCACTTCTCACGAAGCCCTTGCATTTCCGGATAATTTCCAATCACGTCAGGACTTCCCGTCACTAAGGGTAATAAAACCTCTAAACCGGAGATCAGCCGATGTAGAGTAACTCGACGGTAATCCTTCCGTTTTCAAAAATATCCGATCTTCAACACCGGTCTTCGAATGCAATTCATAACGACGTATCACATATTCGGAATGGGTTATACGACCCCATGGTCCTTTCCCGGCTATCCCGAATAGTGAGCGTTTATTTAAAAACAAGTGTGGCATTCAAATTCATCCAATTCACAACAAATACCTATTCAAGGTAATTATTGATAGTCGGTTATTTAACTATCAAGAAAGATGCGCAACATCATCAGATTCCAAATAATTTTCCCAAATTATTTATCTTCAAAAATATCTTTACTAGATATATAATTTCCACACTTAACCGTTTGAAAACAAATTTTCAAATATTCACTTTTCAATTTATCTTTAAAAGATAAAATCTCTAAACAGTTCACTTCATATTGGAAAAGCATTTCCATACTTATTTAAAAATAAGTAATTCACAAAATCATTTATTTTCAACACTTAGAAAATATTCGATATACTTAAAATCAAAATTAAGTATATATTCATTCTTTAAGGAAATCATTCTCTTTAAACACATTTATTTGAGTCAAAACGAATGTTACGTAAAACATCGTTACGACGACTCAAAATCACTAGTATAGGGATTCGAATTTAGATAGATATATAAATCCCAATACTACATTAAAACATTTCCTTTCGGAAATCATTTACTATAACAACAGTGTTATAGTCCACCATTTCCTTATTTCTCGAAAACGTCTATTTCAACAATAAATGTTGAAATCTATGATTTCGATAATTCACACGTTTTAAAACATCTTTTAAAACAGTTACTTCATTTTATAATATCGCTTTCCCAAAACAAGTTCATTTTACTTAACAATATATTCACTATTCAAAATCGTGAATATACTTTACTATTTACATTTCACTATTTTCTACACGTTTTATTTCGATAATAATTCGCTATCCAAAATCGCGAATATATCTCCTTTGATAATCTTCTATATTTAATTTATCAACCCCAATTGATCTCGAATTTATAAAACAACGTTTATAAATTCACCTTTATATTTTCTAACAACTTCGATTTACAAAATTTCCTTTTATTGACTTCTAAATTTACTTATCAAAATAAGTGATTTCAGATTTATAAACAACGTTTATAAATCACATTTATACTTCATAACAACTTCAACTTATGAAATCATTTCATTTGGCAATTTCTATTTATATCCCAATTACGTGCAAAAATCTAATTTATAAGTAAATTACTTATGAATCGTTTATTCTACAACATCTATTCACTTTATAACTTCACGTTATAAATCTATTAATTTCATTCACTTATGAAATCCTTTTATACTTCTTTTTAACACTTATAAAAAATTCGTTTTATAAGTCCAATATTTTGATTTATAAAATATCAATTTGATAAATCTTTCTATACAAATCGTTTATAGTTATTCAAAAATCCCAACTTAAACCATTTTATAAATAAATCGACTTTTATTTTAAAAAATGACACTTCAGTTATAATTTTATAAATAAATCGATTCAAAAATTCCATAAACCGTATATTTTCAAAAATCACTTTAAAAATCCTTTTAAATTAAAAGTCGTCATTTTTACATTTCAAAACTGAATCTGATGATGCCACAACACCAATCAGTCCATCACAACAGTCAAATATCATATATCCTCATATGATAACAGAATATATCAAAATATCTGTAAATAATCAATACGGTGAGGAATCCAGTCGGATCCCTCCAACCTGTTTCCCTGCATCCACAGATGTTAGCACAATACCAATTCCGCTCCAGTACGGAATTATCGCGGTATATGGGTTTTTATAAATCCGCTTACTAACGGCGCAATAGGGTCTCATCCGCTATACGAGACAGGAAATCAATCAATCCAATATATACATATGCCAATATGTATATATCGCTATATATAGATATATATCCTATAATATCTAATATCACATCCAAACAGTCAATCAATAAATAACTGCAAAAATTCCACATTCAATTTGAGTGAGAAAATCTCACCGTGATTTTAATTCTGATTTCAGCGTTTATTCCGAATAAAATTAAACAAGCGTTTAATTTTACCCGAAATTTACACTAGCTCCAATTGGCTCCAATTCAGTTGCACAGCGAAGTGCTCGACGAAACGAAGACAACGCAACTGGTTTCGTCGAATTCTGACCTCGTACGAACAAATTATGATATGTTAAACATTCACGAATTAAAATTAAATTAAATTACAATTTCTTTAATTATTTTTATACCCATTCAAATCTGGACCGCACGTTACAAAACAAGGAAATCACGGCCGTGATCTACATCTTCCCTCCACACGCGAAACTCCCCAGGCAACGAAACCCACGACCGCCTATTTGCCCTAATTCACGCGACCACTACGAGCCTCACCACGTTGATCAGAGACCCTCGCCACCTTCGCCTCCACGCGTGCCACCTACGGTCCAACCCCGGTCAAGCTCGGTCGAGCATTCCCCCTCAGAAACGCGTGCGAACGTAGCACGAACGCGAGTTGATAACGGCGAGCATGATGAGTTTCAAACAACTTCCACCGTTGGATGCATAGCTCTCAACGAGCTCTACGCTTTTCTAGTTGGAAACTTTTCGAAACAATGACTGGATCATGAGTTTTTGAGGGGAGAAGATGAGTGTATTTCGGCCATTGGTTATGATGGTGGCGGCTGAAGATAGAATTAGGGTTAGGTTTTTTTTCTCTTTGCAAATGAAAAGGTTGAGGGGCTTATATAGAAAACTTACGGAAACACTATTCATCGAATTTTTCCGAACTCCGATTCGAGCGTGCCGGCTGACGTTTCTAGGGTTTACCCCACGTTCCGAACGCAATGGAACATGTTTCGGGAGCTAATTCGATCGTATGTGTGAGATATGGCGATAAACGATCAATCTAAATTAAACCGATCTAAATCGATTTCGAGGCGTTTTAATTTGCACCGGACAAATGGTAAATCCAAAAATTATGAAATTTGAAATCTTACAATAATATCACATTACGGATCCGATGAAACTGGTTTCGTCGAAATCCGACACTGTTTGAAAAATGACTATTTTTAACTCGACGATAAAAATTAAAATGATATCAATGCGTTTCGAGTTGCCACGGTCAAACGACAACTTCGATTGATACGAAAATTGGAATCCGATAATAACTAACTATTACGGATCCAATGGAACTGGTCTCGTTCAATTCTGAGACTGTCCGAAAATTGGCTATTTTTACAGTCGATAATTAAATATTAAAATATTCAATTTTCATAGATTAACTCCAAATTCAATTTTAAAAGTTCTATAACCTTTCTATAATTCCAGTATGATTAAATAAAATTTTACAAATCATTTTCAATCAATTTAAACTCGATTTTTAATTATCTCTGGAATTTCAATCATTAAATTATCGATTTAATTGACCAAATTAAATCCAATATCTTTAAATAAATTATTTGACTTATTAAATTCCATTTATTAATATTTAAAATCAATTAAATATTCGAATTTTAATTATCAAAAATTCTGGGTCGTTACAGACTTCCCCCCTTAAAAGAATTTCGTCCTCGAAATTACAAGTTAGGAAGAAAAGTTCTTAACTCGTCTACTATTTTCTCAAATTCAAATAGTTTTATCAATTTATCAAAACAAATCTTTCTACTAAGGATTCGTTATTGATTCAACTAACTTTCTATCATTTTCATAATCTTCAAACAACATTGTTTAACTTCAAAATTCAAATTCGAGTTCAAATTCAAATTTTTAAACTTTCAAAATTTCTCAAAAAATTTTCTAACGCCCTAAATTTCCGAAAAATTTCGCCAGCGTCTCCTTTGCGCGGCTAATACGGTACGACTACAAAACGTCCCTACGGACTCTCAGATTTCAAAAAGAAAAAGAAAAAGCCAAGCGGCTAGAGAAATAAGTCATCAAATCTCATATTCGAATTTAAATACATACCTTTTTCGAGCAATTCAAATTTATCTTCGAAATTACATTCCAATTCCTTTATACCTGTATATCCTACTAGCCATAATATCTAGTTGCATATATTCAAACCATTTCGTACATTCAATTACAATTCCAGTTTCATTCACTTTTGTTCATTTCCAAAATTTGATTTCAATTTACCCTTTGGTTAAATCTACTGTCATTTAAACTGGATTTCCAATTCGAATTCATTTTACTTTTCTTCAAATTTTATCGATTCAACTTCATTAACACTTAATGAATTTATATACAATCAACTAACAATCATCAAACAATCAATGCATATTCAACATAACCATTATTATTTGATTTCCATTCAATTTAATTCAACACCTTTAATTTCAATTGACTTACATTCAATTTATTCAGTTTCTTCAATGAATTAACATTTACATTCAATTGATTCATTAGTTCAATAGCTAATCCATTTCACATTTCATGTTGAAGTTCATTTATATAACTCAAGTTCATATTCATTTAATTCATTTTGATTATTTACTTCGACACCAAAATCAATTCCAATCAACACTTAAGTTATATCCCATTAAACATCGTTTGTTTAACTTAACTTACATTTCCACTTATAAATCCAAAATTCAAATTTCAATCCTATTTAACTTTTACCAAGGTCAAATTCCTTCACTTATTCAAAATTCATATTAAATCCAGATTTCATATTCCACAATCTCAACTTAGATTTAATTGATTCACTTATACTTACTTTAATTCAACTTAAAATTTCTTAAGTTAAATTTATTCAATCTAAATTCACAACAAATTGTATAAGTTATCAACTTAATAATATTTCATAAATATGGTATCCCAGAGTCTTACCAACATTTCAAAAACCATTTTTGAAAACAATTCAAATCATCCTTTGAATTTCCAAAACAAAAAACCCAAATTTTCCAAACACTTTCCATTTAAAACAATTTGGCAGCAATTCCTCTTTTGGAAACCCGAAAATGAACACCAGTGATGTCGCGATCATCATCGGAATTATTTTCCAGCGACCGAAAAGAGTTTAGAGCTTTTCATCTCTTCAAAAGACTTTTCAAAACCTTTGAAATTCATTTTCAAATCAAAAGATTTAAACTTTCCAAATCTACCAAAATTTTCAAATTCTTTTCAAAACATTTCTAAATACTTCTCTGGAGTTCCGTTTCAAATTACAAATCACATTTATAATTTATATTCTTAAATTTTACTTGTATATGGATTTATTTCTTAACTTTGGAGTTACGATTTCAATTTCTTATTCAATTTCAGTGATGATAATTCACTATTATTACTTCCTAACATCCATGCAACCATATACTATAGTACTTCATAGAAAAACATTTATTTTCTATACAAAAATAGTTTTGGGTAAAATTATCTCATTTACCCTATTTAAAACAATATTGTGCCGAATTGTTCTATATAAGTGTTTAGAGATCCCTATCGATAGAGTTGTACGGACAATACCGACCAGAATCCATATACCACTCAACAAACCAATCATCACAATATAAAACAATTTTATATTCACTAACAAATACGCACTCGTATCTATTATTACACTCAACTCATTCTAGAGTACTACTGACTCTATCTCTAATGAGTAACACCCAACAGAGCAGGGTTGTCGCTTAACCATATGCTCTGATACCAAATGTAATGGCCCGCTTTTCCGTACCCCTTGAATAGACGCTAATCTCCATCTATTTACTCAAGGTGAACGAAAAACCGAACCATTAGGGTTTTAAAAGAAGAGGTAGAAGAAAAGATAGAAGAAAAGAGAAAAGAAGAACAACAGAACTACATCAGAACAGAAACAATATCAGAATCTCACATATCGCAGCGGAACAATATATAATAGATAAATGAATAATCTTTAAAACAAAGAACTATATCATTTTATACATACATCAATCATCAGAGTCACTATACAACAATGGACAGTTATATAAACTTGTCCTCATACAGAATACACAGCGGAATAAATAACATCAGATACAAATACTACGTTTCGCCATCCAGCTTATCTCCAAAGCTCCAGAATATCCAGAATATCCTGATAATATAACTCTAGGCTGCCCGTGTGGAAATTGGTGGGCACCCAGAGTTTAGAAGGGAACAATAAACTCCGAGTCAGTCATGGTGACTGGTGTGAGATCGTAAAACAGTTATTCTTTAAAATAAACAACAGGACAATTTTAAAGTCAATTCGAAATGCTTTTGGAAAATGAAACTACCATAAGACCTCCCACCACACACACAATGCAAACGCAGGATTGGAGGAGATTTCTTCTTATGATAGTCAAAGATGCTTACTACGCAAAATCAAATCTTTTTGATATTATTATTAGTGCATAGTGTAGAAAACATTTCGAAAGTATAATATTAATCTTAGCCAACATACGACCAGTATCGTATGCCTACTATAGCTACTATGTTCAATAGCAGGTTACCGCCACATTCCATAGCAGGTAATACAACTAAAACCGTACAGGGTTCGTATTGTTTCTTTGGATTTTCCAACAAATGGTCAGGCTAAGGAACTTCCTTTCCTCCTGCCGATTGGGATCGCCTCTGGCTGGACGTCCCGAGAGACAAACTGCTCTCTGCCAAACAAGGCCGGGTTACCCCTGTAACAGGTAACTCACGAATATGTCATCACCCGGTCCTTTGGGACCTTTATCCGAGCGCTCGATTTCCAACATCACACATCATAAAGAAAGTGTATCCACATGAGTAAGTATCTGGGCTCCATACCATGATACCACCCCTTTCCAGAAGGAAATGACATACCCTAAAGGGCGCGACCCTCATAACCTTGCCGCAACATTCCTGTTTCGACCATTTCCGGGTTGTTGAGGCTCGATGAAGTCTCGTCCACAAAGCTACGCTTTCTCAAAAAGCCCTGCTTCGGGTCAAACAAAATGATCAACCTATGATCACAAAGATATAAGATCAAACAAATGATCATATCACAAATGATCAAACACTGATCATTTTACAGCAACACTCAGTATGCCACGTTACCAAATTGGGATATATCGCTGATAAATTTCAACTACATAACCTCTGAGCTCGTATGTCTCAGAGAAGGGTGTTAAGCTAAGAGAATAAATTCTCCGCCACCAACAGAAATGTATTTGAAAGAAATCAGCTTTATATCTCAAAGTGTAATGTCAGACACACAATCCATACAAGTCTGTTCCGGGATCGAACAGAACCGAAGGCACTTCTCACGAAGCCCTTGCATTTCCGGATAATTTCCAATCACGTCAGGACTTCCCGTCACTAAGGGTAATAAAACCTCTAAACCGGAGATCAGCCGATGTAGAGTAACTCGACGGTAATCCTTCCGTTTTCAAAAATATCCGGTCTTCAACACCGGTCTTCGAATGCAATTCATAACGACGTATCACATATTCGGAATGGGTTATACGACCCCATGGTCCTTTCCCGGCTATCCCGAATAGTGAGCGTTTATTTAAAAACAAGTGTGACATTCAAATTCATCCAATTCACAACAAATACCTATTCAAGGTAATTATTGATAGTCGGTTATTTAACTATCAATAAAGATGCGCAACATCATCAGATTCCAAATAATTTTCCCAAATTATTTATCTTCAAAAATATCTTTACTAGATATATAATTTCCACACTTAACCGTTTGAAAACAAATTTTCAAATATTCACTTTTCAATTTATCTTTAAAAGATAAAATCTCTAAACAGTTCACTTCATATTGGAAAAGCATTTCCATACTTATTTAAAAATAAGTAATTCACAAAATCATTTATTTTCAACACTTAGAAAATATTCGATATACTTAAAATCAAAATTAAGTATATATTCATTCTTTAAGGAAATCATTCTCTTTAAACACATTTATTTGAGTCAAAACGAATGTTACGTAAAACATCGTTACGACGACTCAAAATCACTAGTATAGGGATTCGAATTTAGATAGATATATAAATCCCAATACTACATTAAAACATTTCCTTTCGGAAATCATTTACTATAACAACAGTGTTATAGTCCACCATTTCCTTATTTCTCGAAAACGTCTATTTCAACAATAAATGTTGAAATCTATGATTTCGATAATTCACACGTTTTAAAACATCTTTTAAAACAGTTACTTCATTTTATAATATCGCTTTCCCAAAACAAGTTCATTTTACTTAACAATATATTCACTATTCAAAATCGTGAATATACTTTACTATTTACATTTCACTATTTTCTACACGTTTTATTTCGATAATAATTCGCTATCCAAAATCGCGAATATATCTCCTTTGATAATCTTCTATATTTAATTTATCAACCCCAATTGATCTCGAATTTATAAAACAACGTTTATAAATTCACCTTTATATTTTCTAACAACTTCGATTTACAAAATTTCCTTTTATTGACTTCTAAATTTACTTATCAAAATAAGTGATTTCAGATTTATAAACAACGTTTATAAATCACATTTATACTTCATAACAACTTCAACTTATGAAATCATTTCATTTGGCAATTTCTATTTATATCCCAATTACGTGCAAAAATCTAATTTATAAGTAAATTACTTATGAATCGTTTATTCTACAACATCTATTCACTTTATAACTTCACGTTATAAATCTATTAATTTCATTCACTTATGAAATCCTTTTATACTTCTTTTTAACACTTATAAAAAATTCGTTTTATAAGTCCAATATTTTGATTTATAAAATATCAATTTGATAAATCTTTCTATACAAATCGTTTATAGTTATTCAAAAATCCCAACTTAAACCATTTTATAAATAAATCGACTTTTATTTTAAAAAATGACACTTCAGTTATAATTTTATAAATAAATCGATTCAAAAATTCCATAAACCGTATATTTTCAAAAATCACTTTAAAAATCCTTTTAAATTAAAAGTCGTCATTTTTACATTTCAAAACTGAATCTGATGATGCCACAACACCAATCAGTCCATCACAACAGTCAAATATCATATATCCTCATATGATAACAGAATATATCAAAATATCTGTAAATAATCAATACGGTGAGGAATCCAGTCGGATCCCTCCAACCTGTTTCCCTGCATCCACAGATGTTAGCACAATACCAATTCCGCTCCAGTACGGAATTATCGCGGTATATGGGTTTTTATAAATCCGCTTACTAACGGCGCAATAGGGTCTCATCCGCTATACGAGGCAGGAAATCAATCAATCCAATATATACATATGCCAATATGTATATATCGCTATATATAGATATATATCCTATAATATCTAATATCACATCCAAACAGTCAATCAATAAATAACTGCAAAAATTCCACATTCAATTTGAGTGAGAAAATCTCACCGTGATTTTAATTCTGATTTCAGCGTTTATTCCGAATAAAATTAAACAAGCGTTTAATTTTACCCGAAATTTACACTAGCTCCAATTGGCTCCAATTCAGTTGCACAGCGAAGTGCTCGACGAAACGAAGACAACGCAACTGGTTTCGTCGAATTCTGACCTCGTACGAACAAATTATGATATGTTAAACATTCACGAATTAAAATTAAATTAAATTACAATTTCTTTAATTATTTTTATACCCATTCAAATCTGGACCGCACGTTACAAAACAAGGAAATCACGGCCGTGATCTACATCTTCCCTCCACACGCGAAACTCCCTAGGCAACGAAACCCACGACCGCCTATTTGCCCTAATTCACGCGACCACTACGAGCCTCACCACGTTGATCAGAGACCCTCGCCACCTTCGCCTCCACGCGTGCCACCTACGGTCCAACCCCGGTCAAGCTCGGTCGAGCATTCCCCCTCAGAAACGCGTGCGAACGTAGCACAAACGCGAGTTGATAACGGCGAGCATGATGAGTTTCAAACAACTTCCACCGTTGGATGCATAGCTCTCAACGAGCTCTACGCTTTTCTAGTTGGAAACTTTTCGAAACAATGACTGGATCATGAGTTTTTGAGGGGAGAAGATGAGTGTATTTCGGCCATTGGTTATGATGGTGGCGGCTGAAGATAGAATTAGGGTTAGGTTTTTTTTCTCTTTGCAAATGAAAAGGTTGAGGGGCTTATATAGAAAACTTACGAAAACACTATTCATCGAATTTTTCCGAACTTCGATTCGAGCGTGCCGGCTGACGTTTCTAGGGTTTACCCCACGTTCCGAACGCAATGGAACATGTTTCGGGAGCTAATTCGATCGTATGTGTGAGATATGGCGATAAACGATCAATCTAAATTAAACCGATCTAAATCGATTTCGAGGCGTTTTAATTTGCACCGGACAAATGGTAAATCCAAAAATTATGAAATTTGAAATCTTACAATAATATCACATTACGGATCCGATGAAACTGGTTTCGTCGAAATCCGACACTGTTTGAAAAATGACTATTTTTAACTCGACGATAAAAATTAAAATGATATCAATGCGTTTCGAGTTGCCACGGTCAAACGACAACTTCGATTGATACGAAAATTGGAATCCGATAATAACTAACTATTACGGATCCAATGGAACTGGTCTCGTTCAATTCTGAGACTGTCCGAAAATTGGCTATTTTTACAGTCGATAATTAAATATTAAAATATTCAATTTTCATAGATTAACTCCAAATTCAATTTTAAAAGTTCTATAACCTTTCTATAATTCCAGTATGATTAAATAAAATTTTACAAATCATTTTCAATCAATTTAAACTCGATTTTTAATTATCTCTGGAATTTCAATCATTAAATTATCGATTTAATTGACCAAATTAAATCCAATATCTTTAAATAAATTATTTGACTTATTAAATTCCATTTATTAATATTTAAAATCAATTAAATATTTGAATTTTAATTATCAAAAATTCTGGGTCGTTACAGATACCAAGATGTGACGCCCCACCTCTAAGCTCACAATAACAAAGGTTATTATAAGGAATAACGTCTGCTATTGCGAAGAATAAGGCTTGTTAGAAGCAACCATTCGTAAGTTATGCCTTAGACGAGTATTGATTACATCGATAGGAGTTGTGTAAATTACTTCCAAAGATATAAATTCAATCCAAATCAAAAACGAAACTACGGTGGCTAAAGAAAATCTAGAACAACTTATAATAACAACAACACAAATAATATAATCACATCAGAACAGAAATATCAGATATATAGCGGAAGACAAGTCTGGATACATGCTACAACAATCGATAGTTCCCCTGTACCAAATGTACATTTACATATCCATCAATACATACATGAGACGAGAGTCAATACACCAAAAGTACACCTCGAAGTCTAGACAAAAGATGATGTGAAATCCTAAAAAGCTGAAGCAGCAACTGAATCAGAGATAGTGACTATCCTGAAATAACTCGGTCTGACCCAAGTATTATTTAAGAGAAAATAATAAACGGATCAGTCTAATTCAAACTTCAGAAATAAGTGTATGATAAACAACACTTAAGCAATTAATTATAATCTCGAATGAGATTATACAACATAAATAATCAGCATAGTTTAAAGGAAGAAATCTCATTAAACTCCATTAAAATCATCATTCGAATTCATAATTGAATTCAAAACAACAACACACAAAATTATAATCTCGGATGAGACTATACACCAAATTATAATCTCGAATGAGACTATACACAAAATTATAGTCTCGGATGAGACTATACAACATATTAATCAACATAGTTTAAATGGAGAAATCTCATTAAACACCATCAAAATCAACTTTCAAATTCACAATTGAATTCAAAACAGCAATACGCAGAATCTAGAAATCAAAATAGATATCTTGAAAAATCAACCGTCGCAAAATATAGAAATCAAATAAGATAACTAGAAAAATCAGCATAAAAGTGGATCGATCCCAGCAGATGGCGAGTTTTAGCTATGCCGCACGAGTATCTCTAATGGCCGAAGCCTACCAAGTACTATAATTTTTGGCGCCCATCAGATGACCCGAACGTCCGCAGAGTGACCCGAAGGTCTAGAACTGGTAATTGACACGAAGGTCCCTCAAATGACCCGAAGGTCCAGCAGAGTGGCTCGAAAGCCCAACAAAATCATCAAAATCCTTAAATAGCAAATCCCTAGAGATTATTTCAATTAACGAGTCCGGAATTAACCGAATTAGTAAAAGTGTGGTTCCATACTCCTCACTTTTGCTAAATCGTTTAAATCTCTTCATCATTTCCTTGAAAGTGCAAAATTGTGTATTTTATAAAAATAACATTTTACGTTCTCAAACGGACAAGTCCGGAATTAAGCGAATCAGTAAAAGTAAGGGTTCATAGTCCTCAATTTTGCTGAAGCGTTTAAATCGCTTCCTCATTCTTTTGAAAACGTAAACTGTAAAATTTTTGAAAATAATTTTATTTTAAAATGATTTTTAAAATACGTGATTAAAACAGCAACAACTATAGCAATTTCGACGAGGAAATTACGCTTCACAAAACACCGTAAAAACGGATACCAAATCAGCGTTGCGGATAACTTCTAGAAAATTCACTTTAAATTAACGGTTATTGAAGTCAAAACAACAGTAATTTTTACTCGTCAAAAATCTCATCAAAACATCACGCTTCAAAAATATATTGCCGGAGTAAAAATCCGTTATAAAAATAACGGCAACAAAATACGTTTTAAAATGAAACACCGGTTCATAGCAAATTAAGCAATGGTATTTAAAACACTTTCGTGCAATTCAACATGTACGTACATTTTGTGGTCTGGGCAGTGTTTCACTATGCACACACATTTGCACACGGTCTGGATATAAATGCTTTAACTGACAATGCAAATTTATATATAATTCGTGCTATACTTGGCCTCGTGCGCTACATGTACGTGCAAAACTAACATAGACAAAATTATAATTTGACCAAGATATTGAAACGTGCAACAAAATTTTTAGGTACACAACCAATGTAAATTGATATTTTACACACACGAAACACGGCATGCATGCAAGTGACACACTCAAAAGAAAATGACTTGAAAATTTGAGTATAAACTCTCTCACAAGCTGACACGCACAATTAATATTTCAAAGCATTTTCGTGAAGGCTTTTTTTTGTACTGCAACGTACTCCCCCCCCATACGTACCTATTGAAAAAGACTAGAAGTTGGTCTGGACTTCTACCCCTGTACGCACACAACAAATGAAAACAAATGCAATTGTAATACCCCAAAATTTTGTGAAAAATCATTTTACAAAAATGATTTAATTTTTGAAATATTTAGATTTAAATATGGTGAAATTTCTGGAATAAATAGTGTGCAAGTATATGTGTGCACGTGCACACTGAAATGGCACAAGGAAGAACTCCAGATTTCTTGGATTTAAAACAAGAATTAAAAAGCAATACAAACATGATTTTGCAACATGGATATTTGATTTCTGGAATTATATGGATCATCTTAGAAAATAAGAAAAGTAAGTTTTACTTTAAATCAGTAAACAAATTTTATTTAAAAACCCAGAAAAGAAAATTATATATATATATATATTTGTAAACCTGTATACATATAGGTGCATATGCTTCTGAAATTAAAGAGGAATTAAATAAGCCTAGATAAGATATGTATACAAATATACATTTTTAAATACTGAAAAATATGTATATATAAGCAAGTGAAACCATAACATTAAAATGACATGAAATGTGATACAAGTCAATATGCTTGAGTAGGCAAAAAATAGCAAAGGGATTCTCAGGGATAATTGAAAAAATAAAATAGGATAGTCACACTTTTAACATGACTAGGTGAGTGGCCATTTTCTGAAAAGTAAAAGAAAGAAAATGCAGCCTTTAAATTGGTTAATATGGCCGGGGTATTATGAATGAAAAATGCATGATTCTAGCCAGGACAAAAATGGAATTCTGTTTTAACAAAACCCTAGTGGAAAAAAAATGCATATAAATAGGCAGTTTAGCCAGTAGAATTATTTTACCCCGAGCTGCACAAAAATAAGAAAGGAAGAAAAATATTGGAAGGAAGAAGTAAACACTCATACAAGGATTTTCTGGAAATATTTAGGTGAGTAATCTCACTGAGTTCATGGCATTAAGACCTGAGATGAGGCAGCCACTTTTTATTGCCATTTATATATATATTCTGGTTTTGATGTATATGATTTCATCAATGCTTTTTGGATGTCTTATTTTAGATCTGATATGATTTAATATGGATGATTTTGATGTTCTTTGATTGTTTGAGACATTTGTCTTTGGATGTGTATCATACTGTTTTATTTATACTCATAAATGTTAAAGTCTAGGATATTAAATTTATATAGAGAATACTCTCAACTGTTATAGATCTATGGCATGGAAACTTTACAAATAAATGTTGGGAGCTGCATTATACTTGGTATAAGTGCTGAGGCTTGAAAAGAAAAATGTTAAGGGTGCAATAGAAATTTTCTAAGTGCTGAGCCCTTGATCAAATCAAAAAAAAAAAGAAACTCACAAGCTAAAATTATGATTGAACCAGATCTTGAATCTGAATCAATCATAAAGGCTTGCAGATCAATATAATAAGAACATGCCATGCCTCTTTTTTTTACAGTTGAAAATATTCTTATATTTTACCAAGATCAAGACATATTGACCCCATTTAGGAAATAACTGTCTGCTTATTTCTGAGGAGAATTATGCTAGGAAAGATTATGGATGTTTCTATGTTTGCAGTGACATGTTCACTTAGCATATTTGATGATAGGATTTAAGACAATACACTAGTAAATAAACTAGGGAAGGGAAGGCCAAGAAGACTGCTGGAATGCTTGTCATATTTGAAGTATGCAAGTTGGCACATGGTTTGTTTAAGCCCTGAGATCTTTGTGCAGTGATGTGAATTAGTTCATTGCAATGTGTCACTGTGATTCCTTAATAGCAGATGAGGCAGGGATTTAAATTGAATTATACAACCTGTAAATGAAGAAATAGGAATATGGATATTTCTTAGGTTGAATGGTATGGAACCAAGATGGTTCCAGTGAATGCAATTGTTGCAAACAAATAATTATGTTTGCATGATTATGTATGCAAGTGTAAGAATGATAAATGAATATATCATACCTGAATCAACTTAATTATACTATGTTAAAGTAATTGAATGCAGAAATTTGCTTAAATAACAAGTTAGTACCCTTATATTCTCTAATGCTTAATATCATGAATGTATTGATGTTACTCATACCAGATCATAGATCTGACCCTTGTTTGCTCATGGCATATGGGGTGTCTCATTTTAAATTGAGGCAGCCACTCATGCTCTTTCAGGTAACCCAGGCACTAAGTAAAAAATGAAGTTATTGCTATTATGGAGGAGTGAATGAACATGCTAGCTAGTTTCAATAAGAGCTTAAATTGATTATATCTGCATGTATTCAGGAAATTTTTTATGTTTCTAAGATTTCCAGTCATGTATTGAATATTTTATGGTTAGTGATCAAGTTGCCCTTATGTTCTGTAAAGGGTCAGATTAAAATTGTTGTTCTGTTGAAATTGTTGTGTGTTAAGGTTTGATTTGTTTTTGAAGTAGTGTCTGAAACATGAACAAGAAAAATATGCTCAAGTATCAGCTATAAAAATCTGGTAAGAAATATACAATTATGTGAGCTACTGTTTTGCATAATTTATATATATGTATTAGCTAATCTTGAGACATAACAAAGCACTAAGTTTTAGAATAAAACCTGGATTTAGCAAGAAGTAAACTTAAAAGGATTCTATTTTCTTTTTACTGAAATGCTTTGTAAATAAGTTTGAACTCATTTCTGAATTGTATTGAGAAAAGTAAAATGTTTTTAAAAGCTTCAGACAGAATGCAATGAATGGTATCTCCATTGCTTTGAACTAGTGTGTAGCAGATACAGGATTCATGAGTTAACCAGCTTCAAATAAATGAAGTATTGGTTGAACATGATAGATTGTATTCTGAAAATAAAAATGCATTTCAAAAGCTTAGTACATTTAGCAATTGTTTCACCCAGTTTTCTAGAAAATGAGCAAGATATTGACATGTACATGTATATCTGTGTACATGTTGATATCTGGGCAAAAATATAAACATGAATTCCTAGAACAGTTGTAGGAATGGATTTCAAAAATGATAAAGTAAGAAATGTTGTTTTGTATGTTAGATTATAGGCAAAAATTAAACATATATGTGTAGATATAGGTAGATATCAGATTTCAAACCATACAGGAGAAAAAAACAAAAAAAAAACAAAAATTGTGTTTGAACTGACCAGCATAGCACTCGAACTCGTGACCTTTCATGTGTAAGTTAGGCGCGTTTCCATTACGCCTAGATGTTGCTTGTGTTCTCTTAGGATCCACTTTCTTTTAGCCTGATTTTGATACTATACAGACTTTAACACAATCATCTATATTGAAAGCTTGTTTTCCATTGATTAATACTTGATCATTTCTCAATTAGAATAACAGACTAAAGTACATGTTTTCCAGTGGATTCTATGGTCAAAAATCAACTAATCTGAATTGCAAAAATCTAAATCAAACAGAATGTTCTTGTACAACAAAAAAAAATAATATAAAGTATATACTCTGAATATAAACAAGAGAAACACATACATCTTCATATGTATGTGTATGTTATTAAAAATACACTGATATATCTATATTGGTAAGTTATCTTGATCCTGGATATATTTTGTTTATTGGAAAAAGAAAATGACTCTGGGAAATATATTTGCAAGGAATGATATATCTATATATCATCTCTTAGCAAAAAAAAAAAATTTCTTATGAAATTAGGTTGAAAATAGGAGGGTCATTTCAGCAATATAATGCTACTTGTACACACTATATAAAACAATGGTCAGAACTATATAATATTTGCACACATGCATGGATTAAAATGCATGTAGGTAATAAATAGTGGTTTGACAATACCCTCTTCGTGACGCATGCAGTTTTCAGACATGAAAATGTTCCAAACTAATATTTCGCACCCAGTTTACAGATAGAAAATAACCTGCAACCGGGTTCAAAGCTTTGCATGTATACATTTAAATGTTTACAGAATTCGCGTGCACAGGAAGAGACAACAAAATGTCTGGGCCACATGCTTTCGTGTGTACAAGAATTCAATTAAACGAATTCTAACAAATATAATACCCTAACTCTAGCCCTGTGTATTACATGCATGCGAAAATAAAGAAAAATCAAAGATATTGCATACGTGAATATTGTCTACAAACGTAAACAATTTTACTAACTAAGTTGCAACCATAGTTTTTAAATTAGAATTGGGAGTTTTCACTCACCTTAGATTGGGTTCAAAATCAGTAAGCAACAAAAATTCCAGCTTTACTACCAGTATGGATCAAAATCTGAGTGGGGGAGGAATGAACTGCCATTAATGTGTTTTACTGAGCAGCTGAAACAAAAATGAAAACGAAAATAATAATGCAGGCTCTGGGAAAGATGGAACAAGGAAAGCTACTATTCTCTTTCAAAATGTGCACAAGTCAAATAAAAGTGTGCTGGCATGCTCTTTGGTACAATTCATTAAATGCAAACGTGCTTTGTTGCAAAGAAAGACAGGCTGCCTATACGAATGATGATGGCTGTACAAACAAAAATGTTCATACTTGCATTATAAAATAAATATGACAGCATATGGCAAAATGGTGCACTTTGCTTCACAATTGGACCATATTCACTTATACACTAAAAATTGCACAACACTTTAACCTGGGCAGTGCTAGTATGCACGCATTAAAAGTATAAATGAAAAAATATGATGTTCCACTATTTTCTTTTTACAACTGACAGCAAGGTCATGTATGTTCCACTTTGCCCTTTTTAAAACATTGTTGTAACTGAGTAAATGTTCCTATCTTTGTTTTATAAAATGTTCAACTTAGCTTTAGAAATGGTCCACTTTGTTTACACGTGAATGCAAAAAAAAAATATCACAACTTTGATTTTTAATGGACCATTCCTCATATGCACGTGAAGGCTATAAGTAAGTCATTTACAACGTGCACTGACGCAGCGGATTATACAAAACAATGTAGATCGATGAATGTAGTAATCGGTGGATTGGAAGATACTGAAATGCCCAAATTCGTTGATCCGAAGATACTGAATTCTAGCTATCCCGAACTCGTTGATCGCGCACGATACCGGGTTCAAAGATCTGCGATTCTTCACACGTTGATCTAGCGCACTAGATTCCGTGAATCGGCTTCTGCAGTCGTTGAATCGAGCGCACTCAATTAACTGAAAGAGGAGATAGGAGATTACACTCGACTACCAATTTGGTGAAAGCACAAAGCTAACAAAACAAGAGTTTTATTTCAAATCAACTAAACTATTACAAATGGCACCACCGGCCTATTTATAGAAGTTACAACTCACGCAAAACAAAAATGTACAACACTTAAGTCGTTTCCGACTTATCACCCCACGACTCACGACTCATCATAAGTCGGCGACGACTTATCAATAGCTCCGACTTAACAGTTACACCATAAATATTTACAACACTTAAGTCGTATACGACTTATAACCTGCGACTTAACAACATGACGACTTACGACTTACTATAGGTCGTACATGACTTAACAGATTACAACACATAGTCTTACGACATACGACTTATGTACAAGCGACTTAAGGAAACATAATACATCACCAGACAACGACTCAACATATACAAGTACACATAAGTCGGTAGCGACCTAAAGACAACGACTTAACAACTTCACGAGTTAACATTGTCACGACTTAAAGATTTAGCGACTCAAGAGGCGGTAGCTGCATTACTTCACGCGACTTATCTTAGGTCGTCCCTTCTTCTGCATACTCATTAGGTCGTGGTTGACCTAAACACTTTCCTTAAGTCGTATCCGACTTAAGCCTTGCACATTCTTAACTCGGGCTGCTCCTCCCGAAGCTTTAGATCGTAACCCGCTTGAGCTAAGTAGTGAACGACTTAGGTCTTTAGCTTCGATAAGTCGGGGACGACTTATAGCCTCTTCGTTAGGTCGCGAACTCAAGATAACTTCTTCCCCTGTTTTCCAGTTTAGTCGCAGCTCCCCCTCACGTGACTCCTTAGGTCGTAAAGTTTCTTCCTTAAGTCGTGGGCGACTTAAGTTAAGTCGTTGGCGAATTAAGCCTTGTAGCTTTGTAGCTCGCGCTGCATCTTCATTTGCTCGCACTGCACCCTTTATGTCTATAGGTCGTAAACGACCTAAGTTAACTCGCGAATCTTTGATATGTCGTATATATACTAACTCGTTGGAGTTAGGTTGGTCCGTTTGGGTCGCTAGGTCGTTGCACGACTTATCATAAGTCGCTGGTGTTGTTTCCACCACGTGCTTCCTATCCCTTGTTAGGTCTCTCGAGCGATTCAAGACCTGGGGTGTTGCTTCCTTCGACTTAACAAGACAACGATTTAAGGAAATAGCTTGCGAACGATTTAAAATGAATTGCTCAAGAATCCGGGCTGCATCATCCTCCCCTGGTCGGAAGAAATTCGTCCTCGAATTTAAAAACTTTCTTTTTCGAGACGCAGTCTTCAATTCATTATCTGGTCTGATGTGGTTCTGGTGATAACCACCCTTGGGATTGACCTTGTCTTGACTTTTTGACAATACAGTTCGAAATAGAAAACGTGTGGAATAGTACAGACGTGGCATTAGGCAGGCGGCATAAGGAAGTGACCTGAGAGATATGGCAAGTGGAAAAATACGGACTAAACTCAGCACTAGATGCCAGATCCACTTCAGATAGCATGGAACTTCATATGAATAGTGTCGTATACCCAATTGTTTGTGCCAATAGGAAGACTTGATATAGAACCAAAACATGTCTAAAATGTGTGACGATATAAGGAAATTTACAATCATGGAATGACTTGGGAAACCTCGACTGAAAAATTGTGATGACTCATGCTCAGATTCTTGTCTTTCCTCATCCCGTTCAGATGTATCATCATCTTGAATCTTTCCTTGATGTGTTGCCTTAAATTCCTCTGACTGAAATGAACTCCCACTTGCTTCTCCTTCAACATATTTATGTTCATAATATGGTTCCAAGCAATTGACGTTACTAACGTCAGCAGTGCAGACATGATCAAGCAATTCCAACTGATAATCATTCTCTTCATCTTGTTTGTTCATTCCTTCCTGTTCTTTCAATTTCACAAGATAATACGATCCTGGCGGTACAATAGTATCAGGTACGAGTTCAGTTTGCTGCTGAATGTCCTGTAGAGATGGTAACTCTTCGGGAAACTCCATAGAGTACCCGTCTTCAGTCTCATCGAATTTTGATCCAACTTCCTCATAAACATCAAGATCTTCATTCGTTCCTTGCCGGGATAATACAAACAAGTCAGTACTAATTTCCACCTTTTCGTCAGGCTCTTCCAAGCATACAAGATTAGATTCTTCAAACAGTTCCTCAGACATCTCATCTTCACATTTTTCAAATACTTCATCTTCTTCAGGATTCTCAAAATCAGAATCTTCTCCAGGTTCAATCATCATTGATAACTCATCATCTTCTTCCATTTCATTTATGAACTCTTTCAAAAATAACACACCATCTGATTCTGCCTTCTTTTCTGTTTCACTCTCTCTTTGTTCATGCTCATCGGAAACTAAGGAATTTATACTTGGCTGACTCTCATCCATAAGCTCAGGTGTCGAATAATAATCCTCCATTGTCAAATGAGTTTCCTCAGCTACGAACATAGCTCCTTCCTCTAGACTGTCAACATCAAACGTTGGCAATGAAAAGTAATCAACTTCTACTTCCACATATTTTGACTCACTTTCTTCTTCATCATCAAATTTCGGTGGTTGATAAAAGTCAAATTCAGCAGTCCTCCTCAACAAGTTACATCCTTCTTCTTCCGACAAAACTCCTTCATCGTTGTCAAATGTCGGTGGTAATTCTTCGAATGTTTCTGTAGGACCGACCTCCTCGAATTCTTCTAACATTGGTTTAACCTCCTCGGGAGTTTTAAGCTCTTCACTTGCTTCATATCTAACCAATGATTCTACACTACCTTCTGCTTCGTCAACACTTTCGTTGAAAGAAAATGGACTAGTCGGTTCCTCTTCCTCTTCTGGTTCGCTCTTAGTAGAATCATCCACATCTTCGCTTTCACAATCTTCGACAACTAAGGTTTTCATCTTGGACTCCATACATTCGATGCTTCTATGGCCAGACTCCTGATAATGATAGCGCTTAATTTGGTCATCAACATTTGCCTTAGTGCTTCCATGTACAACTGGTTCGTTGAATCTCTTAGAAACATTTCGACTGTAATGAACACCATGATTCTGATTGCTGGAGTTTGTAACCACACCCTTTCCTCGACTCCCTTGACTCAACTTCTGCAATTGTTGATTAATACGAGCTTGATAATTGTAGGGTAAGAAATTTGCTTTCATAATCCTTTTCATCTTATCCCACTTGACAACTTTAGACTTCTTCATCCTCTCTCTAGTTGATTTAGTTTGTTGCCACCAGTCCATGGCTTTTCCTTTCAAACTTGCAGCAGCTAACTTCACTTGACGATCCTCAGGAACGTAGTTGAGCTCAAAAACATTTTCAACCGTGGATAACCAGTCCAATAATTCCTCTACTTGTAGTCCACCTCGGAATTCTGGAATCTCCGTATCCTTTCTTGATTTCCATGTATAACCATCCTCTTCAATATTCTTGTATCGATTTTGCCCTTGACCGGAATATCGAAAATGAACACGATCACCATAACTTTTCTCTTCAAAATTAGTTGAACTTCGTCGTCGATTCTGAACATCGACTCTTCTATGCCCATGCACGTCCTCTCTACTTCTTTTCTCATAATCATAAGATGGCTCATGCTCATAACCACGATACGCTCTTCTTTCTTCCTTCTGATAATCACGATTGTCTCGAGCTCCATGATCTCGATTTATTGACAAAGATGATTCTCTTCTTTCTCTATCATAACGTGGCGACATTCTCCGTTGATTTCGATTCATGTCAAACTTCATTCTCTCTACTTTCTCGAAATCCTTATTGACTCTTTCATCACTACGTTGCTTCATCTGTTCAGGATCTTCTCTCCCATACAAATCTGCAACACTATGATGACGGTTAACATATCTCGGAGGCATGATCAAGTCTTTAACAGATCCAAATAAAAACTTCACTTTGATCCAAAAAATTTCGAATCAAACTTTCCCACTTGTTTGAAATTCACGAACACCCAAATAAACAAACGACTTCAATCGAACTCCAAGCTTCAAATCTCAAATTCTCGGCTCCAAGACTCGATTTAGCTATGATTGGCTAAAACAAGCTCTAATACCAAACTGACGCAGCGGATTATACAAAACAATGTAGATCGATGAATGTAGTAATCGGTGGATTGGAAGATACTGAAATGCCCAAATTCGTTGATCCGAAGATACCGAATTCTAGCTATCCCGAACTCGTTGATCGCGCACGATACCGGGTTCAAAGATCTGCGATTCTTCACACGTTGATCTAGCGCACTAGATTCCGTGAATCGGCTTCTGCAGTCGTTGAATCGAGCGCACTCGATTAACCGAAAGAGGAGATAGGAGATTACACTCGACTACCAATTTGGTGAAAGCACAAAGCTAACAAAACAAGAGTTTTATTTCAAATCAACTAAACTATTACAAATGGCACCACTGGCCTATTTATAGAAGTTACAACTCACGCAAAACAAAAATGTACAACACTTAAGTCGTTTCCGACTTATCACCCCACGACTCACGACTCATCATAAGTCGGCGACGACTTATCAACAGCTCCGACTTAACAGTTACACCACAAATATTTACAACACTTAAGTCGTATATGACTTATAACCTGCGACTTAACAACATGACGACTTACGACTTACTATAGGTCGTACACGACTTAACAGATTACAACACATAGTCTTACGACATACGACTTATGTACAAGCGACTTAAGGAAACACAATACATCACCAGACAACGACTCAACATATACAGGTACACATAAGTCGGTAGCGACCTAAAGACAACGACTTAACAACTTCATGAGTTAACATTGTCACGACTTAAAGATTCAGCGACTCAAGAGGCGGTAGCTGCATTACTTCACGCGACTTATCTTAGGTCGTCCCTTCTTCCGCATACTCATTAGGTCGTGGTTGACCTAAACACTTTCCTTAAGTCGTATCTGACTTAAGCCTTGCACATTCTTAACTCGGGCTGCTCCTCCCGTAGCTTTAGATCGTAACCCGCTTGAGCTAAGTAGTGAACGACTTAGGTCTTTAGCTTCGATAAGTCGGGGACGACTTATAGCCTCTTTGTTAGGTCGCGAACTCAAGATAACTTCTTCCCCTGGTTTCCAGTTTAGTCGCAGCTCCCCCTCACGTGACTCCTTAGGTCGTAAAGTTTCTTCCTTAAGTCGTGGGCGACTTAAGTTAAGTCGTGGGCGAATTAAGCCTTGTAGCTTTGTAGCTCGCGCTGCATCTTCATTTGCTCGCACTGCACCCTTTATGTCTATAGGTCGTAAACGACCTAAGTTAACTCGCGAATCTTTGATATGTCGTATATATACTAACTCGTTGGAGTTAGGTTGGTCCGTTTGGGTCGCTAGGTCGTTGCGCGACTTATCATAAGTCGCTGGTGTTGTTTCCACCACGTGCTTCCTATCCCTTGTTAGGTCTCTCGAGCGATTCAAGACCTAGGGTGTTGCTTCCTTCGACTTAACAAGACAACGATTTAAGGAAATAGCTTGCGAACGATTTAAAATGAATTGCTCAAGAATCCGGGCTGCATCATGCATCATACACTAACTTTGGAGCATTTTAAAATTTCTATTTAAAATATTTATTATGACAGTAATTACTAAATCACGGTCGTTACAAGATATATAAACTTGTACCATGTTATAAAACACAAAAATCAAAATGATTTATATTCATTGTGTTTTGAATCACATGTAACGAAATGCAAACATGGTGTGAAGATGAGAAACACTTCGTTTTAAAGGTTGAGATTCTTAATTAAGACAGGTGAAATGCAAATTTTCAAAACTTTGTTAGGGTTAAAGTTATGTATTTCCATTTAATATTTCATTGAACAAATTAGTTTAGTGAAGATATTGAGGTTATTTTCTCATTCAAAATCGGCTTTGTAAAATTAGACCAAAAATATCCAATAGAAAGAATTATGGAAATCTTTCTTGCCATATTTTGGCAATTTCAAGTTGAAATTAAAAGATCAAGATGAATATTATTGCTGGACTAAACAAACTAGTATGCATTCAACAAAATTATAAAATTCCGAACGTTATAACTGGATTAAAAATTGTGTAACTTCTTTATCTTAAAAATTATGTACCTTTAGTTGCTAACCTTTAGCAAAGATGTAGTTGAACATAATCAGATTTTGACAACTTAGTCATCATTGTGGAATCACAACAATAGCTTGAGGAAGCAAAGACAATAGTACTTAATGGTGGTGGTAGACAAAGAGGAGTTTGTCATGCAAAAACATGAAGGGTTTTCTATTTGAAGTGATCCATCATATATACATATATTTGATGATGTAGAAAATGAAAAAAGAAAAAAGAAAACAAAGGAAGCCAAATGGAAAGAATCAAAGAAGATGCCGTGGAGGCAGTATAAACTTTCCTCGAAAAATAAAAAAAAGGTATGTAGTAATAATTAAGGGCAAAGCAAGAAATGAAGGTCAAGATTTTATACTGATATTGTAAATCTATCTCCTGCACAGTGATTCCATTTAAGTAAGAAGCAATATGTTAAATAAATATCCATATCCAGCGCAATATATAGAAAAAAATAATTCTGTTTATTAATCATAATGCATCACTACAATCCCATTTGCATGTTTAAATTTACAAACAAAAACATATAACCAAGTAATTTAATGCAAGAATTAATACAGATAGACAATTATGAAATCATGTATATCCATTATAATTTCAGGCCAAGATGGATAACCATCACTTACCCGTACATATTCCCAAAAAAACATAAGTGGCAAGCTTTTCTGCCATAGCCTGGAAAACCATAATCATCAAATATGTACTTCTGACATTTTCAAATACGAAATTTTTAGAATAAGAACCTTCCTAAACATTGAATTACGAAATCTTTATGGAAAAAAATTTGTTATTTTACAATTTGACAACTTTAAATTTTGTTAAATAATGCAAATTAAAACATTAAAACACTCATTTGATTGCACCAACATTGGTTGGTTATGCATTTGATTCCTTAAATATTTGTTCCAACCCAAATAGTCAAATAAGTAATCTTTTTTTCCCCAAAATCCATTTAGCCATTAAAAAGACTTTTAAAATATCGATTTTCTCTCTTTAAACATCTAAGTTGCACTAAAAAAGGTAGAGAATCGATTTTTCATCATAACTTGATGTCTTGGCTGAACAACTTGCATTTGTCCTAGAAATCAAAATGGCAGTTTGACAATTTGATGTTTTGTTTGATCCATGCATTGGACTCACTTGACATAAATTTTAACACTACGAAAGGAAGATTATAAAAAAATCAAGTAAAAAGAACAAAGATTGTAACGACCCGCTATTTCGTACCATTCGCATCCGCACATGTCAGACTTGAATTGCTCAAAATATCAGATTGTTAATTTATATTTGGCAAAACTCATTTATACGGTAAATAAAATAATCACTGAATCACAAACACAGAGTAATATAACAATAAGCAGCAGAAACAAAAGAATAGTAGTCCATGAAGCTACTATATAAACAACAGAGTTTGAAATAATGTACAACAGAATATCCCAAATACAGTAATGTCTTGAATACAAACAGATGACATCTCTGAACAAATCAACTAGAAAAGCTGAAAACTGAATAGATGCAGATGGATCTCCAAGTGAAGCTCCAACTCCAAAGGTGAGTCTCAGATGTTGTGTCACTCAGTCTGACCCGAGCGTAAAGCAAAAACACAAAACACTCGAGTCAGGATTAACATTCTTATGTCAATAGATCTAACTCAAGTGAAATACCAACTGAAATACAAGTAACTCAAAGGATGTTTGGGATAACCATCCTCTAAGGATCCGTAGAACTATCTACTATGTAGTACAATACGCTATTATAATATGAAATTATAACAATTTTGAAACCATACACTTAGGAAATCATAACACTTGGAAATCATAACACTTTGAAATCATATTACTCCCACTTAACAGTTTAGATGTTAAAATAGTATATGTAATAAAATAGTTTATAAAATAAAAGAGTTTATATAATATAATAGTTTATAAAACAAATAATTAGTATATTGAAATGGTTAAAAATTAAGATAGTTTATATTAAATTAATTTATAAGGTAAAATAATAAAATAGTTTTAAATATATTTTAAAATACTTTATATAATAAATTAGTTTCCTCAAATTCACAAATCGATTCAGATCAACTCGAATTCCAAAAATTCAATTTAATTTAATCTCAATTCACCAATTTCAGTTTAGTTCAAACCATTTAAAATTTATATCGATTTCAAATGCATATATAAACTACAATTTATAACCATTTCAGATTTCAAAGCTTAAATTCATTTATATTTCAAATTCAACCTTACCATTATTTAATACAGAAAAATTCACTTGGTCAATCCAATATCATTTGTATAAAACCTTAAATTACAATTTATGTAAACTAAATATTCCCTTCAATTTATTTACTTAAAATATTCATTTAAATAAAATAGCAGGGGCGGATTTGCTATTGATCAAAAATTTAGTTACAAATCATTTCTTTAAAATCTCAAATTTAATAAGTTTCAAATCGTTTTTTTTATTTAAGAAAAATTCAAATATCTAATACATACGTACGTGTATTTGGAGCAAAGCAAACTGATCAACTTGTAAAATAAATAGCAACAAAAAGTCAGCATAAAAAGCAAAAGAGCTACATTGTCAATTCTTAAAAAATATATTCAAAGACAGTATCAATAATTCTTGTTATAAGTTGGAATAATGGTCACCTGTATCATTAAGAATTGGATGATGGAAAAATATCTAAATAGTTTACATTAATCTTTTTGCACATGGATGGTATAAAATTAAACTATTAGTTCATCTAATTCACATTCGTACATTTAATTTTGTGAGATGTGAGAGGAGAAAATGATATTTAATTTTGTTTGTTCAAAGTAGACTGTGTTTGTGTGTGTGTGTTAATGTAATAGATGAATGAATTTTTTACGTAAACTGTACCTTGTGCCTGTCTAGTTGTTTGTGGTAAAGAAGAATGGGAAATAGAAGAAGCAGAGAACAGAACATGAATGGAAGAAGGAGAAGTAAAAAAAAGCTGTACCTAACTAAGGACGTGGGGTAACAAAATAGTAAGTGGGTCACCAATTTAGTTATAAGTGGATAGTGATTTATTGCAATTCATTCTGTAGTTGAATAAGTGGATAGTGGTTTATTGCAATTCAGCTAATTTCAGCAATGTTGGGATTAAGTGGTCATTTTGGGGATTACCATTATCTAATTTATAATAAGTTGCTTGTTAACAAAGAAGGTTTTCATTGATTTTCGGCAATTTACAGGAACATCTTCCTATTATATGGATGTTGCTGATTTTCATAAGTTACCTTTTATCTTCCAGTTTCTTACCATTTTCAACCGTGGATAGTCATGACCAATAGCATAAATCCATGTTTTGTTCTCATTGATGGTTCAGATGTTAGAGGAATAATGTGGTAATTTATATAAAAAGTGTAATATTGTTGAGGTGATCATCAATGTGATGGCCAGTGCCAAAATAAACTATAGTCCCACAGTGTACATCAGCTACTACAAATGGCTGCATAGAAGAGAAGCACCAGTAGATGGTAGATAAATAAAAATGGAGCACGTAAAATTCGTTGTTCTTTTATTTCTTCATCTTTCAATCAAATTTTGTTTTGTTTGGTTATTTATATTGTACCGTGTACTTGAATATCATTTCTTAGTGTTTTCTCTACTCTTTTCATTTGTTGTGATGTTTGTACTTTTTCACATGTATATTGCAGATGCTTGTACTTTTTTCAATATTTATTTCTAGATGTTATTTCTTGAATTGGACCGTATATGTTAGTGCAAGATGATGGAGTAAATTTATTTACTGATATGCTTACATGCTAGTACCAAAGAGAAGCCTATCTGTTTAGCAACTGTTGTATAATGACTTGATATAGTAAACATCACCATTGTGATGCAAAGTGTGAAAATGACATCATCATACAAACAGAAGAAAATGCAGTGAGTACTAAATTTCATTATAGCTAATATAATTGTGGAATCGTAATTGTAAAAGAATAATATTTTAAGCCTAATTATAGTAATGATTAGGATTTAGTAATAGTTTGTAAGAAATCAAAAATTTTATCAACAGTGGTTTAGTTTCAAATTGTATCATAAACTCAAAACTCATTTTTTTACCTTTTTAGGCTTCCAAACTGTACTACAAACAAAAATGAGACTGCTTTCTTCATTTCAAGTAACGGCCGTTGATGTGCCACTACCCATTTAAAATTTGTCATCTTTATTTCATATTTTTAATTCATGTGGCAGTGAGTGTGTGGGGTTGCTGGTGGATGTTATAATTTGCTAAATTCAATTGGTTTACATTTTTTCAAACAGTTCTAATGAAGATGATTCTGGGGTGTAAATATCAATGCTCCAGAGAAATGCCTTGGAATTGAATGAACAAATTTGCAGTATAGTTGCAAAAACGAAGCACAACAACCAACTGCTGCAACAGCAAAGAATACAAAAATAAACGACTGATAGAATGGGGAGAAGGAAGTATCAGAATACGTACTGTAGCATGAACCAATTAAGAGTATAGAAACAACAACATGTACATTCCAGTAAGTTATGTAATAACCCACTATAGCCCAAATCCTACTGACCAAATTTTTTTAATGCCCAAACCTGAAACCATGGCTCTATTTTAGGTAAGTATGTAGCATTTGTACTCAACTTAAATGTCCAAAACTTTAGCAAATCACCCTTCATTGTACATTTGTACTTGTCTGAAAACCAAACTTTAATATGGTAGTTCATTTGCAAGTTATTCAATATAATGGTCTGTGTATTATTTTATAGGAGCGAATGCTTATATTTTATTTCTTATGTATTATTTAATCAAATAGTCAATCGACGGTATAAATAGCCAGCTAACGGTATGGTAGTGCGCTATCTTCCAACCTTATTAAAGTTTATTTACCAATAGCTATTATTTCAATACAACCGGCTAAAAATAATATCATAAAGGGCATGTTAATACACATGGATAAAAATAATAATAAGACATGTACATAACCATGCATAATTCCAGAAATGCATAAGCATTACATATGCATTTGGCAGGGACAAACTATCATGTAACATGTTAAGTATTTCACTTATTTTATCATACAAAAATTAAGCAGTTCCCCTACTATAAAACATAGAAAAAATAAGGTACAACTTACAGTTCACTGCACAAACTTATTATTATAATAAATTTGATGTTTTAAATTTTCTTTAATTAAGAAAAACAACATTGTCACCCTCAAGTATGAAACAACTACGGGGGTTAAGCTCATGTGTATTCTTCTTTCAACTAAAGGACTGAATAGGATCTTTCAAAGCTAAAAATAGCAAAAATAAATTATGAAAGTTGCATATACAACTGGATCTAAAATACAAAGATTTGACAACATTGGGCACATGGTACACAGTTTTAACACAGCAATTCATGAGAGAAACCAAAGGTATAACCTAAAACATATGGTAGTTCAAAAGCTACTAACAATTGGATTGAAGAAATAACATAAAATAAACAATTATCTTAATAAAAAAAATAGAAGAGTGGTATTAGGATGAAATTAAGGTATTTAATTTGGGAAGTACAGAAGTTATCAGAAATATGTTTAGGTTGTCGTACTTCAGTCTTGGTGGAACTAAAACTATGTTCCAATGCAAGGATGACTAATTAATTAAAGCTAAATGAGGTTCTTAGTTAAGTATATTACATGCTTTGAGGACAATAGCAGAGTTTGTCCTATAGCAGAGTTTATAACTTTTCATGCGTGGAGTTGTTAATCTCCTTGCACAAAGAATCCGCAATAAACAGTACACATACAAATTATCTCTAAAAAGTAATCAACGAATCGCGTGGATATTGAAATGTAACCTACCATCCACTTCCTGTAATCATTGCTAACTAATAAAAAATCATGATACAAATTTATGAAGGTGGTAGCATCTCATTGTTTCATTTCGCCAATACATAATAACAATAATGATCCAATATTCAAGGCCTTGAAACAATTATTACCACGCAAGTGAACAACAACAAAAACTAATATAAAAAAACATTAACCAACCTGAGAATGCCCTCGCAGCAGACTTCTCAATGTCGTATTAATCTTCAAAATCCGAATCGCCCCCGCTTCAGCCCGTAAGAAATATATGTCCGATTCACTGCGATCTGCCTTCCAAGCACCAACTCGGGATCCGAAACATACTTAGTTATTGGCGTAACCTCAAGCTGTGGAGCATTCGTCTCTCCACCAACCCTCAAATCCACATCATACACTGCCCTCTCACCTCCCCCAAGCAGCCTACCTCTTGGCACCTTTGCCGTAGCCCCCTCTAGACATGTTCGCCGGTGGAGCCGATTTGTTTGTCAAAATCGGCGGAGGACCTTCAACCGCCACCACCGGCGTAGATGTGGAAGATTCAAGGTGAGGAGGCGGGTTCGTATTGAGAAGAGCCATCAGTCGGGCGCCATGGTTGGGATTAGGGTTAGTGTTTGGGTTGGGTATAGGAGATTGGGGATAGTGGAGGATAAATAGTTTGAATTTTAGAATGGAAGAAGATGTTATTCATTTGGAAGAAGGGAACACAAAAATGAAATTTAATTCGTGGCAGTGGAAGGTATTAGGGTGAGTGGAGAGCAATCGTGGGTTAGGAAAGTGGAGAAGGGTTGGGCAGTTAGAGATTTGCCTGGAAAGTAGAGTAACGTGTGTCAACCTTGTAAACGTGGGCTGGAGCACTACTGTGAACTGGGATAACGGGGGTACGTAAGATGATACGTGGATTAGTGTTCTACCATCTGATGTCTATTGAAGCTTAAATCAGAACCGTGATTTATGTTTTGTTTGTCTTCCGTTAACTTACTCCGTTAAATCTGATCTGTTTTGTTATATATATATATATATATATATATATATATATTCACAAAGTACAGCAACGAAAATTTAACAGAGAGGAAGGAAAGGGATGTGTCATCATGGACGAAAGCATTTATATATAAAAAGAAAATTCTTTGTCTACCAAAGCAATGAACGGTGAAAATAGAAAGCGCGGAAAAGGACCAGAAAGTGAATGGACACATCAATATACAATGTACAGGTTGCAATAAGGAAAGTCAAATATTGATATCTGTAACCGGGGATAGTTGAAATGACAAAAGAAACCAAGAGGCTTCAAATTGGGTACCCGCCGTAGGATCAACCGTTTCTCAGATTTTGCTGAATACAGGACTCCGAATTATACAAATGAATATACTACGAAAATCAGCACGACGAGACGAACAGAATGGTATACAGATATCCACGATACATCTTCCAACCAAAAACCGATATCCGGTACCAAAAATGCTGCCAAACACCGAAAATAAGATTGATCGGGCTAGAGAAATCCTAACTTTACAAAACGGAATATGACGTCTCACTCAGAAAATGATTTACAAATTTATTATATAAAAATATCCAGGTTTTAGAAATATTTATTATCATCTAATATTAACTGATTTAAATTGAAATAAAATTACACAATAAAATAAACATCCATATTTTCAGATGAAAATTTATCATTTGCTATGTTGAAGTAGACGTATTCCAAATATCAAATTTTTATATCTAAATTCAATTATTTAAAATTTCACAAAATTTCAATTAAATACGTAAATAAAATCGTTAAAATTTACGAGTCGTTACAAAGATATTACTAATTACACTTAAACACACCCGTGGGGTCTAGTAGTGATAGTTGAGAAATTGCAACAACTTGCTTCAACGGCCCTCTTCCTCATAAAAATAATACAAACACCATTAGCTTGTCAATTATTGGTCACTCAATAGAATTATTATGCGATATCCACATATTTTGTTATCTAATGAAATATGTAAGGGTAACGGTAAGATTTAAAACATGTAGATGAAATGTTAGCTTCGACATAGTTCATGTGTCTACAATATATGTGAATATGATTCACACCAAACGTTCCAACATACGAAAGACTATATATATAAATACATGACATGGGAACAAACAATATAATGATACGAAGAAATTTGTTTTAGAAAATAAAACAAATATCATCCATTTGTAGTGCAAAACCTCCACATAATTATAAGATAATATTTGAGTTTAATAATTTCCCCAAATATGAAAATGTGTTGCATGTCTATTGATAAAAAGTATATTGCTTCAAGCCTTCACCTGTAAACCTAAAGTAAATGATAATAGTTAATATTTTATTTATATTTTAAATCTTATTTTCTCATTAAATCAAAAATAAAAATAAAAATATTTAGTTGATTTAGAAAAGGTTAGCTTTTCCGAAGACGGTGAAAATATGCATGTGCAGCATGAGAAATTCAAAGTCAGAAATAGAAAACTTGAGGCAATGGTCAAGAAAATGAACCTAATGTTAATTTCGAGTAGGGTATAGCTTGAAATGCATAAATACTAAATAGTTAATTCTGAATGAGAAAAAGGTTAAAGCTCTGGAAAGTTAACTTCAACTTAAAGAGCAAAGACTCTGCACGCATGATTCTCTGTTCATCTATTGCCAAAATAGCTGATGGAAAAGTAATAATAAGGTAACAATGAAGATGCTTAGAGCATCTCCAACAGTTTGGAGTGCGGATTTGAGAATTTCCGCACTCCAAAATGTTGGAGCCCTCATTTCTACAACAGAAATGAGGGCGGGCGCCTGTTGAACAGGCGCCTGGACATCAGGCGCCTGTTCAACAGGCGCCCGAGTTTAATTAAACTCGGGCGCCTGTTGAACAGGCGCCTGATGACCTGGCGCCTGTTGCCAGGCGCCTGTTCAACAGGCGTCTGGCAACAGGCGCCTGTTCAACAAGCGCCTCAACGCATTGGAGATTCTCAGCCCGAACGCCACCAAATCTGCACTATTATAATTTCTCGCACTCTGTTGGGGACGATTTTGGGTGCGGATTTGAGAATTCTCGCTCTGTTGGAGATGCTCTTCCACTGAGTAATCTACACCAAGTCCTATTAAATTGAGATGAAAAAGGTACTCCAGTAGTAAATAGTGTGGCAATTTGAAATATTGCTATATAAAAATAATTGCAGCCTTTCAAATAGTCATCTACTTGCACGATAAGTTATCGCTCATTATTCACATGGATCTGAAATCGATGTAATAAGTTGGAGATATGGGTTTGTGCATTTTCAATACATCAATTTTTTCCTATTCATTTTACCATATCAAATCCTGAAATTATTTCACATCTTGCCTTAATTACATAGGTCGAAATTAATACATGTGGACTTCAAGATTTCCAAAAAAATGATAGAAAAACATTCTGAACCACACTTGAGACTTATTTCATAACTCATAAAAGGGGATTATAATAAACATCTTTGGGACGTATTAATCAACATAAATTAATATAAAAATGAAAAAAGAATATTGAATAAACATTTGGCTTATAAGAGTGTGCAATTAAAGTAAAGATGCATGTGAAATAAAATGTATTTGAAGAAAGTGAACATAGTAATAATCCAATTTGAACTGCATCCATAAATGCATCAAGGGCATGAAATCAGCAAACGTGAGCACATTCAAAATCATTGCTAGTTAACCATCTATGTGTCCCTCCTCTCCTTGTGGACAGTAAATAAAAGATGCTATTGCAAAATAAAAAAATTAAGGGAAAAAAATCTTACTTTCCACCAAGTCAAGGTTTTTCCTATTCTCCCCGCTTATGGAAAGCTTTGCACCTTTCTGCAATAACTCAACAGCAATAGCATCACTTCCCTGCAATGACAGCAAAAGTACATGCTGAGAAAATATAATGCACAAATTAGATATCGTTGCTATGATATAGTCTCATAGATTTGAGATTCATTTCCCAGCACAACTACATGATAAGTGTATAAAAAGACACTGAATGAAAGTGCACAATAAAAGATACAGGAATATCCCAGCCTGAGATCGATCTCTAGCTCATCTTGATTTACTACGCAACATACGTTCAGTTTCTATCTTGGATTTTTTTAGAAAACAAATCAGCAATAAAAGGAAAAAAATTTCACTGTATCGTAGTGAGTTTTATCTTTTATAACGTTTTGTGTATCTAATTTGTTCCAACTCTGGTCATTTCAAATTTACAGCAAGCAGTAAATATTTTTCTTCTGTAATGTTTTTATCCAAAAAATTATTTTCAATACGGACCTTTTTTTATATGCTTCTGTTTGTGAATATTTTCAGTCAACGCATATATTTTCAATAAATAGTGTCGATTAGTTGTTAAAAAACAAACCTACAACACATAAAAAAAAATGTTAAAATTTGCAATGTTGCAAAGTTTTATCTACAAAGTTTGTGTATCTAAGTTGATTCAATTTGATTCATTTTAATATTTACCCCGATTTAACATTAAACTCATTTCCCTTGTCCATAATAACAATAAAGAGGGTTATATTCTGATATGGCACTAAAAGTTAACAGGTAAGAGGAAGAAGATTAATTCAGGAGGAAGAAGAAAATACAGAGAATGAGAATGCTTTTTGAAATTTTCTTGTTGCTGATACCATTTTCTTTACATACATATATAGTACTGCCTCTAACAACCTTGCCTAGGTGGCATTCTTGTGACCATTTTTATAACTAATTGCAGAAAAGTAGCTAACAGAAATACAATAATGCAAAACCTAAAATAAGAAAATACAACACGTCTTCATCCACTTGCAATTGTTTAATTAGTTCAGCAATCTCCTTGGTATACGCACTGTCCTCGTAGGCCTTGTGCAAGCGTGTTATGTTATGGTGCCATAACCGTATCATATTCCCAATGAAGTGTACACAAATATTTTTAAGATTTAGACAATTTGAGCCTGCAGTTGGTTAGAGCATATTATAAGCTTTCTAAACCAAAAGCTGAGATAATCAAAACATTTCATGTTATACGTCTAGTATACCAAAACGGAGAATAAATAATCACAAGTTTATAGCTCAGATTTCCAATACAATGGAATTCAGTATTAATTATTATAACAATATGAATGTTGTAAATAAATTACAACAACATCGTTATACTATTTAAAGAAATAGCACAACTAAAAAAATGGAAAGACAATAGAATATTGTATATATACAAATAACTAGAAATCTAACCGTATAGCGTCTCAGGCTTGTCGTAACAATTTCCTTAAGAATTTTATTTCAAAATTCTCCCAAGATACAACAGACGTAATTTACACGAGATTGTAATGGGTATGTCAACTCTGTGATATATTGTATAGAGCAGTAGAGAAAGAAGAAGCAGAAGAAATTATAATTGGAATGGAATGTGATCAGGATTCTCTCCTATTTATAATTTCGTCTGCATCCCTTCAAACAGTCGCGTCTGCTTGACGGGTCGCACCCGCTGCCTTTTGAACGCTGCTGTTCATTAATGGGTCGCACCCGCCTGCTGCTTGTATCCGTTTGGCCGCGCCTCCTCAGTTGGGCCGCACCCGCTTCTGTTCGCCCATGCTTCTTCAGTCAGGTCGCACCCGCTCGTCGCGTCCGCTTATGAACAGTCGCGTCTGTTCGTATAGCCTGCAACTGTTAAAAAACCCGGCCCAGTTTTGCAGTAAAATTAGGATCATATTAGACCAAAACCCAAACCCGAACCGGTTCGGTCGGTCGGACGGCGGCGGCGCGCGTGTGGTGGAGATGCATGATCTCCCCCCTCACAACGAAGCATACATTTGGGTGCCCCTAGGCCCCAACATCTTCATTGCAAAGCCATATATAAACTAGTATGGCTTAGCAATTTTGGCGATGTGGGACTTTATGTATGTTTCATTCATTTTGGTCTTTAGGAATTTCAACAATCCCCCACATGAATGATAATATACATATCCCCCACACAAAGCGAAATATCACAGAGTACATATGGAATAATGCTTTATCGTGGATAAGTAGATATTTCACTTTGAACTTTCTCTAGTTAAAACTTATCGGATCTACTTGGCTAATCGGTGAATTATTTCATCTTGAACCGTCGGCCTTTATTGTATATCCAGACAATAAGCTTTACGAAGCATTGATTCCCTTCTCATCCAATCTCCTGGTTGTGTTCATTTTGGTCCTGAACAATTTTTGGTTCTGCGAGTGTTTTAGAGAATAAAAGCCTTTTAATATTCTCATAGAGCCGACCCAGCTCACACTAACATAGGTGATCGCAACCATTAAGAGTATCCTACATATACCCCACTTGTTATTTCCAAGATATGATCATCATTAAAAAAACATAGTTTTAATCTTTAAATACTTCTGTAGGCATGCATTTATATTGTGCACCATAGGAATGGAGTTGGACTATGTCCACACAAATGCATTACGTCTTGAGTTATTCAGAACTGGTTTGCCTATTGATCCTAGTCCGTGGAATCTCCAGTCGCTATGATATGTTTCCGTATAAGATAACTCTTGGTGGTTTAGGCTTTTAAACCTATTCCCCTCGATGCACAGTCAATTTTCTCTCTTGATAAACCTTTAGTAAATGGATCCGCTAGGTTATCATTTGTTCTCACATAATCTATGGAAATAGTTCCATTTGAGAGTAACTGCCTAACTGTGTTATGGCGTCGACGAATATGTCGTGACTTTCCATTATACACAAAGTTGTGCGCTCTGCTTAGCGCAGCTTGGTTATCACAGTGTATGCATATGGCCGGTACAGGTTTAGGCCAAAATGGAATATCTTCTAAAAAGTGACGAAGCCATTCTGCTTCTCCGCCTGCTTTATCTAAAGCGATGAACTCCGATTCCATAGTGGATCGAGCTATGCATGTTTGTTTAGTTGATTTCCATGACAGTGCTGCCCCTGCTAAGGTAAACACATAACCACTTGTTGATTTTGATTCCTCTGAATCAGCAATCCAATTTGCATCACTATTTCCTTCTAAGACGGCAGGATATTTTCCATAATGTAAGGAATAATTTGTGGTATTTTTTAAATATCCAAGCACTCTCATTACTGCTTTCCAGTGTTCCTTTCCTGGATTGCTTGTATACCTGCTCAGTCGACTTACTGCATAAGCTATATCTGGTCTTGTGCAATTCATGAGATACATGAGACATCCTACTACATGAGAGTATTCCAGTTGCATTACACTCTCATTAGTGTTTTTATGCAGTACTTCTGATGGATTAAAAGGTATTCTCACTCCTTTAATTTCATAGTCTTGGAATTTTTCAATCACTTTGTCTACATAGTGTGACTGAAACAATTCAATTCCATTAGGAGTTCTTATTATTTTGATTCCCAAAATAACGTCTGCAACTCCTAAATCTTTCATATCGAAATTGCTAGTTAACATCTTCTTTATGGTCTCTATTACCTGAGTATTTGGACCAAATATTAACATATCGTCTACATATAAACAAATCATCATATATGATTGTCCAATTTGTTTATAATAAACACACTTATCGCATTCATATATACGAAAACCATTTCTCATCATGACACTATCAAATTTTGCGTGCCATTGTTTTGGAGCTTGTTTTAGTCCGTATAATGATTTTACTAATCTACACACTTTGTTTTCATTTCCTTTGGAAATAAAACCTTCAGGTTGCTCCATGTAGATCTCCTCATCGAGATCTCCATTTAAGAATGCTATCTTTACATCCATTTGATGAATTTCTAGTCCATAAATTGATGCAATTGCTATTAGCATTCTTATAGAGGTTATTCATGTTACTGGCGAATATGTATCAAAGAAGTCTACTCCTTCTTTTTGACGATATCCTTTGGCTACTAATCTGGCTTTATACTTGTCGATAGAGCCATCTGCTTTCATTTTCTTCTTGAAAATCCATTTGTAGCCAATAGGTTTTATTCCAGGTGGAATATCAACAATTTCCCAAGTTTTATTACTTAGAATTGAATCAATCTCACTTTAAATTGCTTCTTTCCAACATGAAGATTCAGAAGATGACATTGCTTCCTTGTACGTTTGAGGTTCATGTTCTAACACATATGTGAAAAAATCCGAACCAAATGTCTTGGAAGTCCTAGCCCTTACGCTTCTTCTTGGTTCACTTTCCTCAATCTCATGATGAGTTTCATCTTCATGTGAATTGCTTGATTCTTCTCTTGTCCTTTTAGGGACATTATTCCCTTCATTCCTTTTATGCGGAAACCCGTCTTCAAAGAATGAGGCATCTCTAGATTCCATGATTGTATTTACATGAATATCAGCTATATCAGACTTGAATTCCAAAAATCTATAGGCACTACTATTTTGGGCTAGCCCTAAATAGTAACAATCTATTGTTTTTGGTCCAAGTTTGACTTTCTTGGGAGGGGGAACTGGAACTTTTGCCAAGCACCCCCACACTTTAAGGTATTTAAAACTTGGTTTGTGTCCTTTCCATATCTCATATGGAATTGTTCCTGTTTTATTATGAGGGACTTTGTTTAATATGTGATTAGACATATTTAAGGCTTCCCCCCACAAGTTCGTCGGTAGACCAGAGGTTAAAAGCATGGCATTAATCATGTCTTTTAACGTTCTGTTCTTCCTCTCGGCTACACCATTTTGTTGTGGTGAATATGGAGCTGTTGTTTGATGAATTATACCATTTTTGGCACAGAACTGTTCAAATGGTGATTCATATTCTCCACCTCGATCAGATCTCAATATCTTGATCTTTTTATTTAACTGATTTTCTACCTCAGCTTTGTACTTTATAAATGATGTAATTACTTCATCTTTACTATTCAAAAGATATACATAGCAATATCTCGTATAATCGTCAATAAACGTAATAAAGTACTTTTTCCCACTTCTTGTAGGTAATGATTTAAAATCACATAAATCTGTATGAACCAAAACTAGTGGTTCAGTGCTTCTATCAACAGATTGAAATGGTTTTTTAACCATTTTTGCTTCTACACATGTCTCACGTTTGTAGTTCTTATCTACTTGGAATTTCGGAATTAATCCCAAGTTTGATAATATTTTCATTTTTCGGAAATTTATGTATCCTAATCTATCATGCTATAGTAAAATTTCGTGCTCAAGCAAGTAAGAAACTTTAATTTTATTAATAGCACAATCAGAATACATTGTTTTATTGCCGATAACGGCAACATTTGCCTTAAATAGGCCATCACATAAATATTCCCTTTCGATATACATTCCAGCTTTGGACAGAACCATCTTGTCTGACTCGAACACCATTCTGAATCCTTTCTTTGATAATACCGCACCAGAGATGAGATTCTTGCGTATGTCTGGAACGTGGAGCACGTCATTCAACTTGACAGTTTTTCCTGAAGTAAACTTGAGATTACTGTGCCACTGCCTTCGATCATAGATACTGCAGAATTACCCATATAGAGTTTTTCTTCAAGATCGAATTTCTTGTATGTAGAAAACATGGATTTGTCAGAGCAGACATGATGAGTAGCGCCTGTGTCCACCCACCATTGGTTAGGATTCTGTACCATATTGCATTCAGATACAACTGCCGAAAAGTTGGACTCATCCACTTCCATGTTGTCTACTAAATTTGCCTCTTTGTTGCGGTCCTTTTTGAGTCTGCAATCTCTAGCGGCATGTCCAACCTTTCCACAAACCCAACATTCACCATTAAACTTTTTGGTTCGTTTGTTGTCTTTTGGTTTGTTGTCTGGAGCTTTCCTTTTCTTCTGGAAATTCTTCTTTTTGTTTTTGGTCTTTGAATCTTCAGCCACAAATGCCTCCTCGCTTTATTTTGTAATTCCACGGTTATCTGCCTCAATTTTCAATCGGACTATGAGATCTTGTAAAGAGATTTCCTTCTTTTTATGCTTTAGATAATTGCGGTAATCTCTCTACGACGGTGGCAGTTTTCCCGTGATGGCTTCAACTAAAAACGATTCTCCAACCTTATGACCTTCCGCTTCGAGTTCATGAATAATGATTTGTAGTTCATGCAGTTGAGCAGTCACCGGTTTGGAGTCGACAATTTTGTAGTCCATGAATTTGTCTACAATGAATTTCTTAAGACTGATATTCTGCGTCTTATACTTCGTGGCAAGTGCATTCCAAAGTGCTTTTGCTATCTTTAGAGGTTGATATACTTTGTATAGCACCTTGTCGAGACAATTCAGAATATAGTTTCTGCATAGGAAATCGGAATGTTTCCATGTAGCAACATCCGCTTCCTTGCCTAGTGCAGAAATTGATTCCTCCTCCTCGAGACACCGTTGCAGACCGAGTGTGGTGAGGTAAAATAACATCTGATTCTGTCATGTTAAAAAGTCATCACCATCTCCTTTAAAAGGATCGGGTCTGTTGTGTGTAGTAGCCTTTATTGAGAGCTCTACTGTTGCCATCTCGTATAGCGTCTGAGGCTTGTCGTAACAATTTCCTTAAGAATTTTATTTCAAAATTCTCCCAAGATACAACAGAAGTAATCTGCACGAGATTGTAATGAGTATGTCAACTCTGTAATATATTGTATAGAGCAGTAGAGAAAGAAGAAGCAAAAGAAATTATAATTGGAATGGAATGTGATCAGGATTCTCTCCTATTTATAATTTCGTCCGCATCCCTTCAAACAGTCGCGTCTGCTGGACGGGTCGCACCCGCTGCCTTTTGAACGCTGCTGTTCGTTAATGGGTCGCACCCGCCTGCTGCTTGTATCCGTTTGGCCGCGCCTCCTCAGTTGGGCCGCACCCGCTTCTGTTCGCCCATGCTTATTCAGTCAGGTCGCACCCACTCGTCGCGTCCGCTTATGAACAATCGTGTATGTTCGTATAGCCTGCAACTGTTAAAAAACCCGTCCCAGTTTTGCAGTAAAACTAGGATCATATTAAACCCAAACCCAAACCCGAGCCCGGCCCGGTTCGGTCGGTCGGACGGCGGCGGCGCGCGCGTGGTGGAGATGCATGATCTCCCTCCTCACAACGAAGCATACATTTGGGTGCCCCTAGGCCCCAACATCTTCATTGCAAAGCCATATATAAACTAGTATGGCTTAACAATTTTGGCGATGTGGGACTTTATGTATGTTTCATTCCTTTTGGTCTTTAGGAATTCCAACATTTCATACATAGAAATATTGCATCAAGCTTATGATCATTATTTTTGCGATATAAATTACATTACTTGTTCATATTTTCTTCGTTTCTTTAGATGGTCTATCATCTTTCTTCGAAACCCAGTCCAAATGAAAGAAATAACCAAGGCATCGTGCTTAAGCTAAGGTATGAGAAGGTTCGAGATTCCGACCGACATGACGGAACTCCGGCCGTTCCGTTCCGGTTTCGACGTTGACCGGGCCAAAATCCACCTCAAAATCCGTTTTCGATATAAGAGAGCAGAAAGCAAGCATTTTCTGTATAAAAAACAAATTCGAGTAATGAAAAAGAGTTTCGAGCAAACAAACCCGATTCAAACTATGGAAGTTTCATTCTGAAGGTACCTGGGATCAATATTTATCGTCATTGAGCAAGCTAGGGTTTTTTAGCTAGCAGGTTCAAATCGAGCTAGGCTGTTTTTCAAACCCTTGTGTGTTGTGAAATCAGTATAACGGTCTCCATATCGATACCGTTTAAACCTTTAAACTTCACGTAACCATTCAAATTTCTACCATACAAAATCAATAGCCTTTTAGCCTTTTCCAATTCCGGGAATTCAAGCTGTAATTTATCTATTCCCAATGCCATTTATGCGTTGGTTCATTCATCTTCATTGGTCCGTTCATATTTTGTTTCTGGTTCATTTTGCCTGTTCGTTTACATATGCTAATAAAGGTGACAGCTCATATTGCCTAAAGCCAGCTCATTCTTCTCCTCTCCCATTTTATATTATTCCCTTCTCATATATTTTCCTCCAGACCATCTACACGCAACTTCTCTCATCTTTGCGCCTCTTCATTCCATCCCCATCCCTTTGCCCCCGTGCTTCCTCTCCTTAGCGTATCTCCCTCTCTCAGTCGCATGGCACCGCGTCACTTTCTCCACGACATGAAGCCGTGCAAGCCTCATGCGCCGCAGCCGAGAGCCACGCGAGCACGCGACCGGCCACCCCACTTCGCAACCCTAATCCAGCACCTTCCGTCTGTTGCATCTCTACTTGCCCCTCCACCCCTCCGCCTTCCTCCTGCGTCACCTTGGGCGTGAGCAGCCCATTGTCGTGCCCCCTTCATTTTTATCTGGGCAAGTATATTAGGTATGCTCATTTAAAACCAGCGTGTATACATATGTATTGTATAGGTACTTCTTGCGTTGTTTATATGTACCTTTTTATGCCAATAGCTTGTTTATACAGGTTAGTATATAGTTTGTATATGAGTTGTGACACTATCCCATATTGTTGAAGCAGTCTAATATATATTTCGTATATAATAAGTGAATGCAATGTTTGTATAAGTTGTTTATAACCCTCTGTTATATATATAATAATTTACATATATATATATATATATATTATCTAAATTTTATCAAATCTAGATCTGTTATTGTAAAGCACAGATTACTTTGTAGGTTAGTGATATAGTGCGTATTGAATAGAGGAAGTATATTTATGTTCTAAGTTTTGCTATAGATTCCTTTTTCCGTTAAAAGGTATAAATATATATATTATATATGTACAATTCATATTCAAACTAGTCAGGCATACATAGGCTTTAAAGTATGTGTGATAATTGAGTTAAGTTACTGTATATGCATTTTACTTCATTTTTGTTAAGTCTACTATGCTTATAAGGTTAAGGTACCATATTTTTATGTTTTACAATGAATCTTCATAGTTTGGTTACAGGTATTTTATACGGTGATATATTCTATTTTATACAGTGATATTGTGCAAATATGGTCATATATATCAGTTTTACTTTTGGTGTGCCGGCTCTGGTTATACATATGGTTGTACTTGTTGTAATTTGGGTTTTAAATTTTGATTTTAATATAATAATAGTGTATATGGATTGATATTAACATACGTGTTTAATTAAAAAACTAAATTAAATATTGATTTCATGAAATAATAATAATAAAATACATATGATTGCTGGTTCTATCAAACTGATTCTAATTTCTTCTTCGATTCCTCATTTACCAGCTTTGATCGTCGAATTCGTGCCAATTTAGCTTTGCTTTGACATACGTGCCTGAATTCGTTGCTTGTCTGTTGTCAAAATTCTCTCTAGCCTCGAAAGGTGAGCAATCACTCACGATTAATGTTCTTTTATTTATTAAATTTGATTTCAATTGAAACGACAATTGAAATATGCTGTTGTTAGTTATTTACACTGTTATATATATGCTATTACCTGTATCAGTTCACCTATGACATCTGACACCTTTATCTGTTATATATATTGATGATATATGCATGTTATATTATTATCATATCTGTTATCACTCTGAAATTTCCCTGTTAGTATAGAAATCACTATGGGTTGAAATGATACATACCCGAACGGGCTTTAGAATAAGAGAAAGTCGTTATGGGTTGAAATGATAAACCCAAGCGATTTTCATTGAATTGAATTTGGGATTACGGGTTGAAATGATATATATATATATATATATACCCGTATATATTATGCACTGAAATGATAAATATCCGTATCACTTGACCATAGGATAGAAAATTATATACAGACACCGTTGGTTTATATATAAATAATTTGAAATGATGACTATGGTTTTGGATAGAAATATATGGTTTTATATAAATGTTAATTTTAGATATTATATAAATATTATTTTATATATAGTTAAATTATTAAAAATTTAAGCTATGCATAAATTTGTTTTAATATAAAATAAGCTTAATAATAAAGTTTGATTTTATTAAAATATAATATGGTTAAGTATGTATTAAATTATATTTTAATATAGAGTTTATAATGATTTAATAAATTAAGGTTGAGAAGGTAGATTTGAAATTGACTTGAAATTGTATTTAATTAAGAAATATATTTAATTAGAAATTGATTTGGAACTTATTGAATTTGCGATTTTTAAAGGATAAATTTGATAACTTGATTTTGGTTAAGGCGATTTAAATGAATATTTCAAGTTTAAATAAGTTGAAGGAAATATTAAGTTTATTTATAATTTGGGTTTTATTTAAATAATATTGGATTTATTAAGTGAATATTTCAAAACTAAAAAATGATAAAGTTAAATTAAGATATATATGAAATTATCAAATTTAGCTTTGAGATTGTGAAATATTTAAAGCTTTGGAATATATCGAAATTGAAATGGTTTATTTGAGGTTCAAATCTGTATTTGAAATCGATATAATGGTTTATTAAGAACTGAATTGAATTGAAATTTTGTAACGACCCGCCCTCCTACGCCCAAGAAGACGTATCGTTTTTAAGAAAGAAAGAGGTGAGAAAATAGAAAAGATAGAGAAGAAGAAGAAACAACAACAGAATTTCAACAGCGGAACGAATAAAATATAATATATCACATAAGAGATTACATAGTATCATATACATCAGAGTTACACAGAATATACAACACATACTAGACAGTTATAAACACCTGTCTAGTTAATACAACTCGATACAACACAATACAACACAGCGAAAAAATACACATAAACATCAACACAGCGGAACCAATATATATATCTATACGCTGAAGCCTCTTGCTCCATTTGCTCCTCCAGTATTCGTCAAAGCTAACCTGAATCCCTTGGCTACCCGTAAAAATTTGGGTACCTGAGAGTTTATGAAAACAGAAATAAACTTCGGGTCAGACATGGGTCTGGTATGAGTAAACGGTTAAAGTTGCTTAACTTTAAAAAACCTTTGAAAACAAAAGGTATCACGTAAGACTTCCCACACAGAAACATGGAAAAGTTTTTACCTTACGCTAACCAAACAGTTTTATAGGAAATCCAGTGATATTATAATAGTGTCTAGGATTTTCAAGTAAAATACAGAAATAGCCGAAATTGTTACATTCATTAAATTCCAGCATACTAGGTTTACAATCAAAACCGAAGGCACTTATTGGATTTTGGATTCCATACAATGGCAGGGCTACTGGGGTACCGCCCGTCACAGTACCTGGCCTAGATCAACGTACCGAGGACCCACCCTAAGTCCCCTGCAACACAAGGCCGGAACCATTCCTTACTGAACAGTTCCAAATAAAATCACCCCACGGTTGTGATCATTCAACCGCACCACTAAGCCGAAATAAAAAGGGACATCTAGACAGGGATGACCTTACTCCCCAGTGGGTGCGACCCACGGAGCCTTGCTACACCTCCCCTGTTTTAGCCATTCCCGGTTGATGAGGCTTGAGGTCATGATTACCTTTAGAGAACACATCTCTTAGAATGCTCATCGTCCACCTGACGATGTTCTGAAAGCATTCAATCCATACAAGTTCGTTCCGGGTTCGAACGAAACCGAAGGCATTATCTCGTTACACTCATATTGGAATCACCCTCAGAGTTAACGACAATAACCCTTGCACTCTGAATCTTCATCTTCACTTGAGATTCACGACCTAACGTTAATTTGGATCGATGTGGTTTTCGGATATCCAAATCTGGAAACCCGATCCCGGTCTCATCAAATCCAAACCGTGTCTTTTAAGGCCAAGTTGTTTTAAAATTAAAACAATTCAATTCCATTATCTATTTATACACAGATAGATAATTCATAACATCATCACAATAGATAATTCACAATATTATCATAAATAGATAATCCACATCACACAGCATTACTTATCTCATATCTGAGATTTCAAACCATTCAAGGCAAACAATACCATCCATCCATACATAAGCAAGAATTAATAATCACACCATTTATAATTAATTTAAAATGAATTAAATTAATTATCTCATTTCTAATTAATTTAAAATGAATTAAATTAATTACTTCATTCTATAAATCCTGCTTACTTATCTATTAATTAATTACAATTCAATTAATTAATCATTCTCCAAATTTCCATCTTAGTTAATCACCTTTGATTAACTAATCTTTAATTACATTCCAGTAATTACTCTTTATTTAATTTCACAAATTAATTATCTTTAACCATTCACAGTAATTAACTATTACTTACTTCATTAATTACATTAATTAATGAACCTTAATAAATTACTTCCATTAATTAATTAACTATAATTAATTACATTAATCCTTAATTAATTACATTAATTAATTAACCTCCATTAATCACTTTCATTTATCAACCTAAATCATATACAGGAATTCCATCTTGAAATTACTTACCTTAATTAATTAACTTCGTAATTAATTATATAACCCTTTGATTTATTATATTAAGTAATAAATCTTTAATTACTTCTACCTAAGTAATTACACTTTAATTACTTCCATTAAGTAATTTCCATTAATTAATTATGTTCTGAAATTATACATTAATTACTTTGCTAAGTAATTATACCATCAAATTTCATTAAGTATCTATACTTAATTAACCATCAAATGGTTACCTTTAATTAATTTACAATTAATTATCTTAAATACCTTTTACATTTATAAATCCCCTTTATCCTTAAAAATTTACTTAAAACAAATTTTAGGTTAAATAAATTTTAAAACCTTCTTATCAAATGTTAAGAACCATTTGGTATTAATAAAGTAATGTTTTAAAAGAATTTATTCAATTTGTTTAGATTTCAAAATCTTATTTTTAAAAACTTTTATAAAAAAAACTGGGCTTTGGCCACTTCGGGTCAAACCCGAAAGCTACTCGGGACTATCCCCGAGTTTCCCCCTCTTCCTTCCCTGTTTTCAAAACTTGGTTAAATTTGACAGTAAAAAAAACAACAGGCTTATCACTTCAACCTACACGAGTACAGACCCGTGTTTACTACCCCAATTCTCGATCCTCACTTCGAGTTTCTTCCACAAAAACTCGAGCAATCCCCAGAGAAACTTCGTCTTCCCCAAAACCCAACCCAACCAGATACGCAGATGCACGTGCACGTGCACCAACGCCAGAGCTACCTCCGACCTCCGACGAACTCTTCGACAAGTCGCTCAACTTTGAAGCACCACGAATCGATCACCAGAACGTTCGTACGAGCCTTAAGACGAAATCGAGCCATCAAACCCAACTGTCCCAAAACGATCATCACGCCGACGTCTCGTTCATCCTCCTCTGACCATTCAAGGTCACGCGATCGTAACCGGAGCTACACTATGCTCCGATGATCCATTCCCCAGAGTTTCGAGCAACTCGAAACTATAGAGAAGATGCATCACGCAAATTCCCAAACTCCACTAAATTAGGGTTAGAAACCTAAATCTCCTCTTCCCCGATGCCTCGATGATCTGGAACTTTTCCAGTCATTTTTCCCTAATACCCCATAGCTTCGTCCATCCCTAGTCACGATTCCGACCACCCCAGCTACATAGATCATCAGGAATCCCTCAAAATCCCATTTCCAGTTAACTCAAGATTCCACATTCATTACTTCATTAAAATTTGTGATTTTGATTTTAAAAATCATATTTTCCCAGGCCATTTCAAGTTATATACTTGAATTTGAGAATTTAAACCATTTAGTTTTTAACATTTTTGTGATTCAATTTCTTGTTTTACTTTAAACTTGATTTCCAGACACTTATATAAATATAAACGTATTAAACTCTTTTTAGGTTCAAGTTCAGTTTTAAACAAACTAAATTTGTTAGAAACTCAGGTCTTTCACAGATTAGAGTAGAAAGAAGAGTGAAGTTTGAATTAAACTTAATTCTGTAGTATAAAACAGAGAAGGACAATATATCAGACAGGCACAACATGATTACAATCACCTATCAGAACCATATACATAGATATCACAGGCAAGTTATCATTATCATAATATTTCACAAGCAACCATCATTAACTTGTTTAGATTTTTAAATAAAGATGTTTACTCACCTGAATTGAAAAAGGCAGAGGCTAGAAACTGGAATGAACTTGAAAATTTGAAACTTTAAATACTGGAAATGCTTTTGCTTTGATTCGAAAACTTTAAACTTGATCAGCTTGTTTGTTTTGAAACTGGAATGCTTGCCTTATTCTCTTTTGTTTTGAAAATGGTTACAGGTTGAAGATTAAATTTGCAGAGAAGCTTCCCAGGTTTTTTTTTCTTTAAAAACTGAAATGTATATCTCAGGCTTTTGAAAAAGATTCATAGGGTTGGTTGTTTTCTTGTTTAAAAATGAATTCCAGGTAGAAGATTAAATTTTGAAGAGGAGCTTTGTATTGTTTAAATGAACGAAAATGAAAAGGAAACTTTGATACTTAATAAAACAAGTAGCAGAGCTACATTGTACAGGTACAAGATTATTATATTTAGATCAGAGATCTTTTCTTGTATGAAGGCTGAAATGGAAACATGGGTACAAGCATTTATGAACATGTCATGTATAGCCATACTTATCCTTTCTTAGTTTAATTCGTATGTACTCGTGTGATATTATTTCTTCCTTTGCCTGCAAGTTTCAATTGCCATAGTACATGTATTTACCTTGCTTTGAAATCTTGCATGTATTTTATTTTTGTTTGAGACTTATCCCTTTGTGCCTGCGAATCTAAATGTGGCTATAGTAATAGTACAAACATTTATTTCACTATGTACAACTTGGATCTATCTTTGTCTTGGCTTAACTTACTACTTACAGGTTTAAGGTGATAGTGTATATATATTGTTACTTGCATACATAAGGTTACAGTTTGAATTATTAGCCAGATTTGTTTTTCTTTCTAGCCTATGTTTTAATGAAGCTAGAATTATCTTAAGTATTTAACTTCAAGTTGATATAGTTATTTTTATTAAGTTAGCTTGTGAATTTATTTCTATTTTTACATAACTACTATTTTGTATTTCTATTTATTTTACTAATGTATTAAACTAGTGTATATTTTCTAATTTAAATCTTAATTTATCAAACACTTTATTGCTATTTATTTATTTTATTTTATTTACGTTAAATATGTTTATATATTAATACTTACATTGTAGACCATATATTTGCTTTATATTTATTTAATATAAACAAGATTTATTTTAATTACAAACATTATTACCAAAATTCCATCAAAATATTATATATAGATTAAAAGTGAAAAAGTAGAGCTTTATTAAAATTTAAGATATATTTTATTGTAATTAAATTGAAACACTTTTATATTAAATTTTCAAATCATAATTTTCCTCTAACTACACACATATATACACATTTATATAATACTTATTAAATTAGAAGTAATAGGACTATTTAAATCTATTTATAAAATAACACAAATTAAATTATTCTTATTTAAAATCAATCTAAAATCAAAATTTAAAACATCCCATTATAAATTAATTGGTTATTTATATTTGAAAATAACAATTTAATCAATTTTAAATACTTTATTTAAGAGATTATCGCATTTTAAATTCCTCGAAATTCCGGGATGTCACAAATTTATGATTTGTAATTTGACTAAATTTGAAATTTTGGAATTGGTGTTGATTTGAAATTTATTTGTGAAATTTGAGGAAGCTATTTTATTATATAAAGTATTTTTAAATTATATTTAAAACTATTTACATATGTTACTTTATAAATTTATTTCATATAAACTATTTTAATATAAACTATTTTTAATATAAACTATTTTAAATTATAACTATTTTAAATGATAAACTATTTTATTATATATACTATTATTCATATTTAAATAGTTAAGAGGGAAGTGTTATGATTCCAAAGCATTATGAATTCTAAATTTTGATTTCCAAAGTATTATGATTTCCAAAGTGTTTGATTTAGAAAGTGATATAATTTTGAAGTACTAAGACTTTGTAAATGGATATATTTGAGATGGATATATTTGAAATAGAAATGATATCGTATTTGGTTTTGAAATGAAAGTGATATCATATTGATATGGTTTTGAAATGGAAATGATATTTTGGTTTTGAAATATAAACTATTTTGAAAGTTTATTAAATGACCAATCGGCGTAATAATTACGTAGTTATTGAAGAGTCCGGGATCGGTTAGGGACATACTCTCTGTCCAAACCGAAAACCACTTTAATAACTATTATACACGGAGTGTAATCCAGAATGAAGTGGTTGGAATGATGACGTTGCTGGATTTGAAGAAAGAGAACGATAATGGATGACCTTGACACTTGTGTCAAATTGGAATGACTTAAACAGGAGCCGTGCCGGGCCAGCGAGGTTAGCTACCTCTAGCGGACACACTTCTTCGTAAACTACTCATTACTTGTTTTTGATTGGTGCGCACCCTTGATTTGGGAGTGTTGTTTCGCGGTGTTGCGATCGTTGCGGCGATGCGTTCTCACCAGTCCGGATCAGGCAAACGGTAGTTTCACTACCTTGAGTATTGCCTCATGTGCCTTGTCATACTCGTATGCCTATGCGCGACCACTACGATTTGTTTTGAGTTATACCTATGGAGTACTCCCTGATAGCCCACTAGTTTACGGTGGAGTTTACAGTGCTGTATAGACTATGACGCTTATATATAAAATGTGTTAAGGGGGATAATGGTAACGCCTTAACGCTATTTTGATACTTTATATTACTGATAGGCATTATCTACTTAGCGTACACTACTACATAGTAGATAGTTTAACGGATCCTTAGAGGATGGTTATCCCAACATCTTTTGAGTTATTTGTATTTCCAGTTGTTATTTCACTTGAGTTGGATTTACTGATATAAGAATGTTAATCCTGACTCGAGTGTTTTATGTTTTGCTTTACGCTCGGGTCAGACTGAGTGTACTAGTATTCGAGACTCACCTTTGGAGTTGGAGCTTCGCTTGGAGATCCAGCTATCTATCTAGCTTTCAGATATTCAGTTGATTCTAGTGATGTATTCTGACCTTGTATTTGACTATTGTATTTGAGACTTCTGTTGTATCTTGTTTTAACTCTGTTATATATGTATATAGTAGCTTCATGAACTACTATTCTTTTGTTTCCGCTGCATTGTTGTTATATTACTCTGTGTTTGTGATTATTTTATTTACTGTATATGTTGAGTTTTGCCAAATTTTATTTACAATCTATTGTTTTGAATTATTCAAGTCTGACATGTGTGGATTTATTGTCGATTTGAATGGTCCAAAATAGTGGGTCTTTACATTAGATAAAATTACTAATAATGTTACAAAATTTAACAAAGGAAAACAAGACTTGGCGAATCTAATTAAAATTTCCAAGCCATTCAAAAATCGAAATGGACTAGGAGTTGAGAATAAGACAAAAATTACAAAGTATAGTAAGATTTATACTAAGATAAAAAAAACCCTCTTCCAAAAATAAAAAATTGATCTCGAATTCAAGAATGATTAAAATATGGGTTCCTAAAACAAATAACAACCTAATTAAACAAAAATATATAGGTAATTATATGAAAGAAGTGATTCACAATAATAATTATATTTCAAAAGGAACCAGACCATCATGGGTATGTTTACCCTCATCTACTAACACTTAGGACCCAAAAATAAAAAAGGGTACCAGTTTAATTTTTTTTATTTTTTGCAGGTATCCAAATACAAAAATAAAGAGAATGGATATTAGATAGTGGATGCTCCAAGCACGTGACGGGAAATGCTCACATGCTATCAAATATAAAGTACATTGTTGTGACACTGTAACTTTTGGCGATAATTCAAAAGGGTTCGCCATTGGCATTGAAGAAGTCATTAATATCGGTATCTCTAACTCTCCTATTATTTCTAATGTTTTATTAGTAGAAAACCTAAAACATAATCTTCTTAGTATAAGTCAGTTGTGTGATAAAGGGTTCGAAATAAAATTTGAAAAGGATAAATGTAAAGTTCTTGATCAAAGCAAAAATTTACTCTTTGAAGGATTTAGAAATCGTAATATATATATATCCTAAATATGAACATTAAAAACAATTCAGATTTATGTCTAGTCGCAAATCATGATGATTCTTGGATTTGGCATAAACGCTTTTGTCATACAAATTTTAAAGGGGAATTTCACTAGAAGGACAAACTTTGCAGTCCAATTAGTTTCTAGGACAAACATTCACAGAAATTAATTTCAAGGCCAAAGTCAGCAGAATAATTACTTTTAAGGACAAAGTCAGCAGTTCAATTACTTTCAAGGACATAATTTCATAGGTTTTTAGGCCTTAGAAACTAATTATTTTGCATTTTGTCCTTAAAAGTAATTATTTCAGTTGTGTGTCCTAGAAACTAATTGCACTTGCTAAAGAGGCCCTTGTGGCTAATTTCCATAATTTTAAATATATTAACAAACTAGCAAAACATGATCTAGTTAGAGTTCTTTCTAAAATTAACTATAAAATTAAAAATTTATGTGACCCATGTCAAATGGGAAAGTTAAAAAAAAGTTCTTTCAAATCTAAAAATAATATATCCACTAAGCAACCATTAGAATTGCTTCATTTAAATTTATTTGGACCAACCCAAATACGGTCAATAAATCATAATAAATATGTGTTCGTAATTGTAGATGATTTTTCAAGATATACTTGGACATTATTTTTAAAACAAAAAAGTGACACTTTTGGAATGTTTAAATCTTTGCAAAACAAGTTACTAACTTAATGGAATTAAAAATTAAAAATATACGTAGTAATCATGGAGGAGAATTCTAAAATGAACTTTTCACTGATTTTTGTAACAAAAACGAAATTAGTCATAATTTTCGTTTCCATGAACACCACAACAAAATTGTGTAGTTGAACGGAAAAACAGAACCTTACAGGAATATGCACGAACATTACTAAATAGTAGTAGCCTACCCAAACATTTTTGGGCTGAAGTTATTGCCACTGTCTGTTATGTATTGAATCGTATCACACTTCGACCTATAACTAAGAATACATGTTATGATATGTTGTATGGAAAGAAACCAAAAGTTTTGTATTTCAGAACTTTTGGGTCAAAATGTTTTATTTTAAATACTAAAGATAATATTGGAAAATTTGCCCCTAAAGCCGATGAAGGATTTTTCATTGTCTATTCAAAACGTAGTACAGCTTATAGAATTTATAATAAACGAACAAATATTATAGAAGAAAGCTTACATGTGTCCTTTGATGAAAATTTCCAACTATTAAAAAAATGAAGACGTAATTTTAACTAAAAATCAAACTGAAAATACAAATAATGTGAATAATTCATCCTCCGATAATAATGAAAATGTTTTCAGATCACCCACACGAATATTAAAAAATCATCCTTTGGATAATATAATTGGAGACTTAAATTCTCGAGTCACTGGAAATAAATTAAATCAAATGAGTCACGTTGTTTTTATCTTAAATACAGAACCTAAAAATTATAAAGAAGCATCTAAAGATGATTCTTGGATCTTAGCTATGCAAGAATAATTAAATCAATTTGAATGTAATAATGTATGGGAACTCATTCCTAGACCATCAGATCAGTCTGTAATAGGAACAAAATGGGTTTTCAAAAATAAAGCAGATGAAAATGGAAATATTATTCATAACAAAGCAAGATTAGCGGCTCAAGGTTACAACCAAGAAGAGGGAATTGATTACGAAGAGACGGTTGCTTTCGTAGCTCATCTTGAAGCAATTCGTACTCTACTTGTTTTTGCGTGTCATCACAACTTTAAATTATTTCAAATGGATGTTAAAAGTGCCTTCTTAAATGGTTTTATCAAAGAAAAAGATTTTGTAGAACAACCGCCGTTATTTATTCACGAACAATATCCAGATCATGTTTTTAAACTCAAAAAAGCTTTATACGGTTTAAAACAGGCACCACGTGCTTGGTACGGTCGACTAAAAACTCATCTACAAAATTCTGGATTTCAAATAGCAAAATAGACACTACATTATTTATAAAACATAAAAATGATGATATATTAGTTGTACAAATATATGTTGACGACATCATATTTGGATTAACTAATGAAAGTTTATGTAATGAATTTTCTGAAATAATGAAAAATCAGTTTGAAATGTCACACATGGGTGAATTAAATTTTTTCCTTGGATTACAAATAAAACAATTAGACAATGGCATGTTTATAAATCAAGAAAAGTATTGTAAAGATTTACTTAAACATTTCGAAATGGAGAACACTACTAGTAAACCAACTCCTATGAGCACAACTTTATATTTAGACAAAGACGAAAATGGAAAAGACTATGATCAAAAATCTTATCGTAGTATGATCGGCTCTTTATTATACTTAACAGCTAGTCGACCCGATATAATGATGAGTGTCTGTTTGTGCACTCGTTTTCAAGCTCAACCTAAGGAATCACATCATCGAGCAGTCAAACGAATTTTACGTTACTTAACTAACACCAAAAATTATGGCTTATTCTATCCTAAAGGTACGGCTTTCCAACTCGTATCATATAGTGATGCAGACTTCGGAGGTTGTAAAACAGACAGAAAAAGCACAAGTGGTACCTGCCATTTTATCGGTCAATCTCTGGTTTCGTGGTTTAGCAAAAAGCAAAATTGTGTTTCACTCTCGACGTGTAAAGCAGAATATATCTCTGCCGCCTTAGCTTGTGCTCAAGTAATCTATATGCAACAAACACTTAGAGATTTTGGTAAAATAATTGAAAAATCTCTGATATACTGCGATAATACTAGTGCTATCAATTTATCTAAAAATCTAGTTAACCATTCTTGAACTAAACATATAGACATATGACATAATTTTCTAAGAGATAATGTAGAAAAAGGAATTATCTCCCTTGAATTTGTAAACACCGACAATCAAATTGCCGATATATTCACCAAACCATTAAATCAACAATCATTTGTAAAACTTAGACGAAACTTAGGAATTTTTCATATAACGAATTAATAAAATAAACTATAAATTCTTTATTATCCTAAATGGTTACTCAGAAAAGCTAACAAACAAAAACATTCTTCACCTTTCGTTTTGAAAACCTTCTGCACACCACAAATTGTTTTAATAAAAAAAAATTTTTTATCCATAAATTTCGTTAACTAACAAACAACTTTTTTCCTTAATTAGAAATTGAAAAACATATATATATATATATATATATATATATATATGCGTCTCATATTTAAATTTTTTTTTAACATATATATAATGTCGTATAACCACGATTCGACTTACTCAGCCATTGATTTCTCCTCACCTTCTTCTGGCAGTACATATACATCTCCCACTAAAACAACACCAAAATCGTCTCCTTCCATAGACATTGTTCCTACTCCTACTCCTATGTATCATACAGGCTATTCTCCGAAACAAAAAAGGCAAATATGGTATTAATCTTTAAAATGCTTCTCTTCACGACAAAATTGATGAAATCCATCATTATCAAAAGAGATAATGGACGTTCAAAAGGAAATGTATTATACACAACAAAATCAGGGAGCTTAACTAATTTTTTTAGAAAAGTGCATCCTTGGGATATGTGGACACTCTCCTACAAAGGATTGTGTTCATGTACGATCTCCTCGTATGATAGAAACTTCTCCACATGCTCATCGAATAACTCCACGGAAACTATGGGGAGAAGGAACATCTGAAGCCCAATTACGTCCGGTACCTCCTTCTTAGTCTCCGCTACGATCATTAAAAGAAGGTAAAAAGGTGAAACCAAATTTGTGGAGAAAAAATAATACCGTTCTTCTATCAATAACCATGTTTCGTATATATATATATATATATTCTTGTCAGTTTAAAAACTATTCACGATTGTAATTTATATCTTGTTCTTCATAAAAATGAAAAATATAAAAATTATAATAACAATCTGAAGTTTCTAACTAAAATTAAATTATCACTATTCTATCAAACCAGACGTTTGAGAAATAGAGCTAGACGTCTGATTTTTCTCACGGGTTATCACAGACTCGAAGAACCAGACGTCTAACTCTTATATCCGGACGTTTGTTTAAAGACTCGAATTACATTTCTTACCAGAGATTCCATTCTCTTCCCCTACTTTGTGAGTACCAGACGTCTTCCTATAGGTGGCAAGACGTCTGGGATAGCATTTTGCCTAAAAAAATTACAGAAGATTTTAAAAAACCAGACGTCTGCTTCAATATTCCAGACATCTGAAATTTGTTTTTGCCTGTCACGACCTACTATCTATTCTCTATATTAAAACATCTCTTCATTTTTTAACTCACCTTTTCATCCTCTACAAAACCCATTAAAACCCAAATCTTAAAAATTGACCTTCAATCTTCAAATAAAATGCCTCCAAAATCCAAAACTACAAAGAAGCAAAAGAAAGATCAGAGATCTTCATCTCAAACAAATGTTGTCACCGATTCTCAGATAAAATCATGGCTTGATTAAAGCCCTAGCTCAATCAAAAGATTTGATGATTTGAAGACTATGAAGTTTCATCTAGGTCCCTTCTACCAACTACTACGGTTTCCTCTCTATGAAATGCATTCATTATGTGAAGATGTCGAGGTTAACTATCTAATTGAACAAGGTCCAAATGAGGTAACTATAGATCAACTTGCTATCTTTCTCTTTTATTCGAATCTATGTAGTTCTTCTATTTGGAATCCTGATGATGAGGAAAATTGGCTTTGGACTAGTGTCTATGGTAAAGTCATTAAGCTCACTCCGAGTATGTTGGGATGAATCCTCCATTGCTCTTACACGGGTATCGAATTAAAAGACATACCGGGCAAAAAATTTTTACCCCGTGATGAGGTCACTCACCTACTTTAGGAAGATCATATGGAATAGTGGAATATGAAGAACCTCCGACCTAGGGCAAGATTGCTAAATCGTATCATTATCAACACCATAATACTAAGAAAAGGTAGTCACGAGCAAATATATGAAACATATCACAAAGCTATGTATGCTATATTTGGTGGTATTAAAGTTAATTGGGCTCAATTTCTTTTCGATGAAATTAAAAATTTCTAGATTCAGAAGCGCCAGACAATTGTTTATGCACCCTATATAATGCGGATTCTTCAATTCCAAGGTATCCCTTCTTACTTATCATATTTTGAAGAACTACAAATTAAAGAAAGCGGATCCAAATATTTCAAGCTTATGCATTTATCGGACGAACCGCCACCGATAATATCGTTTCCTCAATGGACTCTATAGCAACAACAACTACATCAGCAACTACCTCAACAAGAGCAGCAACAACCCCCTTAACAACAACCAGGGCCTTATGTTTTCCAGCAACATCCCTCCGAATATTACTCAGACTCAGAAATTTTAGAAGCCCGAGGAGAACCTACTTCAACAGAATCATATCGTGACTTATCAATTCGAAATCAACAAATTTTATCTCGTAATCAACAAATCTTAGGCAAGAAAGTTGTTCATCTTGACAGATCTACCTCAAGCATATCTTCTCGAATGGGCAAAATCGAGAAAACACCGGATAAGGTTGTATCCACTCTTGGGAAAGTAATGAGGAAAGTTCGTGGTCGATCATCATCCCAGTCCTCGTCCTCATCACCATCACATCTATCACCTGCTCCATATATTTCTTCTCTTCCAGGATCTTCGACAAAAATACGAGGAAAACAAGCCATGGAAGACAAACCAATAAACGAAACAGATGAAGAGGAAAGTGAGGACTTCAATATGCAAGATCCTTCCCCCCATCAGCAGGGGTACTTGGCTTTTCAAGGGCTGTCTATTCAAGAGGACGAAGAGTATAATGATCAACGTCATTGGCACGAATACAATTCTGATCCTTTAGCTTTTTGGGATTATTATAATGATACCTATGGAAGTCTTTCTGACTCGTCTCATCATTACCAGTAGTTTCTAGTTTTTTCTTTCACTATATTTTTCTTTTATGCATTTCTCCTTCTACGTACTAATGTTTCAGTTACCATGTACTACAAGCTCTATGTTTTAGATAACATTTTCTATTTTCTCTATTTTTTTGATAATGCCAAAAGGGGGAGAAAAATGCATACACATAGGGGGAGGATAACATATATACATATATAACAGGGGGAGTAAAATATGTTTTATGTTACATAGTTTTGTCATCATCAAAAAGGGGGAGAATGTTAGGAACTCCTATCTACAAGTTTTGATGACGACAAATCATATAACTATAATTATACATATATATCTCGTATCTTATTTTCTACAGATACTCAAGAACACAAATCGAAGCACGGAGCATGGATCACAGTAGTAGAGTGATAAAAATTGTATACAAATCTTAGAAATAATATGTAAAATCTCCCTGGATTTTGTATATGATAAAATACACACACATTCACACAAGGAGAACAGATTTTACATATGCCAGACGTCTGGTACTATGCCCGCAAACGTCTGGTCTGGGCCTCTAGAATCTTTCCAAATAATACATGACCAGACGTATGGTCATCACAATCCAGACATTTGGATTTGGCTCTGGGAACTTTTTTAAATACACAACTGTCAAATCTGAAAGGTTGCTTCTGTATATCTTCTTCAAATCAGTTCTACCCCAAACAGAAGCAACCCTAGAAATGAAAAGAAATGGTAGCAACACTTCAAATCGATCTTTTCACAACTATAAATACATCGGTGATTTTACGATTAAAGTAACGAATTTTTGATTTCTATTCTCTATCTCTACTTTGCATTCAAATTCAAGTTACTCATATTTGCTATCAATATTTCAACCAAAGATCATTAACTTTGGTTCAGTTTTCTTCCATATTTCCAAAGCACACACATATTCATATCTATACATATCCAATGGAGATTATAGGAAGACTTGTACGTATTGTCAATATCGGTGTTAATCAGAGTACATTCTGGACGAAAGATTTCTATTGTAACAAGCCTATTCCTCCGGGAGAAGCGAGGGTTATTGATTAGTGAAATTCTGAAGAGGAGCTTCAGGACTAGACGTAGGACGGGAGGTCCGAACTAGTATAAAATTTCTGGTGTGATCTTTTTCATTTTACTATTATCTCATTATCTTAATCTATCGCGTATATAATAATTACTTGTCATATACATAGTATATGATCCATATAGACTTTCACGATCCTTGTAGTAGCTACAAGTTGAAGTATAGGTGTGTGTTGGATAAAAACCCTTAGGTAATGGACCCTAGGAATACACAAACATTTATAGGATACCCCAGCATACATAGAGCAGAATTAAAGTTAACTGCATATGATCACTGTCTATTAAACTTGTACTCATTCACTAGACATTCTCCTGACCCAATCTCTTCTTTTCATTTTCCCGACCACATGATGACAAGTTAACAATTGATTGGGCATAGTACTTGGAGAAAAGAGCTACTCTTTAGATTTCTTATATTCTATGTTGTTCATTATGTAGTTACTTATTGTTTTAAAAGTCTGTAAAACTTATATTGTACTTTGGGAACAGTGTACATGGCAATTAAGTATTTTGGAGACTGTTTTCTAAAATGTCTATATTTCAGTACTTATATTTTAATTCCTTCCAAAATGAGATCTGAAAGTATAAAATGTCTTAGAATTTACCCTTATAATTATGCTATGTAATGTATTAAAAACCCAATGGCTTGTATTTCTTGGCATGGCGTGAGTTCGAAAGTCACCCTAAACTTTGGATCTATGTGTCTAGAAGTGCGGGTTGTTACATTTGGTATCAGAGCTGGGTTTAAGATACTCTTGGATTTAGGCACGTATTTAGGGAACATACTTAAAATGTTTTGAAACAAAAGTTTTTCCATAAAGGTTTTCAAAAAGTTTTTCAAAATGGAGTTTTGAAAAGTATGTATATATATGTATGGCTCGAAGTTTTCAAAGGTTTTGCATACACACAGATATATATATATATGTATGTATGTATAATATAAAAGAACATTATCACTATCTCTACCAGTACTGTCTATGGAAAAGTTGAAAATAATTCTTAACCACAAATAGTGAGAATGAGCAATTTTGATAGGAATGGCTTAGAAGAGGCAGCTAAGATTTCGGGCGCGAACATCCCCATATAGTTTCGCTAGTATCTGTAAGCGAGGAGAGAAGTTGAGCCTAACCATGAGACCCATATAATGGGAAAATGATTAGTACCATGAGACCCATATAATGGGAAAATGATGTTGATAGCATAAGGTAGACATGAAGGAGGACTTTACAAACTTAAGGCAAATTCCACCATTTAAATTTGATACTCTTTTCTTACATTAGTAGTAATTGCAAGGACTCCTATTTACTTAAATGTATGGTTAGAGTATTTCCTTAATGAAGTTGGACACTGTAATGGAAAATAAACTTGAGCTAACTATCTTAGAAATGGAGGATGGAAATCTTTTACACTTAAAAGTATTGTTATGTATAAGTGGGCTGGAATAATTATGTTGGTATTGTCTATTCCGATTTAAGTGATAAACTAAAGAAAATGTTTTATAGAAGACAAAAATAGAAGATGTTTAATACTTTATGTTGAAAAGAAATTGGTTTATGATTTGATATAAAATAAGCAGACATACTTAAAGGAATTTGTTGAAAAGTAAAAATTAGAGAATCGGATAAAAAGGGGTTTTTCGATGACTGTTTTAAAACTTTTGTTTTTTCTTTTAGGCATATTGTTACACTTATCCTTAATGTGCACATTGCTTTTAATAATAGAACTTTTGAGAAAAAATGAGAAGTATATAAGACCCAACTTTTGAACTCTTTTTATAAATAAGAAATGGTTAGTACTTGAAAATATATTTTATCGGTGTTTCTGTTAAACTCTAAAGTAATAAGTTAAAGTGCTACGTTTTCCTTAAAAATACATTTTTGTGAAAATTTCGTATTTATGAATTTTTTTAAAATGGTTTGTTTTTTGTACATTTTGCTGAGTTAAGTTGAACCCTTTTTGATAATTTAATTAAATAAAAAGGTCACGATCTTGGTAAGAAAAAATCGTTTGTTAAAAATGAAAAGAGGGTTTTACAGTTTTAAAAACTTACTATTTTTATGGAAATGATGTTAAAAATCAGAATTTTTTATTTAAAAAGGTTAAGTGAAAATATTATGACTTCCACTTAAACTTAAAGAGGAAAGAAATAGATTGAAGTTAGATAAATTGGATTAAACATCCCACTAGGATAAAATTTACTATGGAATTAGGAGTCTTTGAAATGGTTGGGACAGAAATAAAAAGTAACATGAGAATTTAGTGACCTTTCAATCAACAGTTAAATTGAAAGGATATAGTACAAGGTCAAACTTCATGTAATAGTGAAGAGTAAACGCCACCTTGTATTTTTCTATCCAAGTATGGCTTGAACTATAGAATCTTTATATGAGGAAGTTTGAAAAGTATGTTTGGGTAAACATATTTTCAAATAAGGGAAGAGTAAGCCAAGATGCTTATTATATTAAAGAATGTTGTGGATGCAAGAAGTTTTTCAATTTCAAGTGTAAAGAGCCAAGTAGGGTCTACTTCAATCCTTATATAATGTGTTAAGTGACGAAGGGGCAATTCCTTGATTACATTAGGCAGTCTAAATGGAATGGTAAGTGCAGGCTTGGCACTATGCTAACAAATTCGATACCATGTGAGGATATGATAATTGTAGGCTATAGGCAGTCCAGGTTTTGTGTTGTTCCCTTGAAGGCTATGGGCGGACCGGGTGGCCGTAGGTGGGAAAGTATATATTTTATATATGTTATTGGATTTATAGCATAGTATATGTGTTCCACGTATGGCTATGTAAATCTTGGAATTGTAGGGTTATATATTGCATATATGTGAATCTAAAAAATATTAGGTGGTGGTAGTCCTTGAATTTAGTGTTGGATATAGTTGTCCCTGAAACTCATAAATTATGTGATAGTTCCAGATTTGTAGATTTGAATAAGCGGTGCAAGTAAAATGTAAATTAAGTTATCACAGTAAATTGTTGGGATTTAGGTAATATTTTAATCCATTGGAATGAAGAGGGTTACAATGAAAATTCCGACAGATTATCAAATTCATATTTATAAATAAAAGTGTATCGTTTGAAATGAAAATAAATATGCAAAGAGATGTATAAAATAGGTATATTTACTGTATTTTGTACTGTCTATTTCCATAACTATGAAAAAAATAATTCCTTGTATTTCCAAAAGTAACACAAATTCTTCTTTTGGATAAGACATAGAAATTTACACTAGTAACCTTTCCATCGGGAGAGATAGAACTCCAGTGCATTAAAAATATAGAAATCCCTAACTATAAACCAAAACATAGGTCATTAAGTCTAGTGGATTAAATGGCAAGACACCATTCCATGTTGAGTTGTCCCGACCATGAAATAATTGGAATAAGGTGATAAGAGGTTATGTTTGGTAAAAAAAAGTCACATTTATGGAAGGACATTAAGAACTAGTAAAGTTTTGGAAATTCAAACCACAAAAGGTATCCTAAATAAAATTGTAGTCAAGATTGGGCAGGGGATGGTTAATTCAAGGATTTGGGTCTCCATCGATAAAAAGATATTGTATTTTGCACGCATTGAGAATGGAAGGCGATTTCCATAGAAAATAAGATTGTGAAAATTTTTGGTAAGGTTTGAAGGAAGGGATAAGAGGATTCTTTTCAATCATCCATTGGATTGGACGAAGACTATTTATCTTGAGAAGTTCATGGAAGACTAACTTAGAATACATAGTTTGCGTTGCATAACAATCGCACGCGAGCGAAGTACCATTAGGTGATTATCATCAATGCTAAAATGATTCTAAGTAATAAATTCAATAAATCTTAGGACTTTTATTATTAGGGTTGAATGGGAAGATTGACCAAACCTTCGCTAATATGACCTTTGAGTAATCACTTGTAAAACTTAGGATGGATCCCTACAGACTATGAACGTGATATCTAGGTACCATGATTTTTGAAAGACCGAAGAAATAATTCAAAAGTAAAACAAGATGACTTAAGTTGAATCAAATTGAAAAAGATGTTAAGCTATTTTCAATAGTTAAGGAAATCACAAGTTCGGATTGAAAGTCTACTGGGTGGATCGTGTAGTGTATATGCAAGTATACGTGACAAAATATATGATGCAACTAAAGTAATATTAATCTAAGTAAATATAGAATAAGCACACCAGAATTTAATACTGGTTCGGACCTCCCGTCCTACGTCCAGTCCCGAAGCTCACCTTCGGAATTCGACTATCAAAACCCTCGCTTCGCCCGAAGGAATAAGCTTGGTTACAATGAGTTGTTCTTTCCAAATGTGTGTTCTAGTATAACATGGATGTTGACTAATTAGTACAATCTCTTCCAATGTATCTCTCAAGAATATTGTCTATGAAGAACTGAGTATTTGGAAGAGTGAATACAAGTAAAGATTGCTAGAGTGTAGAGATCAAGAATGTAGTATAGAATTAGAAAGCGTAAGCATGTAAGGTAAGTTCTTTCTCTTGATTCTTGATGCTATATATAGTTGTAGATAGGTATCTTGAGTACTTATGTCCATTAACAAGTGCTCTACAGTTGCTTCTATTGATGATGAAGAGTTGCAGCGAAGAGAAGCAAAGATGTCCATTCGAATGTGGTAGTTGAAGTTCTCACTTGAAATCCGAGTTTGAATTCAGACGTCTGGTATTTGTCTCAGACGTTTGATACCATATATTTTTTAAATATGGTAGATTTTCAGACGTCTGAGTGCTAATACCAGACGTCTGGTTTTGACTGTCTGTTGTTCCAGAGAACTGATTCAGACGTCTGACTTGTGCACCCAGACGACTGATATTGTGCATATCAGTTTTAGTGCTCTTGTTCCTGTGCTTCTTTGTTCCTATCGACTTGTAGTCTCTTGTAGTGTCCTTTGGGCCTCTTTCTTTTCTTTCTAGCTGTGCAGTTAAAGCGCTCAGCAGATTCAAAGCGGTGGAGGTGCAAAAAGTCATAGCGGGGATATAGCGAGGATATAGCGGGATATAGCGGATGACTCTAAAATAGCATATAAAACTCGTACTTAATGTTTTTACAGATATATAAATGGTAATTAAATGAAAAAAGTATCATTCAAATGAATTATAAATAATACATAAATAATTTTAAATAAAAACATGTGCGAATATACTTTAAATAAACGTATAACTGTTAAATAACATAATTGAATTTAGTAGAATATTAGAGTATTTTCATTCTGAAAATATATTAAAAATTAAATCAAATAAATCAGTTTCAAAATTTTTATAATGTATAAATGCAATTTTTCAGTTCATTTTATTAAAGAAGATATAGCGGAAATAGCGGAATATAGCGGGAATAACGGGATATAGCGGAAATAGCAGGGCTTAAAGCGGAAAGGCTATATTTTGGGGCTATATGGAAATATCGTAGCGGTAGAAATCCGCTATGAGATATAGCGGGGTAATAGCGGGGCATTAACTACACAGCTTTCTAGTGATGTTGTTCTAGCAAGTACCTGTATATATAAATATATATATATATTTGATTTTCGTTGTATAGTTGTTGTTATCGAAACCGTAGATTGGATTTCCTAACATTCTCCCCCTTTTTGATGATGACAACTATAAAATGTACTTAGATATAATTTTATAAATCTCCCCCTGAATATGTGATTTCCATTATTTCTCCCCCTTTGGCATTATCAAAAAGTGTTAGTATCTTTTTAACTTAGAGAATGTAATATGAAATATGTACCAATTGTAGGAAGGTTATATCAATATAAACAGAAATAACAAACCAAAAAGCACTTTTCATTAATCAAATTGATTGATGACATGCATAGATTTTTTTATTATTATAATACAAAAGATGGAATCCTAAATACTAAGGATTTTTTGGGGAAGCTTTATCTTGATAATCTCCTTCATCTTCTTTCTTGGAAGAGCTAGCTTGTTTTTTTGGAGATGTCGGAGTTTGTTGGAGAGGTTCTTTTTTCTCTTCAAAAAGTTTAGAGTGTTTTGACGGAGAAGGAGAAGGCGTTGGAGTTGGCGAATCTTCCAAAGGTGGTGTAGGACCACAAACTCATTGAAGAACCTCTTTAAGAACTGATAGTGTAGTTGAAAGCGATTCTTCAACTGTGGCTAGGCGTGAAGCAAACGTTGTTTCAAAGCTATCAATATGCTTAGCCAAAAAAATTTGATTTCTTGACAAAATGAGTTGATTTTGGAGAGTTAAGTCGTGAATACTCTCATTTGGATTCGTCTCAGTGCGGGTCTCCAAAATCTCGTCTTGGCACAAATAATCAGAAGGTGCAGCAGGAGGAGGAGTATTCTCGCGATGTTGCTCTTCCTCTTGTGATTATTCAGGTTGTTGTTGGGGTGGAGGCATAGTTTGACTTGCTTGACGTTGTTGTGTCCATTCTTCAAATGATATAAAATCCGGAGGATTTTCTGGTAAACGCATTAGAGAGAAAAATTTTGTGGACGCATATTTCGAAGAAATCTCTTCAAAAGTTGATAAATATGAAGGGATGTTGTGAGCCCGTAGAAGACACATGATGTATGTAGGGTAGATGATGGATGGACGTGATCGAGTCCAATAGTGTTTGAGCTCATCAAATATGAATTTCGCCCAATTAACCCTTGTTCCATTGAAGATAGCATATAAAGCCTTGTGATCTAGCTTTGTGATTTGCTCATGACTACCAAGGCGAGGAATGACAGTGTTGATTATCATTCTACTGAGAAGTCTTGCCTTAGGTCTTAAGTATTTTGATGCAAATCTAGGCATTTCATCTTCCCATATTTGATGTGTGATATTATCTCTCGGTTTGAAACGCATATCCAGAATATTATATAAATCTTCTCCGGTGTCTGAACATCCGAGAGTTCGGCCTATGATCCTTGGAGTTAGTCTAATAGTGTTGTCGTAAACACTTGACTATAGCCAATTATCGTCGTTATCGGTATTCCAAACTGCTTTGCTATCAAAATTAGCATAGAATAGGAATATCGCAAGTTGGTCTATTTGGATATTATTCGAGTTGAAGGAGATCAACTGATGTAACCCCGCATTTTCGCATATTTCATCCAAGTCATACATAGGAAATTTGAGCAAATTGTAGAAAGGACCTGTATGAAGCTTCTTCTTTTGAATGTCTTCATATCTTTTGATTGAAAGCGGTACGCGATTCATCCATCTCTCAATTTGATCGTCAGAGCAAATTTGCGGGTTGGATGAAGTAGCTTGGTCTTGCTTGCGCTTAGAGATTTTAGGGTTTTTTGTTTTGGGTGCCATGAGATTCGATCGTGTTTGGAGGAAAAGACGAATTGGAGTATTTTAGGATATTGAGAAGAAACGAAATGAAATGAAAGTGAGAAAAAGAAAAACATAGACGTTAGCAGGTTACTTAAAAGTGTCGATTGAATTTCAAACGTCTGGAAGGTGAATAAGACGTCTGATTTAACCTAGTTTAAAGACAAAAATAAGATCAGACGTCTGGTTGTTGGTGGTAGACGTCTGGAAGAGATCAAGTTGGAAATTCAGAAGGAAGAGAGTTTAGTCAGACGTTTGGAAGTAAAAACAGACATCAGAAATTGGCATTGTTTTTATGTTGAGAAGGTAGAAACATTTGTCAGACGTTTGGGAACCTTTTTAGACGTCCGAAATAGGCTGTTGCCATTTTTTCTGAGGCAGAAAGTATTTTCAGACGTCTGGAAGATTATATCAGACGTCTGATATATGCACGATGTTAAAAAATTGTGTGAGATAAGAGTGTCAGACGTCTGATAGCATTGTTCAGACGTCTGAAATGGCCAGTTTGTCTTAAAATAGCCTAGTTTTGAACGGTGTTGCTTATTTTTCGAGATATTGAATTTAATAAAACATAATATTATTATTTGTGAAGAAGAATACAAATATACTTAGATAAAAATACAATGAGAATAAGCATATTTATTTAGGTGACGATGAAGCATTGCGATCTTTAGACTTGCTATCCCTCCATGGCTTAAGTGGAGACCAATTGTTTCCACGTTTTTTGGTCTTTGGGGAACCGGATAATTGTCTAGGTGAAGGATCCGAAGGTGTTCGATAAGAGGAAGAGGGATCCAAAGAATTGCAAGGAATCGGAAGAGGTTCATGTACATCCTTCTTCCGTGAATTGCAAAATTTGATCGTAACTTGCTCCAGAAAACTTAATCGTCTTGCAGTGACTTTTTTTTCGAAGTATAATTCTTGTTGTAACTCTATTTGTTGTTTTTGGTAATAATGTATATCATCAATTTTCCTCTTGGTGTTAGGAGAGACAAATAGAGATCGTTTGGTCCGTTTTTGATCGGGAGTGAATCCTGTGTGGTAGGAAGACCACTTATGGGTTGTTCCTGATTTGGTGTAGGCGTAGGAAGTTGATGAGGGGTATCCGCTGAACTATCCGAGGTTGGTGTTGAAAAGGAGAGGTGAGAGTAGTCGGAAGACATGTTTTTGTTTTGCTTTTATTTAAAAAAGGAACCAATAAAATATGTATTGTATTTGTAAAAGTAGGAGCTATTTATTCATGTTGTAAAAAGTTATAAATAGTTAAAACAAACATTCTAAAAAATTTTTGGTTAGTGTTACAAGATTTTGTTTGTGGATTAAAACTTTTTTAACCAAAAATAAATGAAACTCAGAATTAGCTGATTACATCATTAAGAAAACACATTCCTAAATCGCGTCGTAGTTTAACAAACGTTTGTTCATTTAGTGGTTTTGTGAAAATATATGCTATTTGATTCTCAGTGTTTACGTATTCTAATGTAATAATTCCTTTGTCTACATTATCGCGTAAAAAGTGATGTCGTATATCTATGTGTTTAGTACGTGAGTGATTTACAGGGTTTTTTGATAAATTTATTGCATTTGTATTATCGCAATATATTGTTGATTTATCGATAACTTTTCCGAAATCCTTAAGCGTTTGTTGCATGTATATCACTTGTGCACATGCTAAGGCCGCTGAAATTTATTCGGCTTCACAAGTGGATAAAGAAACACAGTTTTGCATTTTGCTAAACCATGAAACCAACGATTGTCCAATAAAATGACACGTTCCGCTAGTACTCTTACAATCTATTTTACATCCACCGAAATCCGCGTCGCTATATGTAACAAGTTCAAATGATGATCCTTTAGGGTAAAACAAACCGTAATCCCTAGTACTAGATAGATATCGTAAGATACGTTTAACAGCTCTTTGGTGAGACTCTTTTGGTTTTGCTTGAAATCAGGCACAAAGACACACGCTCATCATAATGTCGGGTCGACTAGCCATCAAATATAGTAAGGAGTCAATCATACTACTATATAATTTTTCACCAAAATCTTTTCCATTATCATCTTTTTCTAAGTGAACACTAGTACTCATTGGTGTTGGTTTGCTTGAAGTTTTATCCATTCCAAAGCGACGTAATAAATTGTTACAATATTTTTCTTGATGTATAAAGATACCATTTTCAAGTTGGTTTATTTGTAATCCTAAAAAGAAATTTAATTCACCCATGTGAGACATTTCAAATTCACTTTTCATAATATTTGAAAATAGAGAACAGAGATTTTCGTTAGTTGAACCCAAAAAAATATCGTCTACGTAAATTTGTACTACTAAGATATCATTATTTTCTCGTTTAATAAAAAAAAGTCGTATCTATTTTACCTATTTTAAACCCAGAAGTAATTAAATGATTTTTAAGACGTTCGTACCAGGCACGAGGGCTTGCTTTAAACCATATAGGCCTTTGTGCAATTTAAAAACATGATCGGGATATTTTTCGTGAACAAATAATGGAGGTTATTCAACATATACGTTTTCTTTAATAAAACCATTTAAAAAAGCACTTTTGACGTCCATTTGAAATAATTTAAAATTGTGATGACTTGAAAAAGCAAGTAATGTACGTATGGCTTCGAGTCTTGCTATTGGAGCAAAAGTTTCATCATAGTCGATACCTTCTTCTTGATTATAGCCTTGAAAGACTAAACGTGCTTTATTCCTAACTATATTTCCGTTTTCATCTACTTTGTTTTTAAATACCCATTTTGTTCCAATAACTGATTGATTTTCTGGTCTTGGTACTAATTCCCAAACATTATTACGTTCAAATTGATTTAATTCTTCTTGCATGGCTATTATCCAAAAATCATCGTTTGAAGCTTCTTTATAATTCTTTGGTTCAAAAGTTGATACAAATGCAATATCACTTATTTGGTTGAGTTGATTTCTAGTTACTCTGGAATTAAGATCCCCAATATTATTATCTTCTGGATGGTCTTTTAGAATTCTAGGGGATGACACTAGGGTATTATTTTGTGCATTTGTCTCATTATTAGATGAGTTTGCTGTATTTGTTATAGGAATAATTTCTTCATCGTCATTAGAATGATTGTTAAAGAAATTTTCATCAAATGAAACATGTAAACTTTCTTAAATTATGTTAGTACGTTTATTATAAATTCTATATGCCTTGCTACGATCCGAATATCCAACAAAGATTCCTTCATCGGCCTTGGGGTCGAATTTTCCTAAATTATCTTTTGTATTTAATATAAAACATTTTGATCTGAAGTTTTAAAGTATGATACTTTAGGTTTTCTTCCAAAAAATATTTCGAAGCAAGTATGTTTAGTCATAGGTCGTATGGTTACTCGATTCAAAACATAGCAAGCCGTAGCAATAGCTTCAGCCCAAAAATGTTTTGGTAAACCACTACTATTTAATAGTGTTTGTGCACATTCTTGTAACGTACGATTTTTCCTTTCTACTACACCATTTTGTTGTAGTGTACGAGGAAAAGAGAAATTATGACTTATACCCTTTTTATTACAAAAATTAGTAAAAAGATCATTTTCGAATTCTCCACCGTGATCACTTCGAATATTCTTAATTTTCAAATCCATTTGAGTTTTAATTCTTTTAGCAAAAATTTTGAACATACCAAAAGTGTCACTTTTATGTTTTAAAAATAAAGTCCATGCATATCTTGAAAAAATCATCAACTATTACGAAAACATATTTGTTGTGATTTATAGATCGTACTTGAGTTGGACCAAATAAATCTAAATGTAATAATTCTAATGGTTGTTTTGTAGAAATATTATTTTTAGATTTAAAAGAGCTTTTCTTTAATTTACCGATTTAACAAGCGTCACATAAATTTTCTACTTTATAATTTATTTTAGGTAAACCTTTAACTAGCTCATATTTTGCTAATTTATTAATATATTAAAATTAATATGACAGAATCGTTTATGCCATAACCATGGATCGTCATGTTTGGCGGTTAAACATAAGTCTGAATTTCGATTTATATTCATATTTAAGACCTAAATATTTTTGTTTCTAAATTCCTCAAAGATAAGTTGTCTGTTATTATCGAAAATATTGCATCTATCTTTTTCGAAATTGATTTGAAAACCTTTATCGCATAATTGACTAATGCTAAGTAGGTTGTGTTTAAAATTTTCTACTAACAAAACATTTGTAATAATAGGAGAGTTAGAAATACCAGAGTTGATGACTTCTCTGATGCTAACGACATATCCTTTTGAGTTATCTCCAAAAGTTATTGTTCCACCATCGGTATATGTTATATTTGATAATATTTTTGCATTTTCGGTCATATGCTTAGAGCATCCACTATCAAGTATCCATTTCTCCTTACTTTTTATTTTGGGTACCTGAAAGATAAAAATGATTTAATTGGTACCCATATACTTTGCTAGGGTCCTAAATGTTAGGAGGAGTAGGTAGCCACACCCAAGAAGGTTTGGTACCTTTATGAATATAATTTTTATTATAGACTACATTATCTAGGAAATTATTAATATGCTATTGTCTAATCAATTTATTATTTGTCTTAGGAATCCAAATTTTTATATTTTTGGTATTCGTATTAGACTTAGGTGACCCTTTAGTCTTTTGATAAATAAAACTATATTTCCTAATATTTTTCCCTTTTTGTTTAGGAATTTTTTAAAATCCTATTCCATTTCTATTTCCTGAAGTTTTTGAAGTTTTGATAAGATTTTCCAAATCTTGTTTTCCTTTATTAAATTTTAAAACATTATTTGTAATTTTATCTAATTTTTCTTTTAATTCAAAATTTTCAATTTTCAATGTTTCTATATTACTTTTTAAGTTGATATTTTCTTTTAACAAGATATCCTTTTTTAGTTTAACTTTTTCAAAATCGATAGATATAGTCTCATATTCAGCCAAACCACTTTTAACTTTTTCTTGAGATAATTCTAGTTCCTCCTCTAAAATAATTTTTTCATCTTTCAACATTCCTATTTCTAGTTCTAATCGATTTATTTTGGCTATGTGTTCTTTATTCAATTTTTTAATTTGTCAAAATTTATCATCTAATTCCATGCTAAGCTCTAATAATTCATCATAGCTAAGTTCAGGACATACCTCATCAGTTTGTGCCATAAAACATACATTAGCTTGTTCTCCGTCACTATCGCTGTTACTATCTGATGATGATGAAGAATCCGAGTCATCCCATGTTACTTTGAAAGCTTTCTTCTTTTTGAAAAATTTGTTCTTTTTATCATTGTTGAGCTTGGGACAATCTTTCTTCATATGTCCAAATTGATCACATTCACAGCATTTGATTGACGTTTGATTTGTTGAACTTAATTTTCCTCCTTTCTGAAATCTGGTCATTTTCCTAAACTTCTTAAATTTGTTGTATTTTTTGGCTAATTTCTTCTTCGTCTAAATCAGAGTCTTCATTTGTTGCTGGAAATGCTATGTTTTTCTTCTTCGAATTTTGTTCTTTTCTTGCCTGCAGATTAGCTTCATAGTACATTAAATTTCCTATCAATTCTTCAACTAAGAGTGTTGAGAGGTCATTAGCTTCTTCGATATCTAATACTTTTCTTTCCCACTCTGGAGTTAAAGAATTGAGTATTCTAGATACTAAGTCAAAATTTGTGAATTTAACTCCTAGTGCCATTAAATCGTGTTGAATAGTTTGGAATCTAGAGTACATGTCCAATATAGATTCATTTTGTTTCATTTTAAATGAAGAAAATTGATTTTGCAAAATTGAGATCTTAGTTTGTTTAACTTTGTTAGTGCCTTCGTGTGTAACTTGTAAGGTACGCCAAATATCATATGCAGTATTACATAACATGACACGTGAAAATTCATTCTTATCTAATGAACAAAATAAAACATTCATAGCTTTGACATTATTAGAAGCTGCGGCTTTTTGTGTATCAGTCCATGTATTCATAGCAGTAGTAGGTGCTTCATATTTATTTTGAGTGGCTGACCAAATTTCTAATCCATTAGCTTCCATAAAATTTCTCATACGTGTTGACCAATATGCATAATTAGAACCATTAAATAGTGGGCGATGTGCTGTGGATTGTCCTTCTTGAAAAATACTTGCCATATTAAAGTGATTCAAATACGTGTTACTGTACTTTGATCAAACCTTGCTCTGATACCAATTGAAAGTCTACGGGGTGGATCGTGTAGTGTATATGCAAGTATATGTGACAAAATATATGATGCAACTAAAGCAATATTAATCTAAGTAAATATAGAATAAGTACAGCAGAATTTTATACTGGTTCGGACCTCCCGTCCTACGTCCAGTCCCGAAGCTCCCCTTCGGAATTCGACTATCAAAAACCCTCGCTTCGCCCGGAGGAATAGGCTTGGTTACAATAAGTTGTTCTTGCCAAATGTGTATTCTAGTATAACACAAATGTTGACTAATTAGCACAATCGCTTCCAATGTATCTCTCAAGAATATTGTCTATGAAGAACTGAGTATATGGAAGAGTGAATACAAGTAAAGATTGCTAGAGTGCATAGATCAAGAATATAGTATAGAATTGGAAAGCGTAAGTATGTAAGGTAAGTTCTTTCTCTTGATTCTTGATGCTATATATAGTTGTAGATAGGTATCTTGAGTAATTATGTCCATTAACAAGTGCTCTACAGTTGCTTCTATTGATGATGAAGAGTTGCAGCGAAGAGAAGCGAAGATGTCCATTCGAATGTGGCAGTTGAAGTTCTTATTTGAAATCCGAGTTTGAATTCAGACGTCTGGTATATGTCTCAGACGTCTGATACCATATATTTTGAATATGGTAGATTTTCAGACGTCTGAGTGCTAATACCAGACGTATGTTTTTGACTGTCTGTTGTTCCAGAGAACTGATTCAGATGTTTGGCTTGTGCACCTAGACGTCTGGTATTGTGCATATCAGTTTAGTGCTCTTGTTCCTATGCTTCTTTGTTCCTATCGACTTGTAGTCTCTTGTAGTTTCCTTTGGGCCTCTTTCTTATCTTTCTAGTGATGTTGTTCTAGCAAGTAACTGTATATATAAATATATATATATATATATTTGATTTCTGTTGTATAGTTGTTGTCATCGAAACCATTGATTGGATTTCCTAACATGGATAACCTTGGGTAAAAATGGAGAAGTACCAAAAATTCCTAAGTAGAAATTACTAAGGAGCGAATAGCAACCACTTTCGTGGCGTCTTACCTTACCATCTAGAAGATGAAGTGATTAGGTATACCACTGGATGATTTAAGGCAGTACGAATGTGCATTAAGGATTACATAGGGTTACAAAATCGTGGATGCGTACTTATGCTCAAGTTATTTAAAGTGGTGCAAGTTGACATCATTTGAGTTGGTAGCAAGGATTGCGGAGGGTTACCGATGTACATGCAATTGGATTGAGGATTTCTGTCATTGGTAAAGGTTGATGAGGCAGTCAAAAGGATCGTATGGTTAGAAGAACTTAAAATGGAGGATTCGATTCATAGAAGGACAAGGACTGCACCAAATAGGCAGAAAGTATATACTGATAGAAGACACAAGGAGTTATACTCCACGATGATGACATGGTCCATGTGAACATCTTGCTGCTTAGATAGGTATCGAGTTGGTAGTTCAGAAAAGTTAGCACCGAGCGTGTAGGGCCTACTTTGAGTTTGGATAGAGTAGGGAAGTTAACCTACGGGCAGAGCTTCCTGGAGAGTTGGCGAGATTTCACAATGTTTATTTGGTGTCACACTCGCAGAAGTAGTTATGCGATGCAGTTACCGTGATCAAGCTGTGTCAGGATAGATGAGTCCTTTATTCACCATGCATCTACGCATATTTTTGGGCATGTGACAAATTGACTCTATAATGAAATAATTAAACCAGTTAGAGTCTAGTAGGGAGACAATCCAGTTGAGAATACATAGGAACTTGAGGAGAAAGTCCAAGCTACCCATTCCGAACTCTTTTCTGGTAAAGTTAGTTTTAGTTAAAAAGGTATATATTTCTTTTGTATTTAGGTTCTACCTTAGGTAGAGACCGTTGGATGGTAGGAATGGTTGCAAATGTGTCATTAGGACATGTTATGGATGATGGATGAAAGTTAATGTATTCTTTGGATTGTTTATTTTACAAATTTAGGATAGTCTATCCTCTAAGTAGTACACACACTCACATGATCACTTTTTTTTATTGTTTATCTTGTTGGATATTATGCATGTGGATTCTTATTTATTGTTTATCTTGTTGAGTATTATGCATATGGATATTGTATATGGATTGAATGGTTATGCATACATGTAGAATTACAAGTATATTTACTTAGGATGTTGCATACATTTTGAATTCATGGCCTGAGCATTTGCATGACCAAAGGTCGACTAGATCAGAAGACCACCTACTCTTTGCCTTACTATAGGTTTACGTGCATTTCACGCTTGCATGTATACACACACACACACGCACACATATACATACTGCATTATAAAATTTCCAAGAATAATGATTGCCCGTTGATGATGGACGGATAAATGGTTGTAGCAATTGATTGTTGTGCGTATAAGTTTTATTTTTCCACCCTTGGAGATTTCTAGGATGAAATCCTTTTAAGGGGGAAGAATGTAATACCTCGAAAATTTAACGGAATATTTAATACGAAGATTAAATTTAAATAAAATAATGGCTAAAATAAAATTTTCACATACGTTTGAATTTGGCTACAAAACTTGCACCATTGCGTTTGTAGAATACAATAGCCTATGATTTTTGTTTGATGATAATAAACATATATATATTCGTTTAAATGTATTTGTTGTTGTACTATTTTATTTTTCATATAATTAAATAAATATTTGTTGAATAAAATAAATAACTCAGAATTCATATTTAAACAAATATTTTATTACAAATTCAAATAGTACAAATTTGAGCTCTCACTACATTTACACATTTTCAACTACAATACAATTTCGATTGCAACACATTTTCACTTTACAGTTTTTCATACATAATTCATCTCACTACATATTCACTCTCACTCGTATTTGATCTTCAACTCTGTTCCAGCCTGTATCCAGCATTTGAACTATCTGCAAAATAATCACCGACGCAATAAAATTGAAAAAGAAAATATTTTTGCAGTGCTCAATAAAGTGTGTGTTTTGAAAATATTATTTGCCTCAGTTATTTGGGTTGTTTGTCATCATTTATTTTTAATTCATCTTACACGAACAACTTATTACATGCACCTATGTTCATAGTGAAGAATAAATCGGCTTCTTTTAATAATGCTTTTGTTGAAGGTCAGTCCATAGTTAGATCACCAATGTTCAATGTTGAATATGCTTATTGGAAAAATAGAATGAAAATTTTTCTGAAAACCATAGATGCATGGAATATTATTGAAACAGGATATAGGACACCAACAATAATGGTAGATAATCAAGAATTTGAAAAACCTATGGATCGATGGACATATCTTGAAAATAAACTGTAAAATGCTAATGTTAAAGCTATGAATTCTATTATTTGTTCATTGGATCAAATTGAATTTAATCGTGTCTCACATTGTCTAACTGCACAGGAAATTTGGCACACGCTTGAAGTGACTCATGAAGGAACCTCCCAAGTTAAAGAATCTCGCCTTGCCATACTTAGTAGCGAGTACAAGAACTTCACAATGGTAAAGGATGAAAGTGTCAAAGAAATGTATGGACGACTTTCTAATATTGTATAAAATCAAAATCCTTAGGAAGACCATACACAGAGCTGGAAATAGTTCGAAAAATCCTCATAATTCTTCCACAAAATTTTGAAGCAAAAGTGACTGCCATTCACGAATCAAAGGATTCGAAACAAGTTAAAGTTGAAGAACTCATCGGAAACCTTACCACTTATGAGCTAGAAATCAAATTCAAGGAAGAACGTAAAGGAGGTGAAACGCGAAAGAAATCAATAGCTCTCAAAGGAACAACAGAAAGTGAAGACGATGATGATGAAGGAGCAGCTGAACTGGCACTGATAATAAAGAGATTCAAAAGGTGGAACCGCAAACATGGAAATCCTGCCCTAAATCAATAGCTGAAGAACAGAATCGTCAAAGTTCTAGACAACTCAGAAGAGCAGGAGATCATTTGTCACAAGTGCAATAAACCTGGTCATATCAAGCCAAATTGTCCTCAAAATCAGTTTAGCAAAGGAAAGAAACCGAAAAGGAGAAGCTTTGCAGCAACTTGGGATGAAAGTGAGGAAAATGATAAAAGCACTGGCAGTGAGAGTGAAAGAGCAAATCAGTGTCTTTTAGAAGAATTAAGTGACAACGATGATGACGAGCCAAGCGAGGTATCAAAACTTACTCACTCTCAATTACTTATATATTTTCATGAAATAAATGGTTGTTTTGAAAGACTTAAGGAGAAGTGTTGTGTGCATTTCCACCACGACCGAACCAAGAAGAAGGAAGCAATACCAAACTCCATCTCCATACCTCTACCGAACCATACCCCGCATCTACCACCGATCCAGGAGAAGGAGACCACCGGTCCAACTCCGTCTCCATACCTCTACCGAACCAAGCCTCACCTCCCACAACTACCGGTCCAGGCCACCTCCTACCGGACCAGTTCATCACCGAATGAAGCATCTCCAACCATTACCGGACCAGCCACCTTCTCGAACCACCGGACCAAGCTACGTCCTCACCACCGAACCAACCTGTCTCCAGGGCGCTACCGAATCAAAGCATTGCAGAACCAGAATCACCAATTCAGATTGCCTCAGCCCGGGCCCGCCAGTAGCTATATACTTCCAAGACCCCTACCCACATCCTCACTCTATAAATAGAGGGGCAGGGGTACAACAATGGTAGACAAGTTTGAGAGCTCAAGCACGGAGAGAACTTTCAAACAACTTTCTTTTACTTGTATCAAAGCTTTGTACTTGTAATCAAAATAAGAGAAGAGAAATAACATATAAAGTGGACGTAGGCACATTCTGGCTGAACCACTATAAATCTGCGTGTCTTTTTTACAGTTTAGCCCCTGTTTTTCATATATTCACATAAATCACCCAAATCACTAAGAACAACATAAGATCTACTAAATCATACAACTTTGAGGTGTTTGTCCATTTTTTGTGCAAACATTTTTGGTGCTTTCACTGATAACTAGAAGCTCGAAGCTTCAGCTTCATCCACTTAAACGAGTTTTCCTAACAGCATCGTCCGCCACTTGGAAAACATGCCTCCCAAACAGAGAAAAGATGTTAACAAAGGAAAAAACATCGCATCCAGCAGTCTTCCAGATCCAGCTTTCACGAATCAAGTAAATCGTCCTCCTCCAGCAACAGTAACAAATGAAGAACAGGCTAACCCAACTACTCCTGCCACAGAACAGCCTGCAGCAATTACTAGAGCAGATCTGGACAGAGTTGTGGTTGAAGTAACTAACCGCTTCACGTCCCAACAGGAAGCCTTGGTGGACCATCTCATGTCACGCTTAAGGGACGCTGAAGAATCCAACCGCAACACTGAATCATGGGGCGAGTCCCAGTCAGGAGGATCTCAAAGACAACAAAGATCTTCCTTCTTCGAAGGAGCTAACGGCAGAAGTAGCCATGGTAGGAGCCGAGACCGAGCACAGCCCGAAGTTAGGCCCGAGGAAACGTTTGGTACCGAACCCAACGGGGGAGGTACCGGGCGAAGGTCAACTGTAGCTGAGCCTGTATGCTGCCTAACCACAGAAACGCCAGTGAACGGGGCCGAGCTAGAGTCCAGCCCGAAGTTGGACCCGAGGAAGTGCTTAGATCAGAACCCAGCAGGGGGAGAACGAGGCAAGGGCTAACTGTAGCTGACCTGAGCATGCTCCCAGAAGATCAAAGGCAGCCTCTGGAAAATATGAGGAATGATAGACGATACCATCCCTACAGGTCATCTGGACGGAATCAATCCCACAGAATAGAACCAAACTCATTTCTATCTGCTCCAAGTTATGATGAAAGGATGGCACGCTTATTCAGAGAGTGTGTCCAACGGGAACAAAGAGATCGAGGGATAGGCGTTAGGGTATCCAGCCCTTTCGCCCGCAATATCGAAATTGCTATCACCCCCCGAGAATGGAAGATGCCAACAATGGAACCCTACAAAAGAACCTCCGATCCCGTTGTCCACTTACAGAGGTACACGCAGCATATGCTCATGAGTGGAACGACAGAGGGAGTACTGTGCAAATGCTTTCCGCTCTTCTTAGCAGATCTTGCTACCTCCTGGTTCTGTCATCTACCCCAAGGCTCCATCAGCTCGTGGGAAATGTTGAAAGAAAAATTTATCAGTCAGTTCCGCATTCATGTGGAGCAACCTAAGGACGCTAATTCCTTATCCAACGTCAAACAGAAACCTGGAGAAAAGCTGCAGCAATACCTAACCAAATTCAACGCCGTAGCAGCCGCAGTCCGAGATGCCGATGAAAAGCTTATCCTAATGGCCCTCTGCAGTGGTGTGCATCCGGACACTAAATTTGCTAGAAGGTTGACAAAAGAAAAACCAGCTACTTTACCCGATTTCTTCCATGAAGCCGGGAAATACATGAGGCTTGAGGATGCTGCCGTTGAAGGGCAGTCAGGACAGCAAAATAAGACTACCCATGGCAACGCCCCTGCTGTGGCAAGGGACGTTCGAAGAAATGATTCCAGAGACAATGTTGGGGGAAAGAAGGGAGAAAAGCGCCTATATCGGCCAGGACCAAGATTCGACACTTACACCCCTTTGAACGAGACCGTCGAAAATATCTTCCTTGCCACCCAAGGCGAAGTTAGATACAAACGCCCACCATACAAGAAAGAATCAGATAATGCACAAAAGTCTGGAAAATTCTGCCGCTTCCACGAATCTCACGGGAATGATACCAACGAATGCCATCATCTCCGAGATCTGATTGAGGAACACATCAGAAGAAAGAAACTGGAACGTTATGTAAAAGGTCAGGACAGGACCCCAGCTCCTACCAATGAAAACCCAAGGCTACCCTCACCGGGGGCCGACAGAGGAAACCGCAACGCTAGCAGCTCTAGCTAAGAAAAGATAGTGGTCCATACCATCTCAGGAGGACCACACATCGCAGACAGAAGCTGGAAAGAGATGGAAAGATACGGAAAGTCGCTTAGAGACAATAAAGACTATGTCAATTCGGTTATAGAAGAACGCCACCCGAAGCGGAAAGAAAGTAATGACATCACGTTCGGTCAACGTGACCTAGAAGGAAGGCAGTACCCTCACATGGATCCCATGGTCATCTCTGCCCGACTTGGTCCCGCCGAAGTATACCGAATCCTGGTAGACACTGGAAGCTCGGTAAACATCCTGTTCAAACACGCATTCGACAAAATGAAGCTATCAATGAAGGATGTATCCCCCTGCGATAAACCACTGCACGGCTTCACTGGAGTTGCGAAGATGCCCCTCGGGCAACTGGACCTTTTTGTTGAAATTGGAAGCCATCCCCGCTCTGCTGTACGGAAACAAACGTTTGTGCTAATAGAAAACCAGTCGGCCTACAACGCCTTCTTAGGAAGGCGATCCTTGTCTGACTTCCAAATTGTCTTAGCCCCATGGTGCCTAAAAATGAAATTCCCAACAGACAATGGTGTGGGGGAAGTGGAAGGAGACCAGGACGTTGCTCGAGACTGCTATGTAACTGAACTTCGCAACAACCACAGGAAGGATAAAGGGAAGGGTGTAGAGATTGCCCTCTGCACAAAAAGCCTAGAAGCATAGCAATTAAAGAAAGCCCCTCCTCTTCGATATACCAGCGACCCTTTCAATGAATTAGACCCTAGGGACAAAGAGGAGGAGGCCACCGCTGAGCCTGTAGAGGCTATCGAGTTTATAGCTGTAGACAAGCACGACTCAAGTAGACTATTGAAAATTGGGTCCCAACTAAAAGCCGAATTGAAGGAACAACTCATCGATTTTCTCCTCCACAACTTGGACGTATTCGCATGGTCACACGCTGACATGACTGGAATCTCCCCCGACATAGCCTGCCACGTATTAAACATTGATCCTACCAAGGCGCCTGTAAAGCAAAAAAAGAGAAGTATGGGGGCAGAGCGATCAGCAGCCCTCGATGAAGAAGTAAAGAATCTACTCGCCAATGACTTCATACGAGAAGCTGTTTACCCGGAATGGATCGCCAACCCGGTGCTGGTAAAAAAGGCTAATGGGAAGTGGCGAACCTGCATTGACTTTTCCAACCTAAACGACGCCTGCCCAAAGGATTGCTTCCCACTTCCCAGAATCGACCAACTTGTAGACAGCACAGCCGGGCACGAACTCCTATCTTTTATGGATGCATACTCAGGATATAACCAAATTCCTATGCATGCTCCCGACCAAGACCACACTAGTTTCATCACTGATCGAGGTTTATACTGCTATAAGGTGATGCCTTTCGGACTTAAAAATGCAGGAGCCACCTACCAGCGCCTCGTCAACAAGATATTTGCGGGGCTGATAGGACAAACTATGGAAGTATATGTGGATGACATGCTGGTAAAGTCAAGGAAAGCCAAAGATCACGTAAGCCACCTAGGCAAGATGTTTCAAGTACTTCGACAATATGGAATGAAGTTGAATCCGCAGAAATGCTCCTTCGGAGTGTCATCTGGGAAGTTCTTAGGATTCATCGTTCATGCCAGAGGGATAGAAGCAAACCCTGGACAAGTCCGAGCGCTAAGGGATATCAAGATACCTTCCACCCGAAAGGAAATGCAAAGCCTAAATGGAAAAGTGGCCGCCCTAAGCCGATTCATCTCCAAGGCAACGGACAAGTGCGTCCCTTTTTTCGAAGCTCTAAAGAAAGATAAAGGAAAGTTCGAATGGACGGACGAATGCTTAACCGCTTTCCTTAACCTAATCGAACACCTCCAGAAACCATCAGTACTCTCGACTCCAAGCGAAGGCGAAGAATTATACCTATACCTTGCTGTGTCATCTCACGCTCTAAGCGCTGCCTTGGTAAGAGAAGACAACCGCACGCAATGACCAGTTTACTTCGTCAGCAAAAGGTTTACTGGGGCAGAAGTCAGATATCCTAAACTTGAGAAGTTAGCATACTGTTTACTAATCACATCACGGAAATTGCGTCACTACTTCCAGTCCCATTCCATCAAAGTTCTGACCGATCAACCGCTGAGGCAGGTACTCCATCGTCCCGACACTTCTGGGCGATTACTTAAGTGGTGCATTGAACTGAGTCAGTATGATATCACCTATCACCCTCGCACCGCCATCAAGGGACATGCCATGGCTGATTTCATTGCAGAGTTCACTACCAACGAAGATCAGGAGCGACTGGAAATAACAGAAGATGTCAAGTGGAATCTCTTTGTGGATGGGGCATCAAACGAACAAGGCTCGGGGGCAGGTGTGGTAATAATCACTCCCAGGGGAAATAAACTGCACTATGCTATAAGGTTGGAGTTCGCTGCCACCAACAACGATGCAGAATATGAAGCAGTGATAGCTGGACTAGAAATTGCCATAGAAATCGGGGCCAATTCTTTGTGTCTTCACAGCGATTCTCAACTTATTGTTAATCAAATACTAGGAGAATTCCAAGCTCGAGAAGAACGACTCATAGCATATCTAAAGAAGACCAAGTTACTTCTCAGCCGATTGGACCACTACTTAGTCAAACATATCCCTCGGGAGGAGAACCGAGAGGCCGACGAATTAGCAAAGCAAGTGTGAGAGACATCGCCATCTTCGGGGCAGTAACCATCTCAAAGCAACTGGCCCCAAGTTTTGAGCAAGTAAATCTGATAGCTGCAACCGAAGAAGCAACTTGGATGACTCCCATCCGAGACTACCTACAAAGTGGCACTCTACCCAACGGGCGTAACAAAGTCAAGAAAATCTTGAGGAAAGCATCCCGCTACACAATACAAGAAGACATCCTCTATCGACGCAGATTCTCTAACCCGTTATTAAGGTGTGTCGCCGGGAGAGAAGCCAAGGAAATCTTATCCAACATCCATCAGGGGAGCTGCGGAGATCACACCGGAGGGCAAACATTAGCAAAAAAGATACTCCGATACGGATATTTCTGGCCCACCTTAAGCAAGGATGCCTTAGATTTCGTCAAGAAGTGTGACAGATGCCAGAAATTTGCTAAGATTCCACGGCTACCAACAACTGAGATTACTCAAATGACCAGCCCTTGGCCCTTCGTAATATGGGGAATTGACTTAATCGGTGAGCTACCGATGGGCCGAGGCGGGGCCAAATATGCTATAGTGGCAGTTGATTACTTCACCAAATGGGTGGAAGCGGAACCACTGAATAAAGTATCTTCAGCAAAAGTTATTAACTTCTTAATCAAAAATGTTCTATGCAGGTACGGAGTCCCACTCAAAATCATATCAGACAATGGACTTCAGTTTGACAGCGAAGAATTCGCCAACTGGTGCCAAGAACACGGAATTCATAAAAGCTTCTCATCCGTAGCATATCCCCAGGCAAACGGACAAGTCGAAGCAGTCAACAAAATTCTGAAAACTCTGATCAAAAAGAAGCTCGAAAAGTCAAAAGGCGCTTGGGTGGATGAACTCCCTACGGCACTGTGGGCCTACCGCACATCTTTCAGAACATCAACAGGGCACACTCCTTTCTCTTTGGCATACGGATCGGAGGCTATGCTCCCAGTTGAAACCATTGTGCCTTCCCACCGTAGGATCCACTATAACCCGGAAGAGAATGAAGAGCTCCTCCACATGTCTTTGGATCTAGTTGAGGAGAGAAGAAACGATGCAGTCCTTAAAACAGCAGCCCACAAGCAGAAAGTGGCAGCGCAATACAACTCCAAAGTCAAGCATCGTACCTTACAAGAAGGGGATCTTGTCCTCAAGCGAATCTTCCCTCGCCCCGGAGCACTAGACCCAATCTGGGATGGACCATATGTAATTCATAAAGATCTCCACAACGGAGCCTATATTTTGTCAAAAGTGGACGGAGAGGTGTTCCAGAGGGCATGGAACATCCAACACCTCCGTCGATACTTTTCTTAACTTGTATTGCCCATATGAAGTGAATTAACAAAGAGAATCAGTGGACGTAGGCCTTTTCATGCCGAACCACTTTAAAAAACTTTGTCTCTTTTTTAACTTGTTCCTTTATATCTTGGCTACTTGTTAACTTTATCCTTTTCTGTTGAACAAAATCCTATGCGCATAACATTTCCACTCAAAGCACTCCACGGCGCAACTTCGCCTGGGCAAAACCTAACAGGTACTATGCGAATCTATGCCCTCGCCAATGAGACACTTTCGCTCCAGCATCCCTCTGCTGTGGGTTAACTCATTGCTCGCGACGGCCCTTAAAGCCAACTGTAATGAGCCGATTATAAGCCACCGAGAAGGCCGACTATAGCCGAGGCAGCTCATTACGACGTTAGGCTCGCCGGCAACTGTGAACCGACTATAAGCCCAACATAAGGTGTGGCCAGCCAGGGGCAGTTCACAGTTGACGATCGGCACCCACGCTAGCCGGCCACAGTAAATCGAATAATACCCACGATTACGGGCCATAATGGCCCGGGTAGTTACTGTGCGCGATCTCGGCTCCGATGTGTCTTAAGTGCGGCTGTGGTAAAAAAGAATTAACTCCCCACGGAGGCGTAAGATGGGTGACAAATGTCTCCAAGACCCACAGCTAGGGAAAGTGACTACAAAACCCGTTTGCCACGAACTTAAGCACATCGAAGGCCTTCCGTGATTGGAAGTTTTACTATTTCACATATTTCAATTTTACTTAAAAAGCTTTCCTCCTATCCTCTATAACAATCCATAAAGTACAGGATACAGAATAGGAGATACTCGCCAATGGATGCAGGGATTCACAATCGGATGGAAGGGCATTCAATTGCTTTCCATGCTCGGTCATACAAGATATTCGAAACGACCATCTACAAACAGAACATGAAAGGCGGTATTTTCTTCCTTTATGTACAAATACATGGCTATAATTTGTTCACACCACACACTAATATTACAAGTCATGAAATTATGTTTTAAAACCAGAACCTGACATCAAACACAATTCAATTATAAGAATATGCATAGCTATATTTCTCATACAACATGTCAAAATAGCAACAAAACATTCGGAAGACGACAAAATCAGCTTAAGTTAAAGAATTACACATCAAGAATAGAGCTGTTTATTACAAGCAGTAAAAGAATTACAACTTAAAAGTTACTCTACCGTTTTAAGACTAACGTATACGGCCATGTCAAGCCTACAAAAAGAATTTTCCAGGTCTGATCAAGGGGCCGGCTGCATTGGAGTTTTATCCTTGTCCTGTTGACCACCTGTCCAGTCAGAGAAAGGATTCATTAGTGATAAGCAACCAAAGTTAATGGAGAGACTAAAAAGGAAGACTTACCAGCACCTGCTTCTTGACTATCCTGGTCGTCATCCTCTACTTGCACACCAACCTCCTCTGCAGCAAGCAACCGCATACCCTCCTTCACCGCCACCTTCTCCTCCTTGGTAAACTGGGCAGTGACCACATCCATGCTGAAGGCCACACCACCCTCTTTATCCGCATCCGCCTTAACTTCCTCCAGAGCCCGAAGATAAATCTTAGCCATGACCCTAGGATAGTCATCCATCCAGGATAGGTTGCCCTGCTTCCAAGTTCGGAAGTACATGTCCTGAAGCATTTCATCCATCATCCCCTCATTCTCCTCGAACTCCCTCATCCGGGCCTCGGAAGCCGACAACCTTCCAATAGCAGTTTCTCTCTCCAAGCGGTATCTCGAGCAGTCAGCCAGAAAGGATTTCTGCATCGCCTCCATCTCCTCCTTCAGCCTAACCTGAGCGAGCTCTGCGGCTTCAAGCTTCCCCGACAGCTCCTCTACCCGCTCAAGATCCGCCCTCCGAACCTCATCCACTGTCGAGATGGCCATATTTATCTGTTCCTTGCAGGCGGCCTCCATCTTCCGCAGTTCCTCCTTACTAGCCTCCTCCATAGCCTTCCTCAATCGCCCGGAGGCAGCCTCATGCTGAGAAATCTGAATGGCCTGGTCAGCGAGCTGTTTGGCCTGGTCCGAAACCATCAATATTAGTCGGATGTTGGCACTCCCAATCTCCTCTCCAGCCTTAACCAGCCGGGCATGATGCCCCATCAGCTTCCTAGTCTCCTCCGCCACCCGATCAATACTAGCCTTGGCCTCGTCTCCCATGGTAACTATCCGAGTGGTAAGTAGATCAAGATCTAAGGACTTAGCCTCATCAAGCACCCGTACCATGGGATTGCGGGGAAGAAGGTGCTCACCAGTAACCTCGTCAAAGATGATGTCGTGGGAACTTGGATCCAGATCAGGATGACCCGCAAATGGGTTACGAGCCAAGTCAGGACGGTCGATATGAGTAACAGAAGGGTTTCCGGACGGGTGCGGAGAAGGTGCGAACTCGCTGTCCTCCTCCGTGATATCATGAAGAGGCTGAGCTAGGAGCTGAGGACCAGGTGAAGGTTCGGATAAAGGACGACTCCTCTTTCTTTGCTGAATACCCTCTTCGATAACCCCGAGAAGAGGACGGTAGCCGACTACATCCCCGGAGCGGTGGGTCGAAGGCTTCGGCTTGCCAGAAGTTTTGGAAAGCTTGTACTGTTCAAGCCTGTGCCGAAGATCTGAGGCCTTGGCCGTTTTACCTGCTCCTGATATGAAGAAAAAGTGTCACAAGCATATATTGATCTATAATTCGAGAAAACATGGCAAATTAAAAGGTAATAAAAAAAGAAACACATTTGTGGTTGTACAAACCCTGGGGAGGAGTAGGATACTGCAATAAGTCCTGGATTTCATTCCAGGACGGGAGCGGGTCATAAAATATTCCTAAGTCCCTATCATAAATGGAGCCGCGGGAATCAAAAGTTCACCTTGAGTCGTCGGAGCCACCTTGGCTGGGATGGTCTGAGAAGACTCACTTGCACCGGTCCCGGCCTTGTCCGCTTTCCCAGTTTTCTCTACCAAAGCCAGATCTTCGTCCAGCCCCTCGAAAGCCTGGTGGAACGCATCGTCCGTCAACTCCTGAATCTCGCCCGCTTGCCCAGGAAGCAAGGCCCCGATGCCATCGCCACCTTTATCACCTTCCCGACCATCTCCACCCTCACCTCTTTCCTCCTCTATGTCTTCCTCCTCCTGGGTAAGTGGACAATTGCTGGGGGAGGGACCGTCCGACTTCTTGAGTTTCTTACCTCCGACGGCTGGAGGTTTCGTGAAAGTTTTCCTCTTGCTACTCTCTACCGTAACACCTTCCTTGGTCTGAGCAGCCGCCCTCTCCTCCGCCGTTTCCCTCAGCTTAACTACTGACTGCTGTGGAAGGATTAAGTTATACTCCAGAAGGATCGCATTTCTGATCAAGAAGGCAGATGATCTATATTTCCCGAGAATAGCTTCTATCTCAGCCGCCGTCTGAACCAGGCGGTGAGTCTCCACAATCGCAAAGCCACCTGTCGCTAGCAAAAATGAGAAAGTATGAGAAGAAGCATCGCAATCGGGATGGAAATTATAAGTAAAAGCATCAAGTTACATCCAGAAGTAAAGCGCCGAATTGAAACGGAGTCGTCCCTGACAAAGAACCACTCCTTCTTGAACATGCTGAATTTAGAATACAGATCCAAGACCGGCTTAAAGGTCACGGCTGACTCCAAGCTAATGTATGGGGACCCCTTCTTATAGCCCCTCAGATTATACAAGTATCGGATCTCCCGGTTAGAAGGAGCACGACCATACTTCCTCTGGAAAATGACGAAGAGGCTCACCAGTATAGCATAGGAGTTGGGTTGAAGCTGGAATGGGGCAACCTTGAGATATGTGAGGAAGCTGGTTACCCAAGCATGAAGAGGCGGAATGGCACCACACATGCAGTGGTATCTGCTGTAAGCAAAGTACCCTTCAGGAGGGTCGTATGGCATAACATCTCTCCCTGGCAACAGCATTCGCGCCCTATCAATTCCGAAAGAACGAGAGATGACATCAAGCTGCTCTTCCTTAAGGGAGCTAGGAAAGCAATCGGGCGGGGAGTTTAGAAGTTTCTGAGGGCCGTACCCGTCCACTAGCGATCTCGGGGTTGGTCCGTGACGTTCTTGATTCGGCTGAGCTGGGGGCACGGCAGAGGAACCTCCTTCGCCCCTGGATTTCTTTTTGTCTGATCGAGTTTCCGCTTTACGAGACATTATCTGCAAACACAGAAAGTACATCATTAAAATGCATGAATTATGTAACCTAGAACTTCACTGATAATACAAGTATAAAAGCTCATCCGATATTAGATTCATTTGGTACTTAGAAACCATCGGTTCCATTCGGAAAATCAAAAAACATATGTCCCATTCGGCATTCCGAATACGAAGACTTATTTGGCTATCACGCTCTCACATGTTCATTCGGTAGAGCAGGGCCCCGAGCTCGTTCGGTAAAACACAACTTTCATGTCCATTCGGTGGTGAAGAAAAAAGGCCCATTCGGTAATCAGCATCACCAGTGCCATTCGGCACTCACACTCCCAATATCATTAGGTAGTTAAAAAAAAAATCTCTCACCTGGTTCTGCTAAATTATTTGGACCGGCTAGGTTACTTGGCTCGGCAAACCTGAGTTCGATTCGGCAAGGAAAAACAGACTGATTCGGCAGATAAAAAACGGAGGCCCTAGCCCTCTACTTATAGATGAAGGCGGGCTACCGAACCGATTGGCTCGGTAATGAAAACCGGATAAAAAGTCCCCCAAGCTCAAAGCAAAGCATGCCATGCGCACGCACATGCCCTACTTTGGGGGGCAAGTGTTGTGTGCATTTCCACCACGACCGAACCAAGAAGAAGGAAGCAATACCAAACTCCATCTCCATACCTCTACCGAACCATACCCCGCATCTACCACCGATCCAGGAGAAGGAGACCACCGGTCCAACTCCGTCTCCATACCTCTACCAAACCAAGCCTCACCTCCCACAACTACTGGTCCAGGCCACCTCCTACCGGACCAGTTCATCACCGAATGAAGCATCTCCAACCATTACCGGACCAGCCACCTTCTCCAACCACCAGACCAAGCTACGTCCTCACCACCGGACCAAGCTACGTCCTCACCACCGAACCAACCTGTCTCTAGGGCGCTACCGAATCAAAGCATTGTAGAACCAGAATCACCAATTCAGATTGCCTCAGCCCGAGCCCGCCAGTAGCTATATACTTCCAAGACCCCTACCCACATCCTCACTGTATAAATAGAGGGGCAGGGGTACAACAATGGCAGACAAGTTTGAGAGCTCAAGCATGGAGAGAACTTTCAAACAACTTTCTTTTACTTGTATCAAAGCTTTGTACTTGTAATCAAAATAAGAGAAGAGAAATAACATATAAAGTGGACGTAGGCACATTCTGGCTGAACCACTATAAATCTGCGTGTCTTTTTTATAGTTTAGCCCCTGTTTTTCATATATTCGCATAAATCACCCAAATCACTAAGAACAACATAAGATCTACTAAATCATACAACTTTGAGGTGTTTGTCCATTTTTTGTGCAAACAAGAAGTATGCTAAACTTGAATCATAAAAAGATAGTTTGATAGAACTAAATATGTAGCTTAATCAAATGGTTCGAAACTATAGAAATAAGAGCCCTAAGTGTGATAAGTGTCCATCATTAGAAGAGGAAATAAAAAAAATCAGAAACTACAATTAAATCGCTTGAAAATGAAATTCTGATTTTTAAAGAAAGTGAAAACACTAGGAGAGAAAATTCTATTAAAAAGTGCACTTTGTTATTGAATGAAAATGAATCTCTCAAAACACAAGTCCAACAGTTGTCTACAACTTTAGGAAAATTCTCCTAAGGGGAAAAATCACTAAATATGCTATTAGGGAAACAAACTGTTAATACTAGACAAGGACTTGGGTATACTCAATTTGAAAAAGTTAGAAGTGAAACTAATCATGTCAATTCCAAGTGCACGATTTATGGAAAAATTGGACACAATCACAACAATTGCCGGTATAGACCCAAACACAAGAAAACCATACCAATTTGGGTTCCTAAAGGCACGAATGTAAAATCCCTTAAAATCAAACAAATCTGGGTGCCAAAGGAACTAACATAGATTGTCTTGGTTCTACACAAACTTATTTTTCAAAATCTTCTGACACTAACATCATGGACCAATAAAAACAAATAGGTCACAAAAATCTTTTCTCGTGTAGGTGTGTTGGCAGGCTAAGGAACAACAAGAGTGGTACCTGGATTCTGGCTATTCCAAACACATGATGGGCGACAAATCAAAGTTCCTTAGCCTAGAGAAGTACAAAGGTGGCAGAGTCACAATGGGCAACAACGATAAATGTAAAATTATCGGTAAAGGTAAAGTAGGTAATGGCACATTTACCTTAAACGGTGTATTGAAAATCTGCACTATAATCTAATTTCAATCAGCCAGTTTTGTGATAAGGGAATGAATGTTGTTTTTGATTCTGGTTTCTGCAAAATTGTTGATCAATCATCAAAAGAAACATTATATGCACACTCCATGGTTTGGTTTATGGTATCTAACTAATGATAACTTTGAGTTAAAGGGGTATTCAGATGCAAACCATGCTAGTGGTCTAGTTGATAGAAAAAGTACTAGTGGAACATGTTTTATGTTGGGTCATTCATTGGTTGCATCGCATTTCCAAAGAAAATATCTGCATAAATTTCATTTCAACTGATTTTCAATTAGCAGACATTTTTACAAAACCCCTTCTAGAAAATAGTTTTTGTCGACTTCATCTCAGATTAGGCATTTTAGAAATTAGATTTTATATTTTTGAATTTGATCTTAAATGCATATGTTAACTAATATGATTCCTTACTGATTATTGAAAAGAAAAATAGTGACTGGAAAAAAGTGATGAGTGTTGATATTAATCATACATTATGACTTGAGACAGTATATTTAGTAAATTTCTTTAAAAATTTAAACAAAATTTGTAATAACTTTGGTTGGTAAAAATTCCATGACCATCTCTATTTCTATCATATTTCTATGAATATCACTCGTCAAAATCCAATATAGTATGTCAAAATGTGGTATTTAAACAGGAAATTATTCATTTTTTTTAATTAGCAATAAAATCAGAAAATAAATTCCAAAAGTACTCACTCTCATTAAAAAGTCCTCACTGTTATACGTGAGTAAACTACTTGGAATCTTTGATTATGTGCTTTCATGCTTATTTAAGTCCTCACGGTTATGCATGTATGAAACACATATCAAAATTGATTATTAAATAAGCGAGTTGATTCTAATCCCATTTAAAAGTTTTCACGGTTATGCGTGGTTAGAAGATGCTTGAAATTCATTTTTTAATAAAAATTAGGAATACTACTAATCTCATTTAAAAGTCCTTACGGTTATGCATGGTTAGTAAGTATTCAAATTCCTGTCATAAATATACCACAAATAGACACAACTATATGGTTTTCTATGCCGAAATCACCCCTATCACTCTAAAATGGAATACATGCCCAGCCGAGTATTTATGATTTTTGTTTGATTTTTTATTGAAATTTAATATTTATATTCGATTAGGTATTAATGTTGTATTAATGTCTATCACTTTATCTCTATTTTCTAACACTATTACTCTTTTTCTGATGACAAAAAGGGGAGAGAAGTTTAGATTTTGGCAAATAAGGCATATTCTCATCTAGGATCATTTTGCACTTGCTTCTTATTTGCATATTTTATTTTTATTTTCATGCATATGTGAAGGGAGAGCTTTGTTGTAGGGGGAGTATTCAAATAGAGGGAGCTCATGGAATTTATCAAGACCAAATACATTTAATAAAGTCAAAATCTTAATATATGTTTGTTATCATCAAAAGGGTGAGATTGTAGAATACAATAGCCTATGATTTTTGTTTGATGATAATAAACATATATATATATATATTCATTTAAATGTATTTGTTGCTGTACTATTTTATTTTTCACATAATGAAACAAATATTTTATTACAAATTCAAATAGTACAAATTTGAGCTCTCGCTACATTTACACATTTCCAGTTACAATACAATTTCGATTACAACACATTTTCACTTTACAGTTTTTCATACATAATTCATCTCACTACATATTCACTCTCACTTGTATTTGATCTTCAACTCTGTTACAGCCTGTATCCAGCATCTAAACTATCTGCAAAGTAATCACTGACGCAATAAAATTGAAAAAGAAAATATTTTGCAGTGCTCAATAAAGTGTGTGTTTTGAAAATATTATTTGCTTCAGTTATTTCGGTTGTTCGTCATCATTTATTTTTAATTCATCTTACACGAACAACTTGTGACATGCACAGCGTATCACTGTACATGTCACAAGGTCGTGCACACCGATATATACTTGCTTGTTAAAATTGCAGGGACAGGTGAGCACAAGGTCAAACCCAAGCCAAGGCTGGATTCAACACAGGTGCGATCCAAAATACAAAACAAAGTTCAGTTCAGAATGCAACAAAGTTTCAGGCATGGTCACACATGAATGCTCAAAACAACAAACCAGTGGAACAAGTTCACCACCAGTTCAAAACATGCAAAAGACACATCAGCTTCAACATGTATATGAAATTCAAGTAACAGTAGCAACCAAACAAGAATGAAGCAAACAACAATACAAAGAAATCAAACAAGGTCAGGCACCAGCATGAATGGTCAAAGTAGAGTAAACAACATATATACATGAAGACCAAACCAGATCATAAAATGTACAAGTTCAATGCATATGGTCAGGAGCAATGAATCAAGCTAGAGGCAAGACTGCAACAACACGGTTGTGAACACAAAGAAGCAGATCATTGGAGATCAATATGAAATGCAGACTCAACCAACATACAACACACACATGAAAACATGAAAACTCAACATGGTAGCAACTCATAAACCAGACCACCAACTAAACAAAATGTACAAGTGCAGACTCAAATCGACTCCAACCAGAACCAAGTCAATATACATGAAGATCAACACGAATGCAAATCCACACATGCAACCAGACTCGAAGCATCATGCAGTTTAACTCAAAGCAACTGGAAATTCAACTCAAAGCAAAGACATGAGACCAGATTAGTTTAACTCGAGTACACATGAAGTATCAACCAAACCTTCCAGTCACAATGCAACATGAAACGGAGAAGACTACAAGAACAGAGACAAATAGTAATGAACACAAGGACTGCACCAAACAGACTCAAGTGAAACAAGTTCAGTTACAACATGAACCAGAGTTCATATATACAAGTTCAGTATTATCTACATGATGCAAGTAAACTAGTGCACTGAATAATCAAGTGACTTTAGTTTTACAAAGATATGCAGCAAGCAAAGTCGATCACACACATATATACATATGCAATAGAGTGGACAGCAAAGCACCAAAGCAATCACACACTATATACATACATATATGTGATGACGTGGAATTTTGGGCAATATCAATTTAATAATCTGTATTAAAAATTAAATTGATTTGATAATCTTTGATAATAAAATTTGAATTTAATTTAATAATCTAATTAAATAAATATTTAATTGGTGAATTTTATCTTTTAAAAAAAGCTAATAAGATATTTTCTATTTGTAATATATATATATATATATATATATATATATTGTAAATAGAAAAGCTTTGGTAAATTGGAAATTTAGATTAAATTTAATATGAACTTTTCAAAGTTATTTAAATAAATAACCTTATAGTTTTAAAATACTTTAGGTAAATGTTTAAATTGTTTAAGATATATTTTAACTTAAGTTTAAATGTAAATAAGATTTAACAAAAAGGTTTGTTTTATTTCTTTTTTAAATATTGCTTGATAATATGATAATCTCTTCTATAAATTATTTAAATTGACAAATGTATTATTTTCAAATACTAATTATAATGTATTGTTATTTTCAAATTAAATGTGTTGTTGAATCTTTATGTATATATATAACTTGATTTTAAATTGAACTTTAGTATTTGATTCGAATTTGAATTTAAAGTTTTGAAATTCAAAAAGATAGATATTTAAATTGTTTTGGATTTCTAAATATATATATAAACTTTTATTTATGAATATAATGAATTTTATTTCTTTTAAAAATTATATATATATATATATATAAGTGCTTACTAACTAATTAATTAGGTATAATCTTACATTAACCTTTATTAACATTTAAAATAAATACTAATTACTTTAAAGTGACATGTGTAATAAAATGAATAAATGTATATGACAAATGTTGTGAAATGAGACAAGTGTCATATTTAATTTTTTTTTAAAGATCAATTTTAGCCTATTTAAAACATTGCTCCTTCTCTTTTATTTTCTTTTCTATCTTCATTCTAAAATCAAGAAATCTTCAACCTGCAATTTTCAAAACAAAATCAGTAACTAAATTTCCTTAAAACCGGAATCATGTTCAAATCAAAAATCTAAGAATTTCCTCCTCAAACCAAATGTAAATCAAATGCCTGCATCTTTTCAAACTGAAGCAAGCATTCCAATTTTAATCAGTAACTCAAGATTTTAAATCATAGACAAGAAGCAACTCAAGGTTTTAAAGTTTTCAAGCTATTTCAAATTGGATGCTCTGTTCTTCATCCTCAAAACAGGTGAGTAACATCACTGTTTTAAAATTTAAGTAGATGATTCTGTTGCATGTTCATCTCTGAAAACAAGTATGTTTGTGAATGTATTTATAAGTAAATCTCTGTGTTTATATATGAATGTTTTGTGTGTGCATTGCTGTATGTCAAGATTTTTTCTCTGATTCTAGTTTCCAGGTTCAAATTCTAATCAAAAATCAATTGCTCTTGATCCAATCCTTGTTAGGACTTAAGTCATGAACAAAATATGTTTGTTATATCATAGATTTTAGTTTAAAAATTTGTTTAAGTTAAATCAATTTTGTATTGTCTCTGGAAATTTTAAACAACAGTGCATGCTTAATAAAAGTAAAAACTCAAACATCTTATTTTATAAATTCAGGATTATGAATCGAATACCTAAACTAAAACATGATTTTTAAAACAAAAATCATAATTTTTAGTTAAGTTTTGAATGAGCAGTTCTAGTTCATCGGAAAATAGGAAATTGAGGATTTTCTAGTGATCTACTTGATTGTGGAGGTCGGGTTTCTTCCTGGAGGTGGAAGAGTGATTAGAGGATCTAGGAAAATTGTTTGGAAGTTGATCAGATCACGTTGGAGGTGGTGGTTGATGTTTCTAGTCTGGAACCCTAGTTTTAAATAGGTTTGATATTTCGATCATCTCAACTTCTCTGGTTGATCGAGTGCAACGAGATTTTGGGTGATGGAAGCTTGGACGTTGACGAAGACTTGGTCGGAGGTGCTGACACTCTGGTGGTCGGAGTTTCGAGAACGAGGTGGTTTCCAGGTTGAGGTGGTGGTTCCAGTTTGTAGTTCCAGGTTTGGATGTGAAGCTCGAATTCGATTTCGAGTTGGTTGTGATGATCGGATGTTGGTGATCAGGTTCGAATGTGATTGGCGACTTGAAGGGATCATCGCTGATGATCAAAGATGGACGGCGCCATCGTGCATGTGCACGGTGCACTGTTTGTTTCTAGTGAAGTTTGGTTTTGGATTGAGGGTTTGTACTCGAGTAACTTTCGAGTAATTTGAGTTTTCGCTCGAAGTAGGGTAAGATTTTACTCAAAGCATTTTAGTAGGTGCTCGGGTAATGGTTGTTACAGGTTTTTCTGAAACCTGTCTGTTTTCAAATTTAAATTCAATTTTAAATTTGAAAGAAAGTTTTAAACAAAGTTTAAACTAAATTTAAAATATGGATTCAAAACTGAATTTGTATCCTAGTTTTAAATTTGAATTAAGTTTTATAAATTAAATTCTTTTAACAATTTTAAATGCTAAGTGTATTTAAAATGGTTTGAATTTAAAAGGAAATTTGGTTTAAATTCTTTTAAATTTCTTTTCTAAGGTATGTATTCCTTTAACATGAGATTCTAAAGGTTTTCAAATGGTTTTAAACTTTGTTAAGGTTAAATTTGTATTCATTTCAAATCTTAAATTTAAAATGAAATTTAAAAGTAAATTTGAAAGTAAAATGTTTTCAAATGTTTTGTTAATGATAATTTAATCATTAATAAGAGTAATGTTTTATCTTAAAGTTTATTAAGATTTAATAATTTATAATAATTAAATTATTAAGGTAATTAAATGGATAATTAATTGATTTAATTAATTAATGATTTGGATTGATTAATTTAGTAATTAAGTGTTTAAATTAGTTAATTAAGGTTTAAGACTAATTAATTAAGGAATAATTAATTTGTAATTAAGGATCATTAATTAGATAAGATTAGATTTTTAATTAATGATTAAGAATTAATAAATCAAGTAAATAAGGATTAATTAAGTTATAGTTAAAACTTAATTAATTAAATAATTAGAGGTTAATTAATTGGTAATTAAGATTTATTAATTTGAAATTAATAATGATTAATCTAATTTAATTACTTAAGAAAAGTAACTAAGAATTTTTAATAGTAAATGAAGGTCATTAACTTGAGATTATTTAATAATTAATTAATGTGATTAATTATAATAATTAATTAAAATAATTAATGAAGGATAATCATTTACGAAATTGGTTAAGTATAATTACTTAATGAAAGTAATTAAAGGAATTAATTATTTAAGGTAATTAATTAAATAAATTTGATAAGTTTAAATTAATTAATTAAGTTTAATTAATTTAAGATAATCACTTGGTGATTTGATAAGTATAATTACTTAAATGTAATTAATGAAGTGTAATTACTTAGGGAAGTAATTAAAGGTAATTACTGGATGTAATTAATTAAAGGAGATTTATTAATGGAAGTAATTTGAGTTTAATTACTTTTTTGTAATTAATCAAGGGATTTATTAAATATAATAAATTAAGGAGTAATTAATTAATTAATGAAGTAATTAAGGGAAGTCAATTACTAGATGAGATTAATCAAAGGTGATTAATAAATGTGGTTTAATTAAAGGTTAATTACTTAATGTAATTAATTTAAATAGGATAATTAATTAAGAGTAATTAGGGATCATAAATTAATATAATTAATGATGTAATTAAGGGTTGATTAATTAAAGCTAATTAATCAATAATAAGTGATTAAAGAGTAATTAATTAATGTAATTAATTAAGGATTAATGTAATTAATTATAGTTAATTAATTAATGAAGTAATTAAAGGTTAATTAATATAAATGGTTAAGGATAATTAATTGGAGTAATTAATTAAAGGATAAATTACTTGAATGCAATTAAAGGATAATTAATCAAGGATGATTAATTAAGATGGATAATTAGAGGATAATTAATTGATTTGTAATTAATTAATGGTTATAAGCAGGATTTATAGAATGAAGTAATTAATTTAATTTATTTTCAATTAATTAGAGATGAAGTAATTAATTTAATTCATTTTAAATTAATTATAGAATGATGATTAATAAATCATTGCTTATGGATGCTGTTTGATATTGGATGCTTTGCATGGTTTGAGTTCTCAGATATGAGATAAGTAATGTTGTTTGATATAGATGCTTTGGTTGTAGTATGATGATAATGTGAATTATCTATTTGTGATGATAATATGAATTATCTATTGTGATATTGTGAATTATCTATCTGTGTATATATAGATAATTGAATTGAATTGTTTTAACTTTAAAACAACTTGGCCTTAAAAGATACGTTTTGGATTTCGGTGAGGCCGGGATCGGGTTTCTAGATTTGGATATCCGAATACCACATCGATCCAAATTAACGATAGGTCGTGAATCTCAAGTGAAGATGAAGATTCAGAGTGCAAGGGTTATTGTCGTTAACTCTGAGGGTGATTCCAAAATGAGTGTAACGAGATAATTCCTTCGGTTTTGTTTGAACCCGTAACGAACTTGTATGGATTGAATGCTTTCAGAACATCGTCAGGTGGACGATGAGCATTCTAAGTGATGTGTTCTGATAAGGTAATCGTAGCCTCAAGCCTCATCAACCAGGAATGGCTAAAACGGGGGAGGTGCAGCAAGGCTAAGTGAGTCGCGCTCAAGTAGGACAAGATTTCCCCTGTCTAGAGGTCCCTTTTTATTCAGCTTAGTGGGCAGTTTGTAAAAACCCTGTATTTTACAAATATTTTTAAATTGATTTTTCCAGATTCAAAAGCTTTATTTATGAAAAAGAATAAATTTTGTTATTTTAAATATAAACTTTGATTTTGATATGGATTAGAATTACAAATATGACTGAATAGAATAATTTCCAAAAAGTGAATTTTGGTTAAAATAGTCAAACTTTGACTTTTAAATTTAAATTTTAAATATTTGAAATTATAAATTTTATCTTTTATTATGAAAATAGATTTAATAACATGAATACTGCTTTTCGTTTCGTTGAAAACGGAGTTAAACTGCAAAAGATATGTACATTTCAATTTTGAGTATAAATTGTTTATTTTGTAATTTTGTTATTTTAAATTGTATAAATTATATTTTTCTTTGTCATATTTTATTTTAATATGTGTTAATATGTTATTTTATGTATATTTTGTCTTTTAAATATTTATAAAGTGATGTTTGAATTTTTCCAAAGCTCATTGAATTTATTTTCTATTTTTAAAGGTAGTTTCCATTTTTCTGCTATTTTCTTCATTTAAATTGTATTTAATTAAAATTTATTTATTCATTTTTATGTATGCATTTTTTTTTATGTTTTTATCTTTATTTATAAATATTTTTCATGTACATACAATTTTCCCAAAGTTCATTTCATTTATTTTCAAATTTTCAAGCCTAATTTACATTTTCTTTGTTATTTTCTTAATTTAATTATATTTAATTAATATTTATTTATTTATTTTTGTTTATTTACTATATTTTCGTGTTTTATCTGTATTTATACATATTTTACATGTATTTAAAATTTAAAAAGAAATGGTGGAAATTTGAAAGGTTTTATAACTCTTGTAACTCCAATGTCCTTTTATCTACCGACCTTTCATTTCTCAACCTCCTCTTTATTGATTTTTGGCCGTACCTTTACTCCATCTTTCAGCCACATTCCTCACTCTTTCTCACGAAAATTTTATCATCTTTCTTGAGAAAAAAACTCACGGCCATTTGTTTTACAAAAATTTGGTAAATTCTATCATCTTTCTTCTTGTTTTTATGATTTTTCTATTGATTGTTGCATTGATCCTTCTTGTGTTTTGCTAGGCCTAGCCTCTACCACCACCACCACCATCCTCTCCACCATCATTTGCAGCAGCTCCTCCTCCTAATCCTCTGCCATGATCATGCCATACCATTCCCTTGACAAAAATCCCACAAAAACTTGCACAAAACTCCTTAAAACATTGCCTAGACCACACATATCATCACCTACCCTCCATATCTTGCTTTGGCCGCCACCTACTCCACCTCCACCACCAATAGACGACCTGAAACCCACTACCACACCTGTACCTAACCCCCTACAGATCTGGCCGTGCCTAAGGTTGCCTTGGTCGTGGCCTTTGGTTGCTTGAAATCATGTTTGTTTGCCCTATAGTTGTAGTTCCATGCACACATACCTTTGCATCATCTTTTCCTATGTATGGACGACTTGTTGAACCCAAAACCTGATCCAAACCTGATCCAAAACCCTTCCATTACAGTGCTTTTACAGCCCATTGCTGAAGCATATGAGGTAAAAAGCAAGTGCAAGCATTTCTATTTGATTCTGTGCAGTCTATTCTAGTGTAGTTTTGATCGTAGCTGATTTGAAACTCATCGTTGTTATATTGTTTTGTTTGACTTGTATTCAAGGGATTTGATACTTTGGCTCCTCCACTCTTATTTGAATCGTGTTATCGTGCTTGTTTGGATCTCATTCGTGCATTCGTCGTTGTGTCTCCAGCACAAAACGGTGAGTTATTCTCACCAGACAATATGTACCTATATAACTAGTAAATTGACACCCTGCGAATCTGTAAAAATATATTATCATGTTATATATGCTTATATTATTATCATATGATGTTCACACCTGTTATTACACCTGTTATATCATATGTTACTTTTATTTAATGTTATTCTATTATTTATATCTGTTATCACCATTGCAAGTTCCCTGTAGACTAGAATCACTATGGGTTGAAATGATACATACCCGAACGGACTTTAGAATAGGAAAAAATCGTTATGGGCTGAAATGATAGGCCTGAATGGTTTTTATTTAATTTATTTTAACTTGGGATTGCGGGTTTGAAATGATAGAACCCGGATTTTTCTTTTTAAACTGCGGATCGAAATGATACATATCCGTATCACTTGACCTAGGCTAGAAAACTATATACAGGCCCGTGGTTATTTTATAAAGTGTTTTGGATATTTTTAAGTATTTTAAAAATTATAAATTTATGAAATTTGATTTAAATAGATTTTGAAATGTTTAAAATAAAGAAATTATGATTTTTCTATGTGTTAAAAATGTAATTAATGAATGGTTTAACTGGATTTTTGAAATATAACTTAAGTTGGAAATTTGGAATTTGGTTAAAAATGATATTTAAGTTATATAAATAAAATGGATATTAAATTTTATTTGGAAATGGTAAATATGATAATTTGATTAAATGTGAATTTAAGTGATTTATTAAAGTATTATTGATTTTTTTCTATGAATTTAAGTGGTTAAATAAATGAATGTTTTAAAAGTGATCTTTTAAAATATAACTTGACTTGGAAATGTGAAATTTGGTTTTAATTAAAGGTTTTAGTTAATTAAATAAAATTGGAAATTTAGTTAAATTTGTGAAATGGTAATTTAAATTTGAAGTGTTAAGTTATTTGTTGAAATGTGAAGAATTGGAAACTTTTACACTTAAATTTATTAAGTAAATTGTTGAAAATTGGATTTAATTATAAGAAATTTATTGTGAAAAAGATACATGTTAAATGATATGTAAATGAATATTTTAAATGTTAAATTATGATTTTTAAAATGTTTAAAGAGTTTAAAATGAAATTATTTAATTGCTGGAAATACACTAAAAAGCTGGAAATCACTTTTAATAGCATTCAGAAATGCTATGGTTCTGAATTACACTAAAAATTGAATAAAAGGGCTACTACAGCATTTCTGAAATGCTGCAGTTGAACTTATAGGCTAATATTGAACCCAGGTCTATTATAGCATTCTCTGGAAATGCTATAATGGTCTGCAGTCTTTGCTGAAACCAAATTTACTCCTTGTTTTGAAATCTGAACTACCGCAGCACTTCTGAAATGCTGTCTTTTCTGTTTTGAACTATAATTCAACTAAAACTGAGTTTTAACAGCAGTTTTAAGTGCTGTCTTTGCTGAATTAAAAATGTTTTCAAATATAACTTATAGCAGTTGTTTTTAAATGCTGTGAAATGCTGAAATTTTAATAATTAGGGTTTTTGACTTAGTAAACGAACTCAGAATGGTTTGAAATTTTGGAAATTGAATACTTGATTTGAAAATATAATAATTACACTTTTAAAAGGTTTTAATGAATTACTTTGATTGGAATAAACTATTTAAAGGTGATTTGAAATGATAGTAAATGAACGATATCTTTGAATTTAAAAGGTATTTAAAGTTGAATATTTGGATTTGAACTGATAGGATATTTTATTTTAATAAAATGGTTTGAAATGAAGTTTTGTAAGGATATGATATTTTATGATATTAAAATGATTTGAAATGAAGTTTTGAAATGATATGATATTTTAAAAATATGGAAATGGTTTGGAATTGATTTAATCTTTATTTTGATAAAGATTTGGATTTGAAATGATATTCTATTTTGAAGTATAAACTGTTTTTAAACTTATAACCACGGGTTATAATAACGTTGGGTTGTTAAAGAGACCGGGATCGGATATGGACATACTCTCTGTCTTACCGAAAACCACTTTGGCAACTGTGTACGCGGTGGAGATTCCAGAATGAAGTAGGATGGTGGCGACGTTCTTAAGGTATGTTACGTGGACCCAACTCCCGTGAGTTGGCATAAGGTGGCTAAAACAGGAGCGATCTCGGACCAGTGAGGTAGCACCTCTTCTCGGACACATTTCTTCGATATTATACTCTTACTTGTGATTGATTAGATGGCCATCCTCCGATTTGGGAGTGTTGTTCGAGGTGGAACGGTAGTGGCTGCTATGCGTATCCATCAGTTCGTGTGCGTAATTGGTATATCTACCCTGGCATTGCCTAGTTGTGCCGTGTCACCTACCATATCGAGCTTTACTACGATTATGATTTTAAGATCCGACCGCGTTAAGGTTCTCCATCCCCTTAACGCTATTTTCTATATGATTATACTTTACTTATTTAGACACTATTATAATAGCGAATATTACTACATAGTAGATATTTTAACGGATCCTTAGAGGATGGGCGGTCCCAAGCATCTTCTAAGTTACTTGTACCTTTATTACAGTTCACTTGAGTTGGTTTACATTATATAAGTATATATTGTCCTGACTCGAGTGTTTTGTGTTTTGCTTTACGCTCGGGTCAGCCTGAGTTATTCACAGATTTGGATTTCCACTCTCTTGGAGATTTGAATCGCTGGAGATTATCTGCTTGTCATGTCCTATCTATTTCAGTTCCGTTGTTCTACTCAGCTTGTACTTGGTTATTTTATTGAGACTTTTGTTGTACTCTATTTCTTCTGTTGTATCTTATGTAACTCTGATATATTTATATAGTAGCTTCATGAACTACTATTTCTTTTACTTCCGCTGCATTATTTTACTCTGTGTCTGTGATCTGTGATTATATTTATTTACTGTATATTCTGAGATTTGCCAAATTTTATTTACAACGCGGTATTTTGAGCAATTCAACTCCGGCATGAGTGTCTACCTATACACTTATAATGGATGCGAATGGTTGAAAATATCGGGTCGTTACAGTTGGTATCAGAGCTTTGGCTTTGTGGCAAAACTCAGCATATGGAGTAGATTTATTTACAGAATCACTTTCGTTCGAGTTTGAATCTTTTCCTCTTGATTCGAAATTCCTTTGAATTTTTGGAACGTTCCCTGCGGTTCCAAAATTCATTCTTGTCCCTCACTATTCATCTTCTTTTGATTTTGGAGTATCACATAACTCCACTTCGAATGATCTTTATAGTAAATTGGAGGTCTCGCCAATATTCTAATTTTCTTGTAAAGGGGTGAAAATCCTTTACAATCAGCATCGATTAACCAGAGATTTATATTTATCCTTGGTTTAGATTCTAATATCTTTTGTTATTCCAAACTCTATCTCTTGAGATCGAAGGTAGATTTACCCCAGAAAATCCACATTTGATCTTATCCATTAAGTCACGGTTGACCCGGTTAAGGTTGTCCGCGATTTATATAAGCTTACCCATCTCTCTACTCTGTTTAATCATCTTGTCTTTTGTTCCAATCTATCTTCCAAACATTTTGAACTGTACTTGTAAATTAATGTTTTGTTTTATATTGTGTTGTTTGAGTTGTTGATGTTGATTTGGGTTTCCGATCGATTCGTCTGATCAACGCTATCGATAGGATTTCTAAAACACTTTGACAGAACAAATTGACACAATATTATTTTAAAATTTGGTTAATGAAATAAATTTGGATATATAATTTTATGGAACTTAATAAATTGATTTAAATTGATAATTTGAAATGATAATACTTGATTTATCATTTACTGTTCTACAAATGAATTTATAAATAGTTGTTTATAAATTTATTTGGGAACTAAAATGAATTTAAAATAAGAAATTTAAAGAATTTAATTTCCGATGGATTTCAAACTTTGTGTTTAAAATTTTTAAAAGGATATTATTTAAAGTATTTTTGAATAAAAATTTGTCTCTAAAGGATTTTAAAGTTTAAAAATTTAGTGCTCTTCTCTTTGTCGCTGGAAAATAATTTCGGTGATGACTGCAGCATCATCGACATTCATTTTCGAGTTTTGAACTGAAGAGACCGTTCTGTAGTCTTACTACAGCTTTTTTTTGAAAGATTTAATTTATTTGAATTTCTAAATATGATTTGATTTATAATATATATATAGATAAATGATTTAAATTGATTTGACATATTATGTACATATATTTATTTATCTCTAAATGGTTTGAAGGGAATCGAAAATTAATTCTTACATTTTTTCTTCTTAATTTCAATTATAAAAAGAAAAATCAAAAAAAAAAAAATTGGATAAAGGATTCAAACTTGAGATAATTGAATCAGAAATTTTTATTTGTATAACACACAATTTCATTCCAATATAACTTACCTAAATTACACAGAAGTTGAATATGAAATTGGATAATATACAATACAGAAAGGATTTTATAAATAAAATTTGAGTGGTTATAATAAATGTTATACACTTAAATTTTAGTTATAAAGATTAACAGAGGTAAATAGTGAAAAAGGAATTTAAAGAGATTTTATTTAAATAACTTAATAATCAAATTTAATTTACTATGGAACCTTAAGTCTAACCTAGGAATTTTAATAAAGGCTATTTCCTAAAATGAATATGTTGTATAATAAATAATGTATCTTTGAATAGATAAAATAAAATACATTTGAATTGGACTTTTGGTAATAAAGTTTATTTAACTTGAATTCATAGTTTAATTGATGTCTAAATGAATAAATGTGTAAAGAAATTTGATTGTTATATTTGCTATGATAAATACTTTATTTATGAAATTGATATGTCTTGAAAAATGAATAATTATGATTTAAATAGTTAAAATGTATTTTAACATCACTAAAACTTGATAATTGAGAATTTGGTTTTCAAATGGAAATTTTAAGTGTAACTTATTAAAGGAATATCTATTTATGAAATGGGTATTTTAAAAAAAGTGTTAGGTTATGTGTTAAATTAAGAGCTAACTAAAATAGTGAACTTTTAACTTAATAAATGAAGTATAGTTTGATTTGAATATTCCATTCATAAAAGTTTGTTTTAATAAGTCATAAGTTAAATGATATCCAAATGAATATTTCTGATATTAAACTGATTTGAAATATTAATATATCTACTGTAGCATTTTATAAGTGCTGCTGTTTTGAAAATACAGTGTTTTGGAAATTTTTATAATTGAATGAACTTAGAAATGTTACAACTTTAAAATGAATATTGTTTGATCTTGGATTAAAATGGTTTAAATGAAGATTATTTTTAAAAAGGTGTTATGATTTTCTAAGTGTTATGTTTTTTTTTGGATAACATTTCCAAAGTGTTATGATTTTAGTAGTATGATTTCCAAATGATAAACATCCCTAAATTGTTATGATTTCAAAGCATTATTGTTTCAAATTTATTATCTTATTTTGTTTTTCAAACTATCTTTTGGTTGTCCTTAATTCTCTTATCTTGTTACAGAATGTGAAGGCTATTGCTTATACCAGTCTGTTTAGAAATCTTTCTGTATAATCTTGGATACTCACTTTTGAATCTGAACACTGTTTTTCAATTCATAGACCGTCGGTCAAGTGAAAAGGGAGATTCAGACTCTAGGGGATCTTTTTCGTGCTTGTATTCTTGATTTGATCACCTCCATCTTGTTAAACTTACCTATAACAATAGTTATCAGGTGTAATTCCAATCTTCTTATCATCTTGTCTTAATTCTATTTCATTCTATCTTTTTCTGTGCTTTCCCGTACCTCGTTCCTTTTCGAGGACGAAAAGCTTTGAGTGAGGGAGAGTGTAAAAACCCTGTATTTTACAAATATTTTTAAATTGATTTTTCCAGATTCAAAAGCTTTATTTATGAAAAAGAATAAATTTTGTTATTTTAAATATAAACTTTGATTTTGATATGGATTAGAATTACAAATATGACTGAATAGAATAATTTCCAAAAAGTGAATTTTGGTTAAAATAGTCAAACTTTGACTTTTAAATTTAAATTTTAAATATTTGAAATTATAAATTTTATCTTTTATTATGAAAATAGATTTAATAACATGAATACTGCTTTTCGTTTCGTTGAAAACGGAGTTAAACTGCAAAAGATATGTACATTTCAATTTTGAGTATAAATTGTTTATTTTGTAATTTTGTTATTTTAAATTGTATAAATTATATTTTTCTTTGTCATATTTTATTTTAATATGTGTTAATATGTTATTTTATGTATATTTTGTCTTTTAAATATTTATAAAGTGATGTTTGAATTTTTCCAAAGCTCATTGAATTTATTTTCTATTTTTAAAGGTAGTTTCCATTTTTCTGCTATTTTCTTCATTTAAATTGTATTTAATTAAAATTTATTTATTCATTTTTATGTATGCATTTTTTTTTATGTTTTTATCTTTATTTATAAATATTTTTCATGTACATACAATTTTCCCAAAGTTCATTTCATTTATTTTCAAATTTTCAAGCCTAATTTACATTTTCTTTGTTATTTTCTTAATTTAATTATATTTAATTAATATTTATTTATTTATTTTTGTTTATTTACTATATTTTCGTGTTTTATCTGTATTTATACATATTTTACATGTATTTAAAATTTAAAAAGAAATGGTGGAAATTTGAAAGGTTTTATAACTCTTGTAACTCCAATGTCCTTTTATCTACCGACCTTTCATTTCTCAACCTCCTCTTTATTGATTTTTGGCCGTACCTTTACTCCATCTTTCAGCCACATTCCTCACTCTTTCTCACGAAAATTTTATCATCTTTCTTGAGAAAAAAACTCACGGCCATTTGTTTTACAAAAATTTGGTAAATTCTATCATCTTTCTTCTTGTTTTTATGATTTTTCTATTGATTGTTGCATTGATCCTTCTTGTGTTTTGCTAGGCCTAGCCTCTACCACCACCACCACCATCCTCTCCACCATCATTTGCAGCAGCTCCTCCTCCTAATCCTCTGCCATGATCATGCCATACCATTCCCTTGACCAAAATCCCACAAAAACTTGCACAAAACTCCTTAAAACATTGCCTAGACCACACATATCATCACCTACCCTCCATATCTTGCTTTGGCCGCCACCTACTCCACCTCCACCACCAATAGACGACCTGAAACCCACTACCACACCTGTACCTAACCCCCTACAGATCTGGCCGTGCCTAAGGTTGCCTTGGTCGTGGCCTTTGGTTGCTTGAAATCATGTTTGTTTGCCCTATAGTTGTAGTTCCATGCACACATACCTTTGCATCATCTTTTCCTATGTATGGACGACTTGTTGAACCCAAAACCTGATCCAAACCTGATCCAAAACCCTTCCATTACAGTGCTTTTACAGCCCATTGCTGAAGCATATGAGGTAAAAAGCAAGTGCAAGCATTTCTATTTGATTCTGTGCAGTCTATTCTAGTGTAGTTTTGATCGTAGCTGATTTGAAACTCATCGTTGTTATATTGTTTTGTTTGACTTGTATTCAAGGGATTTGATACTTTGGCTCCTCCACTCTTATTTGAATCGTGTTATCGTGCTTGTTTGGATCTCATTCGTGCATTCGTCGTTGTGTCTCCAGCACAAAACGGTGAGTTATTCTCACCAGACAATATGTACCTATATAACTAGTAAATTGACACCCTGCGAATCTGTAAAAATATATTATCATGTTATATATGCTTATATTATTATCATATGATGTTCACACCTGTTATTACACCTGTTATATCATATGTTACTTTTATTTAATGTTATTCTATTATTTATATCTGTTATCACCATTGCAAGTTCCCTGTAGACTAGAATCACTATGGGTTGAAATGATACATACCCGAACGGACTTTAGAATAGGAAAAAATCGTTATGGGCTGAAATGATAGGCCTGAATGGTTTTTATTTAATTTATTTTAACTTGGGATTGCGGGTTTGAAATGATAGAACCCGGATTTTTCTTTTTAAACTGCGGATCGAAATGATACATATCCGTATCACTTGACCTAGGCTAGAAAACTATATACAGGCCCGTGGTTATTTTATAAAGTGTTTTGGATATTTTTAAGTATTTTAAAAATTATAAATTTATGAAATTTGATTTAAATAGATTTTGAAATGTTTAAAATAAAGAAATTATGATTTTTCTATGTGTTAAAAATGTAATTAATGAATGGTTTAACTGGATTTTTGAAATATAACTTAAGTTGGAAATTTGGAATTTGGTTAAAAATGATATTTAAGTTATATAAATAAAATGGATATTAAATTTTATTTGGAAATGGTAAATATGATAATTTGATTAAATGTGAATTTAAGTGATTTATTAAAGTATTATTGATTTTTTTCTATGAATTTAAGTGGTTAAATAAATGAATGTTTTAAAAGTGATCTTTTAAAATATAACTTGACTTGGAAATGTGAAATTTGGTTTTAATTAAAGGTTTTAGTTAATTAAATAAAATTGGAAATTTAGTTAAATTTGTGAAATGGTAATTTAAATTTGAAGTGTTAAGTTATTTGTTGAAATGTGAAGAATTGGAAACTTTTACACTTAAATTTATTAAGTAAATTGTTGAAAATTGGATTTAATTATAAGAAATTTATTGTGAAAAAGATACATGTTAAATGATATGTAAATGAATATTTTAAATGTTAAATTATGATTTTTAAAATGTTTAAAGAGTTTAAAATGAAATTATTTAATTGCTGGAAATACACTAAAAAGCTGGAAATCACTTTTAATAGCATTCAGAAATGCTATGGTTCTGAATTACACTAAAAATTGAATAAAAGGGCTACTACAGCATTTCTGAAATGCTGCAGTTGAACTTATAGGCTAATATTGAACCCAGGTCTATTATAGCATTCTCTGGAAATGCTATAATGGTCTGCAGTCTTTGCTGAAACCAAATTTACTCCTTGTTTTGAAATCTGAACTACCGCAGCACTTCTGAAATGCTGTCTTTTCTGTTTTGAACTATAATTCAACTAAAACTGAGTTTTAACAGCAGTTTTAAGTGCTGTCTTTGCTGAATTAAAAATGTTTTCAAATATAACTTATAGCAGTTGTTTTTAAATGCTGTGAAATGCTGAAATTTTAATAATTAGGGTTTTTGACTTAGTAAACGAACTCAGAATGGTTTGAAATTTTGGAAATTGAATACTTGATTTGAAAATATAATAATTACACTTTTAAAAGGTTTTAATGAATTACTTTGATTGGAATAAACTATTTAAAGGTGATTTGAAATGATAGTAAATGAACGATATCTTTGAATTTAAAAGGTATTTAAAGTTGAATATTTGGATTTGAACTGATAGGATATTTTATTTTAATAAAATGGTTTGAAATGAAGTTTTGTAAGGATATGATATTTTATGATATTAAAATGATTTGAAATGAAGTTTTGAAATGATATGATATTTTAAAAATATGGAAATGGTTTGAAATTGATTTAATCTTTATTTTGATAAAGATTTGGATTTGAAATGATATTCTATTTTGAAGTATAAACTGTTTTTAAACTTATAACCACGGGTTATAATAACGTTGGGTTGTTAAAGAGACCGGGATCGGATATGGACATACTCTCTGTCTTACCGAAAACCACTTTGGCAACTGTGTACGCGGTGGAGATTCCAGAATGAAGTAGGATGGTGGCGACGTTCTTAAGGTATGTTACGTGGACCCAACTCCCGTGAGTTGGCATAAGGTGGCTAAAACAGGAGCGATCTCGGACCAGTGAGGTAGCACCTCTTCTCGGACACATTTCTTCGATATTATACTCTTACTTGTGATTGATTAGATGGCCATCCTCCGATTTGGGAGTGTTGTTCGAGGTGGAACGGTAGTGGCTGCTATGCGTATCCATCAGTTCGTGTGCGTAATTGGTATATCTACCCTGGCATTGCCTAGTTGTGCCGTGTCACCTACCATATCGAGCTTTACTACGATTATGATTTTAAGATCCGACCGCGTTAAGGTTCTCCATCCCCTTAACGCTATTTTCTATATGATTATACTTTACTTATTTAGACACTATTATAATAGCGAATATTACTACATAGTAGATATTTTAACGGATCCTTAGAGGATGGGCGGTCCCAAGCATCTTCTAAGTTACTTGTACCTTTATTACAGTTCACTTGAGTTGGTTTACATTATATAAGTATATATTGTCCTGACTCGAGTGTTTTGTGTTTTGCTTTACGCTCGGGTCAGCCTGAGTTATTCACAGATTTGGATTTCCACTCTCTTGGAGATTTGAATCGCTGGAGATTATCTGCTTGTCATGTCCTATCTATTTCAGTTCCGTTGTTCTACTCAGCTTGTACTTGGTTATTTTATTGAGACTTTTGTTGTACTCTATTTCTTCTGTTGTATCTTATGTAACTCTGATATATTTATATAGTAGCTTCATGAACTACTATTTCTTTTACTTCCGCTGCATTATTTTACTCTGTGTCTGTGATCTGTGATTATATTTATTTACTGTATATTCTGAGATTTGCCAAATTTTATTTACAACGCGGTATTTTGAGCAATTCAACTCCGGCATGAGTGTCTACCTATACACTTATAATGGATGCGAATGGTTGAAAATATCGGGTCGTTACACAGTTGATTCGCGACAACGGCTGGGGTTGTCTTGTTCGGGACTATCCAGTAAGGGATGGTTCCGGCTTTGTGTTGCAGGCGATTGGGAGTGATCCTTGGTATGTTGATCTAGGCCACGTACTGTGATGGGCGGTACCCTAGTAGCCCTGCCATTGTATGGAATCCAATCTCCAATAAGTGATAACGGACTTGATTGTATACCTATGTATGCTGGAATTTAATGAATGTAACAATTTCGGCTATGTGAATATTTATTTGTAAACCATAGACCCTATTATAATATCATAGAATTTCTTATCAAATATTGTGGTTAGCGTAAGGTAAAAACTTACCCATGTTTATGTGTGGGAAGTCTTACGTGATACCTTTTGTTTTAAAGGTTTTTCAAAGTTAAGCAACTTTAACCTGTTACTCACAACAGACCCATGTCTGACCCGGAGTTTATTTTCTGTTTTATTAAACTCTTGGGTACTCAAATTTTACGAGTAGCCAAGGAATTCAGGTTTGCTTTGACAAGTTTTCTGGAGGAGCAATGGAGCAGGAGGCTTCAACATTCGTAGATATATAGTGTTCCGCTGTGTTGGTTTCTCTGAGTTGTATTTGTGTTGTAATAACTAGACAGGTGTTTATAACTGTCTAGTATGTGTTGTATAATCTGTGTAACTCTAATTGATGTTGTGTATTATGTAATACTTATGTGATTAATATAATTTATTCATTCCGCTGTTGGGATTCTGATGTTGTTTCTTTCTTTCTTCTCTATCTTTTCTCTTTCTATCCCTTTCTTTCTCATTAATGATGCGTCATTCTGTGGAATGAATGGCGGGTTGTTACATATATGTATGTATATATGTATGGAGACCATCATTACTCGAAGCAATGAAAGGCTACCGAGTCTAGATAAATGAAATAATAAAAACTCAGGCAAACTAATCAAAATGTGTAACGACCCGTAAATTTCAGTGGTTTTATTATTTAATTAATTGAATTTTTGTGAAATTTTAAACTATAAAATTTTGAAATTTAAAATTTGATATTTGAAATGCATCTATCTTAACATAGCGACTGGTAAATTTTCATCAGTAAATTTGGAAGTTTATTCTTTAGTGTAATTTTATTCCAATTTATATCAGTTAAAATTGATGATAATAAATTTATTTCAAAACCTGAATATGTTTCTATAGAAAAATTCTAAATCTTCTTCTGAGTCAGATGTCATCTTTCGTTTTTCAAAATTTGGACTTCTGTTGCTCCGTTTATCTTAATTCTGGCAAAATAGCAGCATTTTCAGTACCGATTATCGACTTTTGGTCGGATGATCGTACCACTGATATCTATATACCGTTTTGATCGTCTCGTCGTGCTGATCTCTGCGGTATATTTATTTTTGTGTTTTGAAGTCCGGTACACAGCGGAATCCACGAAACTAGTAACCGTATCGATACTGGATCCGTGACCATTTGATTTCTTTTGCGTTTCACATTTCAAACGCGTATCAATCAATTGATTTAATAATTGTCAGCCCCATCCAAGGTGACAGTTGCCATCCCATGACCATTTTGAAAATCAACCTGTAAATTTGTATACGTTATTCATTTTGAACGGTTCATCTTTTATTAGCCTTTATAACTTTAGACTCTTCATTCGTGCTTTCCTCTTCTTCAATTCTACCTGGCTGTCACTCCTCCTTCCTCTCGTTTTCTTTTGCAAAACTCTTCATCACTTTGCATTCTCTCTGCCAGTTTCTTTTTTCTGTTCATTAACAAAAGGAAAAGCAAGTATATATAGTTTAGCCTTCATCACTCAGCAGCCAAGTCTTCCCCTATAGCCGCTTCCAAGCACCGCCACCCTCACCGAAATCCAGAGACTCACCAGCCCATGACAGCTCCCCTCTTTTCTCTCTAGATCAGCCTCCATGTCATCACCCCCTCCTTTTGCTCGTCCTCTCTCCTTTATCTCCAAGCCTTTCGCCATTTGTCACCTCACACCGTCACTACGCATCCAACTTCCGCCATTCCTCCTCGAACCGAACACCCGCCTCTGCCTGACCCACCAACATGCCGAGCTGCTCGGTCTCCCATCCTTGAACCTAACCCGAGCCTTGCTTCACCGCCTGCCCACTCATTTCCCACGGCCAGCCTTGCCACTGCCTGCACCCTAACCCCAAGCTTCATCGCCTACTATTCGACGCACCATCACCACCATCGATTCCACCTCCTCCACGCGACCCCTAGATCTGGCCGAACTCCACAACTGTCGTTTCGCCCATACCCGCTCCGCCATCCGAGGCAACATCCCTCCGCCTCCTTCCTTCACAAAATAGCATGCATTTAAGGTACTATATATATAAATCTTGTATAATATTATATAGTTATATAGATTTGTTTATTTTATATATAAGTTGCATATCCTTGTTGTACACATATGGTTTACTTTAGTCTGTTTTATGTCAGGGTTCGTATATTTCGTATAGCATATATATTGTTAAGTTGTATTATATGTATAGTTATGATTTAATACGTTAGTTTATAATATTATATAAGTAAGTTATATACGAGTTTTATATTACTATATATGTATATAAAATTATTTTAGTACTGCAGAACATGTTGCGGTATATATAAAGTTTATATATATATTGAATAAGTTGTACTGGCATGTATTATTTATTTATATATATAGAGTTTCAAAAAATATAAGTTGTTTAGTATATGTTATATATATTAAGTGATGCAAGTTGTATATAAATATATTCTAAGTATAAATTGCTAGCATAGTTTCATTTGCTGTTATATATAAATGGTTATATGAATTTTTTTTGCTTACATATATGTAAATCTATACTTGTATTGTGCTGGAGCTTTTAATCTTACTTTGGGTGCTTAAGCATTTATGTATATATAATTTTGTTTTAAGCTTTGTTTGTTATTAGATAATATGTCGAGTCATTTATATATGTTGGTTTGTACATTTTTCCCTGTTGATTTTATACAGCTATATGTCCTATTTATACATAAAGATCTACATTGGTATAGAGTATGTTGATATATTAAGTAATTTGTACAGTTATATAAAACTGAGTTGTATTTATAGATTATTTATAACAGATCTGAAAGTAAATTTAAGCGTGTCTAAAGTATTGTATATATTATATAAGATTTATGTACATTAGTTTATATTGGTCATAGTTTTATAGGTCTTCTGAGTCTGCATATATATGTTAGTATGTATTGGGTTATAAGGTGTTATATTATATAAATTATTATATATATACACTAGTTTATATGAATTTTATATATTAGTGGACAGGTTTTGGTAATCAGTGGAATTTCTATAACACTGTATGCATATTTTATATAGATATTTAGAAATATAATATGCATATACATAAGTATTAATTTGAGAAATAATACATATTTTAATTTTGATAATGTGTGATTTTTAAGTATATTTTAAAGATTTTATTTTATCTTATTTTAATATGAGTTAATAGTAGACCTTAAATTTCAAATATATATATATATATATATATATATATTTTATTCTCATCGATTCCTATCTATCAGCTTGTTCGTCGTCGATTCTTGTCAATATTGCTTTGCTTCGAAATGTGTGCTTTGGTTCATATCTCTTCTCATTCTGTTCTCTCTCTAGCCTCGAAAGGTGAGCAATCACTCACGATTAATGTTCTTATATGTTTTAAATTTGATTTCAATTGAAATGTCAATTGAAATATGCTGTTGTTAGTTATTTACATTGTTATATATATATATGTCATTATCTGTATCTGTTCACCTGTGACATCTGACACCATTATCTGTTATTTATATTGTTAATATATGCCTGTTGCTGTTGTTATTTTATTATCATATGTGTTATCACTCTACAAGTTCCCTATTAGTATAGAATCACTATGGGTTGAAATGATACATACCCGAACGATCTATAGAATAGGAGAAAATCGTTATGGGTTGAAATGATAAACCCAAGCGATTTTCATTGAATTGAATGTGGGATTGCGGGTTGAAAAGATATATACCCGTAAATATATTTTAAATTGCTGATTGAAATGATAAATATCCGTATCACTTGACCATAGGATAGAAAATTATATACATGCACCGTGGGTCTATATATAAACGGTTTGAAAATGATTTCTATGGTTTTGAAAAGAAATATATGGTTTTGATAAATATTGATTTTAAAGATTTATTAAAGTTGATTTAATAAAGTTGATAAATTATATGTTTAAGTATTTATTTAATATCTATATTTTTAAATATAGAATTTATAATGATTTGAAATTGATTGAAATTATATTTATTTAAGAATTATACTTAAATAAGTTTGATTTGCAATGTATTGAATTTGAAATTTAAAGAAGTGATTTACAACTTGAAATTTGAAAAGGTGACTTAAATGGATATTTCAAACGTATAAATATTTAAATGAGATATTTTGTTTATTTAAATTGTAAATTTGAAATTGTATTCAAATGTTATGGAAATGTTAAGTTAATATTTCAAAACTAAGTAATTGTAAAGTGAATTTGATATGTATATAAATTTATCGAATTTAGTTTTGAAATGTTGAATATTTAAAGCTTTGAAATATATTAAAATTGAAATGGCTTATTTTATGGTTCAGATATGTATTTGAAATCGATAATTTGAAATGGTTTATTTAGAAGCTGAATCGAGTTGAAACTGATGATTTGAGATTTGATTAAATTAAATTTTTGGAATTCGAGGTAATTTGAATCGATTTGTGAAATTTGAAGAACTATCTTATTTTTTAAAGAAAATTTAAATTATATTTAAACTATTGATACTTTACTATATAAATTATTTGGTTTTATTTAAATGAGATATTATTGAATTGTTTTGGAAATGGAAATGATATATTATTGAATTGGGTTTTGAAATGGAAATAATACATTGATAATTTGGGTTTGAAATAGTAATGATATTTTGGTTTTGAAGTATAAACTATTTTGAAATGACCATGGGGTTATAATAACGATTGGTTGGCAAAGAGACCAGGATCGGATATGGACATACTCTCTGTCGATACCGAAAACCACTTTGACAACCATGTACGCGGTGGAGATTCCAGAATGAAGTAGGATGGTGGCGACGTTCTTAAGGTATGTTACGTGGACCCAACTCCCGTGAGTTGGCATAAGGTGGCTAAAACATGAGCGATCTCGGACCAGTGAGGTAGCACCTCTTCTCGGACACATTTTTTCGATATTATACTCTTATTTGTGATTGATTAGATGGCTATCTTCCGATTTGGGAGTGTTGTTCAAGGTGGAACGGTAGTGGCTGCTATGCGTAACCATCAGTCCGTGTGCGTAATTCGTATATCTACCCTGGCATTGCCTAGTTGTGCCGTGTCACCTACCATATCGAGCTTTACTACGATTATGATTTTAAGATCCGACCGCGTTAAGGTTCTCCATCCCCTTAACGCTATTTTCTATATGATTATACTTCACTGATTAGACACTACTGTATATAGCGTATATTATTACATAGTAAATAGTTTAACGGATCCTTAGGGGATGGTTATCCCAAACATCCTTTAAGTTACTTGTATTTCAGTTGATATTTCACTTGAGTTGGATTTATTAATATAAGAATGTTAATCCTGACTCGAGTGTTTTGTGTTTTGCTTTATGCTCGGATCAGACTGAGTGATACAGCATTTGAGACTCACCTTTGGAGTTGGAGCTTCGCTTGGAGATCCAGCTATCTATCGATCCTACTTTCAGTTATTCAGTTGATTCCAGTGATGTATTCAGATCTTGTATTTGATTATTGTATTGAGACATCTATTGTATTCGAGACTTCTGTTGTATCTTGTCTAACTCTGTTATATTTATATAGTAGCTTCATGAACTACTATCCTTTTGTTTCCGCTGCATTATTATATTACTCTGTGTCTGTGATCTGTAATTATTTTATTTACTGTATATGCTGAGTTTTGCCAAATTTTATTTACAATCCATTGTTTTGAATTATTCAAGTCCAGCATGTGTGGATTTATTGTCGATTTGAATGGTCCAAAATATTGGGTCGTTACATGTGGTATCAGAGCTCTGGTTTTAGGCAAAACTCAGTATATGTAGTAAATTCAATTACAGAATCACTTTCGTTCGAGCTTGAATTCCTTCTTCTTTGACTCGGTTCCTTTGAAATTTGGAACATTCACTTCGGTTCCAAAGTCCATTCGTGTCTTCTTAATTCTGGAGTATCCCATAACTCCACTTCGAAGGATCTTTATAATAAATCGGCGGTCTCGCCAATCCTCGAATAATTTGTACTGGGGTGAAACTCCTTTACAATCAGTATTGATTCACCGGAGATTTTTGTATCCTCGGTTTACGATGCTGCTATCTTATGCTATACCCGAATTCTACCTCTGGTAATCGAATGTCGATTTGCTTCAGAATTCTACATCGATCTTATCTATGAAGTTACGGTTGACCCGGTTAAGGTTGCCCGCGATTTATACAACTTTATCCATCTTCTTGATTGAAATGCAATCATCTAACCTTCGTTTCGAGCCTATCTATTTTAGATTAGAATTCTCTTTGATTAGAGTCCCTCTATGTTGGATCTCTATCCTGGTGTTGGAATCCAATTCTGGAATCATCGTGTGAGGGAGTGTATTTGTAATTAATATAAAATAGTTTATGTTTATAGTGTGTTGTTTGAGTTGTTGATGTTGGTTTTGATTTTCGATCGATTCGTCTGATCAACGCTATCGATAGGAATCCCAAAACACTTGAACAGAGCAAACTGACACAATATAATTTTCAAATTTGATAAATGAAATAAATTTGTATGATTATATTATAAATATATAAGAAAAAATTTCTGGAATTAAAAGTTAAATAATTTGGTTGTTGAAAATGATAATATTCGATTATCATTTTATTGTTTTGTAAGTCATTGACTATTGCAAAATGACTATTGTTTATAAATTTATTTGGAATTGAAATGAATTTAAATTGAGAATTTAAGAATTAAATTTCTGGTGATTTCAAACTTTGTTTTAAAGTCTTAAAATGTATATTATTTAAAGTATTTTCGAATAAAAAGGGTTTTAAAAGAATTTTAAATGTTGAAATCTGTGCTCTTCTCTTTGTCGCTGGGAAATAATTTTGGTGATGGCGGCCGCATCATCGACATTCATTTTCGAGTTTCGAAGTGGAGAGACCATTCTGTAGCTTTGCTACATTTTTGTTTTGGAAAAGTAATTTGATTTGAATTTCCGAAGTATGACTTGATTTATAATATATATATATATATATATATATTGGTATATGATCATATATTTAATTTGATATATATAGTATATATACTTATATCTAAATGGTTTAAATTGAAATCGGAAATTTAAATCTTAAATTCTTGAATAAATATTTAAATTGGAATAGTTAAATTGGAAAATTTTATTTGTATAATATTCAATTACATCTCAACATAACTTACCTAAAATTTCCAGAAGTTAAAAATGTAATTGGATAATATACAATATAAAATGACTTTATAAGGAAAGATTTAAGTGTTATACTAAATGTTATACACTTAAATTTTATTATAAAGATGTTAATAGAGATAAGCAGAATAATAAGTTAATTAAATAATAGATGAGACAAATAAATTGTTTTGAAGGAATTAATAAATTAAAATTTGATTAACTTATGGAAATACCTTGAATTTAAAAGCAATTATTAAATATAAATTTATTTAAATCAAAATTTATAAGGTTTAAAGTATGGTTTAATTATATGTGATAAGATATATTAAGTGGAATAAACCTAATAATAATTTGGAATAGAAAAGAATTAAATTTGTTGAATAAAATATAATTATAATAAATGACTATTCAAATTTATGATTTTAGAAATTGTTTATTTAAGATAATTGGATAATAAGATAATCAATTTAGATATAGTTAAGATTGATTTAACTTAAGTGAAATCAAATGGATTGAAATCAATTATTGGGTATTAATTAATTTAAATTGAAATTTATATGGTTTTAAATTGACTGTTTATTTTGTATTTCAAAATCTATTTTTCTTTCTGGTTGTTTCCATTCTCCTACTTCCTCCCTTTTCGGGGACGAAAAGTTTTGAGTGGGGGAGAGTGTAACGACCCGTAAATTTCAGTGGTTTTATTATTTAATTAATTGAATTTTTGTGAAATTTTAAACAATAAAATTTTGAAATTTAAAATTTGATATTTGAAATGCATCTGTCTTAACATAGCGACTGGTAAATTTTCATCAGTAAATTTGGAAGTTTATTCTTTAGTGTAATTTTATTCCAATTTATATCAGTTAAAATTGATGATAATAAATTTATTTCAAAACCTGAATATTTTTCTATAGAAAAATTCTAAATCTTCTTCTGAGTCAGATGTCATCTTTCATTTTTCAAAATTTGGACTTCTGTTGCTCCGTTTATCTTAATTCTGGCAAAATAGCAGCATTTTCAGTACCGATTATCGACTTTTGGTCGGATGATCGTACCACTGATATCTGTATACTGTTTTGATCGTCTCGTCGTGCTGATCTCTGCGGTATATTTATTTTTGTGTTTTGAAGTCCGGTACACAGCGGAATCCACGAAACCGGTAACCGTATCGATACCGGATCCGTGACCGTTTGATTTCTTTTGCGTTTCAAATTTCAAACGCGTATCAATCAATTGATTTAATAATTGTCAGCCCCATCAAAGGTGACAGTTGCCATCCCATGACCATTTTGAAAATCAACCTGTAAATTTGTATACATTATTCATTTTGAACGGTTCATCTTTTATTAGCCTTTATAACTTCAGACTCTTCATTCGTGCTTTCCTCTTCTTCAATTCTACTTGGCTGTCACTCCTCCTTCCTCTCGTTTTCTTTTGCAAAACTCTTCATCACTTTGCTTTCTCTCTGCCAATTTCTTTTTTCTGTTCATTAACAAAAGGAAAAGCAAGTATATATAGTTTAGCCTTCATCACTCAGCAGCCAAGTCTTCCCCTATAGCCGCTTCCAAGCACCGCCACCCTCACCGAAATCCAGAGACTCGCCAGCCCATGGCAGCTCCCCTCTTTTCTCTCTAGATCAGCCTCCACGTCATCACCCCCTCCTTTTGCTCGTCCTCTCTCCTTTATCTCCAAGCGTTTCGCCATTTGTCACCTCACACCGTCACCACGCATCCAACTTCCGCCATTCCTCCTCGAACCGAACACCCGCCTCCGCCTGACCCACCACCACGCCGAGCTGCTCGGTCTCCCATCCTTGAACCTAACCCGAGCCTTGCTTCACCGCCTGCCCACTCATTTCCCACAGCCAGCCTTGCCACCGCCTGCACCCTAACCCCAAGCTTCATCGCCTACTATTCGACGCACCATCACCACCATCGATTCCACCTCCTCCATGCTACCCCCAGATCTGGCCGAACTCCACAACTGTCGTTTCGCCCATACCCGCTCCACCATCTGAGGCAACATCCCTCCGCCTCCTTCCTTCACAACATAGCATGCATTTAAGGTACTATATATATAAATCTTGTATAATTTTATATAGTTATATAGATTTGTTTATTTTATATATAAGTTGCATATCCTTGTTGTACACATATGGTTTACTTTAGTCTGTTTTATGTCAGGGTTCGTATATTTCGTATAACATATATATTGTTAAGTTGTATTATATGTATAGTTATGATTTAATACGTTAGTTTATAATATTATATAAGTAAGTTATATACGAGTTTTATATTACTATATATGTATATAAAATTATTTTAGTACTGCAGAACATGTTGCGGTATATATAAAGTTTATATATATATTGAATAAGTTGTACTCGCATGTATATATTATTTATATATAGAGTTTCAAAAAATATAAGTTGTTTAGTATATGTTATATATATTAAGTGATGCAAGTTGTATATAAATATATTCTAAGTATAAATTGCTAGCACAGTTTCATTTGCTGTTATATATAAATGGTTATATGAATTTTTTTCTTCTTACATATATGTAAATCTATACTTGTATAGTGCTGGAGCTTTTAATCTTACTTTGGGTGCTTAAGCATTTATGTATATATAATTTTGTTTTAAGCTTTGTTTGTTATTAGATAATATGTCGAGTCATTTATATATGTTGGTTTGTACATTTTTCCCTGTTGATTTTATACAGCTATATGTCCTATTTATACATAAAGATCTACATTGGTATAGAGTATGTTGATATATTAAGTAATTTGTACAGTTATATAAAACTGAGTTGTATTTATAGATTATTTATAACAGATCTGAAAGTAAATTTAAGCGTGTCTAAAGTATTGTATATATTATATAAGATTTATGTACATTAGTTTATATTGGTCATAGTTTTATAGGTCTTCTGAGTCTGCATATATATGTTAGTATGTATTGGGTATATAAGGTGTTATATTATATAAATTATTATATATATACACTAGTTTATATGAATTTTATATATTAGTGGACAGGTTTTGGTAATTAGTGGAATTTCTATAACACTGTATGCATATTTTATATAGATATTTAGAAATATAATATGCATAAACATAAGTATTAATTTGAGAAATAATACATATTTTAATTTTGATAATGTGTGATTTTTAAGTATATTTTAAAGATTTTATTTTATCTTATTTTCATATGAGTTAATAGTAGACCTTAAATTTCAAATATATATATATATATATATATTTTATTCTCATCGATTCCTATCTATCAGCTTGTTCGTCGTCGATTCTTGTCAATATTGCTTTTGTGATAACCCGGATTTTTGAACTATCTGTTAATTGGATAATTAACTGATTTTAAAATATTGAGGTACTGATTTCATTTGATTAAATTATTAACAACAAGGATAATTTCTTATTTATTTAAAAGATATATTTTAAGATTAAGTTTAAATAAGATTTAAATTAAGAAGTTCATTTGTTTTAATATTCTTTCATTTTTTTTTCAAACATAAGATAAATTGATTTGTGGAAATCTATATATAGAGTTAAAATAAATTTCCCAAGCATATAAACATAGGATGCATTTAATTTGATTAAAGCATAAGTTATTATAAATAAATGTTTACTTGAATTCACTTTTCTATATTTATTAAATCTAAAAGCTTATTTATGTAAGATAAATACATTATATATATGTAAATATTACATAAATATATATATAGCTTAAATAAATTAATAAAAAGACAAGTTAACACTTGTAAGTATATTAAAGTGGTTTAAAGACATTTGTAAAAATAAATGCATATGTGTAAGCAAATTAACACATAAGAGGACAAATGGCAATATTTCTCTTTGATAATTAAATTTAAAAATTTTAAAAATATAAAAGAAGAAAGAGCTGTTTATACCTTTCAGCTCTAAATCTATCTTTTCTTCATTGCAAGTAAAACTAAATAGATCAAAGGAATAAAAATCTGGAAATGCAAATCAAAAGAAAACTCAAAGGCGAATTCAATAGCAGTTTCAGAATCTTCAACAACCTGAGGTCATGCAAATGATAATGAAGATCGACAGCCAAATTTAAATTCAACAAAGCAAAAAGAAAATGAAGTTCAAAAATCAAAACAAGATTCAGGCTTCAGATCATTCAATATAACATCAACTTACAGATCAACTCAGTAAAAAAAAATGAATCTCAGATCTGAAAACCTGAAGCAAATCAAATGTTCAAAGCGGATTAAACTCAAAATCAGATCAATTCAGGATCAAACAATCAAGTAAATCTAACAAGCTTCAGTTTAGACAAAGACAGTCCAGATCAGAGTTCTTTTCCTCTGTTTCCTGTTCAAGCTAAAGGTGAGTAAACAAAACTAATATTTGTTTAATTGTTGCATGGGATGGATATATGAAATATGAATTAATGATGTGATAAATTGTTGCATGAGTGAAAATTTAGCTTGCATGCTATAAATATGCAGATAGATAAGTGTGCTTGTCTGGATATATATATATCCATCTCTGTTTTTAAATTACAGGGTTTAAACAAAGTCAAAAATTCAAAATCTCTTCCTGCGATCGAATTTAGGCTTCGATCTTCAAATAAAAGATGATTGGAAAAAATAATTTCAATAGATTACATTAAGACATTATTTCAAACATTTGGATTTTTACAGTAAGTACAAATATATATGTCAAAAATCAATCATCGCAACTTAGTATTTTGAATTTAGGAACAGTTTCGAAATGGAAGATGATGATTTTAGGAAGAAAAATTAGGATTTTTAGTGGTGGGATTATTGGGATAGGCTGTGATGATCAATATTTGATTTTTGGTCGAGCACGGTCGATCGGCGGCATGTGGCGCGTCGAGGTTAGGTCTGTAGGTTGTAGGAGGGACAGTAATTATGGGAAAAATGTCCATTTGATTTTTAATTGACCGAGTTGATCTAAAATCGACGAACTAGGGTTCAAACTTAGTTTCGAACTGGGAGGTGGAGCAATGATTTCAGGCTTCGATGGCATATCGGAGGTGATCGCGAGCTTAGGGTCCGGAACTGGAAGTCCAGGAGAGTCTGTGGTCGAAGTGCCGAGGTCTCCGATGATGGGGATCGTCAACGCGATAATGTTTGGTACCTGTGAGTCTTCAAGTGTGGGTGCAGGGAGGCTCGATTTTGTTTTGAGACGCATCGATGAAGATGGGTGGTCGTGTCTGGTTGCGAGGGACGTAGACGAGGTGCAGATGCCGGTGTAGTTGGTCGGAGGTGACCGGAATGATTGTGCACGTGCACGAGATATGGGTTCGTGCATACGTTTGGGAAAGAAGCAGTATTATCGGGATTAACTCGAGTTTCTCGCGAGAATAACTCGAAGCAAGAGAAAGATGGGGTTACTCGGGTTGGGCTCGGGTAATTTACGAATTTGGCTCGGGGTTTTTGTTTGGGTTTGCATAACCAGATTTTTAATGAAAGTATAATCAAGTTTTTAAAAAGTATATTGAAATAAATCAGTTTTCAAATGGAATATAAATCAAGTTCAAAAGTAATTTATTAAAAGAAGTTTTTAAATCAAATTTCAAAAATTTAATTCTTAAAGATAGGTGTGTTTTGTATTTAAATTGTTTTGTTTTGAAATAATTATATATATATATATATAATATAAGGTTAATTATCTTATTAAATCTCTATTTGTTTTCTAAAATAAAATTATGTAATTAAGGAAGTGATTATGGTAAGTGTATTGAACTTTAATTAATCAATATTTTGGTATAAAATGATTTCAAGAATTTAATTTAGATAATGCAATTAAGTAATGAATTAAGATAAAATGGTTTATCTTTAATTAATTAAGGTGGGTAATTAAAGGAATAATTAATCGATTAATTAATTAAGGTAATTAATTAAAGGTTTACTTACTTAATTACTTAAAGAATAATTTGTTAATGTGATTAATTGATGGTAAATTTATTAATGTAATTAATAAAGGATAATAAATTAAGGGTTAATTAATTAATTAATAATTGAAGGTTAATTAATTAAGTAATTAAAAGAAAATTAATTGATGATTAAAAGTTAATTAATTAAAGTGATTAATTAAAGTGATTAATTAATAAATGTAATTAATTAAGATAATTAATTAAATACAAGTTAATCATTTAATAATTAAAGGTTAATTGAATTATTAATTAAGGTTGATTAATTAATAATTAAAGGTTAATTAATAAATGATTAAAGGATAATTAATTAAAATGGTTTGAAATTAATTAATGTTAATTAACCAGGATTAGAAATTTATTCATAAGTAATTAATCTGGTTTAAGTTAATTAAATCAGATAATGAATTGATCTTACTTATGAATGATTGAGTAATATTGAATGCCTTGGATTATTTGATATATCTGATATGTGATTAATGTAAGTTATTTATCTATGATATAATTGCTATATGAATATGATATCATGAATTTAAATTAAATTGTTTAACTTAAACATCTTGATTTAAAGGATGACATTTGATTCGAAGAGACCGGGGTCGGGTATCAGTAAATACCCGAAACCACTTCGATTTGTAATCTATAATTCTTTATAGATTTGATTTGTAAATCGAATAGGCTGGAATGAAATTAATTAAGTAATCTGAACCATTGGAACTAAGTCAAGGTACTTAGATATTATTTTGTGAAATAATTGTTTGACTATAATAAGTAAGAACTCGTAGAAGATACGAGTTACCCTGGTTTTATATCAGTTCTATGAATTGAAATTTCATGTTAGATGAGTTTACTCACGCTGGTTTCCAGCCTGACTCGGGTGTTACTTTGTGGTAATGCTCGGGTCAGACCGAGTATTACAGATTTTCAGGAAAGGACGTTCTGGAGTTCAGGAGGCGAGCTGGATGGCAGGAACGTATGGAGTTTACCGCTGTGTATTTGAGAGCTTATTGATAGTAGTCTGGGACAGGTTGATAACTGTCTAGTCTATTTGTAAATGGTTGTAACTCTGATGTATTGAATGTAATTAACAAATACAGTTTTCTTTGTATAACTGATATTATTATTTGATATTGTATTTTGATCCGCTGCGAATGTGAGAATCTGTGCCTTGTTCTGTTTCTTTCTTCTATCTCTTTCTTCTTTTTCATAACTATCTGGAATTTTCGGGTTCGAAAATTCCGGGTCGTTACAGTTATTAACCAGGATTAGAAATTTATTCATAAGTAATTAATCTGGTTTAAGTTAATTAAATCAGATAATGAATTGATCTTACTTATGAATGATTGAGTAATATTGAATGCCTTGGATTATTTGATATATCTGATATGTGATTAATGTAAGTTATTTATCTATGATATAATTGCTATATGAATATGATATCATGAATTTAAATTAAATTGTTTAACTTAAACATCTTGATTTAAAGGATGACATTTGATTCGAAGAGACCGGGGTCGGGTATCAGTAAATACCCGAAACCACTTCGATTTGTAATCTATAATTCTTTATAGATTTGATTTGTAAATCGAATAGGCTGGAATGAAATTAATTAAGTAATCTGAACCATTGGAACTAAGTCAAGGTACTTAGATATTATTTTGTGAAATAATTGTTTGACTATAATAAGTAAGAACTCGTAGAAGATACGAGTTACCCTGGTTTTATATCAGTTCTATGAATTGAAATTTTATGTTAGATGAGTTTACTCACGCTGGTTTCCAGCCTGACTCGGGTGTTACTTTGTGGTAATGCTCGGGTCAGACCGAGTATTACAGATTTTCAGGAAAGGACGTTCTGGAGTTCAGGAGGCGAGCTGGATGGCAGGAACGTATGGAGTTTACCGCTGTGTATTTAAGAGCTTATTGATAGTAGTCTGGGACAGGTTGATAACTGTCTAGTCTATTTGTAAATGGTTGTAACTCTGATGTATTGAATGTAATTAACAAATACAGTTTTCTTTGTATAACTGATATTATTATTTGATATTGTATTTTGATCCGCTGCGAATGTGAGAATCTGTGCCTTGTTCCGTTTCTTTCTTCTATCTCTTTCTTCTTTTTCATAACTATCTAGAATTTTCGGGTTCGAAAATTCCGGGTCGTTACAGTTGGTATCAGAGCGAGGTTAAGCGAGAACCTTGGCTCTGTTGGGATTACTCATTAAAGATAGGGTCGATGGTACCCTAGAATGAGTTGAGTGTATATATATAAATATATATGAGAGCGTATTTGTTATTTTCATATATAAAGATTTCAAATGATTTTTATATAAGATTATATTTGATATATAAAGCAATATTTCTTTTAATAAATATTAAGGTAATTGGTTGTAAAAAAAAAATTGGAATTAAATTAAGTGGTAATAGAAATACAACCAAATTAAAATTGAATGAAGATAAGTTTGAAATGGATCCAAACTAAAAATAAAATCTTGAATTTATAAAAGTGTTATCAGAATAAAGATAAAAATGAATTGGTTTCCAGATATGATAATCTTGGTTATTATCATAAATGATTGTTGTGAAATGTGTAAATGATTAAGTAAAATGTTTTAGGGAAACAAACTTTTAGGTGAGTATGACTTATAAATTGGAATTGAAGATAATTTTAAATTGTGAAATTTTAAATCTAAATCCAGAAAACTTGAAATTGTTTTAAAGAAGTTTGTTTTGAAATTAAAAACCAAGAATGAATTAAAAATTTAAGGTATAACTTGGTGTGTAACGGAAATAAATATTTGGAAATAAACTCTAAGGTTGAGTTTTGAATTTTCCTTGGGATGTGATGTGAAACCCAAAGTAAAGTAAGATTTTAAACTTAAAAGGGAAAAGTTAATCTGAAGTTTAAAATTTGAATAGGAATTCAAATTGTGAAAAGTTGACCGGATTAAGTAAATTTAAGTTGAAGGAAGTTAAATAAGCTTGAATAAATAACTTGAATTGGAAATTTCAAGATGAAATTTAAATTTAACTTGGATAGTTAAATGGTTAATTTAAATGGGAGTTATGAGTGATCTCAAAATGGGTTTGAGATCTGGAAATTGAAAATGGATAATAAATTAGAATCTGAAGATTAAATTATTTTTGAATTCTTATTTGAACTTTGTAATAAGTTAAGTAAAGATAATTTTAAAATGAAATTTTGAAATTTGAATTCAGAATTAAAAGGTTTAAAGATTTAATTTGTTAAAATTAAAAAAATAAAGGTTGAATTAATTTAAAAGTGAAGGAATTGTGATTTAAGGAATTAAATCAATATTTAAAAAATTTAACTCGAATTTATATAATTCGAGATAGTTTAAAATTGAGATTTAAATTGAATTAGTTCAAACTGAATTAGATTTGAATAAATGGGAATTGTGATTTAAGATGAATAAGTTTAAAATTCAAATGGAAAATTTGAATTGAATTAATTTAAAGTGAAATTGAAGATGTATAAGTTTAAAAATTCAAATGGGAATTGGGATTAATTCATATAGAAATTGAAATGATTTGAAATTTAAGTAAATTCAATTTTAAATTAGTTTGAATAATTTGAAATTGTAATTAAAGTGAATATGTTTAAAATTAAATGGAATTTGATTTGAAATTTGGAATGGAATTAAGATTAATTCAACTTGAATTGAGATTGAATAAAATTCAATGGAAATTGAAGTATTGAGTCAATTTAAATGGAAATGGAAATTTAAATTGAATTGATGAGAATTGAACAGTTTGACTCTGGTTTATTTTCAAAATAAATTGTTTTAGTACAAATATATTTTTCCAAACTATTTACTATACAATCTTTATTCTTAAACTCTAAACTATTTTATACTTATTTTACAATTATTTTGGATCTATATAACTATTTTGAAAACTGTCTTATAAACTAATTACTATTTTCAGTTACTTATATCTAATCACTATTTTAAAAAATATTTTTCAATTATCTAACTATTTTATACCTACTTAACTGTTTTACAGCTATTTTACAAACTAATAACTATTTTTCAACTACTTATCTATTTAAAAAAAAAACTTTTTCAAGTTATTTTTAAATTTAAATTGGTCAGAGTTCAAACTATTTATAATTAAAGTAATAACTCAATTGGAAATGGAAGCAATTGAGAATAAGTGAATGGAATTAAAGGAAATGTGAATAGAAAAGAGAATTGATTTGGCTAATAACCAATAAAGATAAATACGTAGGATGTACGTATATTATTCTATTCGCATAGTGATTTGATCCAGATTCGAACACAGAATTTCGAGATAGTATTATCGATCCGAGTTGGGATTTTTCGCTCGATTTTCGACGGCGAACCTGGATATGGATTGTTGATTGGTTCTGGATATTCTCTATCATAGCTACGACTATGCAAGGAGAATGACGGTTTCTGATCAAGAAACCCGATCTGAGTCCGCACTAGAGAGTCGGGTGGACGATACTAGTTCGGAAGTGAAATTGTGTGATCGAGTGAGCGATCAAATTGATATAGCGTACGGATGATATGTGTACATCGTACGGGTTTGAATGAAATTGATATTGAAGTTGTGGATAAGGATTGTAAAATGATCTTTGAAATGAAAAGTATATTTGTGAAATATAATGGAATTGGATATTTCTTTGATTGAAATTTACTTTATGGAGATAAGTAAATGGTAAATAACTTTATAAAGAAATCAAACTTGAATATTTGATTTGGCCATAAATAAAGTTGTATTTTGTAATATGATAAACTTCCCTTATTGAATCTAGCCAGAATAAAAAGGGTTTTGAAATAATTAAAGTATAAAAGAGGTTTTATACAAGTTTGAAATGATCCAAAGATTTTCAAAGTTATATATATCTATATCTATATATATATATAAAGAATTTTATGAGAATGATTTCGGAAAAGGTTTTGGGAACCTATATAATTTGGAAAAGGCTTTTGATTTTTGAAAAAATCAATTTTGGGAATTTGGAAAGCCTAGTTTGAGAATTATCGATTTTGGTAATCGATTTTGTGTAAAGGATATTTTGATATAAATCATAAAGGGTATGATTTGAAGATACTATAAGTATATAGTATAAAGTGTTTTGAGAATAGCTCTGGGGAAAAAGGCGCTTCCTTGAAATGAACTTCTCAGGAGTACCACTGGGTGGTACTGCCTTGAACCCCAAGGGGGGATTCTAAAGTTGATCCTGTGAGGAGTCCGGACAAAACTAGTTCCTGAGGATTATTTGTGTAGCGAAAGTCGAGGGGCTGGTGCCCACAGAGGCATTTGAGTTATGCTGTGACAAAAATTTAACTCAATGTCACTGCGATCTACTGCAGACCATAGCGAAAGTCATGTGTGCCGCTGAGAGCCAACTGTCTACGTTTGATTTTATATCGGTAGACTGTGACACTATGGTAACATAGCGAAAGTCGTTTGTGCCGCTGAGAGCCAACAGTCTGCGTTTGATTTTATATCGGTAGACTGCGACCTATGTGGGAGAAGTTTCATTTTGACAGCGAAATCGTGTGTGCCGCTGAGAGCCAACAGTTACATGGACTTTTGCGGCGACGGCAACGTAACCCTGGGATGTAACTGCGATCTGTTGTGGGTTCCATGCTGTTATCAGTTACATGGACTTTTGCTACGATGGCAACGTAACCCGTGATGTAACTGTGACCATGGATGGGGGTGATGATTTCAAGAGCATTCTTACCAAAGATATTTCCTCGATTTCCAAAATGTTTTCTATATTTTTAATAAATTATTTTCCAAATATTTTCACTGGGTGTTGAAAACGGGTTTACCGAGTACTTATAGATTTTCAGTCGTACGCCTGATCAACGTATGACCGAATTTCTATGAGAACAAGGATGGATTTGTTGAAACATCGAGTTATAAAAATTATTTTTATAAAAACTATTTTATAATATTATATAGACTTTAAAAGTGTTTTAAAAATGATCAAAGAATAATTTATCTAATTTTAAGTATTGAATAAATTTTGGCTTCGTTCCTTTTCGAGGACGAAAAGTTTTAAAGGGGGAAGGAATGTGATAACCCGGATTTTTGAACTATCTGTTAATTGGATAATTAACTGATTTTAAAATATTGAGGTACTGATTTCATTTGATTAAATTATTAACAACAAGGATAATTTCTTATTTATTTAAAAGATATATTTTAAGATTAAGTTTAAATAAGATTTAAATTAAGAAGTTCATTTGTTTTAATATTCTTTCATTTTTTTTTCAAACATAAGATAAATTGATTTGTGGAAATTTATATATAGAGTTAAAAAAAATTTCCCAAGCATATAAACATAGGATGCATTTAATTTGATTAAAGCATAAGTTATTATAAATAAATGTTTACTTGAATTCACTTTTCTATATTTATTAAATCTAAAAGCTTATTTATGTAAGATAAATACATTATATATATGTAAATATTACATAAATATATATATAGCTTAAATAAATTAATAAAAAGACAAGTTAACACTTGTAAGTATATTAAAGTGGTTTAAAGACATTTGTAAAAATAAATGCATATGTGTAAGCAAATTAACACATAAGAGGACAAATGGCAATATTTCTCTTTGATAATTAAATTTAAAAATTTTAAAAATATGAAAGAAGAAAGAGCTGTTTATACCTTTCAGCTCTAAATCTATCTTTTCTTCATTGCAAGTAAAACTAAATAGATCAAAGGAATAAAAATCTGGAAATGCAAATCAAAAGAAAACTCAAAGGCAAATTCAATAGCAGTTTCAGAATCTTCAACAACCTGAGGTCATGCAAATGATAATGAAGATCGACAGCCAAATTTAAATTCAACAAAGCAAAAAGAAAATGAAGTTCAAAAATCAAAACAAGATTCAGGCTTCAGATCATTCAATATAACATCAACTTACAGATCAACTCAGTAAAAAAAAATGAATCTCAGATCTGAAAACCTGAAGCAAATCAAATGTTCAAAGCGGATTAAACTAAAAATCAGATCAATTCAGGATCAAACAATCAAGTAAATCTAACAAGCTTCAGTTTAGACAAAGACAGTCCAGATCAGAGTTCTTTTCCTCTGTTTCCTGTTCAAGCTAAAGGTGAGTAAACAAAACTAATATTTGTTTAATTGTTGCATGGGATGGATATATGAAATATGAATTAATGATGTGATAAATTGTTGCATGAGTGAAAATTTAGCTTGCATGCTATAAATATGCAGATAGATAAGTGTGCTTGTCTGGATATATATATATCCATCTCTGTTTTTAAATTACAGGGTTTAAACAAAGTCAAAAATTCAAAATCTCTTCCTGCGATCGAATTTAGGCTTCGATCTTCAAATAAAAGATGATTGGAAGATTGAAATCTTATTATTAAAAATAATTTCAATAGATTACATTATGACATTATTACAAACATTTGGATTTTTACAGTAAGTACAAATATATATGTCAAAAATCAATCATCGCAACTTAGTATTTTGAATTTAGGAACAGTTTCGAAATGGAAGATGATGATTTTAGGAAGAAAAATTAGGATTTTTAGTGGTGGGATTATTGGGATAGGCTGTGATGATCAATATTTGATTTTTGGTCGAGCACGGTCGATCGGCGGCATGTGGCGCGTCGAGGTTAGGTCTGTAGGTTGTAGGAGGGACAGTAATTATGGGAAAAATGTCCAATTGATTTTTAATTGACCGAGTTGATCTAAAATCGACGAACTAGGGTTCAAACTTAGTTTCGAACTGGGAGGTGGAGCAATGATTTCAGGCTTCGATGGCATATCGGAGGTGATCGCGAGCTTAGGGTCCGGAACTGGAAGTCCAGGAGAGTCTGTGGTCGAAGTGCCGAGGTCTCCGATGATGGGGATCGTCAACGCGATAATGTTTGGTACCTGTGAGTCTTCAAGTGTGGGTGCAGGGAGGCTCGATTTTGTTTTGAGACGCATCGATGAAGATGGGTGGTCGTGTCTGGTTGCGAGGGACGTAGACGAGGTGCAGATGCCGGTGTAGTTGGTCGGAGGTGACCGGAATGATTGTGCACGTGCACGAGATATGGGTTCGTGCATACGTTTGGGAAAGAAGCAGTATTATCGGGATTAACTCGAGTTTCTCGCGAGAATAACTCGAAGCAAGAGAAAGATGGGGTTACTCGGTTTGGGCTCGGGTAATTTACGAATTTGGCTCGGGGTTTTTGTTTGGGTTTGCATAACCAGATTTTTAATGAAAGTATAATCAAGTTTTTAAAAAGTATATTGAAATAAATCAGTTTTCAAATGGAATATAAATCAAGTTCAAAAGTAATTTATTAAAAGAAGTTTTTAAATCAAATTTCAAAAATTTAATTCTTAAAGATAGGTGTGTTTTGTATTTAAATTGTTTTGTTTTGAAATAATTATATATATATATATATAATATAAGGTTAATTATCTTATTAAATCTCTATTTGTTTTCTAAAATAAAATTATGTAATTAAGGAAGTGATTATGGTAAGTGTATTGAACTTTAATTAATCAATATTTTGGTATAAAATGATTTCAAGCATTTAATTTAGATAATGCAATTAAGTAATGAATTAAGATAAAATGGTTTATCTTTAATTAATTAAGGTGGGTAATTAAAGGAATAATTAATCGATTAATTAATTAAGGTAATTAATTAAAGGTTTACTTACTTAATTACTTAAAGAATAATTTGTTAATGTGATTAATTGATGGTAAATTTATTAATGTAATTAATAAAGGATAATAAATTAAGGGTTAATTAATTAATTAATAATTGAAGGTTAATTAATTAAGTAATTAAAAGAAAATTAATTGATGATTAAAAGTTAATTAATTAAAGTGATTAATTAAAGTGATTAATTAATAAATGTAATTAATTAAGATAATTAATTAAATACAAGTTAATCATTTAATAATTAAAGGTTAATTGAATTATTAATTAAGGTTGATTAATTAATAATTAAAGGTTAATTAATAAATGATTAAAGGATAATTAATTAAAATGGTTTGAAATTAATTAATGTTAATTAACCAGGATTAGAAATTTATTCATAAGTAATTAATCTGGTTTAAGTTAATTAAATCAGATAATGAATTGATCTTACTTATGAATGATTGAGTAATATTGAATGCCTTGGATTATTTGATATATCTGATATGTGATTAATGTAAGTTATTTATCTATGATATAATTGCTATATGAATATGATATCATGAATTTAAATTAAATTGTTTAACTTAAACATCTTGATTTAAAGGATGACATTTGATTCGAAGAGACCAGGGTCGGGTATCAGTAAATACCCGAAACCACTTCGATTTGTAATCTATAATTCTTTATAGATTTGATTTGTAAATCGAATAGGCTGGAATGAAATTAATTAAGTAATCTGAACCATTGGAACTAAGTCAAGGTACTTAGATATTATTTTGTGAAATAATTGTTTGACTATAATAAGTAAGAACTCGTAGAAGATACGAGTTACCCTGGTTTTATATCAGTTCTATGAATTGAAATTTCATGTTAGATGAGTTTACTCACGCTGGTTTCCATCCTGACTCGGGTGTTACTTTGTGGTAATGCTCGGGTCAGACCGAGTATTACAGATTTTCAGGAAAGGACGTTCTGGAGTTCAGGAGGCGAGCTGGATGGCAGGAACGTATGGAGTTTACCGCTGTGTATTTGAGAGCTTATTGATAGTAGTCTGGGACAGGTTGATAACTGTCTAGTCTATTTGTAAATGGTTGTAACTCTGATGTATTGAATGTAATTAACAAATACAGTTTTCTTTGTATAACTGATATTATTATTTGATATTGTATTTTGATCCGCTGCGAATGTGAGAATCTGTGCCTTGTTCTGTTTCTTTCTTCTATCTCTTTCTTCTTTTTCATAACTACCTGGAATTTTCGGGTTCGAAAATTCCGGGTCGTTACAGCTTTGCTTCGAAATGTGTGCTTTGGTTCGTATCTCTTCTCATTCTGTTCTCTCTCTAGCCTCGAAAGGTGAGCAATCACTCACGATTAATGTTCTTATATGTATTAAATTTGATTTCAATTGAAATGTCAATTGAAATATGATGTTGTTAGTTATTTACATTGTTATATATATATGTCATTATCTGTATCTGTTCACCTATGACATCTGACACCATTATCTGTTATTTATATTGTTGATATATTCCTGTTGCTGTTGTTATTTTATTATCATATGTGTTATCACTCTACAAGTTCCCTATTAGTATAGAATCACTATGGGTTGAAATGATACATACCCGAACGATCTATAGAATAGGAGAAAATCATTATGGGTTGAAATGATAAACCCAAGCGATTTTCATTGAATTGAATTTGGGATTGCGGGTTGAAAAGATATATACCCGTAAATATATTTTAAATTGCGGATTGAAATGATAAATATCTGTATCACTTGACCATAGGATAGAAAATTATATACAGGCACCGTGGGTCTATATATAAACGTTTTGAAAATGATTTCTATGGTTTTGAAAAGAAATATATGGTTTTGATAAATATTGATTTTAAAGATTTATTAAAGTTGATTTAATAAAGTTGATAAATAATATGTTTAAGTATTTATTTAATATCTATATTTTTAAATATAGAATTTATAATGATTTGAAATTGATTGAAATTATATTTATTTAAGAATTATACTTAAATAAGTTTGATTTGAAATGTATTGAATTTGAAATTTAAAGAAGTGATTTACAACTTGAAATTTGAAAAGGTGACTTAAATGGATATTTCAAACGTATAAATATTTAAATGAGATATTTTGTTTATTTAAATTGTAAATTTGAAATTGTATTCAAATGTTATGGAAATGTTAAGTTAATATTTCAAAACTAAATAATTGTAAAGTGAATTTGATATGTATATAAATTTATCGAATTTAGTTTTGAAATGTTGAATATTTAAAGCTTTGAAATATATTAAAATTGAAATGGCTTATTTTATGGTTCAGATATGTATTTGAAATCGATAATTTGAAATGGTTTATTTAGAAGCTGAATCGAGTTGAAACTGATGATTTGAGATTTGATTAAATTAAATTTTTGGAATTCGAGGTAATTTGAATCGATTTGTGAAATTTGAAGAACTATCTTATTTTATAAAGAAATTTTAAATTATATTTAAACTATTGATACTTTACTTTATAAATTATTTGGTTTTATTTAAATGAGATATTATTGAATTGTTTTGGAAATGGAAATGATATATTATTGAATTGGGTTTTGAAATGGAAATAATACATTGATAATTTGGGTTTGAAATAGTAATGATATTTTGGTTTTGAAGTATAAACTATTTTGAAATGACCACGGGGTTATAATAACGATTGGTTGGCAAAGAGACCAGGATCGGATATGGACATACTCTCTGTCGATACCGAAAACCACTTTGACAACCGTGTACGCGGTGGAGATTCCAGAATGAAGTAGGATGGTGGCGACGTTCTTAAGGTATGTTACGTGGACCCAACTTCCGTGAGTTGGCATAAGGTGGCTAAAACAGGAGCGATCTCGGACCAGTGAGGTAGCACCTCTTCTCGGACACATTTCTTCGATATTATACTCTTATTTGTGATTGATTAGATGGCCATCCTCCGATTTGGGAGTGTTGTTCGAGGAGGAACGGTAGTGGCTGCTATGCGTATCCATCAGTCCGTGTGCGTAATTGATATATCTACCCTGGCATTGCCTAGTTGTGCCGTGTCACCTACCATATCGAGCTTTGCTACGATTATGATTTTAAGATCCGACCGCGTTAAGGTTCTCCATCCCCTTAACGCTATTTTCTATATGATTATACTTTACTTATTAGACACTACTGTATATAGAGTATATTACTACATAGTAAATAGTTTAACGGATCATTAGGGGATGGTTATCCCAAACATCCTTTAAGTTACTTGTATTTCAGTTGATATTTCACTTGAGTTGGATTTATTAATATAAGAATGTTAATCCTGACTCGAGTGTTTTGTGTTTTGCTTTACGCTCGGGTCAGACTGAGTGATACAGCATTTGAGACTCACCTTTGGAGTTGGAGATTCGCTTGGAGATCCAGCTATCTATCGATCCTGCTTTCAGTTATTTAGTTGATTCCAGTGATGTATTCAGATCTTGTATTTGATTATTGTATTGAGACATCTATTGTATTCAAGACTTCTATTGTATCTTGTCTAACTCTGTTATATTTATATAGTAGCTTCATGAACTACTATCCTTTTGTTTCCGCTGCATTATTATATTACTCTGTGTCTGTGATCTGTAATTATTTTATTTACCGTATATGCTGAGTTTTGCCAAATTTTATTTACAATCCATTGTTTTGAATTATTCAAGTCCGGCATGTGTGGATTTATTGTCGATTTGAATGGTCCAAAATACTGGGTCGTTACAAAATGACAGTGAAGCAGTTTACATGGTTCATAGTACAGTTATTAACAGTAGCGGTTCTAACAAGAACAAGGAAGTAGTTTGAATAAAGTCATTGAGAAAATCATGGTGAACTAGTCAGTTTTTCAGGAAGTCATCAATATATCTCGAATTCAAATGACAAGCTAGAAGAGAACGATGAACAGGTCAAGGCAGTAAAGAACGGAAAGCAAATTCAAATGATGATAAGATAAACAAGTCAAATTAATCACAATCGCTCAAGCAAAAATCAAATGGCCGAGCAAATTAATTAACGAATTAAAACCAAAATATACAAACGAAAATTTAGGGAATTTATCCCTATTTAACCCAAATTCATCATCGGCAAATACTCATTCAAGTTCAAGCAAAATCATAGAGCAAGCCTTGAAATAAATCACGAACCAATCCAGAACTCGAATCAAGTCGAGCAATAATCAAAATCGAAAAAGGGGCAAAATCACATACCGATATTCGAGCTCGACATTAGAAGCGACTGTCAGCAATCATAAGTTAGGGAATCGATTGACGAAGAAATTCAACACAAAATCATCACTTTGATCGATAAATTTAATCGGCGTCTTCAATTTCCAGAAACCCTGAGTTTTAAAGAGAAGCAAAAGGGAACGGCCAGCATATACGAATTGAAAATAAAGGGGAGACATTTTGAAATTATTGGGCCAGTCTCTTTTTATTTATATTAGGCTTAGCATATAAAATTGGGTTTTTAGTTTAGTTTATTGTGTAATTTCCTCTTTTAAAATTGTGTAAATTCTAGTTGTGTAACTAGGTACAAACTATAGGGCGTAGTTTGAGAATTCTCAACTCGGTGGCTGAGTTGTAGCGGGGTTTTGAACTTAGAGTTAGGTTAGTTAAGTTAGCGGGTGTCGCAAGTTTACATGTGTTTGTAAGCGTCTGACTACTTAATTTCTAGTAGAAACCTTAGGGGCAGCACGTAGGCAGGTTATTGCTGAAGCTAGGTAAATCTATGTGTGATCTCTACTGCATTACTTTATGTTATTATTTTTATTTCCGCACTATTTTTTATTATTTTTAGTATCACCCTATTCACCCCCCTGTAGGGTGAAATCAATCCTACAGCGTCCGTAGCGATTTTCTAGACAATTTTCATATATAACACTTCAAAATCAGAATTAGCACGGAAAAGTTTCAGACGTTTGAAAATTTCAAAAACAAAATAAATTTAAAAATAAAAACATACCAAAATTTACCCCAGAAGCAGTCGACCCCTGGGTATCTATGGTCGACCGATAGCGATCGACCACTTTGATTGAGGGTCAACCGGTTGTCGTGTCTGCTGGAAAATCTGGGGTGTGATTTGAATGATTCTAATTGAATGAAAGATTTTTCTTCGTTGCCAAGTATACGATGTGCAACCCAGGTGAGAGCAAAGTTTCTCCATACAAATCCAACGCCCCAAATTAGTCCCTAACCTCTATAAATTAACACCTATTATAACCCTAAATTCCTCAGAAAACTTATAGCGTATCGAAACTCTGCCAAAAATCTTCCTCTCCACTTCTAAACTTTCTCTTAAAATATAAATTAAAAATCAAAGCGAGATAGAATGAGCATATCAGATCTAGGAGAAGGAGAGCTACTGGGCAATGATTCATTGGCAGGACGTGAACTTAGAGCTTGGATCTAGGGTGAGTGGGAATGGGTTTAATAAGATGATTATTACAGTTAAATTTATATTGTTATGTCTGATCTAGGATGTAGGAATTTAAACTATAAACCTTAATTCTTAAATCTAGCTGCACTACAAGAAAAACAATTTACGGTTGCAAAAAACTATGGCGTTTTATCATAAATGCAACCAAAAATATTTTTCCCAAAATATGTTTCGTGACTAAAAAATTTTGTTCCCGCTCCTTAGAAAACTTTTTCCGCCTAGCCAAAAATAAATGTGACCAGTCATTGTTTTCCATCTCACGTATACTTAGAAAACTCTCTCCCAATTTCGATCTACTTCTGCAGAAATTTTTTCCCCTTTTCAATCCTCGCGGCAGCCAGCAATCGCTCAAATTTCATCAACTGAAGATCAAGTTCCCCTTTTCATCGTCCACTCCGTCCTTGTTCAACGTCCTCGCGGCATTACTCAACATCCTCGCGGCAGCCAACAATCGCTTAGGTATATTTAGGTACGAATCGTCTAAATCGATTTTGTGATTCGATTTTGTGATTCTATTTTGATTTAACCCTAATTTGCATGCATCGTATATTCGAATTTCTGCCTAATTTCTAACTGAAATTGTTGATTCAACCCTAATAACGAAGATCTTTTATTCAACCCTAGTTTACACCTTTATATATTTATGTTTTTTTTATTAAATGAATAAAAGCTTGGCTATGTCCAGGGTTAAACTGTGTAATTATTTTACCGTTTTAACCAAAGTACAAATTTTGTACACCAAGTACGAATAATCCCAAAATTGAATTATGGAAAATATTGAAATCAACATGTCTGGACATGGAGAGTCTGGCTACACCCATGATTTTGTCAAAATTATCTGTAATACTAGACTCCAATTTAGAAAATTAGAACAGTAGTGAATTGCAAAGTAATACATAATCTTTTGCCTTCATATGTTAAGACTTTGAGAGAGACATGAAAGTTGAGTATGTCTAATTAAAGGAGTTGCATGATCCACACGTTTACCAATCTGTTAATGTGCGATTAATATAACTTACATCATAGAGAAAGTCATTAATAAGTGTCTTCATCATGTCTTTTTTCCTATAAATTAAAAAAACCAGGTAAACGGCAAATGGCAAGTGGCTTTGCATGAAACCTAGAAGTAGTCGGCAAATATAAATCAAAAATAGGGATGCATGTTGCATCTATTTATATGATGTAAGGTTTTACATAGATTCCATATGGGTCACTTTAGGTGTTACGGCCTGCATGACTTCAAGCAATGCCTTCTGTAACGACCCGTATTTTCACGGATCGAAACATCGTAAAATAGTTGACCTTTGGTTGTATTGCTGTTAAGTCGTTTCAGGGTTTTGGCAGAATTTTGCTTAAGTCCTAAGTCGTAGCCGACTTAGGAGTTTTGGACGAGTTAAGTGATAAGTCTGGGTGAGTTAATGACTTAAGGGGTAGGTCGGCGACGACCTAAGGAAGATAGGGGAGTGGTTTAAGTCGGTTGATAGTTTGGGACGACCTAAGGAATTAACCGAGTTAAGGATGTTAAGTCATAAGGTGGCTTAGGTCGAGTAAACGACTTAAGGTAGTAACCGACTTATAGTATTGACCGACCTATTGAAGTTAGCAGGTTGCGACCTAGTGGTTAGCGAAGTTAGGTCGTTAGACGACTTAAGGAGGTGTATAAGTCGTAGGTCGTAAGTCTTATCCCATGGTAAGCTGTAGGTCGAAGGGATGTTAGGTCGTACCCATATCCAATGTGTTAAGTCGTGACCGACTTAGGAGATTGGTTGTTAGGTCGTAGTATTTTTCTAAGTCATAGGTCGGAAGAGCATAAATCGCGACATTGTTAGGTCGTAAGGCGTATGGCCTGTTAGATCGGAGACTATTATGTCGCGCCGAGTGAAGTTCTGGTAGGTCGTGAGTGCTAAGTCGTAAGTCGTATAGGCGCGTGTGTTGAGTCGGAGGTTGCTAGGTCGGAAGAGGCTTAGGTCGAAAGGTTATAAGTCGGAGACGACTTATGGAGATGGCCGAATTAAGGAGAAATCAGCCTATAAATACTCGTCCATTTCTTCTTTTTTGGGATCCGGATTTCGAAGCGACGAAGTGCTGCCATTTTGAGAGCTCGACTTCTACACTTCTTCACTTCTTTTCTCCACTCCAATCTAGTGCTTCCTTTCATCCAAATCGAAGATCAAGATTGAAGATTCAAGAGCTTGGATTGAAGATCTTCATCCTTTGAAGTGAGATTTCTTCGTTTAAAGCGAATTCATCAAGCTAGATCCTTCGCTGTCCAGATCTGAAGCGTGTTGATTTGGGGTTGCTTAGGTGATTTGGTGAGTGGTGATTATCTCTCACACGGATCCAAAGGAGTGTATCGGATTGTTGGCTCGATTTGGTGTTAAAATAGTGATTTCCATACATTTTCTTCATCCTAAGTGTAGATCCATATAGATCCATTGTTCATGATGATGTTACATCCATTTTACTACATGTTAACCTATGCAAGTTCATTCATCAAGATTATAGAGATATTGTTCATGTTTTCATGCTTATTAGACTTTCAACTCTTTAATTACGGAATTGCCATTATTGTTATAATTGTCTACTTAGATCATATTTGAATGCTTGATTTATTGGATTAATGTTTGACTTGATTGATTGCTATGAATTAGATGATTGATAATTTGATTTAGACCGAAGATGATTCAAAAGCTAAGAGAAAGGCTCTTGAATTGGGAAAGCTGCTTGTGGCATATGTAGCGGATGATGAAGCTCTTATGCATAGATTTGATGATGACGTTGAGATGAGACTTTGCGAGGATGTGATGAAGCGAAGCATGATATGAGATAGTCTTGGTCTAATCCAGACGGGATCATTCCAAGCATGTTGGTAACTCGGTGATATGGTTCGGGTTGAGGATAATGGATGCTCGAGAGGCGCTTGAGCTAGTATGGAAATAGTTGTCGAGGAGGACGACTAGAAGGCTGAGATCTCATCGTTGTTGAAGGTTCTAGCATGCTCAAAGAAAGAGTACATTGGGCAGTTTCGATAGTCCCTGAAGGCTATTGATTGGGTAGTCAAGTACTCTGGGCAGATTCGATAGTCCTAGGCACGGGTCACGATGACGTGCGGGAGTTATGTCTAGAACCGGGGTTACCATTAGCCCTTGACGGACGGCTGAAAGAATATGCCGGTCATTCAATTAACGGTGACATCGAAGCAATGATAACAGTGATAGCCAGAGTCATGGATGTTTGGTTGTATCGTCATTCGGTCTCAAGAGCGGTATTTTCTGGGTGCTTATCTGATCTTGGTTTAGGCCTTGGGGGTTTGTACTTGGAAAACATCGTCCTTGAATCGAGTGATAATTGCTTTACTTTACTTTGTATGCTCTGCTATGTTTGCTTCTACTTAGTGTGTGTCTGGGGGCTATCACTGTAGAAATAGGTTGGAGTGGGAGGGTTGTATTCCTATTCCTTTTCCTTTATTCTCTTTTGGTATGTTGTTAGTTAATTTACTGCTCACTAAGACTGTTGTCTGACTCAAGGCTTTATGTTTTAACTCTTATTGCCTTGGGCTGTTCGTCCATTTTTGGGACGGGCAGACTAGGTAGCAGGTGACAGGTGCTGTTCTCTTCCCACGATGCTGATATCGAAGACGAGCTGGAGGGTTGCATATTATCTTCTTATTATATGTACTGGATGTTCCGCTGTTTTGTATTCTCTGAGTGATATGTAGTGAGGCTTGTTGTATTGACTATTCAGATGTTTGTATTCAACTCCTATGAAGTTTTATTGATGGGATTCTGTTCTGTGAAGCTTCACTATATATATGTTCTACTGTATTTTGTCCATGCGCTGTGAGTAATACGATAGATCTTGTTGTTTTTATCTACCTTGACAATTGTCCATGGTCGCCTGGCACACTTTACAGCGCACTCTCTCTACATTCAGTGCAGGGGTCATGGGCGGTCGTCACATTTGGTATCAGAGCATTGGTTAATCGATTTTACCCAACGCTCGCTGACGTAACTACGTATGAGAGACGTAATTGTATTTTGATGGATGATTACTATATATAATATAGTAGCTTAGTAGAGTTTGAGTCCTTTATGCAGTTGTTTCTCTAGATGTTCTGATCATTCCTTTTTGTAGATATTGAGAATGAGTCGAAGAGGGAGACCAGCTGCTAGGGAAGGCCGTGCTACTGAAAGGGCTGCTGATTATGCAGCTATGTTCGAAGCTATGATGACTTCGATCATGAGAAGGATACCAGTTCCGGGGGCAGCAGTAGATGTTGGAGTTCAAGTCCAAACTCCAAAACCAGTGGATTTTGCTAAGTTGTGCAAAGATTTTACTGCTCTTGGAGGAAAGGTTTTCTTGGGAACAGAATCAACTATTGAGGTCCAGAGGTGGATAGATGCTTGTAGAAGGATTTTTGGAGATTTGGGAATTGAGGATGCGACTAAGAGGAAGTTGGCATCGAGACAGCTTCAAGGGAGAGCCTCTGATTGGTGGAACTCTATTACCATCAATACTCCGGAGGAAGAGATTACTTGGGAGCAATTCCAAGTCAGATTTGAAGCTAAGTTCATTTCTACAGCTCAGAAGTCTGTTCTGTTCAAGAAGTTCGTGGAGCTCAAGCAAGGTGGAAGACCAGTTCTTGAGTATGTTTCTGAGTTTGAAGCTTTGTCCAAGTATGCCTAGTCGTATATCGAATCTGCATATCAGAAGAATGAGAAGTTTGTGACAGGCTTGGACAGTTATCTTGGGAGGCAGTTGGTGGATCATCTGGATGATTCATTTGAGAAGCTTGTGGAGAAAGCTCTCAGGCATGAGATTCTGTTTCCTAAGGAAGGATCTGTTGTTGCTGTGACCAGGGAAGAGTCTAAACCCTAGCAGGGTGGAAACAAGAAGAGGAAGCAGCAGCAACGGAAGGGTAAGGATGGCCAGAAGAAGCCGAAAGGCGAAGTGACTTGCTACAATTGTCAGCAGAAGGGCCATTTCTCGAAGGATTGTAAGAATCCGAAGGTGCCGATGAAGTGTCACAACTGTGCCAAGCCAGGGCATTTCAAGAAGAATTGTCCAGAACCGAGGAGAGACAAGCAGATTGTGCAAGCTTATGCTTTGGGGGCTGTTCCGTCGTCTTCAAAAGCTCCTACCGCTGAAGAGAAAGGAAAGAGTGTGGTGGTTCAAGGTACTCTTTTCCTATGTGGTGTTCCAGTTAGAGTTCTGTTTGATACTGGAGCGTCACATTCGTTTGTTTGTAGTGAACTTGTAGGCCGGTTGGGTTTGGAACCGGATATTGTTGATAGGCCATTGGTTGTGACTAATCCAGTTGGGGGTTCGTCTTGTTTGTGTATGTTATGTCGTGGTCTGATTGTGTCGAGTCATGGTTGCTCTTTTGTTTGTGATTGTTTTGTTCTGAACTCTGCGGGGTTCGGAATTATTTTGGGTATGGACTGGCTTAGGAGGTATGCGGCAAAAGCTGATTGCGAAAGGTTGGAAGTGACAGTCGAGAATGTGGAAGGGCGAAAGATTGTGATACGATGTAAGCATGAAGAAGGCGTCTTCATGAGCTTCATGTATTCGCTGGTTGTTCCACGGGATGGACTGTCATCGGTGCCAATCGCTAATGGATTCGAGGATGTCTTTGACGAAGTCAAAGGGTTGCCGCCACATAGAGAGATCGAGTTTCGTATAGATCTAGTTGAAGGAGCCAGACCTGTTGTGATGCCTCTTAGGCGGATGGCACCTAGGGAACAGCAGGAGTTGAGGGTGCAAGTTGATGATCTTTTGCAGAAAGGATTCATTCGGCGTAGTGTGTCCGAGTGGGGTGCACCAGTTGTGTTTGCAACCAAGGCAGATGGGTCGTTGAGATTGTGTGTGGATTATCGTGAGCTGAATAAGGTGACTAAGAAGAACAAGTATCCATTGCCGAGGATAGATGACTTGTTCGATCAGCTTCACGAGGCTAAGGTGTTTTCTCAGATGGATTTGGCAACGGGATTTCACCAGTTGAGAGTAGCTAAGGATAGTGTGCCGAAGACTGCTTTTCGAACACCATCCGGTTTCTTTGAGTGGTTGGTAATGCCGTTTGGATTGACTAACGCGCCAGCATATTTTGTGGATCTTATGAATAGAGTGTTCAGAGATCAGTTGAACAAGTTTGTACTTGTGTTCGTGGATGATATTCTGATTTATTCCAGAACAAAAGAAGAGCACAAGACACACTTGCGTATTGTTTTGGAAATCTTACGGAAACATCAGCTGAAGGCTAAGTTTTCGAAGTGTCACTTCTGGAAGAGTGAAGTGAGGTTCTTAGGCCTTGTGATTTCTGGAAATGGTATAGCGGTTGATCCCGCTAAGGTGGCAGCAATCCAGGATTGGGTCAGACCTAAGAATGCATCAGATGTGAGGAGTTTTCTTGGATTAGCAGGATATTATCGACGGTTTATCAAAGACTTCTCCAAGGTAGCTGCACCGTTAACAGGATTGACAAAGAAGAACCAAGTGTTCAGATGGGAAGCTAAGTGTGAGCAAGCTTTCGGAATCCTGAAAGAGAGATTGACAAGTGCTCCTGTTTTGACAATTCCAAGTGGGAATGATGAGATGGTGGTTTACACCGACGCATGTGGTACTGGACTTGGAGCAGTGCTGATGCAGAAGGATAAAGTTGTTGCGTATGCCAATCGACAACTGAAGCCGCATGAATGGAATTACCCGACTCATGATTTGGAGTTAGCGGCGATTGTTTTTTCTCTGAAGATGTGGAGACATTATCTATTGGGAGTTCGATTTGAGTTGTTTACGGATCATAAGTCGTTGAAGTATCTTTTCTCCCAAAAGGATTTGAATCTTCGGCAGCAACGTTGGCTAGAGTTTTTAGCATCATATGATTTCGGTATAGCATATACTCCGGGAAAGGGTAACGCAGTGGCAGATGCGTTAAGTCGAAGACATGCTGGACTGGGAGCCATGTTTTCGGAATGGAAGAATCTCGAGTATTTAGCTGGATTTGACTTCAGGCCTAGATGCGAATTGGAACCTGAGATGTTGGCAAACTTATCAATAAGACCTTCTCTTGTGGAAAGAATTGGCGAGAGCCAAAAGCGAGACGATAAGCTTGTCAAGATTGTCCGTGATTTGGGATCTGGATTGGATCCAGAAAAGGATAAAGGATTCGAGGTCGATCGAGAGGGTTGGCTTCGAAAGCAAGGACGACTAGTTGTTCCCGATATAGATGAATTGAGGAGTGAAGTTCTGAAGGAAAGTCATCACTCGAAGCTGACAATTCATCCAGGTGGAAATAAGATGTATCGGGATATGAAGAGAACCTACTACTGGGAAGGCATGAAGAAGGATGTTGGAAATTTTATTTCCAAATGTATGAACTGCCAGTTGGTAAAAGCCGAACAGAAGAAGCCAAGTGGATTGCTTCAGCCATTAGAAGTTCCTACATGGAAGTGGGAGCAGATATCGATGGATTTTATTGATGGATTACCTAGAACAAGAACGGGAAACGAAGGGATTTGGGTCATTGTAGATCGTTTGACTAAGAGCGCAAGATTCATTCCTGTTCGATCGACTAGGACTGCATCAAAGTTGGCTGAGTTGTATGTTCAGTGGATAGTTCGATTCCATGGTATTCCGAAGAGTATAGTGAGCGATCGAGACCCATTGTTCACTAGTGGATTTTGGAAGAGCTTCCAGGAAGTTTTGGGAACCGAGTTGTGTTTGAGTACAGCTTATCACCCTCAAACGGATGGTCAGACTGAGAGAGTCAACCGAGTTTTGGAAGATCTTCTTAGAGCTTGTGTTTTGGATTTTGGAGGATCATGGGAAGATCACCTTCATTTGGTAGAGTTTGCATACAACAACAGTTACCAGTCAAGCATTGGTATGGCACCGTATGAGGCATTGTATGGATGACCGTGTAACTCACCGACGTGTTGGATAGAAACTGGAGAAAAGCTGATACTTGGGCCAGAGATGATTCGACAGACTTCGGATTGTATAGAGATCATTCGGCAACGAATGAAGGCAGCCCAAGACCGTCAGAAGAGTTATGCCGATAAGCGTCGAAAGGATTTGGAATTCGACGTAGGAGATATGGTTCTCGTGAAGATTTCTCCACTGAAGAGTGTTATTCGATTCGGGAAGAAAGGAAAATTGACTCCGAGATTTGTTGGACCATTCCCGATTATCGAGCGAATTGGAAAGCTCGCCTATAGACTGGAGTTACCTGAGAAGATGACGAGTGTGCACAATGTTTTTCATGTATCATATCTACGGAAGTATGTGCACGACTCGAATACAGTAGTTTCTGCCAATAGCTATGAAGATTTCGAAGTTGATCCAGTCGATAGAAGACCTCGTAAGCTGCTTCGTGTTGTAGAAACCGACACGAAACAGCTTAGGAGGAAGGTAGTTAAGTTGCTCAAGGTACAATGGAGTGATGATGATAACGACTGTACGTGGGAGGTGGAAGAGAGGATGAAGGCAGTTCATCCTGAACGCTTCAAGGTATGGCCCTAAGGTGTCGTGTCATCTCACGATATTGTAACTTGTTCTAATGTTAGAATTATGTACGCTAAGCTAGAATTGGATGCATGGTTTGTTGATTGTTATGGTTGGTAGGCGTACAGAATAGTCTTTGATTGCCTTGTTTGTTGGAATTTCAGGGGCGAAATTCCTAAGGGGGAGAGAATGTAACGACCCGTATTTTCACGGATCGAAACATCGTAAAATAGTTGACCTTTGGTTGTATTGCTGTTAAGTCGTTTCAGGGTTTTGGCAGAATTTTGCTTAAGTCCTAAGTCGTAGCCGACTTAGGAGTTTTGGACGAGTTAAGTGATAAGTCTGGGCGAGTTAATGACTTAAGGGGTAGGTCGGCGACGACCTAAGGAAGATAGGGGAGTGGTTTAAGTCGGTTGATAGTTTGGGACGACCTAAGGAATTAACCGAGTTAAGGATGTTAAGTCATAAGGTGGCTTAGGTCGAGTGACCGACTTAAGGTAGTAACCGACTTATAGTATTGACCGGCCTATTGAAGTTAGCAGGTTGCGACCTAGTGGTTAGCGAAGTTAGGTCGTTAGACGACTTAAGGAGGTGTATAAGTCGTAGGTCGTAAGTCTTATCCCATGGTAAGCTGTAGGTCGAAGGGATGTTAGGTCGTACCCATATCCAATGTGTTAAGTCGTGACCGACTTAGGAGATTGGTTGTTAGGTCATAGTATTTTTCTAAGTCATAGGTCGGAGGAGCATAAGTCGCGACATTGTTTGGTCGTAAGGCGTATGGCCTGTTAGATCGGAGACTGTTATGTCATGCCGAGTGAAGTTCTGGTAGGTCGTGAGTGCTAAGTCGTAAGTCGTATAGGCGCGTGTGTTGAGTCGGAGGTTGCTAGGTCGGAAGAGGCTTAGGTCGGAAGGTTATAAGTCGGAGACGACTTATGGAGATGGTCGAGTTAAGGAGAAATCAGCCTATAAATACTCGTCCATTTCTTCTTTTTTGGGATCCGGATTTTGAAGCGACGAAGTGCTGCCATTTTGAGAGCTCGACTTCTACACTTCTTCACTTCTTTTCTCCACTCCAATCTATTGCTTCCTTTCATCCAAATCGAAGATCAAGATTGAAGATTCAAGAGCTTGGATTGAAGATCTTCATCCTTTGAAGTGAGATTTCTTCGTTTAAAGCGGATTCATCAAGCTAGATCCTTCGCTGTCCAGATCTGAAGCGTGTTGATTTGGGGTTGCTTAAGTGATTTGGTGAGTGGTGATTATCTCTCACACGGATCCAAAGGAGTGTATCAGATTGTTGGCTCGATTTGGTGTTAAAATAGTGATTTCCATACATTTTCTTCATCCTAAGTGTAGATCCATATAGATCCATTGTTCATGATGATGTTACATCCATTTTACTTCATGTTAACCTATGCAAGTTCATTCATCAAGATTATAGAGATATTGTTCATGTTTTCATGCTTATTAGACTTTCAACTCTTTAATTACGGAATTGCCATTATTGTTATAATTGTCTACTTAGATCATATTTGGATGCTTGATTTCTTGGATTAATGTTTGACTTGATTGATTGCTATGAATTAGATGATTGATAATTTGATTTAGACCGAAGATGATTCAAAAGCTAAGAGAAAGGCTCTTGAATTGGGAAAGCTGCTTGTGGCATATCACTACGCCATAGATGGCCTACTGCAACGAAATTACATGGTGTTGCTAGCTATAATGTAACGATAGGTATGCTGATTTTTGTCTATTACAACACTCGCTTCAAGGTGTTAGCATAGGTATCAACAAGATGTTGCAGTAGCTATAGATGTATTCAAATTAAAAAATTAATAAAATTAGCAATCCGCGTGAATACGATCCAACGGTCTACATTTAATCTGGTTGTTAAAATGGATCACCACTGCATTTTGCCCCAGAATTTTGTTTTACCACCTGAACTAGTTTAGAGTAGATCCCCTTTTGGTTTTCATTTCAATTCGCTTCCTCCCATTCGCCTCCGCCACCAAATTGTCACCCTCCTCTTCTTCTGCTTCCTCATTCGCCTCCGCCACCAAATTGTCACCCTCCTTTTCTCGTATGTGATAATGGCTGCTCCTATCTTGTTCCTCTTTTGCTCTGAAATTAGGGCTTTGGCCTCGTGTTCGCTCCTATGAGATTAGCTAGGGCTTCGGCCTTGTCTTCGCTCCTGTGAGATTAGCTAGGGCTTCAGCCTTGTGCGATTAGGGCTTCGGCTAATATCGAAGGACCCGATTGATTGTCGATCGATTACAATTGCTGTTCTTTTGATTTGCTTTGGCAATCGATCGTCTCCTTGCTTCGAATACAGCTCCTTCGATTTTGCTTGAGTTCAACTGTGTATTCGGGTATGTAATTTGTTGCTTTTACTTTACTGTATTACTTGCTTGAACTCGATACTATCTGCCGATGATGTTAATGTGTTTATATAGGTCGATCCCCGCCGGGACTGCGGTGCCCCGGACCCCCGCCGGCGTTGCGCCCGGACCCGCTTCTCGCCTCGCCTTCAGCTCGGCACTCGGCTCATCATATATTTGTCAGTGTCGGTGTCTGTATAAATTGAAATTGCATATTTAATGAGTGAACTGAGTAATGTAGTGAGGAATATCTGTATATGTGAATATCAGTGTTATTTATCATTGAATTGTAAAATAGTGGAGTCAGGAATTTGTACTATTTTAAATGTTGAAATAAAATATTTATTTAAATAAATTACTGTTTGAATATCAAATTCTGTGCAATAGCATTTTATTAAATAAATATTTATTTCTATTAAAAAATCAAATATGCTCTACATTGTGGGCCCCACAAATTCAGAAAGTTAATATCTATAGCAACATTTTGGAATGTTGGTACAAACACCTATGGATGTTGCTATAGACCCAAATAGGGTTCTATTGCAATAATATTTCTTATGTTGCCTTAGATAGTCAAAATGTTGCCTTTGAGGTCTGCGGCAACGCGGCAAAATGCATCACCGAGAAAGTGTTGCCTTTGCCCTTTTTTAGCCTTCAACAACATTTTTTGGCACATCCTGCATCACTTCTTTGGTGTTGCAGTATGAAATCTATGGCGTAGTGTATGTAGCGGATGATGAAGCTCTTATGCATAGATTTGATGATGATGTTGAGATGAGACTTTGCGAGGATGTGATGAAGCGAAGCATGATATGAGATAGTCTTGGTCTAATCCAGACGGGATCATTCCAAGCATGTTGGTAACTCGATGATATGGTTTGGGTTGAGGATAATGGATGCTTGAGAGGCGCTTGAGCTAGTATGGAAATAGTTGTCGAGGAGGACGACTAGAAGGCTGAGATCTCATCGTTGTTGAAGGTTCTAGCATGCTCAAAGCAAGAGTACGTTGGGCAGATTCGATAGTCCCTGAAGGCTATTGATTGGGTAGTCAAGTACTCTGGGCAGATTCGATAGTCCTAGGCACGGGTCACGATGACGTGCGGGAGTTATGTCTAGAACCGGGGTTACCATTAGCCCTTGAAGGACGGCTGAAAGAATGTGCCGGTCATTCAATTAACGGTGATATCGAAGCAATGATAACAGTGATAGCCAGAGTCATGGATGTTTGGTTGTATCGTCATTCGGTCTCAAGAGCGGTATTTTCTGGGTGCTTATCTGATCTTGGTTTAGGCCTTGGGGGTTTGTACTTGGAAAACATCGTCCTTGACTCGAGTGATAATTCCTTTACTTTACTTTGTATGCTCTGCTATGTTTGCTTCTACTTAGTGTGTGTCTGGGGGCTATCACTGTAGAAAGAGGTTGGAGTGGGAGGGTTGTATTCCTATTCCTTTTCCTTTATGCTCTTTTGGTATGTTGTTAGTTAATTTACTGCTCACTAAGACTGTTGTCTGACTTAAAGCTTTATGTTTTAACTGTTATTGCCTTGGGCTGTTCGTCCATTTTTGGGACGGGCAGACTAGGTAGCAGGTGACAGGTGTTGTTCTCTTCCCACGATGCTGATATCGAAGACGAGCCGGAGGGTTGCATATTATCTTCTTATTATATGTACTAGATGTTCAGCTGTTTTGTATTCTCTGAGTGATATGTAGTGAGGCTTGCTGTATTGACTATTCAGATGTTTGTATTCAACTCCTATGAAGTTTTATTGATGGGATTCTGTTATGTGAAGCTTCACTATATATATGTTCTATTGTATTTTGTCCATGCGCTGTGAGTAATACGATAGATCTTGTTGTTTTTATCTACCTTGAAAATCGTCCATGGTCGCCTGGCACACTTTATAGTGCACTATCTCTACATTCGGTGCAGGGGTCATGGGCGGTCGTCACACCTTCTAAGAAAAAATCAGTTTCTTTCTTTTATCTATAGTTGCAATTATTTAATGCATATGTAATCAAGTCTGTTATCCGAAAAGTAACCATCTGATCACACTCCTCATCTTTGTCACTTTCAACTAGTTTCCATTTAGCTGACTTTTATAATTTTGCATCAAGGACGTAGTAGTTTTACATAAGTCAGATTTAGTAGTTTCAGGGCTTGAAAAATTGTTTGTTTTATTAGTCATATTGTTTGTCTTCCAATATAAATTGAATTGATTTAGACTCTTTATAAATTTTATGGCCTGTGTAATAAATTTTAAGTCTCATTTTTCTAGCCATGGTGTAGATCAATTTTATGGCCTGTGTAATAAAATTCTATGCTATAGCACTGCGTTGTTTTGACCATAACCTTCAAACCATTTATAGCATGTGTAATAGGAATTAAAAAATGCTTATTTGATAGCACCAGAAATATACGTAACTAGCTTTACAACTGTTCCTAAAGCAGCAAAAAAACCTATTACCATGTTTTAGAATATCGAATTTGTTAGAAGTTACACTTCAAAATACCATATTCATTCGGTGTTATTATACTGAATGAACTAATTTTTTAGTAAAACCTACATGTATGAAATCACTTACACTTGTTCATAATTTATTAACAAAAATTCATTAAAACGTCATTGAACAAAGTTTTATTTGGCTAATCTTTAGAATGATTGGGTGGCCCGATATTAAGAAGTACTATTAACGTAGTAACTTATTTTTTTAAACGGAAGGTTCAGAATGATAGAGATTTATGGGTCCGGATGATTATTTCTAAGGCAAAAATGTAAACATGATTTGAAACTTATAGCGTATCGAAACTCTGCCAAAAATCTTCCTCTCCACTTCTAAACTTTCTCTTAAAATATAAATTAAAAATCAAAGCGAGATAGAACGAGCATATCAGATCTAGGAGAAGGAGAGCTACTGGGCAATGATTCATTGACAGGACGTGAACTTAGAGCTTGGATCTAGGGTGAGTGGGAATGGGTTTAATAAGATGATTATTATAGTTAAATTTATATTGTTATGTTTGATCTAGGATGTAGGAATTTAAACTATAAACCTTAATTCATAAATCTAGCTCTGCTAAACCTGAAATCTGAACTACAAAATGGAACTAATATCTATTAGCTAATCTTATTTATGTCCAAGTTAAACCCTTTTCCTTATTGAATTAGAACTTTAGAAAATTAATATAAGTAACGTGTGAAAATCTATGGATTTGAAACCAATGGAGATAGTGTAGAATCTCAAAGGAAAACTGGTCACTATAAATTGCTTAGGGTTTACTGTATGCACCTAATTAATATAAATTCACGATAATTAAACATCCAACAGAAAACTCTAATTTTTGTGCAACGATCGGTCGACCACTCACCTTGAGCGGTCGATTGATAAGGTGTAACGATCGACCGATTGAGCATGAATTGCAGAATTCGAACCTTGGCCTAAGGCCTAGGTTAGTAATAAAAATACTAAACATATAAGTTATATGTATAGCCTTATTATATGAATATTTTTGCTTGTTAGAGATAGCAGGGAAGCTAGTTCCCTATATGGTAATGCTAGGATGTTGCAGTGTTGGGTAAATTCTCTTTACCCAATTGGGGTCATTCGACTGGGGATGATTTTTTTGCAATTGGCACTCATAGGAGGTTTTACGGTGGCCGTGTAACACTAATTGATGATTAGTGAAGTGTGTGGGGCTGGCATAATGGGACTCCTTGGTATGCACGATTGTGATGCGGCGTGATACTGTGTGGCAGATGGAGCTCGAGGCGTGCAATAAGAGGCGTATACTACGGTCGAGAGATGGAAACGGATGCAGACGATTAGACACCCCGGCGAGTCGGCATATTGGGTTCCCTCTCGATGTGTAGTTAGGTTACGTGTGGTCATAGTTATGGAAAATTTGTTTCCAAATAGCCTTGTGGCAGTGTTTCCATATCTAGTAGCCTGATGGTGTTGTTTCCTTATCAAGTAACTCTAGGAGATGAGGTCGATCATAGTTATTGAGATTCGATCCATAGTTCAATCCATGTAGTAGCTTGCACAAGTTGTAGTGTAGGTGTGTGTTGGATAAAAACCCTTAGGTAATGGACCATAGGAATACACAAATACTTGCAGGGCACCCTAGCACACATAGATTAGAATTAAAGTCAATTGCACACGATCACCGTATATTAAACTTGTACTCATTCACCAGACTTTTGTCTGACCCATTCCCTTCTTTTCATTTTCCCTACCATAGGGTGACAGGTTAGCAGTTGATTGGGCATAGTACGTGGAGAAAGGAGCAAAATCTTGGAGTTCTCATATTTATTATTGTTCCTCATGTAGTTACTTATTGTACTAAAAGTCTGTAAAACTTATATTTTGGGAGCAATGTATATGGGAATTAAGTATTTTGGAGATTGTTTTCTGAAATATCTACTTTTCAGTACTTATATTTTAATTCCTTCCACTGTGAGATCTGAAAGTGTAGAATGTTTTAGAATTTACCCATATAATTATGCTATGTAATGTTTTAAAAATCCAACAGCTTTTATTTCTTGGCATGACACGAGTTCGAAGGTCATCCTAAACTTTGGATCAATGTGTTGGGAAGTGCGGGTTGTTACACTTCCTATAATATCCTATTATTGTATGTGAGTTGAACGTACAATGCTATGAGAAGTAGAAAGCAGATTGATTGCTTTTGATTTCAAATAATAGTAAACAAAAAGGAGTTGAAAGCAAGAGAATTAGTTGAAATCAAGGAATGAAATAAGGCCATATTTATATTGATGGAGAAATTTGTTAAAGAGTAATGTTTATTCAAGAAATTGCAGCTCTTCAAAAATAGATGCTTCCTTTTAGAAAGATGATATCCGTTCGGAAATACAGTGGTTAATCCTTCTCAAACAATTAAGTTGAAGAAACAGTCTTTTATTTGGTTATTTTGAAAATTGTTTTAAACTAGGTCAGACATCTGAACTATTTGGGTCAGATGCCTGACTCTAAATAAAAAAGAATACGTTTATTTTAAACCATATTCAGATGTCTAGTAAGTATAATAAGACGTCTAAGTTGTTTTATTTAGAAACTTGATTTTGCAAGGTCGGCCGTTTGAATGGATTGATAAGACGTCTGATACCCTCATCGGATGTCTAGTCGATTCATATAGATGTCAGACTTATTTTTGAAAAATAAGATATAAAGTGCTTCAAACATCTGAATATACAGGTCAGACATTAGAATTTTACAAGGTTTGTTCCCGAGACTTTCAAGGTTAAATTTGATTTTTTTTCAACATTCGAATTAATAAATCAGACAGTTGGACCCCTTTAAAAATTTATGAATTTTTATACTTAGAAATCTAAAATAATAACCTAGATATCTGAGTTCAGTTAGTTCTAAAAACTTAAAAGCAGACTTGTATAATATAATTATCAATTGATTTAAAATATTTTAAGTGCATGTAACCATCAAAGGATATTGTGCATCATATTCTGGACTTACTTTGACAACAAAACTCAACAATTGGTCTTTAATGCTTTGATTATAGCAGTCATCTATATTTTCAAAATATCCCTAAAGAGATAAAGTTGTGCTATATATATAGTAACATCATCGAAACTCTAAAAGGCGGGAACCAACATCCCCATCTCTCCAAAATCATCATTACAGGATCACGTTGTAGGTTATGGTCTTCTCTCCTGATAGTGGATTGCTAATTTCACAAACACATATTAAACTGTAGACTATGTGCTTAATCCCGTAAAGTGCATCAATCGGCGTCCTCTAGTTAGGCATACGAAAAATAACACGTAAAACATCTAAACTACATATACATAAATAGATTGCATAACCATACATTTGATAGCCTAAGACTGACCTACTGAAGTTGTATGTCAAATGACTAATAATGCATGCACACAAATAGAAAACAAGGCCCGATAAACTAGATTTCTCTATACATGACCCAATCCATCGATCCATCTCATTCTCTAAACTGGATTATATGTTCGATTGTCTCATTGAGCTTTGTATTAGTCATCCGGATTCCTATCCTGAAACATGAATTGCTTTTGCTTCAAAAACCACACCATAAGCTCTTATATGAGTCGAATTTGCATTAAGTGATCCTAATCATCCCAAGCTGTTAATGACCCTTCATCGGAAAAATGTGAAACGACCCGTATTTTACGTATCGGAGGATCATAAAATATTCATATTATTTTTATATAGAGTCGTATGATTCTATCACTTTGTAAAATGACTACTAGAGATATTTTCCATCCTTAGAATTTTTATCGGATGATTTTGACCTTGAAAATATTTTATGGATTATAACTTTTGTTAGGAACCAAATTAGGATCTGAAACCACTTCCATTAGATCAGGATAGTAGTTTCCCTTTCCATAGAGTGGTTATACTAGGAAAACGGACTTATTGTTATGGAGATTTGGCTATTTGAAGTTTCACTTCGTTTTGAATAGCTTAATGAGTAATTAGTGAGTTAATGACTAGGCCCAAAGCCTATTTCGGGATTAGCATCATGATGGGATTAATAGGACTTCTCTCCATCATTACACACTTTCCAAAAATAGAGAGAAAACCACCACTAAATTTTCTCTAGCCTTAAACCACTCATAACCCTTACATTAATTAGCCAAAACTTGCGATTAAAGAGAGATTAGCTGGATTAGCACTTAGATTTGGAGATCACGTGGACCTGCTGTTCATCTTGGGATTCGTGTCTATTTGGATTTGCTTTGGATTTCCATGAGTGGTTAGGACCTCTCACTTACTAATTAGTCATTATACACTTTAAAAAATGTTTTGAAAATGATTTTTGCATCTTAAAATGTATTTTAAACTTTAATTAATCATATATGTTAAGTTCAAACAATTTGGGAAAGGTTTGTGAAATTGTGTTTGTATGGATCTCCCTTGTTCTTATAGTTTATACCCTTAGATTTAGGCTTCACTCTGATATGTATGAATGTATGCTTGTTGGGATATATTATATATGATGATTGTTTGAATGTATAATGTTTGTTTAATTAAAAACGCTAGTCGAATGATGATTTAGTTCTAGGAATATGTCTTGGATCGGTGATGACCATAAAGGTCAATTCATCCAAATGACTTGCAATCCATAGGGTAGGTCAAGGAGGACACCCTAAAGCTATGTTTATAGTTTGAAGTCATTTGGACTTCGTTTGCTCGAGTTATGGTCAATTGAAGATGGATCGATGTCGATGGATCAGTAGGAAGTTGCTTTGAGTTTTGGGCGTGTTGGTTCAAGTCCTAGAGTGGTTTGCTTCAGGTCACACATGGTTTGCTTAGGGTGGTAGGTGGAAACTGAAATTTGACGAAGTGTTGGGTGGGTGATGAGCCGTGCTTCGAGTCATTTATATGTTGCATCGAGTCAAAAGAAGGGTTACTTGGGGTCGGTATCAACCCATGGGGTTCAGTTTGGTAGGAGCTATGCTTCGAGTCATTTGTGTGTCGCTCCAAGTCATAGCGGAGTTCGCCTCGAGTCAGAAGCGTGCTTGCTTGGAGTTGCATTTTGGGGAGGAAATGCTAAGGGATGGATCGGTAACCCATGGATCACCGATCCATGTGGTATGATTTGGTGGTAAAGGATTTCGAGTGGAAAGTATCAGGTCGGTAGTGGTTTGGATCGGTAGTGGATTGCTTGGAGTCTGACCCGAAGAAATTTTCTATTTGCATTGGGCTTGACCTGAAAATCCTCTAAATTGTTGTGCTTCATGTCTTCCTTTGCTTACTTTGAGTCTGACCTGGGAAGTTTGTGTGTCCGACCCAAGTCAGCTTGGAATTGACCCATGAGTGCCGAGTTGAAAAACTCAAGTAAACTTTTCTCTCATTAATTGCTATTTACTACGACTTTTCTTCATCGTTTTCTCATCTTATTCGATCGTCTATGTCTGTTCAAAAACTGCGAAAAATTCAGCCATAAAAGAAAATGGTGGCTTCAACGATGGATGGCTTTACTTCGAGACCCAAAGTAAAGGGCTACGAGTTGGAATGAAGGAACTATTGGAGGAAGATTAAGGAACAAACGATGATATTCTACGACTGATGATGATTATTGAGAATCGTTCTAAACCACGACGATGTCAGAACGGAGTTGTACGAACAATTCCATGATGTGCTCTTCTGCAAATAACATGTGCAAAAGGATCGTTGATATTCATAGGTTTCGAGTGTATTCATGAAGCAAGGGTGTGTAAGGATGCCCACATGGGCATACAGGGAGCCCCGGATCACACGATGTTTCGATCCGTTTACCTTGGGCTGTCTACGTGGGTGCAGTCTAGTTTCTGGCCTACTGAGTGGTATGGATTCGAATAACGAGAAATTGGGACATTGAGTAGTCCTTGAATATACAAGGAGGTCATACTAGTATCATATATCCAACACGATGAGTGAGTGAATGTGAGAATGGATGAAGGATGTTATGTATGCTTTGATTGCTTATCACCCTAAGGATGTTACATGACGTAGATATCATCAATGTAGATACCTTGACACCTATTAGTACTTTAATGTATAGTACACCATGATGACTATGATGTAGACCATCATATATTCAGTTTTATGTGCTAAGTCTGTGGATGCAGGGTGGTCGCCATATTTGGTATCGGATCTTAGGTTGTGTAGTTTAACCTAATGGATACTGTAGTCCAATAGAGATAGGGTAAGAGTTCTTGCTTTAGACTAGATCGAATGTATATATATATACAAGAGTGTGTACTTGTTATATATTTTGGTTTAAAAACTATATTATAGTGTGTGTGTGCACATATATATACAGTATATAAGTCGCACTGCATGCATGACTACTACTTAAGCAGAATTCCTTTTAGAGATATTGATTGTCCTTATTACAGATTGAAGGATGAGTCGTCAAACAAGGAATGCTTCTAGGAACTCCGTCTCTAGTGTCGAAGAAGAAGCTAGCTCGGGAGCTGCTAATCCTGGATTGCAAACCATGTTCAATACCATGATACAGAACATGCTGCAGAATGTTCAAGTAGCAGCTCCAAATGTTGTTATCGATGGTAGTGCTCTAGTGCAGGCACCTAGAGTTGATTTTGCTAAGCTGAACAAAGACTTTGCTAGTCTTAGTTGAAAACCATTCCAAGGAACAAAGTCGATGGTGGAAGTGCAGGATTGACTTGATACCCGCAAATGGATTTTTGATGACTTAGAGCTGAATGATGCTATGAAAAATTGATTGGCTTCTTGACAGCTTCAAGGGCAAGCCATTAACCGGTAGAATGCAGTAAGGTCCGCTACCCTCGAGGTTTAGTTTATTTGGGACCAGTTCAAAGCCAGATTTGAAGAAAAGTTAATTCCCACAGCTCAGAAGTCGGTCTTGTTTCGTAATTCGTGGATTTGAAGTAAGGATATATGACTATTTTTTGCTAAGTTCGACGCTCTGTCGAAATATGGGATGTCCTTCATCGACACTCCATTAAAGAAGAATGACTAATTTATCATTGGCTCGGACGACTACTTAGGGAAGTGACTCATAGGCCATGTTGATGAGACTTTTGAGATGATAGTCGAGAAGGCTCTAAGTCATAAAAGTCTATATCCTAAATCGAAAGCCCTTATTCGTAAAGAAGATCCAAAGCCGCAATTGAGTAGGGGAGGCAAGAAGAAATGGAACAATAGCAACAAGAGGAAGCACTTTCAAGGAAAAGATGGCCATAAGAAGAAGGTCAAGCCAGGACCGACTTGCTACAACTACAATAAGCTTGGACCAAGAAGGACCGTCCCAAGTTGCTTTAGTAGAAGTAGGTGATGAAAGCATATGTTGTTAATGCCGTTCCAACTTCGTCGAATGCTTCATTGGTGAAAGGAAAGGGAAAGGCATCGTTATTCAAGGTATGCTTTCAATTTATGATGTTCCAATATGTGTTGTATTTGATACCAAGGCTTCACATTCCTTCAGATCTAGTGACTTGGTAGATGAGTTAGGTTTGGAACCCGAAATTGTTGACCGACCTTTAATCGTAATGAACCTTGTTGGAGGCTCCACTAGCATGTGTATGGTTTTTCGTGGTTTGGTCTTATTGAGTCATGGATGTTCTTTTTATTATGATTGCTCTGTTTTGGGTTTCATTGGGTTTTTTTTATTCTAGATATGGACTGGATGAAGAGATACAAAATAGTAGTGGACTATGAGAGGTCGTTGGTGATGATAGGGACCGACGATGAGTGGAAGGTAGTGTTATGCTGCCAACCTGATGACAAGGTAATGGTTAGCTTTCAATATTTCTTGATATCCCACATGACGAGTTGGCATCAGTGCTTATTGCTAGAGATTGTCTAGGAATATTCGATGAGGTGACTGGGTTACCACCACATAGCAACATAGAGTTCAATATCGATCTGGTCAGATGTTCTAGACTAGTTGTTATGTCGTTGAGGCATATGATGCCCAAAAAGCAGAGGAAACTAGAGGTATGAACGAATGAGCTATTACGGCTAGGGTTCATTCATAGGAGCATATTTGAGTATGGTGCACCTGTAGTGTCTACCACTAAGGCAGATGGATCATTGAGGTTGTTTGTTGATTGTCATAAGCTAAATGAGGTGATGAGAAAGAACAAGTATCCATTCCCATATATTGATGATTTATTTGACAGGCTCCATGGTGCAATGGTGTTCTCTCAGTTAGACCATGTGATAGGCTTCATAAACTGAGAGTAGCCAGAGAGAGTGTGATGATCATATCTTTTCATACGCCACCTAGATTTTTGAGTGGTTGGTTATGCCATTCGAGCTATCTGATGCATCGACATACCTTACTGATCTCCTAAACCGTGTTTTGAGGGATCATTTGAGCAATTTCATACTTGTGCGTATTGATGGTACTTTAATCTACTCATGGACGAAAGAGGAGCACAAGACACGATTAATGAATTGTATTGGAGGTGTTGAGAAAACACCGATTGATGGTGAATCTGGAGAAGGGAAGTGAGATTCTTGGGTCATGTTGTTTCGGAGTAGGATATTGTTGTAAATCCTACGAAGGTTATGGTAGTCCATGACTAGGAAAGATCCAATAATTCTATAGATGAGAGGAGTCTCCTTGAATTAGTGTGATATTTTAGATGTTTTACCAAGGATTTCTCAAATGCAGTGGAACCATAAACCGATCTGGCAAAGTGGAATCAGACTTTCATTTGGGATAAGAGGTACAAGCACATGTTTATGAGTCTAAAAGAGAGATTAACATGTGCACCGAAGTGTTTGTCATTCCAAGTGGAAATGAGGAATTAATAGTATACACAGATGTCTATGGTACTGGACTAGGTGCGATGTTGATGCAAAAAGGTAAGGTTGTCGCATATGCTATTCGACAACTCCACACGAGAGGAAGTATTCGGCTCATGATTTGGAGTTGGCACCGACAGTATTTGCTTTGGATATTTGGAGGAACTATCTACTAGGGTTGATATTTAGGATATTCACTAACCCCGCATCATTGAAGTACCTCTTCTCCTAGAAGGATCTTAACCTTTGCTAGCAGCAATGGTTGGAATTCTTGACCTCCTACGACTTTGACATTTCTTACATGCTTGTAAGGGAAATGTAGATGCTGATGCTAATGCTGGTGCATTGAGTAGGAGACATGCCAGTTTGGGATCTATGTTCCTAGAGTGGACGTAGTTAGGATATATTGCTGGTTATGATTTCTGACCGAGATGCAAGCTAGAGCCTAAGATATTGACGAGCTTGACTATCAAGCCTACTCTAATCGAGCGGATCAGCACTAGTCAGAGGAATGACGCTAGATTAGCCGAGATTATTTCTAAGATTGAAGTTGGAGTAGTGTATGAAAATATAAGACGGTATGGACTTCACCGAGATGGTTGGCTCTATAATGACGAGAGATTATTTGTTCCTGATGTCGATGGTTTGAGGGACGAGGTGCTATGAGAGTGCCATCATTCGAAATTGACTATCTGTCCCAGCGATAATAAGATGTACTGCGATATAAAGCAGATTTATTATTCGGAGGGAATGAAGAATGCTGTTGGGACATTCATCTCGAAGTGTATGAACTACCAATTAGTTAAGACAAAACAAAAAAAACCCAGTGTTTTCATGCAACTGCTAGAAGCTCCCCAATGGAAGTAGGAACAAGTATCAATGAATTTTATAGATGGACTACTAAGGACTAGAGCAGGGTACGATAGCATTTGGGTCATAGTCAATCGATTGACCAAGAGCGCCAGATTTATACCCATTAAGTCATGTAGAACGACAGCCAAACTGGCTGAATTATATGTGAAATGGATAGCACGATTTCATGGTGTGCTAAGGAGCACTATGAGCGACTGAGACCCGTTGTTCACTATTGGTTTTCAGAAGAGCTTATAAGAAGTGTTAGGGATAGAGCTGCATCTAAGTATAGTTTATCACCCTCAAACTGATGGCCAAACTGAAAGAGTGAATTGTATCTCAGAGGATCTCCTGCATGCTAGTATACTCGACTTTGGAGGCTCATGGGATGACCACTTGCATCTTGTAGAGTTTGCATACAACAATAGTTACCAATCCAACATCAGTATGGCACCATTCGAAGCATTGTATGGCCGACCGTATGATGCTCCTTCATGTTGGTGGGAAGAGAGCGAAAAACTGATACTTGGGCCAGATATGGTTAGAAAAACCTCAAAGAAGATCGAGATCATTTGAAAATGGATGAAAGCTTCTCAAGATAGCTAGAAGAGCTACGTTGATAAGAGACATAGAAATCTAGAGCTCTCTGTCAACGATATGGTATTTGTCAAGATCTCTTCATTGAAGAATGTAATTCGGTTCGGTAGTAAACGAAAGTTAGCATCGAGATTCGTAGGTCCTTTTTCGATACTAGAGAGGATTAGGAGCCTTGCTTACAAAGTCGACTTACCTCGAAGAATGGTGGGAGTGCACAATGTGTTCCACATTTCTCACTTGCGGAAGTTTGTGCATGACCCAGACATAACTATTGCACCAGATCAACTAGATGATATCGAGAATGAAACAGAAGATTCGAGACCTAGTAGGCCAATCCATATCATTGGACGTGATATAGCAGCTTAGGAGGAAGACGCTGAAGTTGATAAATGTTTAGTGAAGTGAAAATGAAGGCGATTGCACTTGGGAGATCGAGGAGAACATAAGGATAGCTTATCCAGAGCTCCTTACTTGGTGAGACTTTCTGCTTATCGCTTTTACTTTCACTTACGATATCAAGAAGTATACCTTAGTATAGTATCTAGCATGCTAGGACATGCTTAAATATTATCTTTTACATTTATTGCTATTGTGTATGCATGTTTTTGTGTGATGGTTCCATATGCTTGTATATGGTTGTTAGGCATGCAGGATAACTCTATTGATTTTGTTTGGAATTTCAAGGATGAAATTCCTAAAAGGTGGAGAATATAACGACTCGTATTTTACATATTAAAGGATAATAAAATATTTATATTATTTTTATATAGGGTCGTATGATTCTATAACTTTGGAAAATGACTAACATGGACATTTTCCATCCTTAGAATTTTTATCGGATGATTTTGACCTTAAAAATCTTGTATGGACTATAACTTATGATATGAGCCAAACTAGGGATTGAGACCATCTCCATTAGATCGGGATGATTGTTTCTCTTTTCGTAGAATGGTCATAATTGAAAAACGGACTTACCGTTAGGGAGATATGGCTGTTTGAAGAATCACTTAGTTTTGAACAACTTAATAGGTAATTAGTGAGTTAACGGCTAGGCCCAAAGCTTGTTTCAGGATTAGCAGCATGATGGGGCTGATGGGACCTCTCTCCATGATTATGCACTTCCCAAAAATAGAGAGAAAGCACCATTAACATTCTCTAGCCTTAAACCAATCATAACCCTTACTTTAATTAGCCAAAACTTGCGATTGAGGGAGATTAGCAAGATTAGCACTTGGATTTGGAGATTTGCTATTGGAGATCACTTGGACCTGCTATTCGTCTTTGGATTCATGCCTATTTGGATTTGCTTTGGATTTAGGTGAGTGGTTTGGACCTCTCACTTACTAATTAGTCATTATACGCACTAAAAAGATGTTTTAAAAATAATTTTTAGCTCCTAAAACGTGTTTTAGACTTTAACTAATCATATATGTGTTAATTTCAAATAATTAAGAAAACATTTGTGAAATTGTGTTCTTATGGATCTCTCTTGTTCTTATAGTTTACACCTTAGATATAGGCTACACTTTGATATGTATGGATGTATTGTAACGACCCTGAAATTCAGACCCAGTTTAAAATTTTTAAATCACTTATTTGATGCAGAAATTCGAATTTTCACAAACAACTTCCGTTGCCAACCAAACTTCGCATTTGGAATGCGTCTAGATAGACATAGGCGTGCGCCAAATTTCGTTGAAAAATATTGAAGTAAATTACGGTCGTCACATTTACCTATTAGTTAAAATTCTATGTGTAAATTTCCTATTGTCCGAACTCAAATATTTTTCTCAATGTTGCATAAGAAAAATATTCTGAACTTGACGGCGCATTTCGTTTCGTCAAATTTCGCTTTTAATTGCTAGTTAAAATGTTCACTCGTGCAAATGGTTCAATAAGATTTACCACTTCGCAAACAATGTCAAACCATCAATATCTTCATACCGTTGTGTCCGCCTCGTCGCGCTGATCAAAACGGTATATTTGTTTGTGTCAATCGGAGTTCGGCGTCGCAAGTTATAAACTGGTTAACGGGGTACAAACTGGTCCGTTACGCCACACAAACCGGTACCCAACATTTCAACATTTAAAATCTTGGAGCCTTCCAGCTGCCTTGGGAAGCCAAATAGCCTCCATTTTAAAAAATCATCATTGCATTGTCCTCTGCACACTTTGAATCTCGTGTATATATCCCCCTCTCCATTATGACACTGTACACAACATCACTTTTCACTTCAGAGAAACTAGGTACGTAACCTCCTCTGCCTTTTCTTTCTCTCCTCCCTTTCTCCTCTCTTTGCATTCTTCTTCTTTCTTCTTTTTTTTTTTTCAAACTTCCCATGCAACCCAGCCCCTCCCAGCTCCACCTAACCCATGCAGCCCCTCCACCCAGCCCATGCAGCCCCTCCACCCCCTCCCATCCCATGCAGCCCCTCCACCCACCCTCCACCTCCCATCCCATGCAGCCCTCCACCCACCCTCCACCCAGCCTCCTGCAGCCCCTCTAGCCCCTCCCAGCCTATGCAACCCTCCACCCACCCTCCATCCAGCCTCCTCCCAGCTCTTCCAGCCCAGCCCCTCCCAGCATCCCCAGCTCCTCCCAGCTCCCCCTCCCAGCCCCTCCCAGCTTCCCCAGTCCAGCTCCCTCAGCCCCCTCCCAGCTTCCCCCAGCCTCTCCCAGCTCCCCCTCCCAGCTCCCTCAGCCTCCCCCAGCTCCCCCAGCCCAGCTCCCTCAGTCCCCAGCCCAGCTCACTCAGCCCTCTCCCAGCTCCCCCTCCCAGCTCCCTCAGCCCCCTCCCAGCTCCCCCAGCCTCCCCCAGCTCCCCCAGCCCAGCTCCCTCAGCCCCCTCCCAGCTTCCCCCAGCCCCTCCCAGCTCCCTCAGCCTCCCCCAGCCTCCCCCAGCTCCCTCAGCCCCCTCCCAGCTTCCCCCAGCCTCTCCTAGCTCCCCCTCCCAGCTCCCTCAGCCCCCTCCCAGCTTCCCCCAGCCCCTCCCAGCTTCCCCAGCCCAGCTCCCTCAGCCCCTCCCAGCTCCCCCCAGCCTCAGCCCAGTCCCAGCCCAGCTCTCCCAGCTCCCCTACCCAGCTCCTCAGCCCCTCCCAGCTCCAGCCCGCTCCTGCCCTCCAGCCACCTTCCCTCCAGCTCCTCCCAGCCCCTCCCTGCCCAGCTCTACCCAGTCCAGCCCCCTACCCCAGCCTACTCCGTCCCTCGTCGCCACAGTTCCGACCCCGATCACCGTGCTTTCTTTGAATACATAGTATATACACAATGTATTAGTTTGCAAAGTATAGAGAAGTTGATTTTATTATATGGGCTACAATATTTTAGATTTTGTTCATTTGCTTGACAGTTTTAGCTGATCCGGGATCTCAGGCCTAGGCTTCCATCTACCTTATTTTGCATCTAGTTCCTTGTTTGGGTATGGTTTGTATATATTCAAATCAATATATATATATTGTAATAAACAAATTATTGATTAATTATTTGTTGATTGCAGTTTGTGCTCGCTTTGCGTCGTGTTTATTAGGGTCTATTTATCTATTCGTCTTCGTGCTTCGTCATCTTCTCTAACCTCGCAAGGTGAATATTTCATTCACGACTCAATCTATTATGCTATGAAAATCAAGTGATAATTGTCGTTGATATTAAATTGGATATTAAATTGTTGGTTGTTAAAATTTGGTTGAAATAAACTGTTAAGTTCTAAAAATTTGACGCCATGTATTGTTTAAGTTGATTAAACATGTTGAACTGTAATATGATGATAATTAGGGTAAATAAATAATGACCTTAAAATTAATAAGTACGATTGATGTAGAAATTTGATAACGGACACCAAGTAAAAAGCATAATGTAGTAATCATTAATCCGTAGGATTTTAGGAATAATTGTATTAATTTGCATAATAACAAATGTGAGTTAATATGATTATTTCGGAATTATTTGAATAAATTGTTAAATGGTTATGTATGGTTGTTATTGCTTGTTTATTTACTTTGACACCATCCCAGTTATCACACTGCAAGTTCCCTTTGCTATGCTTTATATTGAATGATATCGGGTTGAAATGATAAATACCCACTTAAACAACTTGGCCTAGGATAGACAATTAAAAATAAGAAACCCGATTGGTCAACAAAATTATTTTGAAATTGAAATCTATTTGAAATTAAGGAATGAACTTAATAATTTGTTTGGAAATCAAGTAACGACTTAATGGATTTAATTGAAACAGATTAATAAATCTATTTAATTAAAGAAAAATGAATTGGCGAATTTGATTGAAATAAGATTTAAAACAAGTGAGTTTTAAAATTTAATAATTTAATTTATTAGATTGGTAGATTTAGATTTAGACTGAGTTTTAAATTAAATAGATTTGAACTTGTCATAAATAATAATTTAGATTTAGAAAATTTTGACTTAAAATGGAATACGAAACTAACTAAAGTTTTATGGATTTAATTTAGCGATAATTTAAATGTAAAATGATTTTAAATTTAAGGAAATTGATTTAATCAAATTTATGATTATATTTAATGTAACGATGAATGTAAATATGAATTGAGATAAATAGAATTTGATTTAACGATTCGAACTTAATTGACCGGTAAAATTTGAATTAATTGATTTTGAACTAAATTTAATAAGTGAGTTATTAAATTTAACTCGAATACTTAATTATATTGTTAATTCAAATGTTTGAACTACAGATTTCATTTGGAAATATGATTTTAAATATCCGAAATAAATTGAATCGTGAAATGTCAAAATTTGGAAGTCAAATTTGCACCTTGACTTTTGGACTTTGATTTGTTTTAAACGTTAAGTTAACCGACCATTGGGTAATAAATACGTAGTTATTAAAGAGACCGGGATCGGATATGGACATACTCTCTGTCGATACCGAAAACCACTTTAATAACTATTACACGCGAAGTGTTGATCCAGAATGAAGTGGATGGTTTGGTGAACGCGTTGACTGAAGAAAGATAACGATATTGGACGACCCCTGACATGACTAAAATAGGAGCCGCGCCGGGCCATTGAGGTTCGCTACCTCTAGCGGACGCACTTCTTCGATACCATATCTATTACTTTTGTGATTCGATTTGGGTGCACCCCTTGATTTGGGAGTGTTGTTTCGCGGTGTTGAGGTAGTAGCTGCTATGCTCAACATCAGTCCGGATCACGCAACTACTAGTATCCTAGTTGGTATCGCCTCATGTACCTTGTCATACTAATTATCCTATTCGCGACCACTACGTTTGATTTGTACCTTAGTATATGGATTGCCCTCTGGTGACTTCCGGTTTTGGGGAAACTACGGTCTTGTATATGCTTTTGGGAATAAAATGTGTTAAGGGGATTATGGTAACGCCTTAACACTACTTTAATATCGTACTTTACTGATTAGACATTATCTATCTATCGTATTCTATTGTATATATAGATAGTTTATCGGATCCTTAGAGATGTTATTTATCCATCTTTAAGTTATGAACTATTCCCTTGCACTTGGTTTAATTGCATAAGATTTTGAGTCCTGACTTGTGACGACCCGGAATTTTTGTATATTTGAAATAGGAATATTTAATTTATTTTAAATATTCGGAGGGTAAATTTTAACTTTAATTTCAACTCAAAAATCAACGACATCCAAAATAAATGGCAACCGATCCCCAAGCGAATCTCGTCCCCTCTATATCGATTGAAATGGAATCCAGAAATTCGAATCGAGTTCGAAAATGATTTCTGGCATTCGCGTTTTCTGTGGCATCGCGATCCCATTCACGCGATAACGTCGCGATTCTTCCCGATCAAACTCGAATTCAGCGTGGGCTACGAAGTGGAGATCGACGTCGGTTGGGTCGACTGGGAGGGCCGGTAGTGTTTGTTTTGAGGGTTTGTCGACTGCGATTTAAGCGTGAAGAAGATGGAGGCGCAGAGCTTTTATGGTGGTGAGTGTAGTGGTGGCGGCTGATCTTTAACTGAATGAAGTGCGACAGGAGTTCGAAGGCATGTAGCTCGGTTGTTGTGGTGGTTGTTCGCCGAAGTCAGGGTGTCGAGCAGCATTGAGTTCATCCCTAAGGCAGTGAGGTCTGGAATCGGGAAAGGACAGACCGGATTGGATTGGATCGCAAATTAAAGATCAAAGGTGAGTTAATCTCACTCAGTTAAATTTAAATTTAATTGGTTAAATTTAAATACTGATGGATGATTGAATTGATTGATTTGATTGATATGGTATATAGTAGTATATACCAATATATATATTAGCATATGTATATATTGGAGTTGTTGATATTCCCGCATTATATAGCGGATGAGACCCTATGCGCCGCATAATAGCGGATGATATTTTATAAAACCCATATACCGCGATATTCCACCTTGAAGTGGAATTGGTATTGTGCTAACGTCTGTGGATGCAGGGAAACAGGTTGGAGGGATCCAACTGGATTCCTCAAATATTTAATTTGTTTAAATATTTTGTGTTATGATATTTGATATTCTGTGATGATTTTATATTGGATAATGTGGTTGATTTGAATTCCCAGTATAATGAGTTATAAATTCTATGGAATTGAATTTTTGGAAAGAAATAAAAGGATAGAAGTTTAAGTAAAACAATTCAAGTGAATTGGAATAGAATTAATAATAAATTGAAATAAAAATAAAGTGATTTGGAATCTTAACAGATATAGGAAAAAGAAATTTTAAATTACAGAGGAGTAATAAATTTTAAACCAAAGTGATACTGTTTTAAAAGAATAAAGAAATTACTTTTAATTCAAGAATTAAATTCTAATTAAAGAGTAAATAAGGAATTTTATTTCAAGATAAAGCAAATTTGAAATCAAATATAGAATTGATTTAAATATTTGAAATTGGAAATTTAAAAGAGGAATGAGATTTTGGAATTTATAAACTGGGTTTATAAAGTAAGGGGAAATATCAGTGGATATTTAAATATAAATTCAAGATGGGGATTTATAAAGAAATGTGGATTGGGTTTAGAATAAATGGTGATTTATTTTAAAGATGTGGAAAGAAAGTGTATTTCCTGGGTAGCCAAGTACATTTTGTTTTTGAGCAATTTTAAATATTGGTTAAAGGATTTATTGTTATGTTAAAAATCAAATTTTAGAAAATCTATTATTTCAAAATGTTAAATTTCTAAAGTAAGTATTTTCAAAAAAAAAAATCTATTATTATAGTAATTGTTTAAAGTGATTTGCTATTATGTTTTATAAAGGAGAAATTTAGTCTATAATTATAAAGTGGTTTATTTTAAAGTATATATTTTTAATAAAGTATTAAAGTAGTTTGATTTCAATGTTATAAAGTATATTTAAATAAAGTGTTTTAAATTATTTTAAAATTTAAAAGTATTTTGTACTTGGTGTTTCAGAGGAAATAAATATTTGGAAATGTATTCCGTAAGCGGAAACTGTTTTGAAATTGTTTTCAAACGGAGTTTGAAAATAGAAATATATCTTGGAAAGATATTTGGGCAAATAAATAAATGTGGAAATTATTTATTGTGTGATGGTTGCTTGTGGATGTTAATTGATAGTTAAATAACCGACTATCAATATTGGCCAAATGCGTTGATCGTTTCGAAGAGACCGGGATCGAGTTTCCGTATACCGGGATTCTAGGTATGGAGACTCGAATACCACTTCGATCCGGTTTGTACGTTTCGTGTAACGATTTCGGAGTCGAAGATGGAGCAGTGAAGTGCAAGGGCTAGTCGCTACTAATCTTGAGGATATTTCCAAAATGGATGTAGTAGGAGTAGTGCCTTCGGTTCCGTTCAAACCCAGGACGGACTGGTATGGACGAATGCTTGCGAAACATCGTCAGTGGACGATGGGCATTCTAAGGGATATGATCTATAAAGGTATCGTTTAGCCTCGAACCTCATCAACCGGGAATGACTGAAAATCAGGGGTTATGCAGCAAGGCTTCGTGGGTAGCTCCCACTGGAGGGTAAGGTCATCCCTGTCTAGATGTCCCTTTTTATTTCGGCTTAGTGGTGCGGTTGCTGATCCCAACCGTGGGGTGATTTTATTCGGGATCATCCAGTAAGGGATGGTTCCGGCCTTGTGTTGCAGGGGAGCGGGCGTACTCCTCGGTACGGTGATCTAGGCCACGTACTGTGATAGGTGGTACCCCAGTGCCTAGTCATTCGTTGGAAATCCATTCTCCCTACGTGCTTGTACGGTTTTGATTGTGCCCAACTATTGTTGAAATGTGAGATGCAAGCATTTCAGCTAGATTATATTTTACTTTCTGTAGACACTATTATAATATCAGAGGATTTTGATATAAAGTGTTTTAGCTATCGTAAGGTAAAAACCCGACATGTTTATTTGTGGCGTGGTCTTACGAGATGCTTTTGTTTTCAAAGGATTTTGAAACTTTAATAATCAATTTGAGTGTGATTTTCTCACGCTGGTTTTCCAGACTGACTCGGGTATTGTTTTATATGATGCTCGGGTCAGACCGAGATAAACAGGTTCAGGATATGATGTTGTGGAGCTCAGGAGACGAGCTGGATGTCGATACGTACTCCCGTACTTGTTATTATTTTTCCGCTGTGTATTTAGTTGTATGTTATAGATGTTGATGTACTCTGATGATGTATTGTATAAACAGATATAATTTTGATTTGTGTAAAGATCTGTTGATATATTATATTTTATTCCGCTGCGATGGTTAGATTCTGATGTTGTTTTTCTTTTATTTTCTTCTTCTACCTCTTCTTTTTACCCAAATGGTCCGGTTTTTCGTGATAGAAAAACTCGGGTTGTGACAGTGGTATCAGAGCTTAGGCTAGCGATAACCTTGGCTCTGGTGGGAATTTTGAGAGTATTAATAGATATGAGCGCGTATTTGTTAGTGAATATAAAATTATTTTATATTGTGTTGATTGGTTTATTGAGTAGTTTATGGATTCTGGTCGATGTGTGGGACGCCACAACATTGATAGGGATCTCTAAACACTTGTATAGAACAATTCGACACAGTATTGTTTTAAAGTAGAGTAAATGAAATAATTTTACCCAAATTATTTTTGTATAAAAAGAAAAGTTTTGTAAACTATTCTAGTTAATATATATATGGTTGTTTGGATGTTAGAAGTGATAATATGGAATTATTATCATTAATATATGGAAACTTAACTAGAAAGTGAAATTTATAACCAAAGCAAAGAATAAAATTCTATAATAAAATAAAATTTGAGATATAGATTATAAATGTAATTTATGAATTGAAATAAACTTCATATACAAATGAGATTTGTAAATGTAAACTGTAAAGGTGATTATAATTTTGAAATTGAAATGAGATAAAATTCCAGAGAATGTTTGAGTATAGATTTAAAGGAATTGCAATTTGTGATTTTTGGGAAAAATTTAAATTCCTTTGAGTTTTGAAATGGTTTTCAAAAAGGTTTTGGAGAAATAATAGTATTATTTCAGGAATATTTTTGAGTTGAATTTAAAATCTTGTGAGATTTGGAAATTAAAATATTTGAAATGTTTTTAAACAAATAAGAGCACTAAACTCTTTGTGGTCGCTGGAAAATAATTCTGATGATGATCGCGACATCACCGGTGTTCATTTTCGAGTTTCCAAGAGATAAATTGCTACCTGGATGTTTGGGTTGGAGTTCGTTTGCAAAACTGGGGTTTGGTTTTGTAATTGAAAAGGGTTTTGGGTATAGTTGATTTCAAAAATGATTTTGAAATTTTGAAATTGTTTAAACTCTGGAATCTCATTTAAAGATGTTTATGGAATAATAAAATATATATTGGCTAAATAAAATATATAATCCCGAGTTAAAAAGCAAAATGTGAATGGGATTGATTGTAAATGGGTAAAATATGAATATAAATAAGTTTGTGACTTATAAAATTTGGGAGTAAAATAGATAAGCCAAATAAAATTGTGTATAATGATAATCAATATAATCCAAATTTTAAATTATAAATGGATTGAACTCCAGTAAAATAGTTAAAGTGAGTTTGAAATAAAAAAAAAATCTAATACTGGGTATAAAATTTGGAATAAACCAATAGATAATTAATTGGTTAATGAAATGGAATGTAAGTTGTATACCAAATTAATGTGACAAATGTTGGGTTGTAAATGAAATATGAAAATGAAACTTGAATTGGTTAATTAAAAATTGAATTGTGAATAATAAATAATAGAATTTGAAAGTGAAGTTTGAGTTATAAATTTACATTCAACATGGAATTGTAAGTAAATTAAATATGAAATGAGGTTGTTTGGAATTGGATTACAAGGGAATAACTTGAGTTGCTAATGAAATCCAATAAGAATATAACAAGTTAAATATGTGCATGGATATTATTTTGATAAATTGAGAGTGTGAATTAGCAATTTGAATTGGATAGAATTTGATGAGAATCGAATACAATGAAATTAAGTGTAAATTGAATTGGAACCAATTAATTGGATATGAGTTGTTTGATTGAAAATGAATTGTAAGCTATTGGAATTGGATAAAATGGTTTGAATATTGATTGAAAACCTTTAAAATAAGTGTCGAACATTTCACATGTGCTTATGGAAGTATATGATATGCATCGTTTATGGAATCCATGTTTTTAGCTATGTGTTATTAAGTGAAATGTTAATAAACTTTGTATATTGGTCACATACCTGTTTAAGTTGAGTAGTACAGGTACCGGGAAGCCGTTTGGCTGGATTTGATTGCGAAATTTGCTAAAATAAATCACCGCTTGCTTTATAAATTGCTATAATAAGGTACGCTTACGCAAAAATTCAAAATAGGAGATATGAACTGTTTTTTTTTGTTTTCCGGCCGGGTGGGCCGATGTATATATATTTGTACATCCTGCGATATCGCAGAAGTCCCTCCGTACAAGGGAGACTCTGCCAAAATTTTCCGTAAATTTTGGGAGTTAGAAAATTTTTGAAAATTTTCATTAACGATAAATAATCTAAATTTGCTAAGCAAATGGAATTGGAACCGAATAATTGAATCTAGTTTAAATATGAATGTAAAGTAAGTGAAATCGAAAGAACTAAGGAAAGTAAGCTTGCAAATAAACTTTTAATTGAGATTTAAATTAATTAGTAAGTGAAACTAATCCATATTCAAAATGGAAGCCAATTTGAGTTTAAATGAAATTGTAAGGGCTAAGTAAATAGTAATGAAAATAAACTTCAATGGGGAAGTGAAAATAAATATAAACTTCAAAAATGAAGTAAAACAAATCCAAGAAGTATATAAAATGTTTATATTGGACTTAAGAAAGGAATGGTGAATTCTTAAGTAAATTTGGTATGGAGGAAAATTATTCTAGGTGAATAATTGAATGACGATTAAAATTTGAAGATGTGAATGGGATAAGTGTGATAAGTGAATAACAATTAAATGAATGTAAATAAAAAGGAAATTGATATAATTGATAATCAATTGGAATTTATACGTAGGATGTACGTATATTATTTTATTCATAATGATTTGATCCGGATTCGAGCACAGAATTTCGAGGTAATTATGCCGATCCGAGTTAGGATTTCTCGCTCGATTTTCAACGGCGAACCTGGATATGGATTGTTGATTGATTCTGGTAATTCTCTATCATAGTTTGTGGCTATGCAAGGAGAATGACGGTTTCCGATCAAGAAACCAGATCTGAGTCCGCACTAGGAAGTCGGGTGGACGATACTAGTTCGGAAGTGAAATTGTGTGATCGATTGAGCGATCGAATGTGATATTGCGTACGGATGATATATGTGCATCGTACGGGCTAAGTAAAACAAATATTGTAAATTTGTAAAGGAAAGTATAAAATGACTTTGGAACTGTGATTGAATATTATTGCTGAGTAGGATATACAGGTGTATAAAGGCAATGGATAAATTGAGATTTTGATTTTAGAAGATAAAATTTAATGGCCCGACAAAAAGGTATGTATTTGAATTCCTGTATGAAATTTGATTGGGTTTTGGATCCAGCCACTTGGCTTTTTGTTTTCTTTTTGAGATTGGGAGGCCGTAGAGCCATTTTGTAGTAGTACCGAGCTAGCCGCGCAAAGGAGACGCTGGCGAAATTTTTCGGAAATTTAGGGAGCTAGAAAATTTTGGAAAATTTTGATAATTCAAAATTTGAATTCAAATTTAAATTTGAATGGATAAGTAGGTGGTATGGGTTGAACTTATGAATAAGTTTGGGAAGTTAAAAGATGATTAGAGTATCATTAATAAAAGATTGTTTGGGTATTGTTAAAACTGTTTGAATTTGGAAAATAGTTAACGGGAATGGAATCATTCTTCCTAACTGGTAATTTCGGGGACGAAATTCTTTTAAGGGGGGAGGAATGTGACGACCCGGAATTTTTGTATATTTGAAATGGGAATATTTAATTTATTTTAAATATTCGGAGGGTAAATTTTAACTTTAAATTCAAATATACAGTATTTATTTGGATAATTAATTATTAAATTTAATTATCGGGATTGGGTAAAATATTGAATCTTGATTTTAAGCCTGTTAAAAATAGTTCAAAGGTTCAGAAAATTTATTTTGTTAATATTGAAGGTGATGAAACTTTTAAAATTGAATTTAACAGAGATTGGTTCTGTTTTGAAATTTATCGTTTTAAATTTGAATTTAAAATAGCCGTCCGAGGCATAGTCTCGGAATTCGACGAAACCAGTTCCATTGGATCCGTAATATTGTATTATTTTCGGATTTTAAATTTTGGAGTGTTTGGAGTTGTTATGTAAGCATACGGTATATAAACGTGTTAAAATTTATATAGGAAATCCAATATAATAACTGGTTCAAAAAGCTATCTTCTCCATACGACCGAGTTAGGACTCGAAACCTTTTCCTGTGCGTTCGGAATAGGGGCATAACATTATAAACGCCTGGCGGCACGCCTCGATAGGAGATCGAGATTGTGAGTTGCATAATTGTGACAATTTAAATTTAAATTTAAATTTAAAAATTATATATATATATTTAATATAATACTGTTTTCACAAGGCAAATTACACATCTCTTCTCTTGTTAATTCAACACTTGGCAAATTAAAGACACGCGTTAGGCAAATAAAAGAAACCGAAATGTTTCTTCTGCTCGTACTTTTAAAAATCAAAGAATTGAGTTTTCTTCCTTTCTTCCACTTTGAATTCAAATTGCCTTTCCCCTTTCCTTCATTTTGTCAATTCGAAACCAGTTTCGAAAAATGACCGAGCAAAATATTACTTCTTCAAAATCGCATCTTCCTCCTTTGTTCCTTTTCGTTTCAGATCGAAACTGTTTGATAAGGGGCAACATTTTTTTCAACTCAAAAATCAACGACATCCAAAATAAATGGCAACCGATCCCCAAGCGAATCTCGTCCCCTCTATATCGATTGAAATGGAATCCAGAAATTCGAATCGAGTTCGAAAATGATTTCTGGCATTCGCGTTTTCTGTGGCATCGCGATCCCATTCACGCGATAACGTCGCGATTCTTCCCGATCAAACTCGAATTCAGCGTGGGCTACGAAGTGGAGATCGACGTCGGTGGGGTCGACTGGGAGGGCCGGTAGTGTTTGTTTTGAGGGTTTGTCGACTGCGATTTAAGCGTGAAGAAGATGGAGGCGCAGAGCTTTTATGGTGGTGAGTGTAGTGGTGGCGGCTGATCTTTAACTGAATGAAGTGCGACAGGAGTTCGAAGGCATGTAGCTCGGTTGTTGTGGTGGTTGTTCGCCGAAGTCAGGGTGTCGAGCAGCATTGAGTTCATCCCTAAGGCAGTGAGGTCTGGAATCGGGAAAGGACAGACCGGATTGGATTGGATCGCAAATTAAAGATCAAAGGTGAGTTAATCTCACTCAGTTAAATTTAAATTTAATTGGTTAAATTTAAATACTGATGGATGATTGAATTGATTGATTTGATTGATATGGTATATAGTAGTATATACCAATATATATATTAGCATATGTATATATTGGAGTTGTTGATATTCCCGCATTATATAGCGGATGAGACCCTATGCGCCGCATAATAGCGGATGATATTTTATAAAACCCATATACCGCGATATTCCACCTTGAAGTGGAATTGGTATTGTGCTAACGTCTGTGGATGCAGGGAAACAGGTTGGAGGGATCCAACTGGATTCCTCAAATATTTAATTTGTTTAAATATTCTGTGTTATGATATTTGATATTCTGTGATGATTTTATATTGGATAATGTGGTTGATTTGAATTCCCAGTATAATGAGTTATAAATTCTATGGAATTGAATTTTTGGAAAGAAATAAAAGGATAGAAGTTTAAGTAAAACAATTCAAGTGAATTGGAATAGAATTAATAATAAATTGAAATAAAAATAAAGTGATTTGGAATCTTAACAGATATGGGAAAAAGAAATTTTAAATTACAGAGGAGTAATAAATTTTAAACCAAAGTGATACTGTTTTAAAAGAATAAAGAAATTACTTTTAATTCAAGAATTAAATTCTAATTAAAGAGTAAATAAGGAATTTTATTTCAAGATAAAGCAAATTTGAAATCAAATATAGAATTGATTTAAATATTTGAAATTGGAAATTTAAAAGAGGAATGAGATTTTGGAATTTATAAACTGGGTTTATAAAGTAAGGGGAAATATCAGTGGATATTTAAATATAAATTCAAGATGGGGATTTATAAAGAAATGTGGATTGGGTTTAGAATAAATGGTGATTTATTTTAAAGATGTGGAAAGAAAGTGTATTTCCTGGGTAGCCAAGTACATTTTGTTTTTGAGCAATTTTAAATATTGGTTAAAGGATTTATTGTTATGTTAAAAATCAAATTTTAGAAAATCTATTATTTCAAAATGTTAAATTTCTAAAGTAAGTATTTTCAAAAAAAAAAAATCTATTATTATAGTAATTGTTTAAAGTGATTTGCTATTATGTTTTATAAAGGAGAAATTTAGTCTATAATTATAAAGTGGTTTATTTTAAAGTATATATTTTTAATAAAGTATTAAAGTAGTTTGATTTCAATGTTATAAAGTATATTTAAATAAAGTGTTTTAAATTATTTTAAAATTTAAAAGTATTTTGTACTTGGTGTTTCAGAGGAAATAAATATTTGGAAATGTATTCCGTAAGCGGAAACTGTTTTGAAATTGTTTTCAAACGGAGTTTGAAAATAGAAATATATCTTGGAAAGATATTTGGGCAAATAAATAAATGTGGAAATTATTTATTGTGTGATGGTTGCTTGTGGATGTTAATTGATAGTTAAATAACCGACTATCAATATTGGCCAAATGCGTTGATCGTTTCGAAGAGACCGGGATCGAGTTTCCGTATACCGGGATTCTAGGTCTGGAGACTCGAATACCACTTCGATCCGGTTTGTACGTTTCGTGTAACGATTTCGGAGTCGAAGATGGAGCAGTGAAGTGCAAGGGCTAGTCGCTACTAATCTTGAGGATATTTCCAAAATGGATGTAGTAGGAGTAGTGCCTTCGGTTCCGTTCAAACCCAGGACGGACTGGTATGGACGAATGCTTGCGAAACATCGTCAGTGGACGATGGGCATTCTAAGGGATATGATCTATAAAGGTATCGTTTAGCCTCGAACCTCATCAACCGGGAATGACTGAAAATCAGGGGTTATGCAGCAAGGCTTCGTGGGTAGCTCCCACTGGAGGGTAAGGTCATCCCTGTCTAGATGTCCCTTTTTATTTCGGCTTAGTGGTGCGGTTGCTGATCCCAACCGTGGGGTGATTTTATTCGGGATCATCCAGTAAGGGATGGTTCCGGCCTTGTGTTGCAGGGGAGCGGGCGTACTCCTCGGTACGGTGATCTAGGCCACGTACTGTGATAGGTGGTACCCCAGTGCCTAGTCATTCGTTGGAAATCCATTCTCCCTACGTGCTTGTACGGTTTTGATTGTGCCCAACTATTGTTGAAATGTGAGATGCAAGCATTTCAGCTAGATTATATTTTACTTTCTGTAGACACTATTATAATATCAGAGGATTTTGATATAAAGTGTTTTAGCTATCGTAAGGTAAAAACCCGACATGTTTATTTGTGGCGTGGTCTTACGAGATGCTTTTGTTTTCAAAGGATTTTGAAACTTTAATAATCAATTTGAGTGTGATTTTCTCACGCTGGTTTTCCAGACTGACTCGGGTATTGTTTTATATGATGCTCGGGTCAGACCGAGATAAACAGGTTCAGGATATGATGCTGTGGAGCTCAGGAGACGAGCTGGATGTCGATACGTACTCCCGTACTTGTTATTATTTTTCCGCTGTGTATTTAGTTGTATGTTATAGATGTTGATGTACTCTGATGATGTATTGTATAAACAGATATAATTTTGATTTGTGTAAAGATCTGTTGATATATTATATTTTATTCCGCTGCGATGGTTAGATTCTGATGTTGTTTTTCTTTTATTTTCTTCTTCTACCTCTTCTTTTTACCCAAATGGTCCGGTTTTTCGTGATAGAAAAACTCGGGTTGTGACAGTGGTATCAGAGCTTAGGCTAGCGATAACCTTGGCTCTGGTGGGAATTTTGAGAGTATTAATAGATATGAGCGCGTATTTGTTAGTGAATATAAAATTATTTTATATTGTGTTGATTGGTTTATTGAGTAGTTTATGGATTCTGGTCGATTTGTGGGACGCCACAACATTGATAGGGATCTCTAAACACTTGTATAGAACAATTCGACACAGTATTGTTTTAAAGTAGAGTAAATGAAATAATTTTACCCAAATTATTTTTGTATAAAAAGAAAAGTTTTGTAAACTATTCTAGTTAATATATATATGGTTGTTTGGATGTTAGAAGTGATAATATGGAATTATTATCATTAATATATGGAAACTTAACTAGAAAGTGAAATTTATAACCAAAGCAAAGAATAAAATTCTATAATAAAATAAAATTTGAGATATAGATTATAAATGTAATTTATGAATTGAAATAAACTTCATATACAAATGAGATTTGTAAATGTAAACTGTAAAGGTGATTATAATTTTGAAATTGAAATGAGATAAAATTCCAGAGAATGTTTGAGTATAGATTTAAAGGAATTGCAATTTGTGATTTTTGGGAAAAATTTAAATTCCTTTGAGTTTTGAAATGGTTTTCAAAAAGGTTTTGGAGAAATAATAGTATTATTTCAGGAATATTTTTGAGTTGAATTTAAAATCTTGTGAGATTTGGAAATTAAAATATTTGAAATGTTTTTAAACAAATAAGAGCACTAAACTCTTTGTGGTCGCTGGAAAATAATTCTGATGATGATCGCGACATCACCGGTGTTCATTTTCGAGTTTCCAAGAGATAAATTGCTACCTGGATGTTTGGGTTGGAGTTCGTTTGCAAAACTGGGGTTTGGTTTTGTAATTGAAAAGGGTTTTGGGTATAGTTGATTTCAAAAATGATTTTGAAATTTTGAAATTGTTTAAACTCTGGAATCTCATTTAAAGATGTTTATGGAATAATAAAATATATATTGGCTAAATAAAATATATAATCCCGAGTTAAAAAGCAAAATGTGAATGGGATTGATTGTAAATGGGTAAAATATGAATATAAATAAGTTTGTGACTTATAAAATTTGGGAGTAAAATAGATAAGCCAAATAAAATTGTGTATAATGATAATCAATATAATCCAAATTTTAAATTATAAATGGATTGAACTCCAGTAAAATAGTTAAAGTGAGTTTGAAATAAAAAAAAAATCTAATACTGGGTATAAAATTTGGAATAAACCAATAGATAATTAATTGGTTAATGAAATGGAATGTAAGTTGTATACCAAATTAATGTGACAAATGTTTGGTTGTAAATGAAATATGAAAATGAAACTTGAATTGGTTAATTAAAAATTGAATTGTGAATAATAAATAATAGAATTTGAAAGTGAAGTTTGAGTTATAAATTTACATTCAACATGGAATTGTAAGTAAATTAAATATGAAATGAGGTTGTTTGGAATTGGATTACAAGGGAATAACTTGAGTTGCTAATGAAATCCAATAAGAATATAACAAGTTAAATATGTGCATGGATATTATTTTGATAAATTGAGAGTGTGAATTAGCAATTTGAATTGGATAGAATTTGATGAGAATCGAATACAATGAAATTAAGTGTAAATTGAATTGGAACCAATTAATTGGATATGAGTTGTTTGATTGAAAATGAATTGTAAGCTATTGGAATTGGATAAAATGGTTTGAATATTGATTGAAAACCTTTAAAATAAGTGTCGAACATTTCACATGTGCTTATGGAAGTATATGATATGCATCGTTTATGGAATCCATGTTTTTAGCTATGTGTTATTAAGTGAAATGTTAATAAACTTTGTATATTGGTCACTTACCTGTTTAAGTTGAGTAGTACAGGTACCGGGAAGCCGTTTGGCTGGATTTGATTGCGAAATTTGCTAAAATAAATCACCGCTTGCTTTATAAATTGCTATAATAAGGTACGCTTACGCAAAAATTCAAAATAGGAGATATGAACTGTTTTTTTTTGTTTTCCGGCCGGGTGGGCCGATGTATATATATTTGTACATCCTGCGATATCGCAGAAGTCCCTCCGTACAAGGGAGACTCTGCCAAAATTTTCCGTAAATTTTGGGAGTTAGAAAATTTTTGAAAATTTTCATTAACGATAAATAATCTAAATTTGCTAAGCAAATGGAATTGGAACCGAATAATTGAATCTAGTTTAAATATGAATGTAAAGTAAGTGAAATCGAAAGAACTAAGGAAAGTAAGCTTGCAAATAAACTTTTAATTGAGATTTAAATTAATTAGTAAGTGAAACTAATCCATATTCAAAATGGAAGCCAATTTGAGTTTAAATGAAATTGTAAGGGCTAAGTAAATAGTAATGAAAATAAACTTCAATGGGGAAGTGAAAATAAATATAAACTTCAAAAATGAAGTAAAACAAATCCAAGAAGTATATAAAATGTTTATATTGGACTTAAGAAAGGAATGGTGAATTCTTAAGTAAATTTGGTATGGAGGAAAATTATTCTAGGTGAATAATTGAATGACGATTAAAATTTGAAGATGTGAATGGGATAAGTGTGATAAGTGAATAACAATTAAATGAATGTAAATAAAAAGGAAATTGATATAATTGATAATCAATTGGAATTTATACGTAGGATGTACGTATATTATTTTATTCATAATGATTTGATCCGGATTCGAGCACAGAATTTCGAGGTAATTATGCCGATCCGAGTTAGGATTTCTCGCTCGATTTTCAACGGCGAACCTGGATATGGATTGTTGATTGATTCTGGTAATTCTCTATCATAGTTTGTGGCTATGCAAGGAGAATGACGGTTTCCGATCAAGAAACCAGATCTGAGTCCGCACTAGGAAGTCGGGTGGACGATACTAGTTCGGAAGTGAAATTGTGTGATCGATTGAGCGATCGAATGTGATATTGCGTACGGATGATATATGTGCATCGTACGGGCTAAGTAAAACAAATATTGTAAATTTGTAAAGGAAAGTATAAAATGACTTTGGAACTGTGATTGAATATTATTGCTGAGTAGGATATACAGGTGTATAAAGGCAATGGATAAATTGAGATTTTGATTTTAGAAGATAAAATTTAATGGCCCGACAAAAAGGTATGTATTTGAATTCCTGTATGAAATTTGATTGGGTTTTGGATCCAGCCACTTGGCTTTTTGTTTTCTTTTTGAGATTGGGAGGCCGTAGAGCCATTTTGTAGTAGTACCGAGCTAGCCGCGCAAAGGAGACGCTGGCGAAATTTTTCGGAAATTTAGGGAGCTAGAAAATTTTGGAAAATTTTGATAATTCAAAATTTGAATTCAAATTTAAATTTGAATGGATAAGTAGGTGGTATGGGTTGAACTTATGAATAAGTTTGGGAAGTTAAAAGATGATTAGAGTATCATTAATAAAAGATTGTTTGGGTATTGTTAAAACTGTTTGAATTTGGAAAATAGTTAACGGGAATGGAATCATTCTTCCTAACTGGTAATTTCGGGGACGAAATTCTTTTAAGGGGGGAGGAATGTGACGACCCGGAATTTTTGTATATTTGAAATGGGAATATTTAATTTATTTTAAATATTCGGAGGGTAAATTTTAACTTTAAATTCAAATATACAGTATTTATTTGGATAATTAATTATTAAATTTAATTATCGGGATTGGGTAAAATATTGAATCTTGATTTTAAGCCTGTTAAAAATAGTTCAAAGGTTCAGAAAATTTATTTTGTTAATATTGAAGGTGATGAAACTTTTAAAATTGAATTTAACAGAGATTGGTTCTGTTTTGAAATTTATCGTTTTAAATTTGAATTTAAAATAGCCGTCCGAGGCATAGTCTCGGAATTCGACGAAACCAGTTCCATTGGATCCGTAATATTGTATTATTTTCGGATTTTAAATTTTGGAGTGTTTGGAGTTGTTATGTAAGCATACGGTATATAAACGTGTTAAAATTTATATAGGAAATCCAATATAATAACTGGTTCAAAAAGCTATCTTCTCCATACGACCGAGTTAGGACTCGAAACCTTTTCCTGTGCGTTCGGAATAGGGGCATAACATTATAAACGCCTGGCGGCACGCCTCGATAGGAGATCGAGATTGTGAGTTGCATAATTGTGACAATTTAAATTTAAATTTAAATTTAAAAATTATATATATATATTTAATATAATACTGTTTTCACAAGGCAAATTACACATCTCTTCTCTTGTTAATTCAACACTTGGCAAATTAAAGACACGCGTTAGGCAAATAAAAGAAACCGAAATGTTTCTTCTGCTCGTACTTTTAAAAATCAAAGAATTGAGTTTTCTTCCTTTCTTCCACTTTGAATTCAAATTGCCTTTCCCCTTTCCTTCATTTTGTCAATTCGAAACCAGTTTCGAAAAATGACCGAGCAAAATATTACTTCTTCAAAATCGCATCTTCCTCCTTTGTTCCTTTTCGTTTCAGATCGAAACTGTTTGATAAGGGGCAACATTTTTTTCAACTCAAAAATCAACGACATCCAAAATAAATGGCAACCGATCCCCAAGCGAATCTCGTCCCCTCTATATCGATTGAAATGGAATCCAGAAATTCGAATCGAGTTCGAAAATGATTTCTGGCATTCGCGTTTTCTGTGGCATCGCGATCCCATTCACGCGATAACGTCGCGATTCTTCCCGATCAAACTCGAATTCAGCGTGGGCTACGAAGTGGAGATCGACGTCGGTGGGGTCGACTGGGAGGGCCGGTAGTGTTTGTTTTGAGGGTTTGTCGACTGCGATTTAAGCGTGAAGAAGATGGAGGCGCAGAGCTTTTATGGTGGTGAGTGTAGTGGTGGCGGCTGATCTTTAACTGAATGAAGTGCGACAGGAGTTCGAAGGCATGTAGCTCGGTTGTTGTGGTGGTTGTTCGCCGAAGTCAGGGTGTCGAGCAGCATCGAGTTCATCCCTAAGGCAGTGAGGTCTGGAATCGGGAAAGGACAGACCGGATTGGATTGGATCGCAAATTAAAGGTCAAAGGTGAGTTAATCTCACTCAGTTAAATTTAAATTTAATTGGTTAAATTTAAATACTGATGGATGATTGAATTGATTGATTTGATTGATATGGTATATAGTAGTATATACCTATATATATATTGGCATATGTATATATTGGAGTTGTTGATATTCCCGCATTATATAGCGGATGAGACCCTATGCGCCGCATAATAGCGGATGATATTTTATAAAACCCATATACCGCGATATTCCACCTTGAAGTGGAATTGGTATTGTGCTAACGTCTGTGGATGCAGGGAAACAGGTTGGAGGGATCCAACTGGATTCCTCAAATATTTAATTTGTTTAAATATTCTGTGTTATGATATTTGATATTCTGTGATGATTTTATATTGGATAATGTGGTTGATTTGAATTCCCAGTATAATGAGTTATAAATTCTATGGAATTGAATTTTTGGAAAGAAATAAAAGGATAGAAGTTTAAGTAAAACAATTCAAGTGAATTGGAATAGAATTAATAATAAATTGAAATAAAAATAAAGTGATTTGGAATCTTAACAGATATGGGAAAAAGAAATTTTAAATTACAGAGGAGTAATAAATTTTAAACCAAAGTGATACTGTTTTAAAAGAATAAAGAAATTACTTTTAATTCAAGAATTAAATTCTAATTAAAGAGTAAATAAGGAATTTTATTTCAAGATAAAGCAAATTTGAAATCAAATATAGAATTGATTTAAATATTTGAAATTGGAAATTTAAAAGAGGAATGAGATTTTGGAATTTATAAACTGGGTTTATAAAGTAAGGGGAAATATCAGTGGATATTTAAATATAAATTCAAGATGGGGATTTATAAAGAAATGTGGATTGGGTTTAGAATAAATGGTGATTTATTTTAAAGATGTGGAAAGAAAGTGTATTTCCTGGGTAGCCAAGTACATTTTGTTTTTGAGCAATTTTAAATATTGGTTAAAGGATTTATTGTTATGTTAAAAATCAAATTTTAGAAAATCTATTATTTCAAAATGTTAAATTTCTAAAGTAAGTATTTTCAAAAAAAAAAAAATCTATTATTATAGTAATTGTTTAAAGTGATTTGCTATTATGTTTTATAAAGGAGAAATTTAGTCTATAATTATAAAGTGGTTTATTTTAAAGTATATATTTTTAATAAAGTATTAAAGTAGTTTGATTTCAATGTTATAAAGTATATTTAAATAAAGTGTTTTAAATTATTTTAAAATTTAAAAGTATTTTGTACTTGGTGTTTCAGAGGAAATAAATATTTGGAAATGTATTCCGTAAGCGGAAACTGTTTTGAAATTGTTTTCAAAAGGAGTTTGAAAATAGAAATATATCTTGGAAAGATATTTGGGCAAATAAATAAATGTGGAAATTATTTATTGTGTGATGGTTGCTTGTGGATGTTAATTGATAGTTAAATAACCGACTATCAATATTGGCCAAATGCGCTGATCGTTTCGAAGAGACCGGGATCGAGTTTCCGTATACCGGGATTCTAGGTCTGGAGACTCGAATACCACTTCGATCCGGTTTGTACGTTTCGTGTAACGATTTCGGAGTCGAAGATGGAGCAGTGAAGTGCAAGGGCTAGTCGCTACTAATCTTGAGGATATTTCCAAAATGGATGTAGTAGGAGTAGTGCCTTCGGTTCCGTTCAAACCCAGGACGGACTGGTATGGACGAATGCTTGCGAAACATCGTCAGTGGACGATGGGCATTCTAAGGGATATGATCTATAAAGGTATCGTTTAGCCTCGAACCTCATCAACCGGGAATGACTGAAAATCAAGGGTTATGCAGCAAGGCTTCGTGGGTAGCTCCCACTGGAGGGTAAGGTCATCCCTGTCTAGATGTCCCTTTTTATTTCGGCTTAGTGGTGCGGTTGCTGATCCCAACCGTGGGGTGATTTTATTCGGGATCATCCAGTAAGGGATGGTTCCGGCCTTGTGTTGCAGGGGAGCGGGAGTACTCCTCGGTACGGTGATCTAGGCCACGTACTGTGATAGGTGGTACCCCAGTGCCTAGTCATTCGTTGGAAATCCATTCTCCCTACGTGCTTGTACGGTTTTGATTGTGCCCAACTATTGTTGAAATGTGAGATGCAAGCATTTCAGCTAGATTATATTTTACTTTCTGTAGACACTATTATAATATCAGAGGATTTTGATATAAAGTGTTTTAGCTATCGTAAGGTAAAAACCCGACATGTTTATTTGTGGCGTGGTCTTACGAGATGCTTTTGTTTTCAAAGGATTTTGAAACTTTAATAATCAATTTGAGTGTGATTTTCTCACGCTGGTTTTCCAGACTGACTCGGGTATTGTTTTATATGATGCTCGGGTCAGACCGAGATAAACAGGTTCAGGATATGATGCTGTGGAGCTCAGGAGACGAGCTGGATGTCGATACGTACTCCCGTACTTGTTATTATTTTTCCGCTGTGTATTTAGTTGTATGTTATAGATGTTGATGTACTCTGATGATGTATTGTATAAACAGATATAATTTTGATTTGTGTAAAGATCTGTTGATATATTATATTTTATTCCGCTGCGATGGTTAGATTCTGATGTTGTTTTTCTTTTATTTTCTTCTTCTACCTCTTCTTTTTACCCAAATGGTCCGGTTTTTCGTGATAGAAAAACTCGGGTTGTGACATGACTCGAGTGTTTCCTTTTGCATATGCTCGGGTCAGTCTGAAGCTATCCAGATTGCTGATCAAGGTTGGTTGAAGATGCTGAAGGCTTAGCATTTATCTTTATCAGTCTATTTATATTCCTGTATTGATGTCCTAGTCTGTTGGACATTTTTGGTATTAGTCACTTGATGTTAAGACATTGTTGTATATTATATAGTGGCTTCATGAACTGCTATTATGACGATGTATTTTCCGCTGCATTATTCTGTGACTGTTCTGTGACTGTGATGTTGTATTGATTCTCATTTACATTTATGTATTTATAATCCCATAATGATTCGTGTTTTGTATTATTTAAGTTGACATGTGTGGATTATTGTCAATTTAAATGGTACAAATATACGGGTTGTTACAGTTGGTATCAGAGCTTTGGTTTCCCTAAAAACCTTAGTTTGGGATTATATATAAACTCATTAGAGATAGGGTAGCAATACCCTAGAATGAGGAGAATCGGTTCATAATCCAAATCCTTTCCTTTCAAACTTCTTTGATTCATTGATTAGACTTTTCTTAAAATACTATGATTTTCTATCCTTTGGCTTTAACAATCTCTTTGGTATTTCAGGATGGGTACCCGAGGAAACCATAGGGGAGGAAGGGGCCATGGTCCTGCTCAGGCTGCACCCATCGCTCCAGCTCCTGTCAAATTCACCATTCTTAGTAAGGAGTATACACAGCTGGGAGGTATTAAGTTTTCTGGATCCGAGAACATTATTGAGGCTCAGCAATGGCTTAAAGGCTTAGAGAAGATATTTTCTGGTCTAGAGATCACTGATGCTCAGAAGCGTCAGCTTGCTGCCTGGCAACTTCAGGATGCCGCGCAAGATTGGTGGGAATCAGTTACTTCTCGTATCGAGGAGAACACCATCACTTGGGCCCAGTTTAGGTATAAAATTATTTGGATTTCGTAGTCTAAATTCTTCTTTTAATCTTTAGAATGTTATTCATCTTGTCTATCTTTTGATTAGGGATACTTTCTCGGCACAATGGATGCCCGCTGCTGGGAAAACCCAACTTTATATAGCTTTCATGGACCTTAAGCAAGGCGGTATGACCTTTTCGGAGTACGAGAGGAAATTCAACGAACTCTCCAAGTTCGGCCCGGGATTGATTGATACATCGCTTCTAAAGAACGAGAAGTTCATTTTGGGAGCTAGACCAGAGTATTATGACTTGCTTACTGGCCACACTCACTGCACCTTCACAGAGCTTGTTGACTATGCTCTTAGATACGAGGCAAAGCCTAGGGGACCTACTGCCAAGGCCACTCCTACTCAGCCCTCCTCTAGCCAGCCCGGAAAGAGGAAGATGAACTTTGATCAACAAAAGAAAGCTTGGCAGAAGACTACAGGATTGGGATATGCTCAGAAAAGCCCAATCGACCTTCCTAATATCACTTGCTTCAAATGCGATAAGAAGGGCCATTATGCTAATAGTTGTCCATCTACCGGAGCTGCTGTTCCACCACCTTCTACGACTAGGAAAGACTTATGCTATGTCTGCCTCCAGCCGGGTCATTTCAAGAAAGACTGCCCACTGTACAAGCGTGGCACACCATCTGGAGTTTTTGCCATCACCACTCCTACACCGCCTACTCAGGATGACCAAGGTACCTTACGAAGTACTTTTTCATTACATGATTTACCTATTAGGGTATTATTCGATACTGGTGCTTCTCATAGCTTCATATCTATTGATCTTTGTAATAAGCTCAAATTAGAACCTACTCTTGCTACTACTTCCTTATGCGTCTCCAACCCTATTGGAGGACTTGCCAACCTCAGTAGAATTTGTAAAGAGGTTGTGCTCTTGTATGGAAGATACCGTTTCACTTGGGATTTTTATGTACTTGGCTTCGCAGCATTTGACATCTTGTTAGGTGCTGATTGGTTAAGGAAATTCGATGCTGTTATTTCTTGCAAAGCTCGTTCTGTTTCTCTAGTCAACGACAAGGGCCTACCGCTTGTCATTGAATGCAAATCACCGCAGAAATATGCCGGAAGCTTCATATTCTCCCTTGATGCCCACCCGGATGATCTTAGTACTACCCCAATTGTTCAGAAATTTCCCGATGTATTTGGAGAGGTCAACTCCCTACCACCTAAACGGGAAATCGATTTCCGCATTGACCTTATTCCTGGAGCTACTCCTGTAGTTCTTCCTCACAGAAGGATGGCGCCTAAAGAAAAAGCTGAACTTAAAACTCAAATTGATGATCTATTCGCTAAGGGTTTGATTAGGAGAAGTTGTTCTGAATGGGGCGCAGTAGTTGTATTTGTCACCAAATCGGATGGGTCCCTTCGCATGTGTGTTGATTACAGGGAGCTGAACAAACGCACTCTCAAGAACCGCTATCCGATGCCTCGCATCAATGATTTATTCGATCAGCTCCATGGAGCTAAAGTTTTCTCCCAACTTGATCTTGCCACTGGGTTCCACCAACTCAGGGTAGCAGAAGATAGTATTCATAAGACAGCTTTCCGTACCGAAAACGGATTCTATGAATGGTTGGTTATGCCATTCGGTTTGACCAACGCACCTGCTTATTTCGTCGACTTAATGAATCGAGTCTTCCGCGATGTTCTTAACAAGTTTGTTCTTGTTTTCATTGATGATATTCTCGTCTTCTCCAAAGACAAGAAGGAGCATGAGACACATCTTGCTTATGTTCTGGAAACTCTCCGAAATCATCAACTTAAGGCCAAATTCTCTAAATGCCACTTCTGGCGAGACGAAGTGAGATTCTTGGGCCATATAGTTTCTGAAAATGGGATTTCGGTCGATCCAGCTAAGATCGCCGTAATCAATGTAAGTTCTATCCTATTCGCTATTTCTATTCAATTTCTCTTATCCCTTTCTAATTTGAAATTTATCTACAGGATTGGGAGACTCCCAAAACTCCTACTGATATCCGTAGCTTCTTGGGCTTGGCCGGCTATTATCGTAGATTTATTGAGCATTTTGCCCGGATTTCTGCCCCACTCACTGCTTTAACCCGAAAGGATGTCAAGTTTATTTGGAGTGAGAAGTGCGAATCAGCTTTTAATGAATTGAAGCGTAAGTTAACTTCAGCCCCAGTTCTTGCGGTAATCGACAGAAGTAAAGGATTAACTGTCTATACAGATGCTTGCCGAGAAGGTTTAGGCGCTGTTCTTATGCAAAACGGAAAGGTTATTGCTTATGCAGGCCGCCAGTTGAAGATCCATGAAGTAAACTATGCAACTCATGATCTAGAGCTTCTTGCAGTTGTATTTGCTTTGAAACTGTGGAGGCATCATCTTTTGGGAATTAAATTTGAATTATTCACCGATCATAAGTCCTTGAGATATATCTTTTCTCAGAAGGATTTGAACCAGAGACAAGTTCGATGGCTTGAATTCTTAGCTGCATATGATCTCGACATCAATTATACTCCTGGGAAAGCAAATGTTGTAGCTGATGCTTTGAGCCGTAGCAAAGCATTGTCATGTTGTAATCTTGTAGAAGGCATGCTATTTCAGCTTGTTATCTCCCCATCTCTTATGGATCGCATCAAAGCTAAGCAATATGAGGACACCTTGCTCTATCGCATGAAGGAGTTAGTTCTTGGTAGAGTTGGAAATGCCGACAGTAAAATGGGAGCACAGATAGATAGTAATGGAGTTCTGAGGATTGACAACCGTATTTGTGTTCCTAATGTTGATGGATTGAGACAAGAAGTGCTTAGAGAAAACCATCGGTCATCACTTTCATTTCATCCTGGTGTTACTAAGATGTACCGAAATATGAAGCGTTTATATTGGTGGAGTGGGATGAAGAGGGATATTTCTATATATGTCAGTAGATGCACCACTTGCCAACAAGTTAAGGCCGATCACCAGAAGACGGCGGGATTACTTCAACCCCTAGAGATTCCGTGTTGGAAATGGGATCAGATTTCTATGGACTTCATTGATGGATTACCGAGGACCAGAAAAGGTAACGAGAGTATATGGGTGATTGTTGATAGGTTGACAAAATCTGCTCACTTTATTCCTGTTAAGACCACTCGTACTGCTTTGAGTTTGGTCGAGATATATATGAGAGAGATTGTTAGACTCCATGGAGTTCCATCTAGTATTGTGTGCGATAGAGACCCTTTATTCACTAGTACATTCTGGAAGGCATTTCAGGATGTCTTGGGCACTAAACTGAATCTGAGCACAGCTTATCATCCTCAAACAGATGGCCAAACTGAAAGGGTGAATCAGATTTTAGAAGATCTGCTCCGAGCCTGCATTATTGATTTCGAGGGATCTTGGGAAGACCATCTCCATTTGGTTGAATTCACTTATAATAATAGTTATCAGGTAAATCAAAATTTCAATTTGAATAAGTAAATTTGAATTGAAATTTAACCACCTTTATATTCAGGTAAGTATCGACATGGCACCGTTCGAAGCTTTATATGGACGGCCATGCAAATCGCCAGCTTGTTGGATTGAGCCTGGTGATCGATTAATTCTTGGTCCAGATATGATTATAGAAGCATCCGAGAAGGTAAATGAAATCAGAAGAAAGATGAAGACCGCACAGGATAGACAGAAGAGCTATGCTGATAGGCGTAGAAGAGATTTAGAATTCCTGATTGGGGATAAGGTATTCCTTAAGGTATCACCTTTGAAGAATGTTATTCGATTTGGTCGTAGAGGGAAGCTCGCTCCTAGATTTGTTGGACCATTCACTATCACTGAGAGAATTGGTACACTAGCCTACAGAGTTGCACTACCGGAGAAATTTGAGGGCATGCACAACGTATTCCACGTTTCGCACCTTCGGAAGGTTGTACATGATCCATCCATGACCATTCCTATTGCTCAGTTAGATGAGGTTGATATTGAGCCGGATTTGACTATAGAGAGGAGACCACTTCGTATTGTTGATAGGGATACAAAGCAACTTAGAAGGAAGTCGGTTAGCCTAGTCAAAGTCCAATGGAGTCCCGATGATCGTGATTGCACTTGGGAAACCGAGGAGAGTATCCGAGATTCTAATCCAGAATTGTTTGTTGAAGGTAAATTCCATTCCATATTCTATATTTTATTCGATAATCTATTTTATATCCGTCGTATCTTTTACCTGTTCTTCCACTCTTTACCTTGCTCCTTTTCGAGGACGAAAAGTTTTGAGTAGGGGAGAATGTAACGACCCTGAAATTCAGACCCATTTTAAAATTTTTAAATCACTTATTTGATGCAGAAATTCGAATTTTCACAAACAACTTCCGTTGCCAACCAAACTTCGCATTTGGAATGCGTCTAGATAGACATAGGCGTGCGCCAAATTTCGTTGAAAAATATTGAAGTAAATTACGGTCGTCACATTTACCTATTAGTTAAAATTCTATGTGTAAATTTCCTATTGTCCGAACTCAAATATTTTTCTCAATGTTGCATAAGAAAAATATTCTGAACTTGACGGCGCATTTCGTTTCGTCAAATTTCGCTTTTAATTGCTAGTTAAAATGTTCACTCGTGCAAATGGTTCAATAAGATTTACCACTTCGCAAACAATGTCAAACCATCAATATCTTCATACCGTTGTGTCCGCCTCGTCGCGCTGATCAAAACGGTATATTTGTTTGTGTCAATCGGAGTTCGGCGTCGCAAGTTATAAACTGGTTAACGGGGTACAAACTGGTCCGTTACGCCACACAAACCGGTACCCAACATTTCAACATTTAAAATCTTGGAGCCTTCCAGCTGCCTTGGGAAGCCAAATAGCCTCCATTTTAAAAAATCATCATTGCATTGTCCTTCGCACACTTTGAATCTCGTGTATATATCCCCCTCTCCATTATGACACTGTACACAACATCACTTTTCACTTCAGAGAAACTAGGTACGTAACCTCCTCTGCCTTTTCTTTCTCTCCTCCCTTTCTCCTCTCTTTGCATTCTTCTTCTTTCTTCTTTTATTATTTTTTTCAAACTTCCCATGCAACCCAGCCCCTCCCAGCTCCACCCAACCCATGCAGCCCCTCCACCCAGCCCATGCAGCCCCTCCACCCCCTCCCATCCCATGCAGCCCCTCCACCCACCCTCCACCTCCCATCCCATGCAGCCCTCCACCCACCCTCCACCCAGCCTCCTACAGCCCCTCCAGCCCCTCCCAGCCTATGCAACCCTCCACCCACCCTCCACCCAGCCTCCTCCCAGCTCTTCCAGCCCAGCCCCTCCCAGCTTCCCCAGCTCCTCCCAGCCCCTCCCAGCTTCCCCAGTCCAGCTCCCTCAGCCCCCTCCCAGCTTCCCCCAGCCTCTCCCAGCTCCCCCTCCCAGCTCCCTCAGCCTCCCCCAGCTCCCCCAGCCCAGCTCCCTCAGTCCCCAGCCCAGCTCACTCAGCCCTCTCCCAGCTCCCCCTCCCAGCTCCCTCAGCCCCCTCCCAGCTCCCCCAGCCTCCCCCAGCTCCCCCAGCCCAGCTCCCTCAGCCCCCTCCCAGCTTCCCCCAGCCCCTCCCAGCTCCCTCAGCCTCCCCCAGCCTCCCCCAGCTCCCTCAGCCCCCTCCCAGCTTCCCCCAGCCTCTCCTAGCTCCCCCTCCCAGCTCCCTCAGCCCCCTCCCAGCTTCCCCCAGCCCCTCCCAGCTTCCCCAGCCCAGCTCCCTCAGCCCCTCCCAGCTCCCCCCAGCCTCAGCCCAGTCCCAGCCCAGCTCTCCCAGCTCCCCTACCCAGCTCCTCAGCCCCTCCCAGCTCCAGCCCGCTCCTGCCCTCCAGCCACCTTCCCTCCAGCTCCTCCCAGCCCCTCCCTGCCCAGCTCTACCCAGTCCAGCCCCCTACCCCAGCCTACTCCGTCCCTCGTCGCCACAGTTCCGACCCCGATCACCGTGCTTTCTTTGAATACATAGTATATACACAATGTATTAGTTTGCAAAGTATAGAGAAGTTGATTTTATTATATGGGCTACAATATTTTAGATTTTGTTCATTTGCTTGACAGTTTTAGCTGATCCGGGATCTCAGGCCTAGGCTTCCATCTACCTTATTTTGCATCTAGTTCCTTGTTTGGGTATGGTTTGTATATATTCAAATCAATATATATATATTGTAATAAACAAATTATTGATTAATTATTTGTTGATTGCAGTTTGTGCTCGCTTTGCGTCGTGTTTATTAGGGTCTATTTATCTATTCGTCTTCGTGCTTCGTCATCTTCTCTAACCTCGCAAGGTGAATATTTCATTCACGACTCAATCTATTATGCTATGAAAATCAAGTGATAATTGTCGTTGATATTAAATTGGATATTAAATTGTTGGTTGTTAAAATTTGGTTGAAATAAACTGTTAAGTTCTAAAAATTTGACGCCATGTATTGTTTAAGTTGATTAAACATGTTGAACTGTAATATGATGATAATTAGGGTAAATAAATAATGACCTTAAAATTGATAAGTACGATTGATGTAGAAATTTGATAACGGACACCAAGTAAAAAGCATAATGTAGTAATCATTAATCCGTAGGATTTTAGGAATAATTGTATTAATTTGCATAATAACAAATGTGAGTTAATATGATTATTTCGGAATTATTTGAATAAATTGTTAAATGGTTATGTATGGTTGTTATTGCTTGTTTATTTACTTTGACACCATCCCAGTTATCACACTGCAAGTTCCCTTTGCTATGCTTTATATTGAATGATATCGGGTTGAAATGATAAATACCCACTTAAACAACTTGGCCTAGGATAGACAATTAAAAATAAGAAACCCGATTGGTCAACAAAATTATTTTGAAATTGAAATCTATTTGAAATTAAGGAATGAACTTAATAATTTGTTTGGAAATCAAGTAACGACTTAATGGATTTAATTGAAACGGATTAATAAATCTATTTAATTAATGAAAAATGAATTGGCGAATTTGATTGAAATAAGATTTAAAACAAGTGAGTTTTAAAATTTAATAATTTAATTTATTAGATTGGTAGATTTAGATTTAGACTGAGTTTTAAATTAAATAGATTTGAACTTGTCATAAATAATAATTTAGATTTAGAAAATTTTGACTTAAAATGGAATACGAAACTAACTAAAGTTTTATGGATTTAATTTAGCGATAATTTAAATGTAAAATGATTTTAAATTTAAGGAAATTGATTTAATCAAATTTATGATTATATTTAATGTAACGATGAATGTAAATATGAATTGAGATAAATAGAATTTGATTTAACGATTCGAACTTAATTGACCGGTAAAATTTGAATTAATTGATTTTGAACTAAATTTAATAAGTGAGTTATTAAATTTAACTCGAATACTTAATTATATTGTTAATTCAAATGTTTGAACTACAGATTTCATTTGGAAATATGATTTTAAATATCCGAAATAAATTGAATCGTGAAATGTCAAAATTTGGAAGTCAAATTTGCACCTTGACTTTTGGACTTTGATTTGTTTTAAACGTTAAGTTAACCGACCATTGGGTAATAAATACGTAGTTATTAAAGAGACCGGGATCGGATATGGACATACTCTCTGTCGATACCGAAAACCACTTTAATAACTATTACACGCGAAGTGTTGATCCAGAATGAAGTGGATGGTTTGGTGAACGCGTTGACTGAAGAAAGATAACGATATTGGACGACCCCTGACATGACTAAAACAGGAGCCGCGCCGGGCCATTGAGGTTCGCTACCTCTAGCAGACGCACTTCTTCGATACCATATCTATTACTTTTGTGATTCGATTTGGGTGCACCCCTTGATTTGGGAGTGTTGTTTCGCGGTGTTGAGGTAGTAGCTGCTATGCTCAACATCAGTCCGGATCACGCAACTACTAGTATCCTAGTTGGTATCGCCTCATGTACCTTATCATACTGATTATCCTATTCGCGACCACTACGTTTGATTTGTACCTTAGTATATGGATTGCCCTCTGGTGACTTCCGGTTTTGGGGAAACTACGGTCTTGTATATGCTTTTGGGAATAAAATGTGTTAAGGGGATTATGGTAACGCCTTAACACTACTTTAATATCGTACTTTACTGATTAGACATTATCTATCTATCGTATTCTATTGTATATATAGATAGTTTATCGGATCCTTAGAGATGTTATTTATCCATCTTTAAGTTATGAACTATTCCCTTGCACTTGGTTTAATTGCATAAGATTTTGAGTCCTGACTCGAGTGTTTCCTTTTGCATATGCTCGGGTCAGTCTGAAGCTATCCAGATTGCTGATCAAGGTTGGTTGAAGATGCTGAAGGCTTAGCATTTATCTTTATCAGTCTATTTATATTCCTGTATTGATGTCCTAGTCTGTTGGACATTTTTGGTATTAGTCACTTGATGTTAAGACATTGTTGTATATTATATAGTGGCTTCATGAACTGCTATTATGACGATGTATTTTCCGCTGCATTATTCTGTGACTGTTCTGTGACTGTGATGTTGTATTGATTCTCATTTACATTTATGTATTTATAATCCCATAATGATTCGTGTTTTGTATTATTTAAGTTGACATGTGTGGATTATTGTCAATTTAAATGGTACAAATATACGGGTTGTTACATGTATGCTTGTTAGGATACATTATATATGATGATTGCTTGAATATATGATGTTTGTTTGGTTCAAAACGCTGATCAAATGGTGATTTAGTTCTAGGAGTCAATTATTACAACCTGCCCGTCGTAATACCCAAAAATTGAGCATATCTCATTACATAAACTCCTTCCATTTCTCCTTAGCAGTAATAAACCGCCCTTCGTAATACCCAGAAATCAACATCGAAAGAAAACGTATAACTTTCGAATACCACAGAAGACAAATTGTCGGGAAAGAAAATTACAACAAACATTATACTAAAGCATATTGATATTGGCTCACAACGGAATGATAACACATAATATACCGAATATATGGAACAGAACAGGATAACAATAATAATATATATAAGAGACTGCACTAGCAGAAATAACTAATAAATGAATATTAATATTGAAAGTCAGAATACACCAAACTCCATACATACAGAGTGCTGAATATAATATTTGATAAATCAAGTCTCATATATAAATACATATATATCACGTACAACCACAATATTAAGAATATATACAAAGTATCGACTTGGCCTCCATAGAATGCTCCTGATGTCCTGAAAGCGTATCCCCAGAAGCACCTGACCCCAAACTACTCAATGACTAGGCCAGGTGCAGTTTTTGGGGAGATTTCTCCCCGTTTCGGGCTTGGTTCTTCATGAGGCCTTCACACGACTTGGGAGAAGCCTAGGTCTTGTAACACCCCACCGTTATACCCATAATATCCAAGACTATTACCGATTAATATTATCAGATAATACAGAGAATGAGACAAAAATGGGCTTACACACGTGAATATTCCCTTGGGCTAACACCGGTACATTTCCAAATAACATAATAAAGACCATATGTACCAATATTAGCGCAAAGCAATAAACACGTGTGGTTTCCAGGACTGAATAGTACGCAACATAAATAAATATAGACAGAGATCACAAAGTCAGAAAGCAGCGATAAAATATAATACATCAAATATACATATCCATAGTGAGCAACAAAATGGTGGTCCAATGCTCACTCTATCTAACATACATAACATCATTATAATAGTACATCAGAATACATATATGAGGCTATAAAAATCATAGGGTATCTATCATCCACTATAACAAAATACCCTTTTTACAACGGGCACTACCCGTTGTAATAGGCGTTTCGCAACAGGCCAGCATCCGTTCTCTTATGCGACGTTGTAATAGACCTAGTAGATTTTACAATGGTTTAAAACCATTGTACAAGCCCGTTGTAATAAACATTTTTACAACGGTCCATAGTCATTGCAATAGAGTCTTTTACAACTGTTAATGCCTATTGTAAATGTGCAACATTTCTCTGAAAAACATGATATTGCAACGCGCATTGGCTATTGTAGTAAATTATAATACAACAGGCAGTGTTTTAAATCTCGGATTTTGGCCAATATCTCGGGAAAATATCTCGGCTATCTCGGGCGATATTTAAAACACTTATAACTAAATAGGCTGCCAAATCTCGGATTTTGGCTGATATCTCGGATTTTTCATCTCGGCCATCTCGGGGAGATTTAAAAGCCTGACAACAGGCCAAGCCCGTTGTAATATATCTCAACTACAACAAGCATAGACCGTTGTAGTAGAGTCTTTTACAATGATTATTTCCTATTGTAATAGGCCGCAACGACAACAGGTGTAGACAATTGTAATAGAGTCTTTTACAATGGTTAATGCCTGTTGTAAATATATGACATTTATTTGAAAACATAATATTGCAACGCGCACTGGTTGTTGTAGTATATTATAATTCAACCAACCAAGTCCGTTATAATAGGCCTCAACCACAATAGGCATAAACTAATTTGCAACAGCTTCTATACGATACACCTATACCAATATTTAATGAATAATAAATATTATCATAAAACCACCGAAATCACACATACTAAAAGACTAAATAAAGCTACATTTACAAAGTTCCAACACATTTCAAAAGGATAGATAAGTTTAAATTCATAGAGTTCTAACATACAACACACATAATCCATAAATATATACATAAGAGCCAGTTCCCGGAAGCACTAACACATACCGGCTAATCAAAAAATACATATCAAGTTCTAAGTACGAACACATACCGAAATGCACATACATACTAGGCCAAGGAGATGAAGTCTTTGTACCAAGCGACGATTGATCGAACGGTCTCTTTAATAGTGGATATCTCTGAATTCGGCCTAAATAAAAAAGCTTCTGGTGCCACTTCTACATTCACCCATACCATCCAAGCATCTGGTCCAAGCTTTACAAAGTGTACCGAAGCATCAGGATCAGTGCTTGCTATCTTCTCTTCCGCAACTACATTCTTTTGCCAACCAGAATGAATCGGCGTTAAAGTAGAGAACTGGAACAACAAAATTAATTAGAAAGCAAACTCTAACTCATACATCTTGACAACAACAATTAATTCTTAGCACTTAGACGGATCTGATGTTAGGTTATTGGAAATGGCTGGTGTATATTTACATTAGAATGACTATCTAAGATTGGGTATATAAATTCTTTTATTCATTGATTCACAACTGTTTCAAAGATAAGGCTTTAACACATTAAGTTCAAACTAGTGTTATATTATGCTTATACATATACTGATTTATTAAAGGAAATTTAAGTTGTGTGAGTTACACATTCTCAAAGTAGAGGAAGCCTATTTAAAAACTGATATTAAATTAACCATTTTTTGCTCAGTTATTGATTCAAGAACTTGGCTAACTGATTAGTCTATTCAGTGCAGCACATATATTTTACTTCTGGTGCATCTATAAAAAATCAAATTATGTAAGAATTGATATTCAACTTTCATATATTATTAGATCTGAAAAATTAAAGTATAATATAATATATATAGTAGTCACTCTCTTCTTATCACAACTTGCAAACACAGAAAGTGAAAGGACATAAATAGAGTTTAAAGGAGAAAAATCGTCAATAGAGATTAACTAATCTGTAAGTTTATTTTGTCTCACTTTTCATTTCTTGTTTTGTACCTATATATGTGTATGAGTTCAATAGAACAATTAGTTTTCCACACTAATTTCTTAGATGAAGATCTATCCAGCAACCTAAAATCTGATCAATGGATGCCTCAGCCTGCCACTGTCACTACAAGCTACCAACAAACGAACTAAGACACCATCATACTTTCCATCGTCATTCGAATTTATCTATGCTCATAACTTGAAATCCGGTGCTCTCTGACTATTACCCATAACCAGACCCGATAACGTCAACCTCCTGCTGCAGCCACTGCTTCGTCTAGCTTCAGCTCATGCGACCACCACCAAAAGAATATGCATCACCAAATACACCTAGTGTTGCCATCCATTATAGCTACGGTGCGCGACCATTGCCATATACCGAAACTCAACCAGTACTGCCAGTCGTACGTCCGCTGCTTCCGACCATCTCAAGATACACAGTGGACTGCGAGTCTGCAACCAATATCAACAACCTCTGCTAGTGACCACGATTTCAACCATGCCAAAATTGCCTCTTTTAATGCTTATATGGGATGTTCTAAGGCGCTTGAAGAAAGGGTATTTGGATGAAGAAAGTGATGAGAAATGAACTCTTTAAGGTGAAGAACTTTTCACACAATGAAGGAACCAAAGAGCTACTATACAAATTATTAGTAGCAGAATTTGAGTTAATTATTATTTTTCTTCTTTCTTCTTCTTGAAGTATTCTTAGGAACCTTTAGAGTTTTAAGTATTATTTCAATTTGGATTCTTCATAATCAATATAAATAGACTACTAACTGCAAATGATTAATAAAAATTTGAATGCTTTTGGGAAATTATTTTGATATTATTTCATGGTAGGATAATGGCTATTTTAGATATTGGGTGAAACTAAGGTTCAATGCTACAAGCAACCCATTCAATTTACTTCTTTTTTTCTAAATTGCTCAACTTTTCTGAGGTCGGTTAAAGATAAACTATATTTAATAGCCACTTCGTAACCTAAGTCATATATACAAACAAGTAAATATTAGACTTAACATATATATTTAAAACTACCAATGGACCAGATATTAGTGCATATCTGAATTGAGTCCCTACTAATAAATGGATTTGATTTTGATTATTCAGTTCGTTAATCAAACCGTATCAATTACTCTGTTAAATTAACAAAAGAGAAAAATACTAGTTACTCAAAAACACTGGATACCGTATCGACTTGTTTACAAACATATTGGCAATTTTCTATCAGTTATGAGTTATTTTCTGAAATCCTTCTAATGCAATTAAAAATTACAACGGTGAGAATAGCAATAGATAACATGGCACAAAAAAGCCACATGTTTCATACACTACACAAGTATGGATTGCATCGTTATATTTTCGAGTAGCTTATGCTCAGCACATATGAAGAGTTGCTATATATATTAAACCATGGAATTTCACAGAAGTACCTTTTCTGTTAGAGGTCATTAATTTCTAGTTATTTCATTATATATCTTGGTGTGTTCATAAATTAAGCGTGAAGTGTTCTAACTTGAGGCGTATGAGCACGATGAGTCTCCATATCCGCCACATTATCCTTCTATTCACGCTCTGTAAAAAGTACAAGACATGCACTTGGTAATTCATAAGCACATATCACATATTCATTAACAATAATTAATTAACTATAACTTACCGCCATGAACAAATTAATCAGCTCTTCTACTCTAGCCTCCAAGCAAGTAACTTCATTTTCCAATGCACCAAATCCTAGTCTTCTCACTTTTCCCTTATGTTCATTACCAAAAACCTTTGACAATCCATCTCCACCGATGTCGTTCCTTGAGAACTCTAAGCATTACTATTGTGCTCTTTTATCCCAGCCTACAAATTAAAATAGATCCAATATTAAGAAATAAAAAAAATACTACACATATAACCATTTGGAGATACCATTTAATTCAGCTATACAAAATATAATCTAAGGTGTACAAAAAATAGTACTTGTTTACCGAAATTAAAACGTGTGATTATACTCAAAAGGCCCCAACGTTCAAGGCAACATGTGATTATTGTTAGGAAGGGCAGAGTGTATGAAATGAATCATAAACTAAGCACTATAAATATATATATTGATATTAAAGAAAGGAAAAAAATTCAAAATAGAGAATTCAATAGCAATAAGTTTATATTTATTTCATCAAAGTACAAAAACATTTCTTTTGAAATTACAAATAATAATTATTTAAAGTGATTAATATTTTTAAATAAACTGTAGTTCCTAGAAATTATTTTGAATTTCAACAAACATAATTGCAAACTATTTAAACTTCCTAATAGTAATCAAACCTGCAGTTCATAGATGGTCCATTAAATTAGAAGTGGGGCAAGTTCTAGTTGTGAACCATTAAATTAGAAGTGGTACAATATTTGATGATCTTTTTCTGGCCATTTGTGAATTGATAGCTTGATGATGTTATAAAGAAGAAGGGTGGTGTTATGGTGAAATCATGTCACGATGAAACTTCACCTATATTAGAAGAAGTCAGAGCTAGAATGGCATGATAATATGCATGTAATTTTGTGATTATAAACTGGAGCATAAAGTTTATCCTACTTTGAAACTACTTATAATAGATGTACTAATTGTTATATCAAAATATCATAGGTATTGTCGTATTCCAAATCAGCTTACAATGTATTGTTATATGTTGAAGGTTATCTGAACTATAAGTGATGCCGTATATAAGGACCAAGGTTAAGAACTTGACAAGGGAGTAAGTTTACCAAACACAATGTTGTGATTAATATTTGACATATTGTTTGAATAAGAATAATAATGGAACAACTAAGCATGCTTGTTGTGCTAGAGACTAAATTTGACATATCAAAAATTAGTACAGCTACTGATAGAATTCAAGTATTACACTCAGACTTCTAAATAAATAAATAAATTAGGTTGATAATGTGTAAGCAATATATAATATGGAAAAATTACGATAATGATATAAAAAAACATTACAATGCAGTGGGCAACAACAGAATTCAGTGGGTCTCCATTTTTCTTCATATGGGCTTTGCACCACAGATCGTCTCTGCTAATATCTGATATTCCACTTTCCTTTTCCTACAAATAATAATAATAATAACCAAAATTAATAATATAATCGATGTAAACAGACATGCGTTTCATATCATATATTCTGCCAATCTTGCGTAACCTTTTCTACTCATTGTGTGTGGAATTTATTCTTATCTCTTAGTGCTCTGTATTTGTTGCTAGTTGCCTACATAGAAGAAATTCTTTAATAAACTGTAGTTTAACTTTTAATTTATAATGAATAAAATACAGCTTATTGCCTCAAATTTCTCCGACAGTTTTTCCTTCACAAAGTCATTCCACTCTTGAACACTGTCTATATCGTCTAGTTTTAGCATGGCTAATCTCATGAAAACGAGGGATGCAAATATTTTAGCTCCTCATTGCGCATTTTGTATATGTAAATATACAAGTCAAAATCTAATTTATTTCACACGTGATAGTTGAATTGAACTTATACTTACTTTATATAGGGCTCCACTTCCCTGGTATTAAACAACACATACCGATGAGCAGTATCAATCACCTCCTTAGTGAATACCATAGGTTTTCCTTTAGAAATAGGACGCCCCTCGAGTATGGAATCACTTTGTTCCACTTCATTTCTATTTTTCCTTTGTCCAATTTCTAATGCATCTTTAATATATCCAGCATAATACTTCATGCATCTTCGGCAGAATAGCACTCAGCTATGCACCCTTAAGGCTGTGCTTGATTTTTAACATACCCCTTCAGTGTTTTCATATATCTATAATCAAAATGCATACATAAAATACTTTCATAAGATCATACACCTTTGAATACTTTAAGTATGCTAAATTTTATCTCTCAAATGGATACATCCACCGATATTGTACTGGCCCGCAAATTTTTGCTTCCCTCCCTGAATGTATTTTCAAGTGAATCATGATGTCAAAAAAGGAAGGAGGAAAGAATCTCTGAAGATCGCATAGTGTTAATGCGACTCGATTCTCGATGGATTCTATTTTATCTTTATCAAGCACTCTTTGGAAAATGTCATTGTAAAAAGAACATAGTTGTAGTAAAGCATTCCTTGTCCCTTTAGGTAGAAGTACTCTCAATGATACAAACAATAGCTGTTGCATTTAAACATGATAATCATGAGACTTAAGACTAGAAAATTTGTTTTATTTTACAAAACAATTTCCAATATTCGAGCTATACCCATCAGGTACTTTCAAATTCCTCATTCTATTGTAAAAGATCTCCTTTTCTTGGTCAGTTATGGTGCATGGTGCAGCTGCAAGTAATGTTTTGTTTCCCATGTCTATAGGATGTAACTTTTTCCTAATACCCAGTACTTCTAGATCTTTGCATGAATTAACGCCATCTTTTGATTTTCTTTTAATATCAACTAACGTACCAAGAATACTCTCTTCGATATTTTTTTCAATATGCATTACATCTAGATTGTAACACAAAGGAAGTACCTAAGAAAATCAAAATTTGAATATAACTAATTGATAATAAAGTATTGATTACATAGAAAAGAAACGGCAATTTTGTTTCTAATTAAATTTTACCTGCCAATAAGGCAAATCAAAGAAAATAGACTTCTTCTTCCACATTTGACTTCCTTGTTTCTTCCCATCTTCCCTTTTCCTTTTCCTTTTTCTTTCTCTTACTCTTTATCCTTCTCTTTCTCCTTTGATTTTTTGCCCAATCATTACAAATATCTTTAACTATATTAAATACTTGAGAACCGGTTTGTACTGAAGCCTTTGTCTATTCTCAATGGTTCCATCAAACAAGTTTTTTCTTTGACGATATTCATGGTTAGGCTCAAGGAATCACCTATGGCCTAAGTATGCACACTCTTACTAAATGGTAACCATATTGAGCATATATTAATGCCACAAATAGGAGATGCCCTCTAACCATTTACGGTGCAACTTGCTAAATTTTCATAAGCTGGAAAATCATTTATTGTCCACATCAGAATAATATTTAATCTGAATTCGCTATGAGTGTATGCATCATACACCTTTACCTCTTTGTCCCACAATTTTTTCAAATCTTCAACAAGTGGTTGTAGCGACACATCAATATCATTCCCCGATTGTCGTGGCCTAGGAATTAATAAAGATAACATTATATTATCTTTGTGCATACAAAGCCACGGAGCGAAGTTGTAAGCAACAAGAAACACTGGCCAACAATTATATGTACAGTTCCAATCACCAAAGGGATTAAAGCCATCATTTTCAAGTCCAAGCCTTAAATTTTGTGGATTGGATGCAAAGGAAGGATACATCCTATCAATTGTAGTCCATTGAGAAGAATATACTGGATGACCTAATTTACCAACTTCACTCTTATGATTGCTATGCCATCTTAATTGCTCCGATGTTTCCGAGGACGTAAACATTCTTTTCAGTCTTGGTATTATTGGAAAGTATCTCAAGACCTTTGTAGGGATTTTGGCTTTCTTTCAATCTTCTTTTGTCTTGTTCTTTTTCCAATGAGATTTGCCACATTTTGGACAGAAATCAATATGTGCAAGCTCTTTTCCAAATTGACAACAATCATTCACACATGCATGTATTTGTCAATATCCTAAACCAAATGAGTTAAGCAGCTTCTTTATTGCATATGTCGAATCAGGAAGCGTGTTTTTCATAGGCAGCATAACCTTAAGGAATTTAAAAAGTTTCGTACATGATGTGTCAGATAAACCATTTCGAACCTTGTGTATGTAAATAAATATTGTAGCTGACAACTTTGTGTGGCTTGCACAACTAGGACACAAAGGAATTTCAGCATTCTCCATCATCTCCTTAATCCCTACCCCATGTCTTACATTAGCATCATCTTCCAACCTTTCATTACATATTTAAGTGTTAAAGTACATTCTATATGTATCTGTCACTTCGTTGTCTTCATTTTCTGAAGGGCATACTTCCCCGTGAAAAATCAATACATCATATGTTGGGTCAATTCTAGAAAAAATCAAGTGTGATACAACATCCCTTGACGAATGGCGAATAAGATTCCTACATTTTGAGCAAGGATAAATATATTTTTTGGATATCCCTTCCTTTCTGCATGCCCATATACAAAATTCTGAATGGCTTGCCTTTATTCTTCTGACATTCTATGAAACACGAAGATATCAATAATTAACCCTAAATAATTACAAGTATGAAACTAATAATCAAAATTGACGAAACCTTGTTAGGTGGATTCATGCTTTGTCCATCTTGATGATCCTCTAATGTTTGAACCTAACGAAAATGCGTTATGCCCAACAAAAATATGAGTCTTTGTCATTATGAAATATCTCTTTAGGCATTACTCTAACCATATGTATTTGTGAAATTTGAGATGTCATCGGCTTATTTATGTTACAATGGCACCGACGTGGATAAAAGCGGCCTTTGTAAATAGTTCTGAAACTAGCCTAATTTTATTACTTTCCCACGATTTAGTCATGTCTAGTTGTCAAAATCTACAATCACTTTCATTTTCAAAATGCATGCATATCAATAATAAATAAGTTGTCCTACTCAATCTAACAAAATCTTATTTGTAAGAATAAATTAAAACGTAAGCTACACATTCTTTAAGTTTTTAAATCATTGCATTTTAGACTTCACCGGTTTCCTTAAAGCATTAATTCAAAACAAAAAATAAGTGAATCTAAAAGTCCGAAGGGGAAAAAAATAAAGATCAGTAGAATCAAGTTTTTGGATTATTTATTAATGAATGTATGTTTAATTTTTTGTGATGATGAATAAAAACATTAGTGTTTGATGCCTGATTGTCTAAATGAAAATCAAAGCTGAATACTACCTTGTTGCAATTAACTTGCTTTAACATTAATTCAACAATCTTGAATCATAGATTGTTCAAATGATATTCTACAACTCAATCTAAATGTCTGTTGTGTACTTCTGAAATGGCAAAATGCTAAATAAAGGTCCAACAACAGTCCTTTTCCCTTTATTATTTGAAGCTACAAATGCAAGTGACTATATTAATGTGTGCAAACTTCACTATACAACTCACTCTCCTACACTTATAACACAATATCCTATGCAAAAAAAAAACCTCTGAACTTAAAAGGAACAAGAGATTCAGCCTTCTTAATTTTTTGAGCAGTGACATAGAAGCTCTTATTTGAACAAAGAGACAAAGTGTTTATATGCTTAAGACAATATTGAATGGAAGCAATATCCTCCAAGCTTGAAAAGTCGCTTGTAATAAATTATCTACATTATATGACAAATATATCTGCTGCGTCCAAAGGAAAAAAAGAACAAATACAAGAATAATAACATAAGTCCATATAAATATTATTTCAAATCAAGAAACCCAAAATCAAACAAATTTCCATTCATTTTATCATATTCACTTAACCGAACACTAACGTTACATATTACCGTAAATAATAATCAGTTAACATTTATATATGATGAAACAAAATGAAAGGAAAATGCAGATAATACTTACCAGCGCCAAAATAGGTTGAAGACAGCTTCTGAATGGCGTTTTCTTTTCCTGTACTACGATATCTCTTTGCTTTTCACTGATTTCGCCTAAGCTTTTCAAACTGGAAGTCAATTTCTAATCTTTTCCATGATTCCGTTGATTTTTCCGCCTTGGAGAACTGAAATTTGATTTGGATTTCGCATTTCCTAGGTAGGAGAAAGGAAATAAAACGTTTTATTTCTGTGGAAGGTATGCAGTGGTAAAAGGCAGCACGAATAGGAAGCGCGGATCCTTGTTGATCCTTGTGAAATTTTCAACGAGTAGGGTAAATGGGGGTAAGGAAAGGAAACACGGGTCCTTGTGAAATTTTCAGCATGTATATTACGTGAACTCATATTCGTAGCAACCAAAACATAAATGAAATATTACTTAACCAAATATCTAATATTACTTAACTAAATAATACGTAAATTCATGTTTATGGCAAACAAATATATGTGAAATATTACTTAACCAAATATTTGCAACCAAACATATGCGCAATGTTACTTAACTAAATATCTAATAATTAATGAAAAAATAATTTTATGGCAACAAACTCATGTTGAAAAGTATAATAGGATAATTTTTATCTAATTATATAAAAATACTCATAAATATAAGAAAATATTTTTTTCAATACTTTAGTAAATACATTATCCTATTAAATAAAATTATTGTAAGGTGATCTAACAAAACTGCTAAAATTATTACGTAAACATAATGTTTAACAAAAATGAGTTTCTCAATATTGATTTTTTTTCCTTTCGAATATGTTAGTTTTTAACATGAGTTTCTATTAACGGGCTTTTTTGGACCGTTGTATTGTGTTATTGAAAACTAGCATCTATTACAATAGACTAGATGAAAACGTTGTAATAGACACCTATTAGAACAGGCTTTATCGGACCGTTGTATTGTGTTGTTGAAAACTGGCTTCTATTACAACAGACTAGACGAAACAATTGTAATAGATACCTATTACAACGGGCTTTATCAGACCATTGTATTATGTTGTTGAAAACTGGTGTCTATTACAACAGAACAGAAGAAACCGTTGTAATAAGTATCTATTAAAACGGGCTTTTTTGGACCGTTGTATTATGTTGTTGAAAACTGGCATCTATTACAATAGACAAGACAAGACCATTGTAATAGATACCTATTACAACAGACTTTATTGGATCATTGTATTGTGTTGTTGAAAACAGGCATCTATTACAACAGACTAGAAGAAACCGTTGTAATAGGTATCTACTACAATGGGCTTATTTGGACCGTTGTAAAAGCAGTGTTGTAATAGAGTATTTTTGTTGTAGGTATCCTATAATGCATACACTAGCCTCCTAAAAGTAGTCCATGGTTAAGCTAGCAACTGAGTATTGAACCTAAAACAACTCGGCCTGACCCGAGTATTATAAAATAATACACGGGTGAAACTATGTCTAAATTCAAAATGTCAATAGGTGGTGATAATAGTATAATATAATCCATGTAGTAAGTAAATCGGTATATGACATAGTCAAGGTTATAGATCCCATCATAATTAGTATATACATAAAACACTGATTCACAATAAACAATCAACTATCCATAACATTCATCACATAACCATATACGAAAGGAATATGACAAGCTCTCTGCTATGCCAAACTTAGCTCTCAACTAAGCATGTATTAATGAGATAGACATGGGGTTCAATTTTATAACACACTACTCTCGGTAATTTTAAAGATAGTTCTCCCAATGATATCATAATCAACATATACATGGGTTGATTATCTCATGGACTCTCAGTCTTAGAATAATCACATCGACCCTCAGTCGCATCTATAAATATATAATAAGAGTATATGTTTATCATATGTCCATAATAACTAGATGGGAGACTGACAGCTCTCAGCTGCTCCAGGAACCTTCCTCACATGCTCTCATCGCTACTTCTATAGTCATTGGTTACCTTGACGACAACCGTGACCCTATATCCATTTAGTGCTAGACTGCGTTAAGCAATGGTCACGACCCTGCAAGTGGTCCAATGGTAACCGACTATTGGCCTATGTGACACTGAGGCGGTGGCTCTCGGCCATATATTAAAGGTGTGTCAGGATCAGAGGAGTGAACAAGCGATCAGACCACTAGGATGGATGCTAGCCTAATCTGGTTTTACTCCACGTCATTTAATAGGAGTAATCAATATACATGAATAGACTCACTCTTGGCCCTCAGCCTGCTTGCCCTCGGCTCGCACTATATATCTCATATATGTATACCCATGTGGTATAAACCCCGTTTCGAGTGATATTTACTTAGTATAAGCAATTGGACAAATATCGACTCAGGCGTCCCATACCACCCAACGATGTTCACCTGTTTACTTAATGCTGATAAACTACACTCGTCTCTCATCATATTCTACATAACAAGTCCAAAGAATAAATGGAGAGATGTTATCGAATGCCTCATCCCAAATGGTATTATAACTCTGCTTATTCTAATTCCTAGTCACATAAAACAATACTCATCAATCATTAACAATCATACATATACATAATTACTAATGTTTTTAGAGTGACAATAATCAGTTTTTTTTTCATGGCGACTCCTGGTGGTGATAATTCTCAAGGCGGCTTCAATTCTCTAACTCGTCCTCCGGATAAGGAATTCCACGCAGACAATGTTTCCGTGCCAGTCTCTTTAGATGATGAGGCTAGGGTTCCTATAACAAATAGATACATTGGCGGATCTGGGTTTCATAATTCGAACCCTAGTCGTGCAAAATCCTCGGAGAGATCTGGAAATCTTGTAGCTGGCAATCCACGTCTTAATACTGGATCTGATAAAACAGAGAGATTTGGTAATAACAATCGGTGGGATAATGGTGGTTCTGGCAATTCGAGTAATCCTGTTGTTATTAAACAGTCGCAGACTAATTGGCTTAGAGATCGTAACTATCATGTCAAAAGCAGAGATGGTAATCAGAGGGATCATAATTTACCAGATCAAGTAGGGGTGCATAAGAATCCAACTGGTAGCTCAGGAGGAAGTGGAAACACAAATTCTAAATATTATCGAAATCCTTTCGTTGAGCGTACTATTGACTGGAATAGGATCAAGACTTGTTTAGCTGAAGGAAAAAACAAAGATTGGAGGAGTGCTGCAGGTGGTGGAATTGGAAGATCAAAAGAACTAGTAGATTTAACATATAAACAACCGTTAATTGAAAATCAGAAAAAAAAGGCTTTTATTAATAATGAAATGAACAAGAGGGCTGCTGATAAATGGAATAATTCTATTATTTTTTATGTTTATGGTTCTAGACCATATCATATTCATTTAAAAGCATATATTGAACGTACTTGGAAACAAAAAAAACAGTTTAATTTACTGGCTCAGGATAATGGGTTTTTCATTATCAGATTCCTTGATGCTTCAGACTATGAGAATGTGATGAAGGGGGACCGTATTTGTTTGATAATCGAATTATAATCCTCAAAAAGTGGCAGGCAGGAATGAGATTTAGTAGAGATTTGCTTTCTACAATGCCGATTTGGGTGAAGCTGCATAACCTCGAATTGGAATTATGGGATAAGGAATCAATCAGTGCCATAGCTAGTGTTCTGGGTAAACCAATGAAGATGGACAAAATCACAGCGGATGAATCCAGGATTGCATATGCTAAGGTGTTAATTGAAATGTCTGCTGAAGATGGGTTTTGTAACGACCCATATTTTTAAACATTTAAAAGTAGTAAATTAAATAAGATTTTTTGAATAAAATTGTTAGGAATAAAAAAAATTAAGATTTTATTTATACAAATTTGATTTTAATACAAATTATGAGCTTAATTAAAATTTCTATTAATGCCATATGTTTGCAACAATATAAGGATGATAAAAAATGTTAGTGTGTATTTTAATAATATTGGTTTGAATGATATTTGTAATTGTCTGAATGTAAATTTCCAATTGATTGGAATAATAAATGTTAATAAGAAATAATAAATGTTTCTTTATTAAAAAAAGGAATCATAAGTTTATTTATTTGAAATGTTTGGTAGCTGAAAGATTGATTGCAGAGATGAGAAACTATTATTTGGTAAGAAATGTATAATTTCTGTTTGTATCCAATAGTGCATAAATATGTTTCAATCACTGTTTGATAGGAAATAATTGTTTTATTTCTCATTACCTTTATTTTTTTTCCATTTTGAAATTCACCCTTGTAAACAATTGAAAATAATGTAATTGAATAATTTCAATTAATGATAGAGAGGACACCAAACTGTAAATTAATAGGTGTAATTAAACGTAGCCTATGTTTTGTGAAAATATAAGGAAAGTCGGTTTAATGAAAAGAACATTTATAACAAATAAAATGGATGTTTCATTTGTGAATGTAGGTTTAATTTCATTAAAATAAAGAATAGGATGATTGATTTAAAGGAAGTAAATATGTGTATTTGAACTGTGTTTTAGCATATAGATGGATTACAAGAGTAGAAAAATAATTTATTTAAGTAAGTTATTTATAGCTCTGCTGTATAAACAACAAATTTATAAACGTGTTTAAATGACTAAAGGAAACAATTATTCTATTTTTCATCCATTTTAGTTGACTGTTTGAAATTTAACTTTATAAGTAATTGTAATTAATGTAATTGAAATATTTCAATTAGAAGGGAAGAAAACGTTGATTGCAATTAATAGATTTAATAAAAGAAACACACCTTTTGTGTTAAACGGGATTGATGTTTTAATGGAAATAAAAGATCATTTTGGGAAAACCAAATTGAAAGTTTTCATTTTTATAGTAAGTAATTTTATTTATTATGCATAGATAAAAAAAACTAAATGCATAAAAATTTGAATATTATTTGAGTTAATGAAGTTAATTTGGTTACGTTTCACAAATTGAATTTCAAAAAGGTTGTGCAATGTACATGGTCCATTCATTTCTTTTGTTATTAATTGTTGAATGTTTTGAGACGTATAAAAATAAACTTTCATTTTAAGCAAGAATGATTTTGGAAAAAAAATTTGAATTTTAGAATAATACAGACACACACACACACATTAATATTCAAACTTTTAAGTATATCAGAGGATTCATGGTTTTGTAAATATTGTGGAATCAATTAGAAATTACCTTTTATTAACGGTTGTACATTAATTACATAAGTTCATATATTTTTTTTTTACATTTTATATATGGTTAAAACTTGTAAATTGGTTGCATTAATGTGACCGTGATAGTTATTAGAAAAGTAAAGTAAATCATTTTTATAGTGCACAGATAGATATATATTCATTAAATAATGAAATTGGTTTGAGTAATGTAAATAAATATATAGATTGATTGGTTGATTAATTGATTGATTGATGGTTAATTGATTGATTGTGTTAATGTAGTATGCAAATATATTGACATAAAACGAATGTTTTAATATGAAATTAAATTATGTAATTATGTGTATATTTTGGTTTATTGATATGAATTAAGTGGAGTGAGTTTTGGAATTTGGACCCCAAAGGTTTGTTTATAGGTTATATGTGGTCTCTTCATTTGCTTTACATTATTATCACCTCCATTCTCTCTCTTCCGTTTTCAAGTTCTTAACGTAGTCTCCACTTGTGCATCCATTTAATTATTAGCCTACTCATTCGTTTCTTATTAATTAGTAATAACCTCATTTGATTTATTTCTAATTAATAATTGCCTCATTCTTTTCATTTGTTTCTCTTTATTCGTTTGCTCTTTTCAAATGCTTTACCTGAAGTTTTTCTTTTCTTTTCTATTTTTCCGTTTTTAATGTGAACATCAAATTAATATTCATGCCATCTAATTAGCTTTTACTATTCTCCATTTCTGAAGTTTATTTTACTTATGCATCATTAGTTCTTGTAGCTTCCTTTCATTGGCAATTCTTTCTCCTGAAACTTCATATTTAAAACGGAAGATTTATTTTTATCTTTCTTGATATATTTATTCCTTTACTTCACCTCTTTCAATACTACCATTTTAAGACTATTCATATTTTTACTTTATTTCAATTCCTAGTTTGTTTATATATACTTTATTAGCTTTTCATTTGTTTCCATCGTCATTTCTGTAGCCTCATTTCATTTTTCAAATCTCATCTTTTGTAGCTTCATTTCTCCAAACAAACTTCCATCTCATTTTTTTTCCTCTCTTCATTTTCTTCTTTCTTCATTTTTTTCTTCTTCTTCAAATCTCCTTCTTCTTTTTTTATTTTTCTTTCAAAGCTTTTTCTTATTCTTATTCTTCAAATCTTCTTCTTCTTTTAAAGCTTCTTTTTTTTAGCTTCGTTTTCTTTTTCAATTCTTCATTTTCCTTGAATTTTTTTTTTCTTCTTTTCCAAACATTCTTCTTTTTCCAAATCATTTTCTTCAAATTCAGACCTATACAAACTTCTCTGTCTCTTCCAAAAAAAATTCTGTAAAAAAAAAGAAGAAGATTAAAATAGCAAGGAAATAAATCAATAAGAGGAAGTAGTAGCGGATCCAAACCCGACTAAGAAACAGAAATCCATAAGCTGAGTGTTTAAACCCACTCACGAAATACTAAAATTTTATTGCAAGTTAAACCAGGTCAAATAGTGATAAAGTTTTGATTGTTGGTTGGGAATTTTTATTGGTATTTAGTTTGAATAGCTAAATTCCAATATGTGATGACTAATAATTACTATGACATGTTATTGAATTGGTTGATTTGTTGAATTGATTGATTTGAATGTTGATTGTATGATGTGATGGATGCTATTGTGATTGAATGTGTATTTGTTCATTTATTTTGATATATCCTTGTTATAACCCTATAGTTTATTGTAATCATATAAATTTTCATATTGATTATTTGAGCACTGAATAAAGATATAAAACGGATGAATTTCATGTATTTACATGAGAGGAAAAAAAAACTAGTATGTTTATACTTACCATTTGAACCATAAAAATGATTTTGGGAAATAAACTGTCGTTACCTTATTTGCAAGTTTCCAAAATTAAATTTTGAAACATTGGGAAGTTTCCATAAAATTGAATGTTGAAACTTTGAAACATTTTTATAAATCAAATCTCTTGCACTATGAAATTTAATTGGGAATTGTTCTGTAAATTTGTAAGTTACTAGAATGGATCTATTGTGAAATCTATTGTATTTTGAATATGGAAACAATAACATTTCCAGAAATTTGAACCTTCAAAAATGTAGTTATTTGCATACCTTATTACATCAAATTTTGATTTAGTTTGCATAAGAATTTTAGTTCTGACTCGAGTGTTTTGTGTTTTCCTTTACGCTCGGGTCAGACCGAGCGATACAGCATTTGAGACTCACCCTTGGAGTTTGGAGCTTCCTTTGGAGATCCAACTATCGCCTCAGCTTTCAGCTCTTCTAGTTGATTTGTTCAGAGAAGTCATCTGTTGTACTGGAGACTTCACTGCATTTGAGATATTCTGCTGTATTTTATTTCTAACTCTGATGTTTATATAGTAGCTTCATGAACTACTATTTTATCTATTCCGCTGCGTATTATTGTATTACTCTGTGTCTGTGATTCTGTGATTGATTTATTTACTACATATGCTTAGTTTTGCCAAATTTAAATTAACAATCTGATATTTTGAATTATTCAAGTTAGACATGTGTGGATTTATTGTCGATTTGAATGGTCCAAAATAGCGGGACGTTACAGTTGGTATCAGAGCCTTGGCTCTAGGCAAAACCTAGCATATATAGTAAATTTATTTACAGAATCACTTTCGTTCGAGTTTGAATTTCTTCTTTTTGACTCGATTTCCTTTGAACTTTGGAACGTTCCTTGCGGTTCCAAAATTCATTCTTGTCTCTCCCTATTTGTATTCTTTTGATTCTGGAGTATCCCATAACTCCACTTCGAATGATCTCTATAAGAATAGGCGATCCCGCCAATCTTTGGATGATTTGTAAAGGGGTGGAACTCCTTTACAATTGGCATTGATTCACCGGAGATTTATATATCTTTGGTTTAGATACCGCTATTTCTTGCGATCGAATGTTGGTTTTTCTTGGAATTCTGCATCGATCTTGTTCCTGAAGTCACGGTTGACCCGGTTATGGTCGCCCGCGACTTGTATAAGTATATCCATCTCCTATTTTGTAAGTTAATTGTCTCATCTTCGTTCAAGCCTATCTTCGAATCAGAAATTTTATTTGATTAGAGTTCCTCTAATTTGAATCTCTATCTTTGTTGAAATCCATTCTCAAATCATCCTTTGAAAATCGGGTTTTGTATTCTAGAAATTGTTTTCTAAACCGAAATTATTATTTTGATAAGTATGATTTTATTCTATATATAAAATTGAAATGTTTTCGATAAGGATTATATACCCTTTTAAAATAAGAATTTGAGGTTTTCGAAAGGATTTTGAAAAAAAAATTATATAAGAAATTTGATCTATCTAAAAATGATTTATAACTAAAGGATTTTAAATTTGAAATTCGAGGATTGAACTCCGGTATTTTGTAACTGGTTTTAAGATTTTGAAATATATAATAATAATATGATTTAAAAGTATTTTCCAAATAAGAAATGTTTCAAATGATTTTAATGAGTTTCGAATGATTTCGAAAAAATTTCAAAAAGAAGTTTGAGAAAATAGAAGTCCAGAACTCACTTATGTCGCTGGAAAATAATTTCGGTGATGAGTGCACGCATCATCGACATTGATTTTCGAGTTTCAGAGTGAGGGATAGGCCACTTTAGTAGCATCGCTACGCGAGTGATTTTGCGAAACCAATTTTGATTTCAAAATTTTGAAGTATGATTTGATATTCGAAAGATATATGTAAATGTATTTGAAACGATTTAAAATGAGCCGGTGTTCAGCCCTTGAGTTTTGGATTTGATATAACCCTATCTATTAAAATTGATTTACTAATTTGTTGCTGATTTCCAACTCTTGAATTTGAAAATGATTTCTTCAACTATTTTGAAGGTTCGAGCACTTCCAAATCAAGGTTAACTTTTCAAAAGCTAAGAATTTTGAAAAGTATAAAGTATATAAGTTGGTATGAATGTTAAAGTATGTAGTAATATGATTTAAATAAGTTGAAACTGTTTGTTAAGAAAATGAATAAGGCAATTTAAAAATTTTCTAATATGAAATTTAGATTTGAAATGTTTTGAAAATAATTTGGTCTACAAAATATTTTGAATAAAATTTAGTTTAAATGTTTTAACTTAGTAACATCTTTATGGAACTATATATTTAACAAGTTGGAATAAATATATAAGTTGTACGTATGCTGTTTTATTCGCATAATTAATTTGATCCAAGTTTGAGTACACAAGTTCGAGGTGAATTACACCATTTCGTGTTAGGATTTTTCATTCGATTCTTGATGGCGAATATTTGATATGGATTTTGGGCTAAATTCTAGAATTCTCTATCATAGTATATGGCTATGCAAGGAGATTGATGGCTTCTAGTCGAGAAACCATATCGAAGTCCGCATTAGGGAAGTCGAATGGACAATACTAGTTCGAAAGCGAACTTGTGTGATCGAGCGAGCGATCAAATGTGATTTTGCGAAATGATGACGTATGTACATCGTATATTCTAATATCATTGATATATTTTGACGCTGAAATTGAAAGCTGTCGGGTTAGAATTTCTTTGCTTACTAAAAGAAAACTTTAAATTTAAATTACAAAGATATATAACCCATAAAAGCAAAGATATCCAATCCCATATGGCTCTTCATACAGCGAAATTTATTTTGTAAAGATTTGATCCTTATATAAGATGGACCTTATGTAAGTATAAGATGATTTTGAAAACATTTGATTTTGGAAATGAATTGGTTGACTTAAATTATATTGATTTGGAAATTTGGATTTATTTTCTAAATCTATTATTTTGGAAACTTTGAAACTAAAGATATTTAATTTGAGAAGAAATAATTTGGTGAAATTATATATGATTTTGAAATTGAACTGATATTGAAACAAATTGAAATTTGAGAACCTTGTGTTACTAAATACTTGATTTGGGAGTTGTCGAACTTATATAAAATTGATTTGTATGAGTATGAAATTGATTCGAAAACTATGGATTTCAAAAGGGTACTCAATTTGAAAAGTGAAACCTTATATAATTAAAGTCTATATAAGTATGATTTGATATACTTTTGATTTTGGAAAAGTATTTGATCTGAAAATTAAATCTTATATATAATGGATTTTATATAAGTATGATATTTGAAAGTGATTTGAAAGGGTACTATATGATACATATTTTTGAAGTAAAGATATGGAAAGTGCCTTCTGCTTGATATCTGATTTGTGGCCACATCTTGGATTCATTCTATCAATATTATTCTCTTTGAATTTTGGTTTTCCGGATATGATACTCGAGTGTCCTTCGAATTCCATGGCGTTACCCATGGTCTTACAAACTCGACTGCATAGCGTAATTCGCAAGGCAGTGATTGCTTAAAAGGTACGGATGTTTCCTGGGGGATCCAGGCGTAACCATTGTGTATCTGCGATCTATGGTCGTGTTAGTGGCGTAATCCGCAAGGCAGAGATTGCTTAAGGGGTATGGATGTTTCCTGGGGGATCCAGGCGTAACCATTTTTATGTATCCTGCGGTCCACCGTTTTGTTATCATGGCGAAATTCGCAAGGCAGTGATTGCTTAAAAGGTACGGATGTTTCCTGGGGGACCCAGGCGTAACCATTGTGTATCTGCGATCCATGATTTGTTTGTTTGTTTTTGTTTGGATTGTACTTTCCATATCTGTTTTTAAAATTTTTCCAGTATTTTCACTGGGTGTTGAAACAAGTCTACTAAGTACCTGGAGAATTCTAGTTTTGCGCCTGATCAACGCACTACCAGAGTCTGCAAGAACGAGGATAAACTTGTTGAAACATCGAGTTATAAAAGTATTTTATTATAACAGTATTTTATTTTAAAAGTATTTCCAACAAAGAAATTTTGATTAATATTTGAAGTTGAAATTCTTATGGTTTGAATTAATTATTCGTGCCCGATACTATTCTTTTGAATCTACCTTATCTGCACAGCTTTATTTATTCACTTATATTCTGTTTTTCCAAATCCTCCTTCTTTTCCTTGTTGACTATATCTTTTTTTAATGATTATTGATTTATTAAAGATGTTTGAAGAGTATTATGAGATTTAAAACTAATAAATTTATAAATAATGGACTTAAGGTTTTCAAAGATTTTTAAATGTATTTATAAAGGAAGCAAGAAATTTCATTGATGAACCTTTGTAAAGTGTTAAAGATGATTGATTTGCAAATGAAGATTCAAATAAATATTTTAAGTAAAGTTATATGTGTTTCTTTGAATGTATAATTTTAAGGATATTAAATGATTTGGGAAATTTATTTTAGTAATATGCTTGAAAAATAAATTGGAATTGCTATTTGGAAGTCATGTTCTGGAATATTTACTTGATTACGAAGTACTAATAGTTGTATGTGATATATTTGTTTCATAGGAAGTGGAATTTTATAAATATTGATTGCAAAATAGTATTTATAAATAAAATGAATTTAATTGGAAATTTGAGAACTCAAGTTACGGGATTTTGAAATTGTTTTTCAAGTGATTAATGAAATATATAAGAAATTGAAAATAACTTGTAAATATGAAAAATTAGAAGATATAATTATTAAACATTTTGTTAACTGAAGTGAATAAGATAAACTTGTGTAACATTCAAATTCATTCTATAAAACATATATATAACTTACCAAAATGTTAAAGTTGAAAATGTTATAGAGGAATATGTAGTGGAATTATACAGGTAAAACTTAAGTAATGGAAGTGTTCAATGGAATTATTTCAAAATAAAAATTTTGATGTACAAGAAATGTTATAAACGTAAGTTAATATTGTGAAATAATTTATGTAAGTACATGAAAGAAAGAAAAAGACATTGTATGAATGAATGAAAATAAATAAAAAGGTATATAATGATGTGAAAAGAAATCAATTGAATAAACGTAAATAATATGTTGAAATTATTGGTTGTTTTGGCTTATGGGGTGTTTTATTTTTGAAATATGATACATATATTGTGATTATTGATATTATTGTTTTTCCGGACCTCTCTATACAAAGGAGACTCTACCGAAATTTTTCAAAATTTAAGACTTAGATTTTTTTTTGTTGAATTGGAGTTATTTTTTTTAATTTTTATTAAACTTAAATATGTAGGTTTAATTGTTTATAAATTGACTGTTTCAATAAAATATAACAAAATTTTGGATTCCTTCTTATTTCTTTTCGGGGACGAAAAGTTTTGAGTGGGGGAGATTGTAACAACCCGTATTTTTAAACATTTAAAAGTAGTAAATTAAATAAGATTTTTTGAATAAAATTGTTAGGAATAAAAAAAATTAAGATTTTATTTATACAAATTTGATTTTAATAAAAATTATGAGCTTAATTAAAATTTCTATTAATGTCATATGTTTGCAACAATATAAGGATGAAAAAAAATGTTAGTGTGTATTTTAATAATATTGGTTTGAATGATATTTGTAATTGTCTGAATGTAAATTTCCAATTGATTGGAATAATAAATGTTAATAAGAAATAATAAATGTTTCTTTATTAAAAAAAGGAATCATAAGTTTATTTATTTGAAATGTTTGGTAGCTGAAAGATTGATTGCAGAGATGAGAAACTATTATTTGGTAAGAAATTTATAATTTCTATTTGTATCCAATAGTGCATAAATATGTTTCAATCACTGTTTGATAGGAAATAATTGTTTTATTTCTCATTACCTTTATTTTTTCCATTTTGAAATTCACCCTTGTAAACAATTGAAAATAATGTAATTGAATAATTTCAATTAATGATAGAGAGGACACCAAACTGTAAATTAATAGGTGTAATTAAACGTAGCCTATGTTTTGTGAAAATATAAGGAAAGTCGGTTTAATGAAAAGAACATTTATAACAAATAAAATGGATGTTTCATTTGTGAATGTAGGTTTAATTTCATTAAAATAAAGAATAGGATGATTGATTTAAAGGAAGTAAATATGTGTATTTGAACTGTGTTTTAGCATATAGATGGATTACAAGAGTAGAAAAATAGTTTATTTAAGTAAGTTATTTATAGCTCTGCTGTATAAACAACAAATTTATAAACGTGTTTAAATGACTAAAGGAAACAATTATTCTATTTTTCATCCATTTTAGTTGACTGTTTGAAATTTAACTTTATAAGTAATTGTAATTAATGTAATTGAAATATTTCAATTAGAAGGGAAGAAAACGTTGATTGCAATTAATAGATTTAATAAAAGAAACGCACCTTTTGTGTTAAACGGGATTGATGTTTTAATGGAAATAAAAGATCATTTTGGGAAAACCAAATTGAACGTTTTCATTTTTATAGTAAGTAATTTTATTTATTATGCATAGATAAAAAAAACTAAATGCATGCAAATTTGAATATTATTTGAGTTAATGAAGTTAATTTGGTTACGTTTCACAAATTGAATTTCAAAAAGGTTGTGCAATGTACATGGTCCATTCATTTCTTTTGTTATTAATTATTGAATGTTTTGAGACGTATAAAAATAAACTTTCATTTTAAGCAAGAATGATTTTGGAAAAAAAATTAGAATTTTAGAATAATACAAACACACACACACACATTAATATTCAAACTTTTAAGTATATCAGTGGATTCATGGTTTTGTAAATATTGTGGAATCAATTAGAAATTACCTTTTATTAACAGTTGTACATTAATTACATAAGTTCATATATATATTTTTTTACATTTAATATATGGTTAAAACTTGTAAATTGGTTGCATTAATGTGACCGTTATAGTTATTAGAAAACTAAAGTAAATCATTTTTATAGTGCACAGATAGATATATATTCATTAAATAATGAAATTGGTTCGAGTAACGTAAATAAATATATAGATTGATTGGTTGATTAATTGATTGATTGATTGTTAATTGATTGATTGTGTTAATGTAATATGCAAATATATTGACATAAAACAAATGTTTTAATATGAAATTAAATTTTGTAAATATGTGTATATTTGGATTTATTGATATGAATTAATTGGAGTGAGTTTTGGAATTTGGACCCCAAAGGTTTGTTTATAGGTTATATGTGGTCTCTTCATTTGCTTTACATTATTATCACCTCCATTCTCTCTCTTCCGTTTTCAAGTTCTTAACGTAGTCTCCACTTGTGCATCCATTTAATTATTAGCCTACTCATTCGTTTCTTATTAATTAGTAATAACCTCATTTGATTTATTTCTAATTAATAATTGCCTCATTCTTTTCATTTGTTTCTCCTTTATTCGTTTGCTCTTTTCAAATGCTTTACCTGAAGTTTTTCTTTTCTTTTCTATTTTTCCGTTTTTAATGTGAACATCAAATTAATATTCATGCCATCTAATTAGCATTTACTATTCTCCATTTCTGAAGTTTATATTACTTATGCATCATTAGTTCTTGTAGCTTCCTTTCATTGGCAATTCTTTCTCCTGAAACTTCATATTTAAAACGGAAGATTTATTTTTATCTTTCTTGATATATTTATTCCTTTACTTCACCTCTTTCAATACTACCATTTTAAGACTATTCATATTTTTACTTTATTTCAATTCCTAGTTTGTTTATATATACTCTATTAGCTTTTCATTTGTTTCCATCGTCATTTCTGTAGCCTCATTTCATTTTTCAAATCTCATCTTTTGTAGCTTCATTTCTCCAAACAAACTTCCATCTCATTTTTTTCCTCTCTTCATTTTCTTCTTTCTTCATTTTCTTCTTCTTCTTCAAATCTCCTTCTTCTTTTTTTATTTTTCTTTCAAAGCTTTTTCTTATTCTTATTCTTCAAATCTTCTTCTTCTTTTAAAGCTTCTTTTTTTTTAGCTTCGTTTTCTTTTTCAATTCTTCATCTTCCTTGAAATTTTTTTTTCTTTTTCTTTTCCAAACATTCTTCTTTTTCCAAATCCTTTTCTTCAAATTCAGACCTATACAAACTTCTCTGTCTATTCCAAAAAAAATTCTGTAAAAAAAAGGATGAAGATTAAAATAGCAAGGAAATAAATCAATAGGAGGAAGTAGTAGCGGATCCAAACCCGACTAAGAAACGGAAATCCATAAGGTGAGTGTTTAAACCCACTCACGAAATACTAAAATTTTATTGCAAGTTAAACCAGGTCATATAGTGATAATGTTTTGATTGTTGGTTGGGAATTTTTATTGGTATTTAGTTTGAATAGCTAAATTCCAATATGTGATGACTAATAATTACTATGACATGTTATTGAATTGGTTGATTTGTTGAATTGATTGATTTGAATGTTGATTGTATGATGTGATGGATGCTATTGTGATTGAATGTGTATTTGTTCATTTATTTTGATATATCCTTGTTATCACCCAATAGTTTATTGTAATCATATAAATTTTCATATTGATTATTTGAGCACTGAATAAAGATATAAAACGGATGAATTTCATGTATTTACATGAGAGGAAAAAAAACTATTATGTTTAGACTTACCATTTGAACCATAAAAATGATTTTGGGAAATAAACTATCGTTACCTTATTTGAAAGTTTCCAAAATTAAATTTTGAAACATTGGGAAGTTTCCATAAAATTGAATGTTGAAACTTTGAAACATTTTTATAAATCAAATCTCTTGAACTATGAAATTTAATTCGGAATTGTTCTGTAAATTTGTAAGTTACTAGAATGGATCTATTGTGAAATCTATTGTATTTTGAATATGGAAACAATAACTTTTCCAGAAATTTGAACCTTCAAAAATGTAGTTATTTGCATACCTTATTACATCAAATTTTGATTTAGTTTGCATAAGAATTTCAGTTCTGGCTCGAGTGTTTTGTGTTTTCCTTTACGCTCGGGTCAGACCGAGCGATACAGCATTTGAGACTCACCCTTGGAGTTTGGAGCTTCCTTTGGAGATCCAACTATCGCCTCAGCTTTCAGCTCTTCTAGTTGATTTGTTCAGAGAAGTCATCTGTTGTACTGGAGACTTCACTGCATTTGAGATATTCTGCTGTATTTTATTTCTAACTCTGATGTTTATATAGTAGCTTCATGAACTACTATTTTATCTATTCCGCTGCGTATTATTGTATTACTCTGTGTCTGTGATTCTGTGATTGATTTATTTACTACATATGCTGAGTTTTGCCAAATTTAAATAAACAATCTGATATTTTGAATTATTCAAGTTAGACATGTGTGGATTTATTGTCGATTTGAATGGTCCAAAATAGCGGGACGTTGCAGGTTTCCTAACTGTGTTGATATGTTAATGCATAATGGAGAAGAACTTCAAGTATCAGTTATGTATGATTATAAACCTATATTTTGTAAGGACTGTAAAATTTTTGGGCATTCAACTGATTTTTGTAAAATCAAACATACTAGTAAGTGGATTCTGAAAAATAATACAACTTGTAATGAAGATCTACATTCTGTAAGGGAAGATGATATTAATAATAATATTGCACTAACAAATATTATAAATGGAAATATTAATGGTAGCAGGGATAATGAATCTGATTCATCACAGCTTAACATTGGTAGTAGCAGGGATGCAGATAATATTTTTTTACAACAAAATGGAAATAACAATATATAAGCTCAAGATAATATTAATATTCAACATAGCAGCTTCAAGACTACTGATAATAGTTTCAACCCGCTGGCTATGGATCCTGACTCTCAATCTTCTTATCTTCAAGTAGAGGAAATCGAGCAAAACTCTGGAATGAACAAAATGGCTGCTGAAGTTCAAATTTCTGATCTAGGTGATGGTCTCGCGACAATTCAGGAATTTCAAGACAAAGGAGATGGTAATGCCTCTGCCCCAGTAACTGAAATCAGTCTGCCTCTTAGTAAAAGTCCAAAATTGGGAGGATGCCCAGTTAACGATACAGTCCCTAAGCTTACTTCAGAAGATAAGGTATTGAATAATTTTTTAAGTACAATAATTGATTCACAGCAAGTCCAGGCATAAGAGGAAGTACCTGATTCTTCTCTAGGTTCTGGTGAAGGCCTTATCGAAGATTTATCTGATTCTGATGAGGAGTTAATTAATCATATCGCTGTGGACGATATCCCCATTACTAAGCAAGTCCCTGTTATGAATGTTGAACATTTTATTGAGGTAAATAAGGAATTTGAGGATGAAATTGATGAGTTAAATAATAAAAAGAATAAAAAAAGAATGATGATGCTAACTCTATAAACATTGCTCCTCCTAAAAGGAAAACAAGGAGCCATTCGAAAGTTAAATGACCATAATTGCTTGGAATGTTAGAGGTTTAAATGCTGCTGATAAACAATTGGTGGTTTTTAAATTTCTAAAAAATCATAAACCAACCATGGTTGGTTTACTTGAGAACAAACTTAGTATTGCTGCTATACATAATTTAATGAATAAGATGAATAATAGCTGGTCCCTTTTGGATAATAATATTTGTTCTGGCAAAGGAAGAATTCTTGTTATTTGGAATAACTCAACTTGGCAGGTTGAGCCTACTCACATGTCTTCTCAGCATATTTCTCTAAATGTGGTGAATTTTGGGGGTCTTAAAATGAAAATCTCTTTTGTTTATGCGAGTAATTTTCTAAGAGACAGAGAACTTTTATGGGCTGCTATATCTAAGGAATCTATTTATGTAGATATGCCTTGGTGCCTGATTGGTGATTTCAACAATATTCTTTCTTCTACAGATAAAAAAGGGGGAAACTCTGTTCCTTTCAGTCAAATGGAAGGTTTTAAAACTGCATTATCAATTCAGGTTTGGTGGAATTGTCTATTCTGGGATTCAATTTTACTTGGAGGAAAAGGGGAGTGGCCTCGAAAATCGATAAAGCTTTATGTAATGATCTGTTAATGAACAAATTTCCTAATCTAGCTTGTTTTGGAGTTTCTAATCCCATTAGTGGTCATATCCCTATTTGTCTTAAATTTTTGGATTATCCTATATCCTCCGTAGGTAAACCTTTCAGATATGTGAACACTTGGAATTTATTAGATGGTTATGGAGAATGTTTTTCTACTGCTTTTAATCTTATGTTTGATGGTTCTCATCTTCATATTGTGAGACAACAGCTAAAAGCTTGTAAATTTTACCTCAAAGCCTGGAGTTCTAGAAGATGCTTAGATGGTAAAATTCTGAAGGAGTTGGAGCAAGAGTATACATCAGCTCCCAAGTGTGTTGATAACAACCCAGATAACTCTACAGCTTTCGAAACTACCATAAGGCCTCCCGCACACACACACACAATGCAAACGCAGAATTGGAGGAGATTTCTCCTTATGATAGTCAAAGATGCTTACTACGCAAAACAAATCATTTTGGGTATTATTATTAGTGCATAGTGTAAAAAACATTTCGAAAGTAGAATATAAATCTTAGCCAGCATAGACATTTCGCACTTATGCCTACTATAGCTACCATGTTCAATAGCAGGTTACCGCCACATTCCATGGCAGGTAATGCAACTAATACCGTACAGGGCTCATATTGTTTTGTTTGGATTTCCAACAAATGGTCAGGCCAAGGAACTTCCCATTGCCACATGGAAACGCCTCTGGAAGGACGTCCCGAGAACCAAACTGTTCTCTGCCAAACAAGGCCGGCTACCGCCCTTCCCGGGGAATATACAAAACCTCAGATATGCCACCCACGGTCCTTTGGGACCTTTAAACGAGGATCCTCTACACCAACAACCACAAAGAAATATATTTGCAGTAACCAAATAGGTTAAATATCAGGGCTCCATACCTGACACAACCTTTTTCCAGAAGGAATGGTCATACCCTAGGGAAGCTACCCCTGAAACCTTGCCGCACAATTCCTGTTTCGACCATTACCGGTTTGTGAGGTTCGATGAAGTCTCGTCCACAAAGCTACGCTTTGGCACAAAGCCATGCTTTGGGTCAACAGATGATCAAAGTAATGATCACAAAGATAAATGATCAAACAAATGATCATATCACAAATGATCAAACAATGATCATCACACAGCAACACTCAGCATGTCACATTACCAAATTGGGAATATATCGCTGATAACCTTCAACTACATAACCTCTAAGCTCGTACGTCTCAGAGAAGGGTGTTAAGCTAAGAGAATAAATTCTCCGCCACCAACAGAAATGTATTTGAAAGAAATCGGCTTTATATCTCAAAGCGTAATGTCAGACATGTAACCATACAAGTCTGTTCCAGGTTCGAACAGAACCGAAGGCACTTCCAAAGAAGTCCTTGCAATCCGGGTATTCACAATCCCGATCGGATTTCCCATCACTTAGGAGATCTCTATACCGGCGTGACTCAATGCAGAGACAATCGATAGGTCATCCTATCGTTCTCGCAAATACCCGGTCTTCAACACCGGTCTTCAAATGCTATCCATATACGACGTATCACTAATTCGGAATGGGTTATATGACACAAAGGTCTTTTCCCGGCTAACCCGAATAGTGAGCATAATATTTAAAATATATGGATATTGGGATTTCAATTAAGTCACAACTTATTACCCAAACTTCTCTTTTCAAATGGTTTAACAAATTACCATTTTCAAATCTTCAAACAAAAAGATTCATTTTAACAACCTACAACGGTTTAAACAATTTCCACATTTTTATCTTTTAAACAAAAGATTCATTCACAGATTTTCCAAATCAATTTCCATTTCAATTTAACTCGTTAAATCTTTAAATCAATGATTTAACTTATAGCTTTCAAAACAGTTTCATTTCGAATGGTTTAAATAAATCATCATTTTAAATCTGTTAAAAATAAACATATTTAATTCATAGCTTTCAAAAAGAATTCATTCATAACTTGGAAAACCATTTTTCAATTCAATCTTGAAATTCCTTTAATTAAACTGGAATTTCATTTCTTATCTGAAAGCTTTTATTCTTTTTAAAACAAACAGTTTTCATTTTGGAAATCTGATTCATCTATACGAGTTAAAGTTCTTGGGTTAAATCCAAATTCTCAAAATTATAATTTTAAAATGGTTTAACTTCATATAAACACATTTATAACATCTTTGACCGTAATTTCCAATCATGGAATTCAATTCCAAATTTTGAATTCAAAATTCAAATTAAATTATTTTAAATTGGAAATTTTACCAAGTTATTCAAAATAGCTTTTATCTGTGAAAACACTTTTTCAAAAGCTTTAACATTTAACCCAAATCCATTTTCAAAATTAATTTGAAATTAAAATTTTAATTTCAAAAACATTAAATTTAAATTATCTGTGACTTAACCAATTTCCTCGTGAAATTCATATTTGTGTGTGTGTAAGTGTGGTCCAGGGGTTTAACACACAATAGTGCAACATCATTAATCATTACAGATTCAAGCACATCCATATCGATAAGCGGTATAATCTATAACGCTCATCTTTCATACACAGATCACAGGTAGATATATATATATCACAGATAATAAGTTACATCACAGGGAATTAATTACATCCATCCCAGAGAAACAGATCACAACATAAATCAGGATATATCACAAAGCATCATATATCAGGGAATATCAACAATTTAATCATCTAGTCAGGTCCAACATTCATAGGTAAGGTCAATTTATTTATCTGATTAAATTAAATCAGATTTGTCACTAATCCTAGTTTAATTAACATTAATTTATTACAAATCATTTTGATTTATTATCCTTTAATCATTAATTAATTGACCTTTAATAATAAATTAATTAACCTTTAATCATTAATTAAATCTTAATCACCTTCATAGATTAATTATTTCTTAATTAATTACCTTAATTATCATTTAGATCTTATTTGAATGAAATGTAGGTAATTAATTTATTCAAAACACTTAAGATCTTTTATTAATTAAAGTTAAATTACCCTCATTCTAATCATTTACCCAATTCCATGCCTTTATTTTGAAAGCAAATATAGATTAATTCCTCAGATTAAACCAACTAAATTTCAAACCACATAACTTGATGTTTATATTGAAATTGATAGATACTTTTATCTTGAACTTGTTTAACTTTACTTTGGAACTTAGCACATTTATTTTGAAACTTATTTCATTTGGATAAACTTTAAACCAAATCATGTTTCAAAAAGAACACGGTTATAAGATTTTAAATACCCTGAACCATATTTTTTTTCTCAAGTTAAAAACCTGGCAATCATATTTAAAACTACTCGACCCATGCTAACGCAAGCCTGAGCCAACTCCCAAAATCCCCGAGATTTTCACTCGAATGCTTCGAGTCCTCCCCGAGGCAACCTTTCTTCTCCAAAATGCACTGATACCAGTCCCCTCGTGCACGTGCACAATGGTTCGCCGCCCCTCCGGCAACCCTCGACACTTCCAACAAACCACGATTCGACCCCCAACTCGAAATCAAAACCCAGTATTTCGAATAAAAATCGAAATCTAAAATACGCCTGAAGCTCGAACCAACAATACGAACGCACGAACAAACTTGCCTCGACTCGCCAACGACGACCACCTGAAGCGATGGAACTCCGCCCATATCTCTGCCGTACCCTTGTCTACCTTCACCCAGAATCGCGAAAAGCTCGATCAAACCACGGCGACGAAATCGAATTTTTTACAAAACATTGAAAAACACTCGAACAAAACCCTACTTTCAATTCGTCACTAACATCCTTGCATTGGAAAAATTCCATAGCATTTTTCCCGTGTTAGAAACTCACTAAGCTTGCTTTACAATAAGTTTCAACAATTAAAATTTGTTGAATCAACTGATATTGACAAAAACGCATCTCTTATTCATTTTCGAACTGCACCTTGAATGCTTACGTAAAAAATTTCATTTCTATGTTAAAAATCCTACCTTTGTATATAGATTCAAGTTATATAGTTAAATCAGCAATCTAGGATATTTGAATTTATCATAAGATTTTGTTTTTACTGTAAATCTCAATTTTTCTTCAATTGTATATACTTATACTTTATGAAACAATTTTTAAATTATAGTTCGTACTTAAACACAACTATTTCTTTTTAAAACCAAAGCCTGATACTAATTTGAAAATAAGAAATTAAATATTCTTGTTTGATATTACCCTGTAAGCTAAACAGAGAAGAAGATATACACTGGTACATATATATACATATACACACAGATGTAACTGGCAACAGATTTATACTTTTAATAAAAGAAATGATGTTACTCACAATAACTTCAAGTATATATATATCATCAGAGATTAAAAAGATTTAATCTAAAAAGGGTGGTTTGCTCAAAGAAGCCATTGAGGTTTGAACAGAGGAACAGGTAGATAGATACTCAGATATTCAATTTATTCATTTTCGCAAGCAAACAAAAGATATAAATAAGGCTTTGAGAATTTTCTCACTGGTGAAAACAAAGAAGTCTGGAAAAAAAAACAAAGTTGCTTACCTTGTTTCCAGAGAAATGAACAGAACAGAGCTTCTATGTGGTAACAGACTTAAGAACTGCTAGCTGAAATCCTCATCCCTTGATCTCTGGTTTGAGTAGATTATTTAAATTGAAGTTTTGTTTTAATTTGAGTTTTGTTTACTTCAGTTTTTCTTGGCTTTGAAGTAACGAAAATGAATTGAAGAAATGATGGAGATATGGAAAATGAAGTTGCTGGGTATAAAACTTTGTACAGGGTGATATCTTTGTGCTGTAGGTAGAGTTTTGCTTTCTTTTGTTTATTTTATTTTGTACATAAACAACTGGTTTCTTGCCTTGCATTTCGGCTGAGATGTGATATATTGCGTACTAAAGATAATGGCATTAATTTCCTTGTACAAATCTACACTTATACGATACTTGCCTTACTTCTTTTAAACTTTGTTCTTGCATGCATATTAGTTTACAAGCATATTTCCTTTTGCTTTGATATTGTTTAAGTGTACATACTTTTTGTTTTGTACTTTGTTTACTCTTCTATTTGCCTACATACTACTTTACTCGGCTGATGAGATATGGTTTGGCTAGCATGTAATGCCAAGTACTTTATCTTGTTTTTCTTTCTTTTACAAGCTTATTCATATATACATGTATATTTAGTTTTAGTTATTTGTTATAATTTCAACTTATAGATTAAATTCTATTCTTAACACAAGTGTCTATTTTCTTATTTCTACTTTATTTATTTTGTAAGCCAAAGATATTTATATTTTATCTTTCTTATTATTATCATATACACATTATTTTAAAAGAAAATACTATTAACAAAAATTTATTTTGTATAACGATATTTTGTTTTAAAGTTTTAACTATCAACATTTTGTAAGTCATTTATTTATTAAATACGACTTAAATATTCAAATTCAATATATACAAATTTTCAAATCCATGACTTAATATATTTTCGATTCGAATATCGGGGAAACTCGCTTCCGTTTATAATAAATTTTACAAATTTTTATTCAAAAATTCATTTAATTATTAATTTAAATAAATTAAAATCTAGGGTCGTTACAAATAACATGGGAAAAACCCAAGAACAGAGATGCTAGATGAGGATAATAACCTTCTAAATCAGGAGAGTATATAAATTTCCTATCCCAGGTGACATCATAAAACTTACTTTTGTTCTCCTCACCAATCTTGCCCACCCTAGTAAGGCACAAACCATCTCCCTCAATATGGTAGACAAGAAAATGACTCTCACCCCCAATATCACTGATAAAAGCATAAAAGGTTTCAGTCTCAGGCGAATATCTCATATCAAAAGGAGCGTGAACCCAAGCCCATTCATCAGAAGAAAGACCCACATCTAGGGTCGGATGTGGAAGACTATCAAATGGAGCTACACCAACTGGATCGACGATAATGGAAGCAACATGAGCAACAACAATGGGGGCTACAAGGGCATCAACAATAAGGGCTATAGAGGCATCAACAATGGGGACAACAGGGGCATCAATAAACGGGGCTACAGGGGCTAAAGGGGCATTAACAATAGGGGCAACAGGAACAACCTTCGGAACCCACATCTGGACAGGAGGATGAGGCAGAGGAATCCGGTCTGCTAGGGGAACAAATCCTGCAACTACCGATCGAGAACAAGCATCACTATTATTTGACCATTTCGTATACACTAAAAATAGTTTTGACCTTAAAATCAAATTCCGCTCATTTAAACTATATATTTTTCAATTTTATAAATAATTCCCCTTTTACACTTTCTATAATATTTCTATATTCCATATTTTTAATATTACAACATCTCTTTAATTAATTAATTAATTATTATTTTATTATATTCTCAACTTCAAGGTTTTACAAGTCTACTCAGGAAGGTGAGATGTAAGCCAAAGCACGAGATCCGGATGTGGATGTAAGGTGATGCATTAGTGATCGAGAATGGTTAATCAGGCAAGCGATCGAGGCAACAATGGAGGCAAGGAGCGGAGCACTAATTATTTGCGAATTGGAATAGTAGGAGATCGACATGGAAATCGAGAGCCAAACAAATACAGGATCAGATGGGGACCAGATTAATGGTCGCGTACATAAGCATGTTCCACTAGAGGGAAAGCACATGATGGTAAGGAGTCGGTACCAGACTTAGGCAGATGTGCAAGCACGTGACGACAACGATCAGTTCCAGGTCAGCAGACGTGTAGATAGTCGATTAGCATAGATTGCATGATTCAAAGCATTGATTTGCTTGAGTGATCCATTAGGGTCAAAGCATGTACATGACAAGGTAATCATGGGGTAGCCGATTAGATATGGGTCGTAGTGCAATTCCAGTGCTATGCATCCATTTTGACGTTGTTTTATAGTTTTTAATCAAGCCTTAAAGTAGATCTGGAGCGACGCTTAAGGGGTACTTGTACCCAGTAGCAGTAGCGTAGATATAGATGCCATGGAGCACAATAGTAATAAGGGTTTTCATTATTTCAAGGAGAGCAGTCTAGGTCTGTACGGGGCAGACATGAGATCGTATGGGGATGCTCGGTTCCGTTCGCGGACTCTCAAGGATAGGAATGTATATGGATCCAAGACCACATAAGGTGTAGTTCCTCCATTTATATATTTCGTTCAGTATGGGACGATAGTAGATATTTTCTATTGGACACATTGTTATGTTGTGCCCGTGCTATACTAGTTGATTGATATTATCATTGTGTGTAGCATAGTGTAGACTTATATCAGGACACTCTTATTATCCTTACAATTGTATATTTTTTTGTATCAGTTATATTATATTAGCTGTGTTGACTCGTTGACTACGGAAGAAGAGCAGGTTATGGTATGATTTTCTATTTTTGATATGGGTTTATTGTACTATTTATGGGCAGTCCAGATTATCCCTAAGCCACATTTATGGGGAGGGCCGACTGTGATTTAGTTGTCTCTTGTTTATTCGTATATTGTTTTGATATACAATATTTTGAGATAGTTCTATTCGGCTTTAAGCCTAACCCGTGTTTTGTCTTTGTCTATTTATATCATGGCAACTCTCAGGCACTTGATTGAGTAGTTCAGGATTCAAGTGCTTTTGTGGATATGCTAGCATGATGCACAGCTGGAGCATCTTGCAGGTTTGGCATCGATATTTTGGATATGTATACTTGATATTTTAACAGTACATAATAGAATATAAGACCCGTTGTATCAGATATTTATTTAAAACTCCATGTTCGGTTAGGAGTTGATGTACTCTGACTTTCTCTATTGTTATTTATTTATCAGTTGCTTCTGCTACTACGGTCTCTTATATATTGTCATAATGTTCTGTTCATGTCTATTCAGCATACTGTATGTTATCATTCTATTGTGAGATCTTATCAATGCTATGTTTTGGTGTTTAGTTTTAATCTTACCCAGATAATTTGTCTTTTGTGGTATTCGAAAGTCGGGTGATATTTGAGGCATGGATTTTTGGGTATTATGAAGGGCAAGTTGTTACATAAGTCTTGGATCGGTGATGACCCATGAAGGTCAAGTCGTCCAAATGATTTACGATCCATTATGTAAGTCAAGGAGGACACCCTAAAGCTACGTTTCTAGTTTCAAGTCATTTGGAGTTCGTTTGCTCGAGTTATAGTCAATTGAAGATGGATCGGTGTTGATGGATCGGTAGAAAGTTGCTTCAAGTTTTGGATGTGTTGCTTTGAGTCCTAGAGGAGTTTCCTTTGAGTCGCACATGGTTCGCTTGGGGTTGCATGTGGAAAGTGAAATTTGAGGAAGTGTGAACGACCCCACTGTTATACCCATATTTATTAATGAACATTACAAGTAATGTCGTCTAATTACACGGAGAATACGGCTGGTTAAGGGCGATCGAATGTAAATATATCTTTGTACTAACACTGATGCGTCTTTATTACCTTTAAAAGATCTAAACTGAAAAATTTGACGTGTACAGTATTATTACAAAGTAATAATCACACCGATTAAAAAGATTCGGAACAGTATATAATATAGATAAAACAAAATCAGAGTCACAGATCATAGTGGAATAATATACATCATATACATAATAGAATGTGAGTCTACAAAATATCAGTACTAGAACCACATAATATACATATATATACATCACATCCAAAAGTACCGTATCAGGTACACAATTACTACTAGATAATATACATGACATAAACTCCTAAATACTGATATATACAAGTATGAAGTAACGAAAATAGTCAAAATAATCTACTTCAATACTAGCCTAAAATCCAAAGGTCAACGAGTCCTTGTACCTGTAGAGTCTCGGTCTAACCCGAGTATTTTAAAATAAACGGATCAGACTATATTTGATAAAATGATGTAAGAATAATATCACAATAATATATGATTTAACGATAGAAATAAGCCATAATAAAATATGTCCGAGAGCAAAAATCATAATAAGGCGTATTAAGCAAAGTCACCATTTCACAAATCCATTTTCATAAATATATGGCTTAACCATAAAATAAGCCATAATAGGAATATGCCTAACACCAAATAATCATAATAAGGCATATCAATTAGACTCATGAATTCCAAATTCTTATTATGATTCAATAATAAAATTAATTCGTCTCAAAATATGCCTAAAACCAATTAATCAAATAAGTCATACTAAACAAATCACCATAATATAAATCCACATCAAATCTTAAATGGAATATCATCAAAATAAGGTGATACAAACTCCAAATCTTTTAGAGCCGAAAAGATACAAAATCCATACCAAAATCTCTAAAGTTTTAATAATGGTAGTCAGCTATTAGCTTAAAAACAATGACACAAAGTCTAACAACCAAAATAAACTGACGCAGTCTAACAACGAAAAGGCTCCGCTACATAGTGTAATAGTCAAATCCTACAAAATAGACTACTTTATGAATTACCTAATCCTACAAAATAGGCAACATTGTCTACAGTGTCCAAAATAAACTGATAAGTCTTCATATCACACATGTCCAAGGGTCAAAAGGCTGTTGTGTCATACCAAAACAAACCTAATCCTCCAAAATAGGTCCGCTTACCCAAATCCTAAATGTATCGACTCTTAGGTCGTTGAAAAATGAGTCATCTTCTCTTAGGGATCTATTGGCCTAAAACAAATCCGAACGCCCTAAGATAATACAACTCTAAGTGTTAATTACAGTCACTTAAGTAATCACAAGAATTTAACTAACTGTCCCATACCAGATAGTAAATTTAGGTATTTACTAAAAGCTAGTAAATTCCACTCAAACTCTATTTAACAAATTATAATAATAAGCGAAAGAATCGTACGAAATATCCCATACCAATCTGATAGTTCAATCGTTTATTAAAATTCTTCGTTTCATAGAAAATCATGAAATTTAATGAAAATCCAATTCGAGCTTGTTCACTTATAATTTCAAAAGACGAGAGTGGAAAGATTTCTAATTTAAAAGAATGGAATTTCTTATCTAAAATTGGAAATCAACTAACACTTTTATAAATAATAACTTTCTTTTTAAAATCTATATAAATGTATATTTTTCATAAAATAATATCAACTTTAAATGTTTATTCTAAATTCTTTCTAAAACAAACTCTTCATATACATAATAAAATATGTATTTTCTTTCCACTTATTCATCAAAAAGAGTTTGAAATTTTAATAATCAATTGCTACAAATAATTAGAAAGTAGCATAGTCCAAAACAAGCTCAACAATTAGCAAATCAAACAATAAAATCAAAAAACAATTTGTACTTAAAAACTGGGCAAAACTGCCCAGTGTTTGTTACCATCGGTCGACGGAAAAATCTGGGCACTTGTTGCCCAGGTGATCGTCGATTTTGGCACGATGATCAAGTTTTATTGATTCCGACAAGTTGCTACCCAATTAGAGATATTATCAGGCATTGCTGACTATTCCAATTCATTCAGTATTGCTATAAATCCATATCCATATAGTGTGGAATTTTGTTTGAATAGAAACTGTCAGTACTTAATTTAAGAAGTTACAGATTGTGCTAATTAATTTAACTAATCAACTCATCTTGTTAGCAATTGAAATCAAAACAGCAATCATCTCAGGGAACATAGAAACAGTTGTGTGAGATAAAATCTCACCTCGTATAATAGTTCGTCAAGCTCGTGCAAAAGTTCAATTCGCTCCAAAACCCTAACTCACTGCCCTAGGTTGCTGACGCAACACCACATCCGCCCTACCATCCACGCTTGAGCACGTCTCCCATGAACCTCGTCACCGCACAGCCACTGCCTCACATCGCATCCCAGTTGCGGCCTTCAACCGATAGGTCCAAAACTTCCACACGTGCTTTCTAGGCCGTGCCTTGCCTGCCGTCGCCTAGCCGCCTTGGGAGCGACAATCGTCGACAACGACTACATGAGGCCGTGAGATTTAGATCCGTGCGTTTCCTTTTTTTCTTTTTCGTTCGAACGATTTAGGGATTGGGTTAAATGAGAGGAAAAGATATATAGGTTTGAGCAAATGAGTGTCCAGAGTGTTGACGTGAAAGAGAGGGATTTGTTTTTCTTTTTATCGAGTTGGGCTTGAATTTATTTAAGCCCATCTGAATTCAATTAAAATGTTATTTTCTTTTCTTTTCAAATTATTCCTTTCATTTGTTTGTTAATAGATTTCAATTTAATTTAAACTGATATTCACATCATCTTACAATATATATATATATAACTGTATTGTTCACTCTATATGATTGCCCATTGAATTGATATAAATAAATTTATTCATCTTCGTCAATTTACCGATTATTTGAATGTTAAATAAACTTCTTCTAATTAAATTTAATTATATAAAAATTATCTACATCATCAAATATTTCATATTTAACAACAACACCTTATCCAGTTTAATATATCTTCTTAAATTTATTTTATTAATCAATTCAATTTGTTAAGACAAAATCTACTATTAATGAATTCAATTTAAAAAAATCTTATTTCCGAATATTAATTATCAAAAATTGAATTCAAATACTTTTTGTAATATCCCGGAAATTTGGGGCAATATCAATTTAATAATCTGTTTAAATAATTAAATTGATTGATGATCTTTGATAAATAAATTTGAATTGGTTTAATAATCTAATTAAATGAATATTTAATTAGTGAATTTATTCTTTAAAACCTAATAAATTGATTTCTATTTATAATGTATATATATTTGTATATATTGTAAATAGAAAAGCTTTGGTTTGTATTTAATAAACAAATGATATATTAATTCATTTAGTAATAGTAGAAATTTATAATCTCTTTATAAATTATTTAAATTTGACAAATTGCTATTTTCAAACAATATTAATAATGTATTGTTTTATATATAGATAAATAGATTTTAAAGAAATTGAATGTGTTGTTATAAATATTTGGATTTTTATAGATATTTGGATAAGCTCTTATTTATAAGTATGATTGGTTTATTTCTTTAAAAATTATCTATATATATAAGAAATTGTAAATTTATAAATTAAGAAAAAGGCTTTATTTACATTTAAAATAAATAAGTGTTACTTAAAAGACATGTGTAATTCTCTAAAGACTATATAGTAACAAGTGTTAATTTATTAACAACTCTATGTGACAAATGTCAAGTTTTTAAATTTTTGGTTTTCTTTTATTTTAATAAACTTCATATTAACTTATAAAAACATATACCTATCATCTCATTTCTTTTTCTATCCTCTTAATTCAAAGAAAGAAACTTCAGCCTATTTTCTCATAACAAAATCTGTAGCAAATCCTCATTTCTTAAATCTGTAATCAAACCCCTCAAAGCAAAAATCAAAACAAAGCCTGTAACTATTCTTCAAACCAGAAATACATTTCCAAACCAAGTCTTTTAGCCTGCAATTTCTTTCATCTCTGGAATCAATTCAAAGCAACCTGTCTGCCTTCATTTTTTTTCAATCTGGAATCAGTTCAAACTGTCTGCATTCATTCTTCAACATGGAAACAAGCATGCATGTAGATTAAAACAATTTAAGCTTCAACAACTCAACTTCTCAAATCAAAAAGGGGCATTCCAGTTTAAAGTTCAAACCAGTCTCAAGTTTTCAAAAATAGGCTCTGTCATCTTTATAAAGGTGAGTAACAATTTTTGTTAAAATAACTTAAGTATAATTGTGTTGCATGCTTAATTCTGTGATAAATATTGTTTTGATGTGAATGTTTATAGATGATTCTGCATGTACATGAATGTATATAGGTGTGTATGTTGTTTGTATCAGTGTGTCTCTGTTATTTTGAAATTCCAGGCTCCAGTTTGATATAAAATCATTATCCCATGATCTAGTGTTAATTTGGATTTAATATTTAAACAAAATATGTTTGTTTTACCATAAACTAAAGTTTAAAATTTAAATTAAGTCAAATTCAAACCTGAGTGTCTCTGTAATAAAAAATAACAGAGCAATATTATAAAAAAGTGAAATTCCAAACTGGGTAATTTATGAATTCAGGATTATATATGGAATACATAAACTACAACATGATTTTTAGCATTAATATCATAATTTTTAGTTTAGTATTAAAGGAGCAGTTCTGGTTTAAGTTAGAAATGAATTTTTGGTAATTTTGATGATCTCAGTGAAATTGGGATGTTGTAATCTTCGGTAGTGATGGAGGAATGATCGAGGATATAAGGAAAATTACTTGAAATCAAATTAAAACATTTAGTAAGAAATGATTTAGAATTTGAATTTTTAACCCTAGAAAATGAAGCTTGGAAGAATCGATCGTCGTGATTCCTGTAGTGGATCGAGTTCGTCGAGTTTTTGGGAATGAGTAGTAGTCACGTAGACGGTGTCGCGGCCGAAAGGGTTGACCTGCAGATGATCGAAACGGCGAGCTTTGGGTAATGACAGGCTTTGGCGAATTCGAACTGATGAGTTCCAGGCCTGGGAGGTGATCGAATTTCGAATTCGAGCAGTGATCGAAGAAATCGCGATAGTGATATGGTGTAGGGATGAACGTCGAGATGGTGGAGTCGTCGTAGATGACCGGAGTTGACGCTGATGATCGTGCACGTGCACACGATTGGGATATCTGGTGAAGCCTGGGTTTTAACAGAGGAAGGTCTTGAGATTTTCTAGTGTTTGCGTGAGAGGCTCGAAGTTTTTAGATAGGCGACTCGAAGTATTTGTAAAGAGAGCTCGGGTGTGTTGGACTCAAGTGACAGGGGAGGCTACTCGAGTTTCTCGAGTTTTTCTGCGGGTGAGACTCGAAGTAATTAGAGCTGCGACTCGAAGTAATTTATGGCGAGTTCGAGTGAAATTGTGTTGCCAGGTCTTTATACCTGTCATTTTAAAATTTAAACTGAATTTAAATTATGAAGAATTATAAAGACAGGAATTGAAATCAAGTTTTATTATAGGGAGTCAAGTTTAGTTGAATTTTAGATTTGGATATAAATAAGTTTTATAAATTTAAATGTTTTAAATAGGTTTAAATGTTAGTTATATTTAAATGTTTTAAATTTAAAAAGAAATTTGTTTGAAGTTCTTTTAAAAATTCTTTAGAAGATATAAGATTTCTTTAACAGGTAAAGGTTTTTAAATTGGTTCTAAACTTTGTTAAAGACAAAATTTATATTCATTCTAAATCTAGAATTTAAAATGAAATTTAAAAAGTAAATTTGAAAATGGATGTTTTCAAATGTATTTGAGAATGATAATTTAACCATGGATAAGAAAATGTTTTATCTTAAAGTTAAAATCATTAAAACTTTAGGGTAATTAAAATGGTTTAAATAATCTAATTAATTAATGATTTGGATTAATTAATTAAGTACTTAAGGATTTAAATTAATTTAATTAAGGTTTAGATTAATTAAATAGAAAAATTAATTTGTAATTAAGGATTATAAATTTGAGTATTAATTTATGATTAATTAATAAAGTAATTAAATATTAATTAAGTTATGGTTAACACTTAATTAATTAAATAATTAGAGATTAATTAATTGATTTTTAAGATTTATTAATTTGAAATTAATAATGGTTAATCTAAGTTAATTACTTAAGAAAAGTAATTAAATAATTGTTAATGAAGGTCATTAACTTGAGATTATTTAATAAATAAATAATGTGATTAATTTTATTAATTAATTTAAAGATAATCATTTGTGAAATGGTTTAAATATAATTACTTAATGAAAGTAATTAAGAAATTAATTACTCATTGTAATTAATTAAGTTAATTTGATTAGTTTAAGTTAATTAATTAAGTTAATTTGATTAGTTTAAGTTAATTAATTAAGTTTAATTAATTTAGACTAATAAATGGATTGATTTGTTAAATAATTACTCAATGTAATTAATAAGGTATATTATTTAGGGAAGTAAATAATAGATAATTACTGGAAGTAATTAATTGAAGGAAAGTAATTTGAGTTTAATTACTTTGAATAATTAATCAAGGGATTAATTAAGAAATTAATTAAGGAATAATTAATTTAGTTAATAAAGTAATTAAGGGTAGTTAATTACTGAATGAGATTAATCAAGAGTGATTAATAAATGTTGTTTAATTAAAGTTTAATTACTTAATGTAATTAATTTAATTTAAGTAATTAATTAATTTGTAATTAAGGATCATTAATTAATATAATTAATGATGTAATTAAGAAGTGATTAATTAATGTAATTAATTAAGGATTAATGTAATTAATTATAGTTGATTAATTTAATTAATTATAGTTAATTAATTAATAAAGTAATTAAAGGTTAATTACTATAAATGGTTAAGGATAATTAATTGGAGTAATTAATTAAAGGATAAATTACCTGAATGCAATTAAAGGGTAATTAGAGAATGATTAATTGATTTGAAATTAATTAAAGATTAAGTAAGCAGGATTTATAAAATGAAGTAATTAGTTTAATTCACTTTAAATTAATTAGAGATGATATAAATCATTACTTATGGATGAATAAATAGTATTGAATGCTTTGCATTGTTTAATATCTCTAATGAGATATATGCTGATCCGTGATATGGATGTTTAGTTGAATTGTGATGATAATATGGATTATCTGTTTATATTGATAATGTTGATTATCTATTGTGATGTTGTGAATTATCTTTCTATGTGAATAAAGATAATATATTGAATTGTTTTAACCTTAAAACAACTTGGCCCTTAAAAGATACGTTTTGGATTTCGATGAGACCGGGATCGGGTTTCCGTATACCGGAATTCCAGGTCTGGAGACCCGAATACCACATCGATCCAAATTTACGATAGGTCGTGAATCTCAAGTGAAGATGAAGATTCAGAGTGTAAGGGTTATTGTCGTTAACTCTGAGGGTGATTCCAAAACGAGTGTAACGAGATAATGCCTTCGGTTTCGTTCGAACCCGGAACGAACTTGTATGGATTGAATGCTTTCAGCACATCGTCAGGCGGACGATGAGCATTCTAAGTGATATATTCTGATTAAAGGTAATCGTAACCTCAAGCCTCATCAACCGGGAATGGCTAAAACAGGGGAGGTGCAGCAAGGCTTCGTGGGTAGCACCCACTGAGAGCAAGATAGATCCCTGTCTAGAGGTCCCTTTTCATTTTATTCGGCTTAGTGTGTGGTTGGTCGCGCCAACTACGGGGTTATCTTGTTCGGAATTATCCAGTAAGGGATGGTTCCGGCTTTGTGTTGCAGGGGAGCGGGCGTACTCCTCGGTACGGTGATCTAGGCCACGTACTGTGACGGGCGGTACCCCAGTAGCCCTGCCATTGTATGGAATCCAAACTCCAATAAGTGCCGTACGTATTAGTTGTGCCCAACTATGTTGGAATGTGAGATGTAAGCATTTCAGCTATTTCTATATTTTACTTGAAAACCCTAGACCCTATTATAATAAAATCAGATTTCCTATCAAATGTTTTGGTTAGCGTAAGATAAAAACTTACCCATGTTTATTTGTGGGGAGTCTTACGTGATACTTTTTCTTTCTAAAGGTTTTGAAGTTAAGCAAGTTTAACCTGTTACTCACACCAGACCCATGTCTGACCCAAGTGTTTATTTCTGTTTTATAAACTCTTGGGTACTCAAATTTTTACGAGTAGCCAAGGGATTCAGGTTTAGCTTTGACGAATATTTCTGGAGGAGCAATGGAGCAGGAGGCTTCGGCGTTCGTAGATATAGTATTCCGCTGTGTTGATATCTGTGATAGTGTCTTGTCTTGTATTTGAGTTGTAATGTCTAGACAGATGTTTATAACTGTCTAGTAAGTGATGTATATGCTTTGTAACTCTGTAAATTGTTGTATACTGAGTAATAGTTTATGTTATTAATATAATTTATTCGTTCCGCTGTGAGATCGTTGTTGTTGTTCTTTCTTCTTTTCTTTCTTTTCTTCTTCTATCCCTTTCTTTCTTAATTCATGATACGTCTTTCTGGTGGTAGAAAGCCGGGTCGTGACACTTGGTATCAGAGCATAGGTTGAGCGAATGCCTAAGCTTTTGGTTAAGTGAATATCAGAACACTAGGTTGAGTGAATACCTAGGTTCGGAAGGGTTGTTCATTAGAGATAGGATCTGTAGCAACCTGTTTGAGTGTATATATATATATGAGAGCGCGTATTTGTTAGTTATATAAAATGATTTTATATTGTGTTAATTGATCGGTTAGGTGGTATATGGATTCTGGTCAATACGAGTAGCTAACGTTATTGATAGGGATCTCTAAACACTTGGACCAGGCCAACGGACACAATATTGTTTTAAAAAAAAAAGGTAGATGAAATAATTTTACCCAGATATAATTTCTATATAAAAAAATATCATTTTAAATGTATATGGTATTTATAATGATTGGTTGGGATGATAATAATTTATCATCTAGGATTAGGAGTCTGAGTGTTGAGGTTGGAAGTGTATTTGTCGAGACTGTAAACCTAATACCGTCTCGAGTGAACTTTGCAGTTGTGTAAGGATTTCACAAATCTTCGAAGGGAACTGTTAAGGTTCGGAGTTTATTTTTGAAGTTTGGATGAGTTGAATTTGGATCTGTCAGATGTGCTGAAGCAAGTGATGGTAGCTTGGCAACCTCAAGGGGTAGTAGCTGCGTGAGGAGATGCAGTGACTATGGATGTTCCCGAAGATGTTTTCTTTGGAACAAGTTTAAGGAAGTGTGTATATTTCGGTATTGTGGCTGAGTTCAACATGGTGTTTGTGTTGGTTTGGGTTCGAGTTTCTCGAAGAGCTTTGGTTAAGAAGTCTTTGGCATCGGTGGCAGCAGTGCAGCTCGGAGTATTCTTTGCGTTGGCAGGAAGTTTTCTAGCTGAGCAGTTTTTCTGAAGTGGAGTTCAAAAGCAGCAGAGTGGATCCATTTCTTCGATAGATTGGATAGTTAAGTATAAGCTGTTCTGATTGGTAAAGAGAGAACAGTTTTCTTTGCAGTTAGGATAGGTTGATCGCAAAAGTGACTTGCGATAGTTTGAATATTCTCTTGAGTTATCCGAGATTTTCTGGGATGTGTTGTCCAGTTTGTGCTTGTGTTCTTCATCAGCATTTTCATTCTACTCCAGATCAGAATGGTGCAGCGGAAGTATTTTGGCGAGTGCATCTGTTTGTCTTTTCCAGATAGGAGAAGTAAGTTTGGGATCTACTGATGTTTGTGAAGTAGAGTTGTGTTTTGGATTGGGTAGATCTTGAAAGGATCATTTATGGAGTTATTTTTGGTCCTGTTTGTTTCGAGGAGCATCGACGAAGGTTGAACTGATCAAGAAGGATTTGTAGGAAGCCAGGATCGTCTGAAGATTTTGTGGATAAGAGACGAAGGAATTTGAAATTCGAAGTTGGAGACTTCGTTGTTGTAAAGTTTTTCTCTGGTTAAAGGGAGCTATAAGATTGGGTAAGTCTGGGAAGTCAGCTCCGAGTTGTTTTGGATATTTTCTGTGTTTTGATTTGGATAAGTGCTTTGATCTACTGGATTGAATTGTCAGTTTGGATAACTGGGATTCAATGTGTTTCATGTATCTCTGAGGAAGTACATGTATGATCTATCTCTGGATTTGGAACCAGCAGTTCTGGAGTATTTGATTGTTGAGTCAGACTCGTCTGTAGTCTGATATTCTGTTTAGTTTTGTAAATCTAGATAAGTAGGAGCTCTATAGCTTAGTATTGTTTGTTTGGATTGTTTGTAGAGCGAGTATCCCGGTATATATACTTGGGGAAACTCGAGGAAATTCTATTCAGATTTTTTTCGCTAGATAGTTAGAATTGTTTGTTTGGACGATTGGTTGCTATGATTGTTAGCATATGGATGATAATACATCCTTGTGATTTAAAAAAATTATTAAATTACCTTTGTTTTAAATTTCGGGGACGAAATTATTTTAAGAGGGGAGGAATGTAATATCCCGGAAATTTGGGGCAATATCAATTTAATAATCTGTTTAAATAATTAAATTGATTGATGATCTTTGATAAATAAATTTGAATTGGTTTAATAATCTAATTAAATGAATATTTAATTAGTGAATTTATTCTTTAAAACCTAATAAATTGATTTCTATTTATAATGTATATATATTTGTATATATTGTAAATAGAAAAGCTTTGGTTTGTATTTAATAAACAAATGATATATTAATTCATTTAGTAATAGTAGAAATTTATAATCTCTTTATAAATTATTTAAATTTGACAAATTGCTATTTTCAAACAATATTAATAATGTATTGTTTTATATATAGATAAATAGATTTTAAAGAAATTGAATGTGTTGTTATAAATATTTGGATTTTTATAGATATTTGGATAAGCTCTTATTTATAAGTATGATTGGTTTATTTCTTTAAAAATTATCTATATATATATAAGAAATTGTAAATTTATAAATTAAGAAAAAGGCTTTATTTACATTTAAAATAAATAAGTGTTACTTAAAAGACATGTGTAATTCTCTAAAGACTATATAGTAACAAGTGTTAATTTATTAACAACTCTATGTGACAAATGTCAAGTTTTTAAATTTTTGGTTTTCTTTTATTTTAATAAACTTCATATTAACTTATAAAAACATATACCTATCATCTCATTTCTTTTTCTATCCTCTTAATTCAAAGAAAGAAACTTCAGCCTATTTTCTCATAACAAAATCTGTAGCAAATCCTCATTTCTTAAATCTGTAATCAAACCCCTCAAAGCAAAAATCAAAACAAAGCCTGTAACTATTCTTCAAACCAGAAATACATTTCCAAACCAAGTCTTTTAGCCTGCAATTTCTTTCATCTCTGGAATCAATTCAAAGCAACCTGTCTGCCTTCATTTTTTTCAATCTGGAATCAGTTCAAACTGTCTGCATTCATTCTTCAACATGGAAACAAGCATGCATGTAGATTAAAACAATTTAAGCTTCAACAACTCAACTTCTCAAATCAAAAAGGGGCATTCCAGTTTAAAGTTCAAACCAGTCTCAAGTTTTCAAAAATAGGCTCTGTCATCTTTATAAAGGTGAGTAACAATTTTTGTTAAAATAACTTAAGTATAATTGTGTTGCATGCTTAATTCTGTGATAAATATTGTTTTGATGTGAATGTTTATAGATGATTCTGCATGTACATGAATGTATATAGGTGTGTATGTTGTTTGTATCAGTGTGTCTCTGTTATTTTGAAATTCCAGGCTCCAGTTTGATATAAAATCATTATCCCATGATCTAGTGTTAATTTGGATTTAATATTTAAACAAAATATGTTTGTTTTACCATAAACTAAAGTTTAAAATTTAAATTAAGTCAAATTCAAACCTGAGTGTCTCTGTAATCAAAAATAACAGAGCAATATTATAAAAAAGTGAAATTCCAAACTGGGTAATTTATGAATTCAGGATTATATATGGAATACATAAACTACAACATGATTTTTAGCATTAATATCATAATTTTTAGTTTAGTATTAAAGGAGCAGTTCTGGTTTAAGTTAGAAATGAATTTTTGGTAATTTTGATGATCTCAGTGAAATTGGGATGTTGTAATCTTCGGTACTGATGGAGGAATGATCGAGGATATAAGGAAAATTACTTGAAATCGAATTAAAACATTTAGGAAGAAATGATTTAGAATTTGAATTTTTAACCCTAGAAAATGAAGCTTGGAAGAATCGATCGTCGTGATTCCTGTAGTGGATCGAGTTCGTTGAGTTTTTGGGAATGAGTAGTAGTCACGTAGACGGTATCGCGGCCGAAAGGGTTGACCTGCAGATGATCGGAACGGCGAGCTTTGGGTAATGACAGGCTTTGGCGAATTCGAACTGATGAGTTCCAGGCCTGGGAGGTGATCGAATTTCGAATTCGAGCAGTGATCGAAGAAATCGCGATCGTGATATGGTGTAGGGATGAACGTCGAGATGGTGGAGTCGTCGTAGATGACCGGAGTTGACGCTGATGATCGTGCACGTGCACACGATTGGGATATCTGGTGAAGCCTGGGTTTTAACAGAGGAAGGTCTTGAGATTTTCTAGTGTTTGCGTGAGAGGCTCGAAGTTTTTAGATAGGCGACTCGAAGTATTTGTAAAGAGAGCTCGGGTGTGTTGGACTCAAGTGACAGGGGAGGCTACTCGAGTTTCTCGAGTTTTTCTGCGGGTGAGACTCGGAGTAATTAGAGCTGCGACTCGAAGTAATTTATGGCGAGTTCGAGTGAAATTGTGTTGCCAGGTCTTTATACCTGTCAGTTTAAAATTTAAACTGAATTTAAATTATGAAGAATTATAAAGACAGGAATTGAAATCAAGTTTTATTATAGGGAGTCAAGTTTAGTAGAATTTTAGATTTGGATATAAATAAGTTTTATAAATTTAAATGTTTTAAATAGGTTTAAATGTTAGTTATATTTAAATGTTTTAAATTTAAAAAGAAATTTGTTTGAAGTTCTTTTAAAAATTCTTTAGAAGATATAAGATTTCTTTAACAGGTAAAGGTTTTTAAATTGGTTCTAAACTTTGTTAAAGACAAAATTTATATTCATTCTAAATCTAGAATTTAAAATGAAATTTAAAAAGTAAATTTGAAAATGGATGTTTTCAAATGTATTTGAGAATGATAATTTAACCATGGATAAGAAAATGTTTTATCTTAAAGTTAAAATCATTAAAACTTTAGGGTAATTAAAATGGTTTAAATAATCTAATTAATTAATGATTTGGATTAATTAATTAAGTACTTAAGGATTTAAATTAATTTAATTAAGGTTTAGATTAATTAAATAGAAAAATTAATTCGTAATTAAGGATTATAAATTTGAGTATTAATTTATGATTAATTAATAAAGTAATTAAATATTAATTAAGTTATGGTTAACACTTAATTAATTAAATAATTAGAGATTAATTAATTGATTTTTAAGATTTATTAATTTGAAATTAATAATGGTTAATCTAAGTTAATTACTTAAGAAAAGTAATTAAATAATTGTTAATGAAGGTCATTAAATTGAGATTATTTAATAAATAATTAATGTGATTAATTTTATTAATTAATTTAAAGATAATCATTTGTGAAATGGTTTAAATATAATTACTTAATGAAAGTAATTAAGAAATTAATTACTCATTGTAATTAATTAAGTTAATTTGATTAGTTTAAGTTAATTAATTAAGTTAATTTGATTAGTTTAAGTTAATTAATTAAGTTTAATTAATTTAGACTAATAAATGGATTGATTTGTTAAATAATTACTCAATGTAATTAATAAGGTATATTATTTAGGGAAGTAAATAATAGATAATTACTGGAAGTAATTAATTGAAGGAAAGTAATTTGAGTTTAATTACTTTGAATAATTAATCAAGGGATTAATTAAGAAATTAATTAAGGAATAATTAATTTAGTTAATAAAGTAATTAAGGGTAGTTAATTACTGAATGAGATTAATCAAGAGTGATTAATAAATGTTGTTTAATTAAAGTTTAATTACTTAATGTAATTAATTTAATTTAAGTAATTAATTAATTTGTAATTAAGGATCATTAATTAATATAATTAATGATGTAATTAAGAAGTGATTAATTAATGTAATTAATTAAGGATTAATGTAATTAATTATAGTTGATTAATTTAATTAATTATAGTTAATTAATTAATAAAGTAATTAAAGGTTAATTACTATAAATGGTTAAGGATAATTAATTGGAGTAATTAATTAAAGGATAAATTACCTGAATGCAATTAAAGGGTAATTAGAGAATGATTAATTGATTTGAAATTAATTAATGATTAAGTAAGCAGGATTTATAAAATGAAGTAATTAGTTTAATTCACTTTAAATTAATTAGAGATGATATAAATCATTACTTATGGATGAATAAATAGTATTGAATGCTTTGCATTGTTTAATATCTCTAATGAGATATATGCTGATCCGTGATATGGATGTTTAGTTGAATTGTGATGATAATATGGATTATCTGTTTATATTGATAATGTTGATTATCTATTGTGATGTTGTGAATTATCTTTCTATGTGAATAAAGATAATATATTGAATTGTTTTAACCTTAAAACAACTTGGCCCTTAAAAGATACGTTTTGGATTTCGATGAGACCGGGATCGGGTTTCCGTATACCGGAATTCCAGGTCTGGAGACCCGAATACCACATCGATCCAAATTTACGATAGGTCGTGAATCTCAAGTGAAGATGAAGATTCAGAGTGCAAGGGTTATTGTCGTTAACTCTGAGGGTGATTCCAAAACGAGTGTAACGAGATAATGCCTTCGGTTTCGTTCGAACCCGGAACGAACTTGTATGGATTGAATGCTTTCAGCACATCGTCAGGCGGACGATGAGCATTCTAAGTGATATATTCTGATTAAAGGTAATCGTAACCTCAAGCCTCATCAACCGGGAATGGCTAAAACAGGGGAGGTGCAGCAAGGCTTCGTGGGTAGCACCCACTGAGAGCAAGATAGATCCCTGTCTAGAGGTCCCTTTTCTTTTTATTCGGCTTAGTGTGTGGTTGGTCGCGCCAACTACGGGGTTATCTTGTTCGGAATTATCCAGTAAGGGATGGTTCCGGCTTTGTGTTGCAGGGGAGCGGGCGTACTCCTCGTTACGGTGATCTAGGCCACGTACTGTGACGGGCGGTACCCCAGTAGCCCTGCCATTGTATGGAATCCAAACTCCAATAAGTGCCGTACGTATTAGTTGTGCCCAACTATGTTGGAATGTGAGATGTAAGCATTTCAGCTATTTCTATATTTTACTTGAAAACCCTAGACCCTATTATAATAAAATCAGATTTCCTATCAAATGTTTTGGTTAGCGTAAGATAAAAACTTACCCATGTTTATTTGTGGGGAGTCTTACGTGATACTTTTTCTTTCTAAAGGTTTTGAAGTTAAGCAAGTTTAACCTGTTACTCACACCAGACCCATGTCTGACCCAAGTGTTTATTTCTGTTTTATAAACTCTTGGGTACTCAAATTTTTACGAGTAGCCAAGGGATTCAGGTTTAGCTTTGACGAATATTTCTGGAGGAGCAATGGAGCAGGAGGCTTCGGCGTTCGTAGATATAGTATTCCGTTGTGTTGATATCTGTGATAGTGTCTTGTTTTGTATTTGAGTTGTAATGTCTAGACAGATGTTTATAACTGTCTAGTAAGTGATGTATATGCTGTGTAACTCTGTAAATTGTTGTATACTGAGTAATAGTTTATGTTATTAATATAATTTATTCGTTCCGCTGTGAGATCGTTGTTGTTGTTCTTTCTTCTTTTCTTTCTTTTCTTCTTCTATCCCTTTCTTTCTTAATTCATGATACGTCTTTCTGGTGGTAGAAAGCCGGGTCATGACACTTTTACTGTATTTAAATTTGTCCAATATTACATCTTCAAACATAGGAATTTTACAGACCTCCCTCCTTATAGGAAGACGTCACACTAAACTCTAACAATAACTCTTTTCATATTGCAATCAAGTTGAAGCTAGTTCAATTCTCTAATTGGTTAATATTGAAATCAAACATATCGTAAGTATAAACTTAAATAGACTCGTTTATTAACTTTTTTCCACATGAAAAAAATTTATTAAATTTTTTTTCTAAGTGTCAGAACTTCAGAAAAATTTCGGCAAAGTCTCCTTTGTACGGAGAGCCGTTTGCAATTTTAGAAATATAATATATACAATATACATTGACCACACGATCGAAAATACAATATATATTAATATTTTTAACATTTTTTCATTTTAATCCAAAAGCGAATCTTTATTTTAGCATTTAAAGCAACTTACTTAGCTATTAAGCATGCATAAGCGAGCTATCACCGCTTATTAGTCAAAACAGTCCATTAGCGCAGCTATTCGCAACTTCAATTGAAATATTAGTTGCATATAATAAAGGGAAGATAAGAATATATTTAATTTAAAGTGAAAGACATACAACCAACTTGTGTAACCACTTTTCTACTAACTTTAAAAAGGCAAAACTACCGAATCAAGACATGATTTCTAAAAGTATATTGTTACATAGTGTTATAGCTTTCCAAAACATCTTTCGGATTGCAAAACCGTAGATTATAACTCAAGTTACAAGTATTTTTCAAAAAAAATTAAAACTGAAATGGACCAGAGCATGTCCATCATTGAATAAACGCTTTTTCACCTAGATAACAACAAAATTTAGTAAAACTTTCTGACCAAAAGTTATTGGTTAAGTTCTAAGCATTCCAGAATGGGTAAAATCATCAAAATTGGATAATCGGATCAAAAGTTATAAGCAAAATGGTTCAGCTCGGTTTTGAGCAATTTACATTTCGGGACAGCGAACACCATTTTCATTAATTCATGTTTAAATCTTCACAAAATTCAAAATCTTGGAAAGTGGTGAACAACAAAGTTGTTACTCATGCTATTGTCTAATTAACAAAAAAAGAACCAACAAAATTGGATCATTCCACCATAAGTTTGTAAACAAACTAAAATGTAACATAAAATATGTTACATGCATCACCAGATTCATTTGTCAATACAACTTACTTTAATAGAGAAAAGATACAAGCTACAGAAATTATGAACCTTTGTGTCTGAAGTCAAAAACCCATATGGAATTAGTGATTTGAACCATCAGTCAACATAATTTGACTTTAACAATCGATATTGGATGACACTTTTGATATGCAGGATACTATAAATCCAAGTGAGCCTAAAGGTATAGAGCATTGGCCAAACCAAGGAATATTGAAAACCATTTATTTGGATTCCATGAAACCAGAACTCCGTATAGGTGTGCATATATTAAAGATATAACTGTTAGAAATGAACGAGCATTAGGGAGTGTGAAGGCATTTAATACCTTGGAAAATGAATAGTCCTGCATCTTAGAATAAAATAAACTATATGTGTTTATATACTAAGATGTGGACACAATTATAGCACTTTGCAGTTGGCAGTTGGCTTAGCGTGGCTGTTCAGACTAAGCAGTTTTTTGTTCTGTCAGTTCAAACTCAAACGGTCGCAACCTTTCCAATAGTCGCATCTGTTTGAATAGATACTTATTACCGAATAGGTGCCCCTTCCCGCGCCTATATATAGGCAGAAAGAAAACAGTGAACTGAACTAAGTTTTCTACATTTTCTCTCTCCACAACACTCTGTTCTTAAATAAACTCTCTTGAGTTCATCGTTACTCTATGATTGTTGCGTAGCATCGCAGAGAAGGTCCGTTTCATCTTAGGAAACAATTGCTGATGTCCTTAGGCGCCGTAGAGGGAGAAATATTGTTCCAAGGAAACAGTTTTTCACTGGACTCGGACAATCTAATCGGTATTATATTTACTGCTTTAATTGTTAACTGGACAGTCCTACTAGTAACAGTTTTTGCGACATAGTTATGACAGTTTTGTTGTTGCAATTTTGCAACATAGTTCTAATAGTTTCTTAACACCTTTGTAACGTTGCTATTAACAATCCTTGCAAACAGTTTTGTAACACTTTTTGACGTTATTGTTTTAACAACAACCAACTTGGAAACTCTTTTTCATGTTAAAGGAGACCAATATAAGAATGCACGTTGAATAACAAGCAAAAACAAAGTATGGTACTAAAGATACACACACACACACAAACCATAAGTTTAAACTTGTACCAGAATACCAAAAAGATTTTTTTTTCATTTTGACAGTGAATCCAAGTGCATATAAGCAAAACCAATAACATCTCCATTTGATTAATGTTATTTTGTGGAGCGAATAAATTCTAGAAATTGCATTTCTTTTGAATGAAGAACTGAAGAAGGCAATTTCCTAAACTAGAATGATGATGAACTGCTCGTTACTGGTGCCTTAGAACCAAGATGAATGAGAACATAAAATAAACAAAGCTCGAATTCGTTTTTACTAATGAACTCCGATTTCCGATTTATTTCATAGATATCAAGAAGCGACAAGGAACATTTTACAAGCTTGAAATAGAATTGGAATACAAAAACGAGTCAAGTATTCATTATGATTCAATAATATTTTTCAAAGGAAATTCTACTAAAAATCCAAAAGTGGATAAAATTCACATTTGAAAATTAAAAATTTTAACATCTAAAACTATTCACCAAAAATCATCCACCAATATTAAAAAATGAGTTCAACTGTAAATCAGCTCAGAATAGGAAAGACGTTCGACCAGTAAAGGATATAAAGAATTCGAGGAAGAAGAAACTGACCAAAGCCTATGTGGAAGAATATGAACACCATAAACATTTGGCTGCATGTCCTTAGAATCTTCCAAAGAAGATTTGAGATTTAATTTGGCTACATAAACTCTCAATTGAGTTGGTAACATGCATATGTTCTCTATGTCTTAGTGTTATGTTTATAAGAAGGAAAAATGGAAAACTTGATATAACTTGTTCAGAGACAAAACTATGTATCTTTAAATCAATAAACTGGAACAATTTTGCCAACCATGTTATGCATTAAAAGATACAACATAAACATATGCATTCTCATTTTGTTGTGAGTATAGAATAAAACTACTAGGTGTGCCTTTTCGATATGTGGTTGTGTGATAGTAATAAAGCAACTTGCAAGATATTTGGTGTTCATTCGATGATGATAATAATAATAATAATAATAATAATAATAATAATAATAATAATAAATTAATAAATTGAAGTAAAATAATTTCTCTACGCAAAGATTCCAAACATAATCAGCGACGCTAATATCAAATTCATGAAAATAAAAACTAGCAGGTCAGTGATTACTAATTTATTATTGGGAAGTATATGACACTTTTTGTGGTGACGTGCTTTCAGTCTCGTCTTTAGTGGAATTTACTGACTTATAGTGAATCGTATTTTTTCCAAATAATGTACACTCTCATTTTTAAATTATTTATTTTATTTATCAAAATATCTTAGAATACCTCTTTTCGGAATATTGCTTTTATACTTTTATAAAATATTACTTACCTTCAAAATAACTTTTTCAACTATCCACTTTACTTTGTATAATATTTAAATTATTTTGAAATCTATCTTCTTTACAAAAATATTATACACTTACTAAATATTATTTTTGAAAATAATTTATTTTCCAAAACACTATGTTTGAATGTCTCATCCTAGTGTTTAAGAATCCCTATCGACAACGTTGATCAAGCGCATCGATTGGAATCCTTAAAGCACTGAACGGGCAATTTAACACAAAATTATTTTCTATAATACATACACATATCTTTTACTACCTTATGCCTATTTAAAATATTTGCTTGTTTATAATAAACATAATCAAGTTCAATATATATGTATATCTAATATCAAAAGATTTTAATTTAGATAGATGCTTGCTTTTATTAAAATTCTTTTAATCATTTCTAATGTTATCATAGAAACAATAATTTACTGATAACAGTTCCATAGCATACACATTCATCAATATATACCTCAAGCAAACATGAAATCTTTAATTCATCTTAACATTTAATTAGTCATACATATGAATTAACATTTCGATTTATGTAAATTTAAATTTTCAATATTTCTTGCGGCAACTACACTACTAAAGGCACCACAAGTTCTTATTGTTATTATTGAGTAGGTTCCAACTCTCAATAGTGATTTCTACTCAATATTAATTTTGCACAATCATTTACAATTTTAAAATAACCAAGCATCTATCAACCAATCAATTTTTTATATTATTGTATCTTATTTTATTTATTAAGTATATTTTCCAATTCCAAATTTAATTAGATATATATAATTTATCATTCTATATATTATAACTATTAATTGCTTAAACATTTTTATTATTCCCCAATGGTTCTATTTTGGAGAAACCGATGGCTTATATTAATAATTGAGTTCATCCAAATTCAAATAGGTTTATAAATTCTTTGAATGATAATTTCTCATTCAATTCCGTATTTTAAACTAAGCATAAACAAAACAAACATTGATGCAAATAACATACATTTCAATCAAACAAACAAATAATCGCCTTCAGCAGAAAGCTATCTTCCAGTTTATGTTTCGCAACTCTGATCACTAATAGATCAGGACACAACAATTCAATTATAAGCATCTTAGGTTTCATTTATGTTATTAAATCTCACACTTTACATAAGTGAGTTTCAAATTTAAAATCATTTTCATAATTGAAATTTATATAGTAATTCAATTTTTTTACAAATACATCCCGATGATTATTCACAATAATCATTTATATTTTTATCCTAACCAGGAATAAATTTTAAGCTCTACCCTGCACACCCAAGGGACGGGACTCTAAGTCTCACTAGATTTAGTCTCGACTCTATGTCAATTATATTCTACAATGTTCTGAACCTTAGCTCCGATACCAAGCTGTAACGACCATGCCATTATACTCATATTATTAAAGAACATTACAAGTAACGTCGTCTAATAACATGGAGAATACGGCTGGTTAAGGACGATCGAATGTGAATATATCTTTGTACTAACACTGACACGGCTTTATTACCTTTAGAGGATCTGAACTAAAAAATTTAACGTGTATAGTATTATTATAAAGTAATAAGAACACCGATTAAAAAAGATTCAGAACAGTATATAATATAGATAAAACAGAATCGGAGTAACAGATCACAGCGGAATAATATACATCATATACATAATAGAATGTGAGTCTACAAAATATCAGTACTAGAACCGCATAATATATATATATATATGTGTGTGTGTGTGTGTGTGTAAATCACATCCAGAAGTACTGTATCGGGTACACAATGACTATTAGATAATATACATGACATAAACTCCTAAATGCCAATATATACAAGTATGAAGTAACTAAAATAGTCGAAATAATCTACTTCAATGCTAGCCTAAAATCCAAAGGTCAACGAGTCCTTGTACATGTAGAGTCTCAGCCTGACCCATGTATTTTAAAATAAACTGGTCAGACTATATCTAATAAAATGATGTGAGAATAATATCATAATAATATATGACTTAACGATAGAAATAAGCCATAATAAAATATGCATGAGACCAAAAATCATAATAAGGCATATTAATCAAAGTCACCATTTCACATATCCATTTTCCTAAATATAGGGCTTAACCATAAAATAAGCCATAATAGGAATATGCCTAAAACCAAATAATTATAATAAGGCATATCAAATAGAATCACAAATTCCAAATTCTTATTATGACTAAATAATAAAATTAATTCATCTCAAAATATGCCTAAACCAATTAATCAAAATAAGGCATACTAAACCAAATCACCATAATATAAATCCATATCAAATCTTAAATGGAATAACATCAAAATATGGTGATACAAATTCAAAATCCTTCAGAGCCAAAAAGATACAAAATCCATACCAAAATCTCTGAAGGAATAATAATGGTAGTCATCTATCAGCTTAATAACAGCGACACGAAGTATAATAACCAAAATAGGCTGATGCAGTCTAATAACGAAAAGACTACGCCACATAGTGCGATAGTCTAATCCTATAAAATAAACTACTATGTGAGTTACCTAATCCTACAAAATAGGCAACATTGTCTAGTGTGTCCAAAATAAACTAATAGGTGCTCACATAACACCTGTCTAAGGGTCAAAAGGCAGCCGTGTCATACCATAACAAACCTAATTCTCCAAAATAGGTCTGCCTACCCAAATCCCAAATGTATCGACTCTCAAGTCGATGAAAAATGAGTCATCTTCTCTTAGGGATCTATTGGCCAAAAACAAATCCGAACCCCTAAGAAAATACAACTCTAAGTGTTAATAACTGTCACTTAAGTAATCACAAGAATTTAACTAACTGCTCCATACCAGATAGTAAATACAAGTATTTACTAAAAGCTCGTAAATTCCTGTGACGCCCCACCTCTATACCCACGCTAGACAAGAACACTACGGTGTAATGCTGTCGACTAGCACCGAGAATAAGGCTGTTGAGGGGCGACCATTCGTGTAATTTCTTTGTGCGAGCACCGATATGTCAGATAGTATAGCATGTATTTCATTGAAGGAGGAAATCCGACATACCGATACAAACTCAAAGCTATCACACGGTGGCTATATATGATCTTTGGAAACAAACATAGAAATAAACATAGCACAAATCAGTCACAAACATCCATATCACAAAGGCGGAAGAAGATATTAATATAACACATAAAAGTGTACATCAGAGTAGTGGTCAGAAAGATCCATGATAATTCAAAAGGGTAGCTACAAGCTACACAAAAGAATAAGTATACATCATAGTCTCTATATCTCAAATGTATACATCCAAAAATTACTAATCTAAGTAGTTAGCCAAAGAATCAGAGTAATCCCAGAAGAGAAGTCAAGCAGAAGCACCTATAACATCCCGGTGAGACCCGAGTATTATTTATAAGAAAATAATAAACGGATCCGTCTAGCTATAAATATCAGATGATATGGTATGGAATAAAAGATATGGCATAAACATATAATAACCATAATGACATACTACTATAAGTATGTAATTGAAAATCAACAAGAGATTAATCAATATCACAAGAATCTTCTCAAAGATAAAGTGGGGTATCATACCCTAAACTTGTATTCATAACAAGTCAATGACACACGAATTCACCAATGCACAAAAATTGATAAAACATATCAATGAAAATCACGAAAATTGGTGAAGCACAAATCCCAGAAATCAACACACGAAATCCAGAAATCACTATAATTCGGAGCAACGACGTCGTACAGCGTAACGTCCGATGATCCAGAGACACAATAAATAGGAACAACGACGTCGTACAGCGTAACGTCCGATGAACCGAAGCACAATAAAAAAGGAACAACGATGTCGTACAGCGTAACATCCGATGAACCAACACATAGGAAAATGGAACAACGACGTCGTACAGCGTAACGTCCGATGATCCAACACACGATAAAAAGGGAACAACGATGTCGTATAGCGTAACATCCGATGAACCAACGCGTATTAAAATGGAACAACGACGTCGTACAGCGTAACGTCCGATGAACCAAATCACGATAAAACGGAACAACGACGTCGTACATCGTAACGTCCGATGAACCGAATCAAAGAGACATCGCTCAATCACTAGTCTAAATCACAAAAATGATCGTCATGATCATCAAGAAGTGTCAATCACACCAAGCTAGTAAATATATGAGTTTAGCTTCATGTCCCATAACCACTTGCTTAACTTAAATATTTACGAACAAGTTGTAGATCTTCACTAAGAAATTGTCGAAAAAGGTTCAGTCGAACAAGTCCAAGAATTAACCGACGAAGTGAACGCAAGCGTTTCATACCACTCGTTTTACTAAGCCGTTTAATTAGATTTCTCATCCGAGTGAAGTAAAGGCTTGTATATACTAGTAGATTTGAAAATGGTTTGAGAAAAAGAGTTTTGTAATAAAATAGTGTTGAAATCGAGTTGATAAAAGAGTTTTGATATTTACTACTAGCATTGAAACCTTCACATTTTTAAAGCGACAAGTCACAAAATTGATTGTAGAAACAAATCAATCCACTAAACTTCACATTCGAACACGTGAATAAAATCCAAGGAAATCAGTTCCAAAACCATCAAAGCAGGAATACACTTGCGACCTAAAGCGGTCGAATTAAAGTGCAACGACTTAAAGCAAAATAGGTCGAACAACCTAAGGGTAGCATGCCGAGCGACCTAACCAAATACAGGTCGAACGACCTAAGTGTAAAAAGGCAAGCGACCTAACGTCTTAACAAGGTCGTGCGACCTAACGTGCTACGACAAAGTGGTCGAGCCATGCAAGAGGTCATGCGACCTAAAGAAAAGTAAGGTCTAACGACCTAAAGGAAATGGGGTCAAGCGACATAAGAGGGGAAACGACTTAAGGTTTAACAACCTAAAGGCGAACGAGTTAAGGCATTAGCAGCCTAACAACCAAAAGAGGAAGCGACCTAGGTCGGCGAGCGACCTAGGTCGGCGAGCGACCTAAGGGGTTAACGACCCAAGCATGCGACCTATGGATGGAGCGGTCGAGCGATCTAAGGTGAGGCGAGCTAGCACGGTCGAGTTAAGGGGGCAACGACCTAAGGTCTTACGACCTAGGGAACAAGGGGCGTACTACCTAAAGGCACGCGGCCAAATGATAAACAGGCCGAGCTAATTCCGAGCGACCTAACAGCAAATGTAAGTATATTAGGTCGAACGACCTAACTGCAAATGATTTAAGGTCAAACGACCTAAAGTGGAACGACCTAAGCATAGGAGCGACTTAACAAACTCGAACGACCTAACTACAGGCCGACCAAAAGGAGACTAGGCTGAGGAACCTAAGGTCAAGCGACCTACGACTTAGCGACCTATATACTAGCGACATACGACCTAGTGAAAACGAGCTAAATGCAGGCGAGCGACCTAAGCCCAGAACGAGCAATTTGAAGGCCGAGGCGTTTCCACGCGAACGAGCTAATCAAGGCAGAACGACCTAACTCCAGATTTTGCTGAAGCACACTAAAAATTGGGGTTTTTCACAATCCAATCCAAACCAAATACAAATGCACATGCACAAGTGATAGGGAATCATTCCCAACAATCCAATGACAGTTATAGGCAAGATTGTGAGATGAACGGAATTTGAGGGAGATGAAGCTTGAAAGCAAAACAAGAATAGTCCCTCTTCAATCTTAACACAAGAAGCTCGAATCCAATGTCTTCTTCTTGAATTTGGAGTTGAATGATGGATTGCAATTTGAATTTGAGCTTGGAGTTTTAATTTCCCTTTCCCTCCTCCATTTTTGATGAAGCTTCAAAGTGTTAGGAAAATGAAGAAGAAATTAGTGAAGAGGAGAGGGGGTTGGGACTGACTTGGAAGTGGTTCAGCCCAAACCAAAAGCTCAAAGCAAAAAGTGACGAAAATTTCACTATCTCCAAACATATCGAAGTTTACACTCAAAAAGATCGCAAACGTCATTTTGAACTCAATGGAGGTGGTCTCGAGTCATAATTTGACCGTATGCAAAAAGTAGCTTTTCGGACTAACATCCGACTAACGATAAAATATTTAAATAAAATATTTAAATATCAACTCGATAAATATGCGGGTTGTTACAGACTCCCCTCCTTAAAGAAATTGCGTCCTCGCAATCTATAGAGATGGAAATAAAAAGTAACAACCATAAAAGCATATTAACACAAAAGAAATTTGAAATAAGAAGTTTACCTCAAAGAGCATGAGAAAGTAAGTTCGGATGTGTTCGCTCGATGAATTCTCTAGATTTCCCAAGAGGAATCCTTGGGATTTGAAAACCATAGAACTCACACAAAGAGAACATCTTTATTTTCGAAGGCGCTCAACCTCCGAAGCAATGATGCGAATAGAATGTTGCTCAAAATTCAAATCTGGTGAAACTTCAATCCCTACTATAACACTAGGCTCAAGAAAAAAAATCGAAAACCCAAAAGTATTTCCATAGTTAAAAGACGTGGAAAACGTCAAGAATAGCAGAAAATTGAGCCGGAGCAACGGCGTAGTACAAAAACGGTACGCCTAAGAAACGAGAATCTCGAATAATTTTGGAACACCGACGTAGTACAAAAACGGTACGTCCAAGCGAACTGAAAAGCTGGGACATCGATGTTGTACAACAACGGTACATCCGGTGAACCGAACACCATAAAAGAACATCGGACGCTAGTACATAAAGGGAATGAGATAAACTCAATAAAATGAAGTATATCGAAACGTCCGATGTTAGAAAGATGCTCATTCCATTTGGACATCATCAAAGAAACAACCACTTGTTGTTCACAACAAAGTGCATTGGCAACACGATTCCCCTTTTTGGGAATATACAAAGAATATCAAGATCATAAGACGCAAGGGGCTCGATCCAATATCAAGTTCCTTATGAGAAAATAAATATTCCAAAGATTTATGATCAGGGTAGAGGACAAATTTCTCTCCCAAAAATAATGATGCCAAATTTTTAAAAGCGAAATCGATAGCCACGAGCACTAGATCATAGTGGCATATCTAGTCTCAATAGGCATTAATGATTTAGAAGCACGAGAGATAGCACGTTCTCTTTTACAAGAGAACGACATCTAAACCAATATGATTAGTGTTGGTACAAAAGAGAAAGTCTTGGTTCCCATCGGGAATCACAAGAATAAGAGTATCGGAAATGAGTTCTTTTAAATAATCCTCTTTCCCGAAAAGGTAAAACTTTCAAAATTGCATTTATCTTAATGTAATAATCTTCTTAGAAAAATTTACATTTTTACAAGTCAATTTATTGTGTCTGACTGTCTCATCAAAGCGTTTAAGAGATTCTTATCGATAACGTTGATCAAGCGCATCGACAAGAATTCTTAAAGCACTCGATGGGCAATACAATCACAAAATCATTTTCTATATGATAAACATGTTTCTTAAAAACCCTTTAAGAATATTCTTTGCTTGTTTAAGAGCGAAAATCAAATTGTACTTATAAATAAATCTTATGAAAAAGATTTGCAAAATTTTAAATTGCTGTTTTCATCCAAAATCAATATATACAAGAATGGAGTCATCGAGATCGTAGAATACTCGATTCATAAAATGGATGAAATAAGCTAGACAAACTGAATGACATAATAAGTCATTCATAAGTTTCATAACGAGTGCGGAATGCAGTAAATGAAATGCTAACTCCCGCAACTCGTAGCAAATGAAAATCGGTGGCAAGGTCGAGCTAAAAAGACCTTATCACTACTCAAAAGATTGCTTAGGTGATAATCCTAAGACAAACTCAAAAATACCGGAAAATTCTCAAACTACATGAATGAGAGAAATGACACTTTCCTCATCATGTAAGCTTAAAGAATAAAATGATGCCATCAAATTGGGATCAAAATCACAAAGGAAAAACAAAAATCTGCTTAACAGATTGAAAATGTCGAAGATGAATAGTCCACACAGGACAAAGGATATGGCTTCATAATAATTAAGCCAATCCTTACAAAAGTCAATTCCGAAGCATAAGTAAAGAAATCGGCTCGGAAAGAAAAATCACATAAAATAATTTCGACATAAATAAAAAGCAAATTGAGTGTTGCGGATCCACCAATCCGGATTCGCAATCCTCAAAGAAGTCATCAAGCCCAGAAATGTTTTAAAGAAAAAGAATCACAAGTTCTTTTGATATAAAAATAATGAGATGAAACCCATATCACAAAGAACTCGAATAAGACAATCTCAAAAGAAATATCGTCCAAGATAGAAGTAGAATTACCTTAACCAAGAGAAGTTTCACCAGAGGCTTGAACAACATTTAGTTCTCCCTCTCTCCTACTTTTAAGAATGGGACATGTAGATATAAGATGACCCGAACTTTTGCAATAACGGCAAAAGAGAGGTTTCGGGCACTCCCTTGCATAGTGGTCCGTAAGACCACAATTGTAGCATCGTCCACGACTAGAGGTAGGAGTCTTTGCTACCGGAATTTGTTGCTTCCCTTTCTTGATGGGATTGGGGTCTGTGAATTTAATAGGCCTTTTCATGTTGTCGTTGAAGTTCTGTTTGGCACGCACAACTTCAATATCGCTTTCTCTATCGGCCTCTTCAAGACGAAGAGCGATGTCAATAAGCTGATCAAATGAAACCTCTAGTTTCAGAAGTAATGGCTTCTTGAGTTTCTTATTCAACCCATATACGAACCTCTGATTTTTCTTCATCGGGGTATTAATATACTCAACCCCGTATTTAGAAAGAGATTCGAAAGATGCGACATAGTCTGTCATGGAAGATTCACCTTGAACAAGGTCTATGAAGCACCGTGATAAAGTTACTTTTTCAGCCTCCGGCCAAGGTTTTAAATCTCGCTCATCTCGGCCGAGATCTCGTTTTCAAGCCTGGGTGATTCGAAACAACTAATTTCTTTTGAATCTCGTCTGACCCAAATCTCGGACGAGATTTCAGTATCTCGTCCGGTATCTCGGACGAGATTTAGTAGCGAGATATCGGCCGAATTTTTGAATTTTGGAAAAGATCAACTCTTTTTTCGTATTGGGCTAGCTCATCCTTTACCTTAATTTAAGCCTTCTTAATTGTACTTTTTTAACCCTTATTTCTTATATAAATCTCATTTAATCTTCGTCTTTTATTTTACGGCAGTGACGAGTGTAAGAAGATGATAAAATCTACATCGATTATGGTAAGTATTTCACTTTATGATTTTCATTTAGGTTACTGATCCAAATTAATTTACATCCGATTTCATTTTTCTTTTTTCGACACTTTCTTGAGTTTTTTTCCTAACTCGATTTTTTTTGCGGCTATAAATTTTGGGCTTCACTTATTTAACTTTATGTTCTAAATGGATTCCCAATTTGATTTCATTTAGTCTTTGCTGCTATAATTTTTTTCCTCAAGGCATATTTTTAAGCAATAAAGGAATTCTCTTTCATTTATTAATTTCATTTGATGATTACATGTTCATTCGTACATCATTTTTTTGCTTTTCTTATAATATTACTAAATGTTTGAAATTGTTTATACTATGTATGCTATTTTCTACGTTTGTTTGAAATATCTATGCTATTAGTTGCTTAATGAGATTTTGTTTGCTAATAATTAAATACTATAACCAGACATAGAATATCTTAATTCTACTTGTAGACTTTTGTATTTGAAGTTATAAAATTAAGATTTCCCTTGTAGCACTATAAATCATAAAAGGTAGAAATGAGACATTATATTATGTAGGAAAGTTAAGTGAATGATCAAACAAAGTAAAGGTGCATATGTTATGGTTTGTTTCTTGTCTACTTTATCTCATATGATATTATATTTAACATTATTCATGAAATCTAGTTATTTGTTTATTTTACATGATACAAGTGATATTTTTCCATACTAAATTACTAATGATAAGCGTGTGATATATTCAAGGTAAGTGCATAGTGTTTTCCTTAAGGTAGTGACTAGTATTATAAATTTAGGTGTATGAAAAATAATTTTCGACATGACATATACTCCGAGATAACTCCGAAATGAATTTTAGAAACCAAGATGTAAATCCAAGAAGGACGACCGAGATGCACTCATCTCGTTCGAGATCTCACCCGATACGAGATAAGCTATCCAAATTCTTCGAGACAAGACGTGACCGAAATCTGAGATTTAAAACCTTGCCTCCGGCACAAATTTCAATTCGAATCTTTCCCGGAATTGCTCCCAAGTAAGATCCGCTTCTAGGATTTCAGAAATTAAAAGCTCATACCAATCCAATGCTCTTTCCTGGAGCATGCTAGAAGCCACCTGGACTCGATGTAGATCAATAAGGTTCATGCGAGAAAAGATGCGATTCCATGATTTGAGCCAAGCTTGAATTTCAATAACACTCTCGGATCCCTTGAATGGCCTTCCACCTAAATCGGTATAGTCTCTGCACAAGCGTGCAAAACCGGATCTAGGATGGGTAGGCTCTGGAATAGGTCCGGTTGCTTGAGCATTCTTTACAAGATCAAGAAGCTGCTGGGCAGACATAAATACTCCATCCAGGGGAGTGGCACTAGATTGACCGGCGCTGGGACGGCCTGGTCTAACCATTTCTCTTCCCTAAGAAAGAAAGAAGGGGAAGAAGAAAAAGGTTATTCTCAAAATGAATATCAAGCAACCTTGATAGATAAAACAAGGAATCGTAAAGAAGATAAGATGAATTGGTTCGAAGACTCGAACTAAATCCTGAAACACGACTCCTAAGGTGGACTTAGGACGATGATCCTTGTTAAGTTATTCTACATTATTCTGAAGTTTGGCTCTGATACCAAGTTGTGACGCCCCACCTCTATACCCACGCTAGACAAGAACACTACGGTGTAATGCTGTCGACTAGCATGGAGAATAAGGCTATTGAGGAGCGACCATCCGTGTAATTTCTTTGTGCGAGCACCGTATGTCAGATAGTATAGCATGTATTTCATTGAAGGAGGAAATCCAACATACCGATACAAACTCAAAGATATCACACGGTGGCTATATATGATCTTCGGAAACAAACATAGAAATAAACATAGCACAAATCAATCATAGACATCCATATCACAAAGGCGGAAGAAGATATGAATATAACACATAAAAGTGTACATCAGAGTAGTGGTCAGAAAGATCCATGATAATACAAAAGGGTAGCTACAAGCTACACAAAAGAATAAGTATACATCATAGTCTCTATATCTCAATTGTATACATCCAAAAAACACTAATCTAAGTAGTTAGCCAAAGAGTCAGAGTAATCCCAGAAGAGAAGTCAAATAGAAGCACCTATAACATCTCGGTCTGACCCGAGTATTATTTATAAGAAAATAATAAACGGATCAGTCTAGCTATAAATATCATATGATATGGTATGGAATAAAAGATATGGCATAAACATATAATAACCATAATGGCATACTACTATAAGTATGTAATTGAAAATCAACAAGAGATTAATCAATATCACAAGAATCTTCTCAAAGATAAAGTGGGGTATCATACCCTAAACTTGTATTCAAAACAAGTCAATGACACACGAATTCACCAATGCACAAAAATTGATAAAACATATCAATGAAAATCATGAAAATTGGTGAAGCACAAATCCCAGAAATCAACACACGAAATCCAGAAATCACTATAATTCGGAGCAACGACGTCGTACAGCGTAACGTCCGATGATCCAGAGACACGATAAATAGGAACAACGATATCGTACAACGTAACGTCCGATGAACCAAAGCACAATAAAAAAGGAACAACAATGTCGTACATCATAACATCCGATGAACCAACACATAGGAAAATGGAACAACGACGTCGTACAGCGTAACGTCCGATGATCCAACACACGATAAAAAGGGAACAACGATGTCGTACAGCGTAACATCTGATGAACCAACACGTAGTAAAATGGAACAACGACGTCGTACAGCGTAACGTCCGATGAACCAAATCACGATAAAACGGAATAACGACGTCGTACAGCGTAACGTCCGATGAACCGAATCAAAGAGACATCGCTCAATCGCTAGTCTAAATCAAAAAAATGATCGTCATGATCATCAAGAAGTGTCAATCACATCAAGCTAGTAAATATATGAGTTTAGCTTCATGTCCCATAACCACTTGCTTAACTTAAATATTTACGAACAAGCTGTAGATCTTCACTAAGAAATTGTCAAAAAAGGTTCAGTCGAACAAGTCCAAGAATTAATCGACGAAGTGAACGCAAGCGTTTCATACCAATCGTTTTACTAAGCCGTTTAATTAGATTTCTCATCCGAGTGAAGTAAAGGCTTGTATATACTAGTAGATTTGAAAATGGTTTGAGAAAAAGAGTTTTGTAATAAAATAGTATTGAAATTGAGTTGATAAAAGAGTTTTGATATTTACTACTAGCATTGAAACCTTCACATTTTTAAAGCGACAAGTCACAAAATTGATTGTAGAAACAAATCAATCCACTAAACTTCACATTCGAACACGTGAATAAAATCCAAGGAAATCAGTTCCAAAACCATCAAAGCAGGAATACACTTGCGACCTAAAGCGGTCGAATTAAAGTGCAACGACTTAAAGCAAAATAGGTCGAACAACCTAAGGGTAGCATGCCGAGCGACCTAACCAAATACAGGTCGAACGACCTAAGTGTAAAAAGGCAAGCGACCTAACGTCTTAACAAGGTCGTGCGACCTAACATGCTATGACCAAGTGGTCGAGCGATGCAAGAGGTCATGTGACCTAAAGAAAAGTAAGGTCTAACTACCTAAAGGAAATGGGGTCAAGCGACCTAAGAGGGGAAACAACTTAAGGTTTAACAACCTAAAGGCGAACGAGTTAAGGCATTAGCAGCCTAACAACCAAAAGAGGAAGCGACCTAGGTCGGCGAGCGACCTAAGGGTTTAAAGGCCCAAGCACGCGACCTATGGATGGTGCGGTCGAGCGATCTAAGGTGAGGTGAGCTAGCACAGTCGAGTTAAGGGGGCAACGACCTAAGGTCTTACGACCTAGGGAACAAGGGGCGTACGACCTAAAGGCACGCGACCAAATGATAAACAGGCCGAGCTAATTCCGAGCGACCTAACAGCAAATGTAAGTATATTAGGTCGAACGACCTAACTGCAAACGATTTAAGGTCAAACGACCTAAAGTGGAACGACCTAAGCACGGGAGCGACTTAACAAACTCGAACGACCTAACTGCAGGCCGACCAAAAGGAGACTAGGCCGAGGAACCTAAGGTCAAGCGACCTACGACCTAGCGACCATTAGCCTAGCGACCTACGACCTAGTGAAAACGAGCTAAATGCAGGCGAGCGACCTAAGCCCAGAACGAGCAATTTGCAGGACGAGGCGTTTCCACGCGAACGAGCTAATCAAGGCAGAACGACCTAACTCCAGATTTTGCTGAAGCACACTAAAAATTGGGGTTTTTCACAATCCAATCCAAACCAAATACAAATGCACATGCACAAGTGATAGGGAATCATTCCTAACAATCCAATAACAGTTATAGGCAAGATTGTGAGATGAACGGAATTTGAGGGAGATGAAGCTTGAAAGCAAAACAAGAACAGTCCCTCTTCAATCTCAACACAAGAAGCTCGAATCCAATGTCTTCCTCTTGAATTTGGAGTTGAATGATGGATTGCAATTTGAATTTGAGCTTGGAGTTTTAATTTCCCTTTCCCTCCTCCATTTTTGATGAAGCTTCAAAGTGTTAGGAAAATGAAGAAGGAATTAGTGAAGAGGAGAGGGGGTTGGGACTGACTTGGAAGTGGTTCAGCCCAAACCAAAAGCTCAAAGCAAAAAGTGACGAAAATTTCACTATCTCCAAACATATCGAAGTTTACACTCAAAAAAATCGCAAACGTCATTTTGAACTCAATGGAGGTGGTCTCGAGTCCTAATTTGACCGTATGCAAAAAGTAGCTTTTTGGACTAACATCCGACTAACGATAAAATATTTAAATATCAACTCGATAAATATGCGGGTTGTTACAATTCCACTCAAACTCTATATAACAAATTATAATAATGAGCAAAAGAATCGTACGAAATGTCCAATACCAATCTGACAATTCAATCGTTTATTAAAATTCTTTGTTTTATAGAAAATCACGAAATTCAATGAAAATCCAATTCGAGCTTGTTCACTTATATTTTTAAAAGATGAGAGTGGAAAGGTTTCTTATTTAACAGAATGGAATTTCTTATCTGAAAACGGAAATCAACTAACTCTTTTATAAATAATAATTTTCTTTTTAAAATCTATATAAATATATATTTTTCATAAAATAATATCAAATTCTAAATTATTTCTAAAACAAACTCTTTATACACATAATAAAATTTGTATTTTCTTTCAACTATTTCCCCAAAAAGTGTTTGAAATTTTAATAATCAATTGCTACAAATAATTAGAAAGTAGCACAGTCCAAAACAATAAAATCAGAAAACAATTTGCACTTAAAAACTGGGCAAAACTGCCTAGTATTTGTTACCACCGGTCGACGGAAAAACCTAGGCACTTGTTGCCCAGGTGATCGTTGATTTTGGCACGATGACTAAGTTTTATTGATTAGGCAAGCCTCTACCCAACTAGAGATATTATCAAGCATTGCGAACTATTCCAATACATTTAGTATTGCTATAAATCCATATGGTGTGGGATTTTGTTTGAATAGAAACTGTCAGTACTTAATTTCAAAAGTTACAGATTCTGCTAATTAATTTAATTAATCAACTCATCTTGTTAGCAATTGAAATCAAAATTGCAATCATCTCAGGGAACATACAAACAGTTGTGTGAGATAAATCTCACCTCGTATAATAGTTCGTCAAGCTCGTGCAAAAGTTCAATTCGCTCCAAAACCCTAGCTCACTACCCTAGGTTGCTGACGCAACGCCACATCCGCCCTGCCATGCTACACTTGAGCACGCCTCCCCCGAAGCTCATCACCGCAAAGCCACTGCCTCACATTGCATCCCAGTCGTGGCCTTCGACCGACAGGTCTAAAACTTCCGCACATGCTTCCTAGGTCATGCCTTGCCTGCCTTCGTCTTACCGCCTTGGGATCGACAATCACCAACGGCAACCACACGACGCCGTGCGATTTAGATCCCTGCGTTTCTTTTTTCTTTTCTTTTTCATTCGAACGATTTAGGGATTAGGTAAAATGAGAGGAAAGGAGTATATGGGTTTGAGAAAATGAGGGTCCAAGGTGTTGACAAGAAAGAGAGGGATTTGTTTTCCTTTTTATTGAGTTGGGCTTGAATTGATTTAAGCCCATCTGAATTAAATTAAAATGTTTTTTATTTTCTTTTCAAATTATTCCTTTCATTTGTTTATTAATAGATTTCAATTTAATTTAAACTGATTTTCACATCATCTTATAATATATTTATATATTTCGATAACTGTATTGTTCACTCTATTTGATTGCCCATTGAATTGATATAAATAAATTTATTCATCTTCGTCAATTTATCAATTATTTTGTACGTTAAATAAACTTCTTCTCATTAATTTTAATTATATAAAAATTATCTACATCATCAAATATTTTGTATTTAATGACAACACCCTATCCAGTTTAATATATCTTCTTAAATTTATTTTATTAATCAATTCAATTTGTTAAGACAAAATCTATTATTAAAGACTTCAATTAAAAAAATCTTATTTCCAAAATACTAATTATCAAAAATTGAATTCAAATACTTTTACTATAATTAAATTTGTCCAATATTACAACTTCAAAAACAGGGTTGTTACAAAGTGTTGGGTCGGTGATGAGTTGTGCTTCGAATCATTTGTACGTTGCTTTGAGTTAAAAGAAGGGCGACTTGGGGTCGATACCGACCCATGAGGTTTGGTTTATTGGCGAGCTGTGATTTGAGTCATATGTATGTTGCTTCGAGTCATAGAGGGTTCACTTTGAGTTAGAAGTGTGCTTGCTTGGAGTTGCATTTTTGGGAAGAAAAATGCTAAAGGATGGATCGATGACCTATGGATCGGTACCAATCCATTTGGTATGATTCGACGATGAAGGATATCGAGTAGGAAGTGTCAGGTCAGTAGTTGATTGCTTAGAGTCCGACCCGAGGAAATTTTCCATTTGCTTCGGGCTTAACATAGAAATTTTCTAATTTGTTATGTTTCATGTTTTCCTTTGCTTGCTTTGAGTCTGGCATGGGAAGTTTGTGTATCCGACCCGAGCCAGCTTGGTACTGACCCATGAGTGCCAAGTTGAAAAACTCGAATCGAATTTTTTCACTCATTTCTTGATATTTCCTTTGCCTTTCCTTCTTAATATGTTCCATAAGTCCTTGGGTCATTTCTTCGCCGTTTTCCTATCAAATTAAATTGCCAATTAAATCGTTTAAGTATGCTCAAAGACTACGAAAAATTTGGCCATAACTGGAAGTGGTGACTTCAACACTGGATGGCTGTACTTCGAGAAGCAGAATAGAGAGCTATGATTTGGTTTAAAGGAACTATTGGAGGAAGATTACATGACAAACGATGATATTCTACGACTGAAGATAATTATCGAGAATCATTCCATACTACAACGACTTCAGATGGGAGTGGTAATAACAATTCCAGGGTATGCTCTGCTGTGGATGGCGTGTGCAAAGGGATTGTTAACATTCGTAGGTTTCAAATGTACTTATGAAGTAGGGTTATGTGAGGATGCTCACTTGGGCATATGGGGAGCCCTAGATCACACGATATTTCGATTCGTTTACCTTGGGCTTTCTACAGGGATACAACCTAGTTCCCGGCCTACTGAGTGGCATGGATTCGAGTATCGAGATACCGGGATGTTGGGTAGTCCTTAACTATAATGGAAGGCCATATGAGTAACATATATCCAGTGCATTGAGTGAGTGAATGTAAGGACGAATGATGGATGCTATGTTTGCTTTGGTTGCTTATCACCCTATGGATGACACATAACGTAGATATCATCGATGTAGATATCTAGACCCATTAGTACTTTGATGTATAGTACCATGATGATTACGATGTAGAGTAGCATATATTCTGTGTTATGTGCTAACTCTGTGAATATAGGGCGGTCGTCACAAAATGAATCTTTATGGCCAATTGAAATGTCCCCGATTATATTCGAGATCATAAAATCATAGTTGTTACTTGGCATAACTTGGAGATTTGCTCCAGAGTACCACCAGATGACCAGTGATACCTTAATCGATCAACTGGTTATACCTAGAGAAAAACTGTTCCAAGTTTAGCAGTTCTGATCCTGATCCTCTTCCTCTATTTCATAACCCCTTTGTCACACCCTTTTTTACTGAGTAGCCAACTTCTCGCTCTTCATTTCTTGCACCGCTTGGCCACCACTCGAGGATGTTCTTTCATTATTCGAACATCATTTTGTTCAAGGCATTAAGTGGGTTTCTCCACCATATTAATTCTAAACAACATTTTGAGTTCCCTAAAGTAATTGTTCGACTTTTTCTAACTTGTATATAACCAAATACATTTAAATTAACTTTCAAATATGTGAAATATACTCACATATGCTTACACACACAGCCGTGCATTTATACATACAAATATACAATCACATACACATACATTTGCATATCAACAAATTATAACCAATTCAAATGACATACATCAATATTAATTCACACACATGACAATTAACATCATCAAACTTTACATGTCTGTGTCAGACACACATACATACACACACACACGTACATACGCATATTCAAATACACACACTTTTATTATAGTAATCATCATTTATACATTATCAACATCAGTTCACAACACAATAGTCCATGTCACCAACTTTAGGTGTGTGGGTATGCATACATATTTTCACATATACATATTAACACACACACACACACACAGATATATATATATATATATATATGTATGTGTGTATGTGTGTCTGTGCATGCATATTAAATAGTAATCGTTCTATTAAGTTGATTATGAGTTTATTAGCTATAATAGAATATTACACTCATTCGTGCACCATTTCACCAATTAGACTCACTTCTTAATCACTTCAATCGTACTATTCTATTAATAGATACACACACACAGACAGATATATATATATATATATAAACACATATATAGAAACATACTCATGTATATACACATATATGCATATTTATCTAAACCAAATAAATATCATTTTAACTCTTCAAAATCAAGTAAATGGATCTCTACTTCTTATATACAATACTTCTCAATATTTCAAGTCATAAATCATTTTACTTAAGTTTATAAAACTCTTACAACTAAAACATATATTATACTTCATTTAAATCAAGCTAAGATTAAAAAAAATTCTTTAGCTCACTAACTTATCTAAAAATAACTTTTTGGTCTCTAATTAGAAATATAAACATATAATAATATATATACCACTAACATAAACTTAATATGATATTAATAATGAATTCTAGCTTACTAACTTTTTCAAATATTATTATTAAGGTTTCTTCTAAATGCTACACCCAAAATTCCAAGAATAAGTTAAAAGACAAGAAGCCATCGTGTGCAATTAGAAGTTATCGCATCCTATTTTGTGGGGCCTTCATATGTTAATGGAGGCCATCGTGCTTAATCTAAGCCATCGCTAGCAAATAAAGCCATCACGATACAATTCAAAGAGGCCATCGCATGCTATTCTCAAGTATCAATGTAAAGCCATCGAGAAGAATTCCATAAATTTAACGTGGGGAGTTCATAGAGCAGTCTGCAAAAAACTTTGGAATGACAACTTTTAGACTAAAAGAAAAGAGCCATCGTAATAAATCTAAAAGTGATCACTTGACAAGAGATCAAGCTTTCATAAGTAATCATACAAGGCACTCATACTCTATCTCCAAATAACAAAACAAATCAATCAAGTCATCGCGTGCAAACAGAGTGACTCAAACTAACATCTAAATGAAGATCATCATGGGAGATCTGATAAGGCCATTGTTTACTATTCTCAAGAATTAGAGCACAATGGTCATTGGAACTTCCATAAGGCCATCGCTTGCTATTCTTAAGTGTTAAAGAAGAGTTATCACGAAGAGTTCAATAAAGTAATGTGGTTGAGCTATCACGAAGAGTTGAACATAGCCATCGTCTGCAATCTTCAAATGGTAAAAAAAAGTCATAGTTGAGAGTCATCGCGAAGCGTTTCCATAAAGTCTTTATAGTAAAAGGCACCAATAGCTATCAAGAAGCAATGTGGTTGAGCCATCGCGATAGGTCATTGTAACAACCCTTGTTTTACGTATCAGAGGATCGTAAAATATTTTTATTTTATTCGTATGAGGTCATATAACTCCAAGATTTTGGGAAGCAACTCTTAGGGATATTTTTAATATATATGATTTTTTCCGAATTTTTATCTGACAATTTCCTTAGGATGATGGTTTCCAATTCCATGGAGTGGTCATATTAGAAAAACGGATGTGTCGTTTGAATGTTATGGCAGTTTCAAGTTTTGGCTGCTGTTGGCTAGTTTTAGTGGGTAATTAACTAAGTATAAACTTAGGCCCATTAACTCACTTAGAAATTTGTGCTAATAAGAGGCTGTACGAACTGACCTAAGTCATTTCCTTCTTCCCTAAAATAGATCTAAACCTCCATTAACCCTAATTTCAACAAAAATCACATATTTTCCTTACTAATCTTAACCAAATCATTGATTGGAGAGGAGATTAACATATAGAAGTTTGAGATTATCATTTCTATTGATTTAGGTCTTTTTATCTTGTTGTTCGCTTTAGATCTAAGGAATAAAATTGGTATTTTAGGTATTTGGTAAGTGGTTCTTGTCCTCTCACTCATATATGCTTGTTTATATGGTTAAAATGGTTGTTTTTAACATGTTTTTGGATCTAAAACAACTTTCCCACTTTAACCACTTGTTTATATATGCTTATGACCAAAGACATGAGATTTTTAAATGGTTTAGAATTGGGTTTTGAAATCTAATAACTCATATCCACATGCTAGTGTAATTTCTATCATCTATATGCATATGTTCAAATAAAACCTATACTTTTATCATGTTCTGATGTATTGACTGTATGAATTGACGTATATGCATGTTATCCTATGATTTGATGTTATTTGCTAGTGTTTTGTGTAACAATCCCATTTTTCGATGCTCGAAGGTCGACATTAATACGTCCACTGTATCAACTATCGGACAATCGAATGCCGGAAAACCGAATTGTTATGGTTAAAAAGAAGAGGTAGAAGAAGACAGAAGAAAAAGAAAGAAGAAGCAACAGAAACAATATCAGAATATCACATTCGCAGCGGAACAACATATAATAGATAAATGAATAATCTTTAAATCAAAGAACTATATCAGTTTATACATTACATCGTCATCAGAATTTACAACAACAATACATCAATGGACAGTTGTACAAACTTGTCCACATACAGAATACACAACGAAATAAATAATATCATATACAAGTGATACGCCTGGCCATCCAGCTCTCCACTAGCTACACAGCATCTCCTGAATCCAGAATGACCTGATAACCTAACTCTAGGCTGCCCGTGTGGAAAATGATGGGCACCCAGAGTTTAGAAAGGGAACAATAAACTCCAGGTCAGTCATGGTGACTGGTGTGAGAACTAAAAACAGTTATTTTCACAAATAAAATAAAGCAGATTCGCAATGCTTTTGGAAAATGAAACTACCATAAGACCTCCCGCCACACACACAATGCAAATGCAGAATTGGAGGAGATTTCTTCTTATGATAGTCAAAAATGCTTACTACGCAAAATCATTCGATATTATTATCAGTAGTGCATAGTGTCAAAAACCATTTCGAAAATATAATATTAATCTTAGCCAGCATAGACATTTCGCACTTATGCCTACTATAGCTACTATGTTTAATAGCAGGTTACCGCCACATTCCATAGCAGGTAATACAACTAAAACCATACAAGGTTCGTATTGTTTCTTTGGATTTCCAACAAATGGTCAGGCAAAGGAACTTCCTTACACCGAAATGGAAACGCCTCTGGAAAGACGCCCCGAGAACCTAACCGGATCTCTGCAAACACAAGGCCGACGCTACCTCCAGCTGTACAACTGTAACTAGGTAACTAACACACTGACGCTACCTCACGCTGTACAACTGTAACTAGGTAACTAACACACTGACGCTACCTCACGCTGTACAGCTGTAACTAGGTAACTAACACATGAGCTATGTCATCCCCCAGTCGTCACCGACCTTTACCCGAGGATCATCAACCACAAAGCAACAACCACAAAGTATAATAAATTTGCAGCATCAGCATAGGTAAAATATCTGGGCTCCATACCATGATATCACCTTTTATCCAGAAGGAAATGACATACCCTAGGGGCGCTACCCCTAAAAACCTTTGCCGCAACATTCCTGTTTCGACCATTATCGGGTTGTGAGGCTCGATGAAGTCTCGTCCACAAAGCGACACTTTTTCACAAAGCCACGCTTTTTCACAAAGCCACGCTTTTTCACAAAGCCACGTTTTTCACAAAGCCACGCACGCTTTGATCAATAATTGATCAACAGCACTTCGTATGCCACATTACCAAATTGGGAATGTATCACTAGTAACCATCAACTACATAACCTCTGAGCTTGTACGTCTCAGAGAAGGGCGTTAAGCTAAGAGAATAAATTCTCCACCACCAACAGAAATGTATTTGATAGAAACCAGCTTTACATCTCAAAGTGTAATGTCAGACACACATCCATACAAGTCTGTTGTAATACCCCAAAATTTTGTGAAAAATCATTTTTGTAAAATGATTTAATTTTTGAAATATTTAGATTTAAATATGGTGAAATTTCTGGAATAAATAGTGTGCAAGTATATGTGTGCACGTGCACACTGAAATGGCACAAGGAAGAACTCCAGAATTCTTGGATTTTAAAACAAGAATTAAAAAGCAATACAAACATGATTTTGCAACATGGATATTTGATTTCTGGAATTATATGGATCATCTTAGAAAATAAGAAAATAAGTTTTACTTTAAATCAGTAAACAAATTTTATTTAAAACTGTAACGACTCGACTTTCCAGTCCCGGAAAATCAAACCATTTGACTTAAAGAAGAAGAGGTAGAAGAAGAAAAATAGAAAACAAAATCAGAATCTAACCATCGCAGCGGAATAAAATATAATATATATTAACAGATCTTTACACAAATCAAATCTATATCAGTTTTATATAATATAGCATCAGAGTATACACCAGAGAACACATAACATACAACTGGACAATAACCATATCATGTCCTCAATACAACAGAATACAACAATCAACACAGCGGAATATATATATAGACAAGTACGGGAGATACGTCTCGCCATCCAGCTCATCTCCTGAGCTCCACAGCATCATATCCTGTAACCTATAATACTCGGTCTGACCCGAGCATCATATAAAACAATACCCGAGTCAGTCTGGAATACCAGCGTGAGAAAATCACACTCAAATTGATTATTAAAGTTTCAAAAATCCTTTTGAAATAAAAGCATCTCGTAAGACCACGCCACAAATAAACATGTCGGATTTTTACCTTACGATAGCTAAAACACTTTTTATAAAAATCCTCTGATATTATAATAGTGTCTAATTACAAATACTTATTAAAATAGCCGAAATTGTTACATCTATTAAATTCTGGCATACTAGCCACAAAGTGGTAATACAAACAAACTCGTACAAGGCACGTAGGGAGAATGGATTTCCAACGAATGACTAGGCACTGGGGTACCACCTGTCACAGTACGTGGCCTAGATCACAGTACCGAGGAGTACGCCCACTCCCCTGCAACACAAGGCCGGAATCATCCCTTACTGGATAATTCCAAATAAAATCACCCCACGGTTGGGATCAGCAACCGCACCACTAAGCCGAAAAAAAAAGGACATCTAGACAGGGATGACCTTACTCTCAAGTGGGGGCTACCCACGAAGCCTTGCTGCATAACCCCTGATTTTCAGTCATTCCCGGTTGATGAGGCTTGAGGCTAAACGATACCTTTACAGCACATATCCCTTAGAATGCCCATCGCCCACCTGACGATGTCACGAAAGCATTCGTCCATACAAGTCCGTCCCGGGTTCGAACGGAACCGAAGGCACTATTCCTACTACATCCATTTTGGAAATATCCTCAGGATCAGTAGCGACTAGCCCTTGCACTTCACAGCTCCATCTTCGACTTCGAACACGTTACCCGAAACGTACGAACCGGATCGAAGTGGTATTCGAGTCTCCAGACCTAGAATCCCGGTATACGGAAACTCGATCCCGGTCTCTTCGAAACGATCAGCGCATTTGGCCAATATTGATAGTCGGTTATTTAACTATCAATTTACATCCACAAGCAACCATCACACAATAAATAATTTCCCACATTATTTATTTGCCCAAATATCTTTCCAAGATATATTTCCAAATTTTCAAAGCTCATTGAAAACAAATTTCAAACAGTTTCCGCTTACGGAATACATTTCCCAAATAATTTTTTTCCACTGAATCACCAAGTACAAAATACTTTTAATTTTAAAATAATTTAAAAACACTTTATTTAAATATACTTTATAACATTGAAATTTTAAAACTACTTTAATACTTTATTAAAAATATATACTTTAAATAAACCACTTTATAATATAAACTAAATTTCTCCTTTTTAAAACATAATAGCAAACCACTTTTATATAATTACTACAAATAATAGATTTTTGAAAATACTACTTTGGAAATTAACCTTTAGAAAAAAATCAATTTCCTAAAACATGCCTTTTACACAAACTAGAATTTTTAACTTATTTTTAAAATTTCTTTGAAAAACGTACTTGGCTATCCAGAGAAATACACTTCTCTTCACATCCTTTAAAAATAAATCAACACTTATTTTTAAACCAATTCATATCCTTTTATAAATTCCCACCTTGAATTTATTATTCTCAAATATCCCCTGATATTTTATTTTACTTTATAAACCCAGTTTATAAATTTCAAAATCTCACTTCTCTTTTAAATTCCAAAACCCAAAGTATTTAAATCAAATTTATAATTGATTTCCCAATTTATTTTACTTTGAAATAAATTTCCTTACTTAATCCATTTATTTCCAAATTCATTAACTTCCAGATTTTATTTCTCATTATGATTTAAAATCTTCAAACTGAAACACAAGTTTCAGATTTTACCAAATTTCTTCTTTCTTTTTAATTACATTTAAACATTGAATTAAAATAAATTTTATCCCTTTAAATAACATCACATACGTTTTCTTTAAATTCAATATTTCTCTATTTATTCAAAATTCCTTTTTTCCATATTTAATTTATTCGAATTCACTAGAATTACTTAACTAAATTTTACTCTTTTATTTCTTTCCAAAAATCCAATTCAATTGCTTTTGGTAACACATTATACTGGGAAATTCAATCCAACCAGATTATCCAATATAAATCATCACAGGATATCAACAATCATATCACAGAATATTTAAACAAAATTAAATATTTTGAGGAATCCAGTTGGATCCCTCCAACCTGTTTCCCTGCATCCACAGATGTTAGCACAATACCAATTCCACTTCAAGGTGGAATATCGCGGTATATGGGATTTATAAAATATCATCCGCTATTATGCGGCGCATAGGGTCTCATCCGCTATATAATGCGGGAATATCAACAACTCCAATATATACATATGCCAATATGTATATATTGCTATATATTACTATATATAATATAGCACATCAATCAATGCAATCATCCAATCAATTATTTAAATTTAACCATTTAAATTTAACTGAGTGAGATTAACTCACCTTTGCTTTTGTTTTGCCATCCGTTACTATTTAATTTCATCCCAGCTTGTTTCCTTTCAGATTTCGACCTTGAATAACAATTTATATGATTTTATTAATATTTGAAATAAATTGAACAATTCATTTCCATTAGATAAAATGTCATTCCAATCAATTTAAGTAACCAGTGATTCCATTTTTAACCAAGCAAATTTATTTTAAACTAATTTCCTTTTTAATAGAATATTTTAGCATCCAAATAATTAAATAAGTTAATTGGAACAATTAAATCTTCAAATCCGTTATTATTTTAAAAATTAAACTAGTAGATTTAAAAATCTACTTTTACTTCTTTTTTTTATATAAAATCTTTCAACATTTTAAAATCAAATTAACTAATGATTTAACCACCTTATTCATCATAAAAAGAAATTAAATTGTGAGTTTAAAATTATGCAGATATTTTCCTCAAAAATAAGAATTTATTTTACTGTCCCATATATATATATAGTTGATTCTATTTTAAAACGAAACTGTTTTGAAATCAATATAAATTTTAAAACTTGCTGTATACTTTCTTCCTATATATGTAAAATTTATTAAATTGAACTAATAATGGAAATAGTACCTCACTATCACGTCGCGACTTTGGCCAAGCCTCACGAGTTAACTATTCTCGACTTGTCCATTTCGGGTTGCCTTGCTATTGCGATGCCCTAACTCGAGCTCGACCTCGCCCAGTCAACCCCATGACGAAAAACACCCACGCTCTCAACTTCCCTAAACGCGATATCACCGGCGCCTAACTCGTCGCGAACACCGCCTTCTCGAACAAATGGGGTACCGATGCAGCCCTACTTCGCCATTCGCGTGCTCTACCGCTGCCGAAAATGAACCCCTCAGTAGCACTCACGAGCTCCCTTCGAGCAAAGCTTCGCGATTATACTCAAAAGAACGAACGCGATTGGATTCGCGATTTCTAGGCTTGGATGGAATCGCACTCGTGGTTGTAATTCTCTGTTTTCGTGAATCGTGGATGAGGAAGGAAGATGCATTTTTTTTATTTTATATGAAGATGGGTTTCGATTTTTCTTTGGTTGAAATTTAATTCGCGAATGATTTTGAAAAGAGGGGTGGAGGCGAAATTTTTATTTTATTATTCCTACGGGTTGGCTTCTGAACGAAGGAGAAGGGAAGATTGCGTGATTTAACGAAGAGGAGACAACTAGGGTGGCTCGTAGCTGATGAAAAGAAGCGATAGATGTGAAATAATTGCGGCTGTGATTTGATTTTCTTTCAGATAATAATATTTAAATTAAAACGATAATTATCGTCTAAGCATTTATATCTCGTACGATCACACGTTAATTCCGAAAGCTACGAAATTGGAAATCCGGTAATAATTCAATATTACGGACCCAATGGAACTGGTTTCGTCGAATTCCGAGACTATGCCTCGAAAGGCTATTTTAAAATTCATTTTAAACGATATAAAATTTCAAAACATAACAAACCATTTTTAAAGCTGATTTCAACACTTCCATCCACTTCAGTATTATCTATATAAATTTTATAAGTCTTCGAATTATTTTTAACAGGCTTAAAGCTCCAGATTCAAAAATTTACCAATCTCGATAATTAAATTCAACAATTAATTATCCAAAAATTAATGATATTTGAAATTCAAGTTAAAAATTAACCTTTGAATATTTAAAATTAATTAAATATTCCTATTTCAAATGCTCAAAAATTCCGGGTCGTCACATTCCTCCCCCCTTAAAAGAATTTCGTCCCCGAAATTACTAGTTAGGAAGAATGATTCAATCCCCGTTAACTATTCCCCAAATTCAAACAGTTTTAACAATACCCAAACAATCTTTTATTAATGATACACTAATCATCTTTTAACTTCCCAAACTTATTCATAAGTTCAACCCATACCACCTACTTATCAATTCAAATTTAAATTTGAATTCAAATTTTAACTTATCAAAATTTCTCAAAATTTTTCTAACTCCCTAAATTTCCGAAAAATTTCGCCAACGTCTCCTTTGCGCGGCTAGCTCGGTACTACTACAAAATGGCTCTAGGGCCTCCCAATCTCAAAAGGAAAACAAAAAGCCAAGTGGCTGGATCCAAAAACCCAATCAAATTTCATATAGAAATTCAAATACATACCTTTTGTCGGGCCATTAAATTTTATCTTCTAAAATCAAAAATCCCCATTATCCATTGCTTTTATACACCTGTATATCCTATTAAGCAATAATATCCAATCATAGGATTCAAAATCATTTTAGACATTTCCTTTACAAATTCAATATTTGTTTTACTTATTCCCGTACGATGCACATATATCATTCGTACGCAATATCACATTCGATCGCTCAATCGATCACACTTTAACTTCCGAACTAGTATCGCTCACCCGACCTTCTAGTGCGGACTCAGATCTGGTTTCTTGATCAGAAACCGTCATTCTCCTTGCATAGCCACAAACTATGATAGAGAATATCCAGAATCAATCAACAATCCATATCCAGGTTCGCCGTCGAAAATCGAGTGAAAAATTCCAACTCGGATCGATATATCTATCTCGAAATTCTGTGTTCGACATCTGGACCAAATAGCTATGCGAATAAAATAATACGTACATCTTACGTATAAATTCCAATTGATTATCAATTATATCAATTTCCTTTTTATTCACATTCATTTGATTGTTATTCACTTATCACACTTATCCCATTCACATCTTCATATTTTAATCGTCATTCAATTATTCACCTAGAATAATTTTCCTCCATACCAAATTTATTTAAGAATTCACCATTCATTTCTTAAGTCCAATATAAACATTTTATATACTTCTTGGATTTGTTTTACTTCATTTTTGAAGTTTATATTTATTTTCACTTCCCCATTGAAGTTTATTTTCATTACTATTTACTTAGCCCTTACAATTTCATTTAAACTCAAATTGGCTTCCATTTTGAATATGGATTAGTTTCACTTACTATTTAATTTAAACCTCAAATAACAGTTTATTTACGAACTTTACTTTCTTTAGTTCCTTTGATTTCACTTCACCTTACATTCACATTTGAATTAGATTTCAATATCCAGTTTTAATTTCATTTGCTTAACAAATTTAAATCATTTATCGTAAATGAAAATTTTCAAAAATTTTCTAACTCCCAAAATTTATGGAAAATTTTGGCAGAGTCTCCTTTGTACGGAGGGACTTCTGCGATATCGCAGGATGCACAAATATATATATACATCGGCCTCAGACCGGAAATCACAATATATATCAATATATGCAGTTCATATTTCCTATTTTTGAATTTTTTTGCATAAGCGTACCTTATTTAGCATTTATAAAGCAAGCAGCTATTTATTTTAGCAAATTTCGCAATCAAATCCAGCCAAACGGCTTCCCGGTACCTGTACTAACTCAACTTAAACAGGTAAGTGACACTATCCAAAGTTTGTTATCATTTCAATTAATTTCATTAGCTAACACATACAACATAAGCAATATTCACTAAACACTTCCATAAGTGAATTTATTAGGCCCAACACAAATTAAATGCTTCCATTTAAATGGTTTACACTACATTACTTACATTCTATTCATTTTAATCCAAATGAATACGTATTTATTACGATTGATTTAAAAATCAATTATATTTCCTATATTAACTCACATTTACTACAATTGATTCCAAAATCAATTTTATTTCCTTTCTATCAACTCATAGAATTTTATTTAACCTCGTTTTACCTCAAACGATCCATTTTCTAATACAATTCGACAATATCAATGTGAATAAAGGATTACTTCAGCTTTAGAACCATTTAGGTTAAATCCAACTAAATTTACATTTAACCTATTCCATTTTAAATTTATTCACAACTTTCATTGTATTTCTTCCATATCCAAAGAGTTTGATTCCAAACCATTTTATTAAACTCAGCATCCAATACACCAAATAATCGTCACACAACTTACTTAAGTTATTTATTTCCTTCAAACAATTCCACCCAATAACTTAAGTTTATTTTATTCAACAACTTCCATTCAAATCCTTGATTTCATTTTCTTTTAATCAAATCCCAAGTTTGGATTTTTCATTTATTTGTTTGAGTAGAATTTTATTCCATTCAATTAAACAATCACTTCATTTTATAACTATTCGAATTGATTCCAATTCAATTTATATTAATTCCACTCCAATTTAACATATTCTCTTTCCATTACATTCAAATTCTATTTTAATTCACAATCTATTATTGAATTTGTTTTATCAATAACAATGTCATTTTAATTCATTTGCAACCATTTCAATTTTATTTAATAAGCCATCGAAATCTATTTATTACAATTCAAATTTGTAAGTTTCTATAAGTTCCCCAATTTACTTACCCCCTATTTGTTTACTTCTTTTAATTTACTACAATTAATTGGCTTATATTCTAACTTATTTTCATTTCCTTACTTACTTCAAATTTTGTAAGTGTCCAAACTTTATTTATTATCCCATAAACATTTTAAATGAAGTTTCAGAGCTTTACAAATTTTCAAAATTTCAAAATTCCCTTTGAAATCAACTATATCCCAAAATCCTTTGGCAATTCAACTATTCCTTTGAATTTTCAAAACCAAATCCAGTTCGCAAACAAATCCCATTTCAAACAACTCGGTAGCAATTTCTCTCCTAGAAACTCGAAAATGAACATCGATGATGCTGCAGTCATCACCGAAGTTATTTCCCAGCGACCGAAAGAGAGTTAAATGCTTTTATCTCTTTAAAATCCCTCCAAAACCGTTTTGAAACCATTTCCAACTCAAAGGAATTTTAAACTTCACAAAATTCCAAATTTAAAACCCATCCAGTTTTATATCCATCATTTCTCTGGAATTCTATTTCAAATTACTATCTCATTTGGATATGGAGTTTATTCCAATTTATAAATTACATTTATAATCTACATTTACAAATTTTATTTCTATATAAATTTATTTCTTAGCTTTTAGTTATGATTCCAATTCTTATCCAATTTGATATCTAAATGATACTAATTTAATATTATCACTCCCTAACAATCAAACATCCATATATATCAACTAGAATAGTTTACAAAACTTTTCTTTATATACAAAAATAATTTGGGTAAAATTATATCATTTACCCTACTTTAAAAAAATACTGTGTCGATTTACCTAGTTTAAGGGTTTAGAAATCCCTATCGATATTGTGGCGTCCCACACATCGACCAAAATCTATAAACACTCAACCGATAAGTCAACACAATATAAAACCATTTTATATTCACTAACAAATACGCGCTCATATCTATTAATACACTCAAAATTTCCCACCAGAGCCAAGGTTGTCGCCAGCCTAAGCTCTGATACCACTGTAACGACTCGACTTTCCAGTCCCGGAAAATCGAACCATTTGACTTAAAGAAGAAGAGGTAGAAGAAGAAAAATAGAAAACAAAATCAGAATCTAACCATCGCAGCGGAATAAAATATAATATATATTAACAAATCTTTACACAAATCAAATCTATATCAGTTTTATATAATATAGCATCAGAGTATACACCAGAGAACACATAACATACAACTGGACAATAACCATATCATGTCCTCAATACAACAGAATACAACAATCAACACAGCGGAATATATATATAGACAAGTACGGGAGATACGTCTCGCCATCCAGCTCATCTCCTGAGCTCCACAGCATCATATCCTGTAACCTATAATACTCGGTCTGACCCGAGCATCATATAAAACAATACCCGAGTCAGTCTGGAATACCAGCGTGAGAAAATCACACTCAAATTGATTATTAAAGTTTCAAAAATCCTTTTGAAATAAAAGCATCTCGTAAGACCACGCCACAAATAAACATGTCGGGTTTTTACCTTACGATAGCTAAAACACTTTTTATAAAAATCCTCTGATATTATAATAGTGTCTAATTACAAATACTTATTAAAATAGCCGAAATTGTTACATCTATTAAATTCCGGCATACTAGCCACAAAGTGGTAATACAAACAAACTCGTACAAGGCACGTAGGGAGAATGGATTTCCAACGAATGACTAGGCACTGGGGTACCACCTGTCACAGTACGTGGCCTAGATCACAGTACCGAGGAGTACGCCCACTCCCCTGCAACACAAGGCCGGAATCATCCCTTACTGGATAATTCCAAATAAAATCACCCCACGGTTGGGATCAGCAACCGCACCACTAAGCCGAAAAAAAAAGGACATCTAGACAGGGATGACCTTACTCTCAAGTGGGGGCTACCCACGAAGCCTTGCTGCATAACCCCTGATTTTCAGTCATTCCCGGTTGATGAGGCTTGAGGCTAAACGATACCTTTACAGCACATATCCCTTAGAATGCCCATCGCCCACCTGACGATGTCACGAAAGCATTCGTCCATACAAGTCCGTCCCGGGTTCGAACGGAACCGAAGGCACTATTCCTACTACATCCATTTTGGAAATATCCTCAGGATCAGTAGCGACTAGCCCTTGCACTTCACAGCTCCATCTTCGACTTCGAACACGTTACCCGAAACGTACGAACCGGATCGAAGTGGTATTCGAGTCTCCAGACCTAGAATCCCGGTATACGGAAACTCGATCCCGGTCTCTTCGAAACGATCAGCGCATTTGGCCAATATTGATAGTCGGTTATTTAACTATCAATTTACATCCACAAGCAACCATCACACAATAAATAATTTCCCACATTATTTATTTGCCCAAATATCTTTCCAAGATATATTTCCAAATTTTCAAAGCTCATTGAAAACAAATTTCAAACAGTTTCCGCTTACGGAATACATTTCCCAAATAATTTTTTTCCACTGAATCACCAAGTACAAAATACTTTTAATTTTAAAATAATTTAAAAACACTTTATTTAAATATACTTTATAACATTGAAATTTTAAAACTACTTTAATACTTTATTAAAAATATATACTTTAAATAAACCACTTTATAATATAAACTAAATTTCTCCTTTTTAAAACATAATAGCAAACCACTTTTATATAATTACTACAAATAATAGATTTTTGAAAATACTACTTTGGAAATTAACCTTTAGAAAAAAATCAATTTCCTAAAACATGCCTTTTACACAAACTAGAATTTTTAACTTATTTTTAAAATTTCTTTGAAAAACGTACTTGGCTATCCAGAGAAATACACTTCTCTTCACATCCTTTAAAAATAAATCAACACTTATTTTTAAACCAATTCATATCCTTTTATAAATTCCCACCTTGAATTTATTATTCTCAAATATCCCCTAATATTTTATTTTACTTTATAAACCCAGTTTATAAATTTCAAAATCTCACTTCTCTTTTAAATTCCAAAACCCAAAGTATTTAAATCAAATTTATAATTGATTTCCCAATTTATTTTACTTTGAAATAAATTTCCTTACTTAATCCATTTATTTCCAAATTCATTAACTTCCAGATTTTATTTCTCATTATGATTTAAAATCTTCAAACTGAAACACAAGTTTCAGATTTTACCAAATTTCTTCTTTCTTTTTAATTACATTTAAACATTGAATTAAAATAAATTTTATCCCTTTAAATAACATCACATACGTTTTCTTTAAATTCAATATTTCTCTATTTATTCAAAATTCCTTTTTTCCATATTTAATTTATTCGAATTCACTAGAATTACTTAACTAAATTTTACTCTTTTATTTCTTTCCAAAAATCCAATTCAATTGCTTTTGGTAACACATTATACTGGGAAATTCAATCCAACCAGATTATCCAATATAAATCATCACAGGATATCAACAATCATATCACAGAATATTTAAACAAAATTAAATATTTTGAGGAATCCAGTTGGATCCCTCCAACCTGTTTCCCTGCATCCACAGATGTTAGCACAATACCAATTCCACTTCAAGGTGGAATATCGCGGTATATGGGATTTATAAAATATCATCCGCTATTATGCGGCGCATAGGGTCTCATCCGCTATATAATGCGGGAATATCAACAACTCCAATATATACATATGCCAATATGTATATATTGCTATATATTACTATATATAATATAGCACATCAATCAATGCAATCATCCAATCAATTATTTAAATTTAACCATTTAAATTTAACTGAGTGAGATTAACTCACCTTTGCTTTTGTTTTGCCATCCGTTACTATTTAATTTCATCCCAGCTTGTTTCCTTTCAGATTTCGACCTTGAATAACAATTTATATGATTTTATTAATATTTGAAATAAATTGAACAATTCATTTCCATTAGATAAAATGTCATTCCAATCAATTTAAGTAACCAGTGATTCCATTTTTAACCAAGCAAATTTATTTTAAACTAATTTCCTTTTTAATAGAATATTTTAGCATCCAAATAATTAAATAAGTTAATTGGAACAATTAAATCTTCAAATCCGTTATTATTTTAAAAATTAAACTAGTAGATTTAAAAATCTACTTTTACTTCTTTTTTTTATATAAAATCTTTCAACATTTTAAAATCAAATTAACTAATGATTTAACCACCTTATTCATCATAAAAAGAAATTAAATTGTGAGTTTAAAATTATGCAGATATTTTCCTCAAAAATAAGAATTTATTTTACTGTCCCATATATATATATAGTTGATTCTATTTTAAAACGAAACTGTTTTGAAATCAATATAAATTTTAAAACTTGCTGTATACTTTCTTCCTATATATGTAAAATTTATTAAATTGAACTAATAATGGAAATAGTACCTCACTATCACGTCGCGACTTTGGCCAAGCCTCACGAGTTAACTATTCTCGACTTGTCCATTTCGGGTTGCCTTGCTATTGCGATGCCCTAACTCGAGCTCGACCTCGCCCAGTCAACCCCATGACGAAAAACACCCACGCTCTCAACTTCCCTAAACGCGATATCACCGGCGCCTAACTCGTCGCGAACGCCGCCTTCTCGAACAAATGGGGTACCGATGCAGCCCTACTTCGCCATTCGCGTGCTCTACCGCTGCCGAAAATGAACCCCTCAGTAGCACTCACGAGCTCCCTTCGAGCAAAGCTTCGCGATTATACTCAAAAGAACGAACGCGATTGGATTCGCGATTTCTAGGCTTGGATGGAATCGCACTCGTGGTTGTAATTCTCTGTTTTCGTGAATCGTGGATGAGGAAGGAAGATGCATTTTTTTTATTTTATATGAAGATGGGTTTCGATTTTTCTTTGGTTGAAATTTAATTCGCGAATGATTTTGAAAAGAGGGGTGGAGGCAAAAATTTTATTTTATTATTCCTACGGGTTGGCTTCTGAACGAAGGAGAAGGGAAGATTGCGTGATTTAACGAAGAGGAGACAACTAGGGTGGCTCGTAGCTGATGAAAAGAAGCGATAGATGTGAAATAATTGCGGCTGTGATTTGATTTTCTTTCAGATAATAATATTTAAATTAAAACGATAATTATCGTCTAAGCATTTATATCTCGTACGATCACACGTTAATTCCGAAAGCTACGAAATTGGAAATCCGGTAATAATTCAATATTACGGACCCAATGGAACTGGTTTCGTCGAATTCCGAGACTATGCCTCGAAAGGCTATTTTAAAATTCATTTTAAACGATATAAAATTTCAAAACATAACAAACCATTTTTAAAGCTGATTTCAACACTTCCATCCACTTCAGTATTATCTATATAAATTTTATAAGTCTTCGAATTATTTTTAACAGGCTTAAAGCTCCAGATTCAAAAATTTACCAATCTCGATAATTAAATTCAACAATTAATTATCCAAAAATTAATGATATTTGAAATTCAAGTTAAAAATTAACCTTTGAATATTTAAAATTAATTAAATATTCCTATTTCAAATGCTCAAAAATTCCGGGTCGTCACAAAAACCCAGAAGAGAAAATTATGTATATTTGTAAACCTGTATACATATAGGTGCATATGCTTCTGAAATTAAAGAGAAATTAAATAAGCCTAGATAAGATATGTGTACAAATATATATATATATATTTTTAAGTACTAAAAAGTATATATATATATATATAAGCAGGTAAAACTATAACATTAAAATGACATGAAATGTGATACAAGTTAATAAGCTTGTATAGGCAAAAATAGAAAAGGAGAATTCTCAGGGATAATTGAAAAATAAAATAAAATAGTCACACTTTTAACATGACTAGGTGAGTGGCCATTTTCTGAAAAGTAAAAGAAAGAAAATGCAGCCTTTAAATTGGTTAATATGGCCGGGGTATTATGAATGAAAAATACATGATGCTAGCCAGGAGAGAAATGGAATTCTGTTTCAACAAAACCCTAGAGGAAAAATGCATATAAATAGGTAGTAGAATTGTCTTTACCCCGGGCTGCACAAAAAATAAGAAAAGAAGGAAAATATTGGAAGGAAGGAGAGAACACTCAAACAAGAATTTTCTGGATTAATAAGAGGAAATATATATTTAGGTGAGTAATCTCACTGAGTTCATGGCATTAAGACCTGAGTTGAGGCAGCCACTTTTTATATTGCTATTTATGTATTTCTGGTTTTGATGTATATGATTTCATCAATGCTTTTTGGATGTCTTATTTTAAATCTGATATGATTTAATATGGATGATTTTGGATGATCTTTGATTGGTTGAGACATTTGTCTTTGGATGAGTATCATACTGATTTATTTATACTCACAAATGTTAAAGTTTAGGATCTTAAAAATTATATAGAGAATACTCTCAGCTGTTATAGATCTATGGCATGGAAACTTTATGAAAATGATTGGAGCTGCATTATACTTGGTATAAGTGCTGAGGCTTGAAAAGAAAAATGTTAAGGGTGCAATAGAAATTTTCTAAGTGCTGAGCCCTTAATCAAATCAAAAAAAAAAAGAAACCCACAAGCTAAAATTATGATTGAACCAGATCTTGAATCTGAATCAATCATAAAGGCTTGCAGATCAATATAACATGCCATGCCTCTTTTACAATTGAAAATGTTCTTATATTTTACTAAGATCAAGACATTTTGACCCCATTTAGGAAATAACTATCTGCTTATTTCTAAGGAGAATTATGCTAGGAAAATTTATGGATGTTTCCATGTTTGCAGTGACATGTTCACTTAGCATATTTGATGTTAGGATTTAAGACAATACACTAGTAAATAAACCAGGGAAGGGAAGGCCAAGAAGACTGCTGGAATGCTTGTCATATTTGAAGTATGCAAGTTGGCACATGGTTTGTTTAAGCCCTGAGATCTTTGTGCAATGATGTGAATTAGTTCATTGCAATGTGTCCCAGTGATTCCTTAATAGCAGATGAGGCAGGGATTTAAGTTGAATTATACAACCTGTAAATGAAGAAATAGGAATATGGATATTTCTTAGGTTGAATGGTATAGAACCAAGATGGTTCCAGTGAATGCAATTGTTGCAAATAGATAATTATGCTTGTATGATTATGTATGCAAGTGTATGAATGATAAATGAATATATCATACCTGAACCAACTTAATTATACTATGTTAAAATAATTGATTGCAGAAATTTGCTTAAATAACAAGTTAGTACTCTTATATTCTCTATTGCTTAATATCATGAATGAATTGATGTTACTCATACCAGATCATAGATCTGACCCTTGTTTGCTCATGGCATATGGGGTGTCTCATTTTAAAATGAGGCAGCCACTTATGCTCTTTCAGGTAACCCAGGCACTAAGTAAAAATGAAGTTATGGCTATTTTGGAGGAGAGAATGAACATGCTAGCTAGTTTCAATAAGAGCTTAAATTGATTATATCTGCATGTATTCAGGAAATTTTTTTATGTTTCTAAGATTTCCAGTCATGTATTGAATATTTTATGGTTAGTGATCATGTTGCCCTTATGTTCTGTAAGGTGTCAGATTAAAATTGTTGGTCTGTTGAAATTGTTGTGTGTTAAGGTTTGATTTGTTTTGAAGTAGGGTCTGAAACATAAACAAGAGAAATATGTTCAAGTATCAACTATAAAAAAATCTGGTAAGAAATGTACAGTTATGTGAGCTACTGTTTTGCATAATTTATATATGTATTAGCTAATCTTGAGATATAACAGAGCACTGAGTTTTAGAACAAAATCTGGATTTAGCAAGAAGTAAACTTAAAAGGATTTTATCTTCTTTTTACTGAAATGCTTTGTAAATAAGTTTGAATTCATTTCTGAATTGTATTGAGAAAAGTAAAATGTTTTTCTAAAAGCTTCAGACAGAATGCAATGAAAGGTATCTCCATTGCTTTGAGCTAGTGTGGCAGATACAGGATTCATGAGTTAACCAGCTTCAAATAAATGAAGTATTGGTTGATCATGATAGATTGTATTCTGAAAATAAAAATGCATTTCAAAGTTTCACCCAGTTTTCTGGAAAATGAGCAGAGATATTGACATGTACATGTATATCTGTGTACATGTTGATATTTGAGCAAAAATATATTTATAATTCCTAGATCAGTTGTAGGAATGGGATTCAAAAATAGTAAAGTAAGAAGAATTGTTTTGTATGTTAGGTTAGGCAAACATTAGATATATATGTACAAAGATAGGTAGGTATCAGATTTCAAACCATACAGGAAAAAAAAAAGAAGAAAAACAAAAATTGTGTTTGAACCGACCAGCATAGTACTCAAACTCGTGACCCCTTGTGTATAAGTTAGGCGCGTTTCCATTACGCCTAGATGTTGCTTGTGTTCACTTAGGATCCACTTTCTTTTATACTGAATTTGATACTATCCAGACTTTAACACAACCATCTATATTAAAGCTTGTTTACTACTGATTATTACTTGATCATTTCTTAATTATAATGACAGACTAAAGTACATGTTTCTAGTGGATTTTATGGCCAAAAATCTGAATACAATAATTTATCTGAATTGATAAAAAAAAAATCTAAATCAAACAGAATGTTCTTGTACAAAAAAAAATAAAGTATATACTCTGAATTTAAACAAGAAGAACACATACATCTTCATATGTATGTGTATGTTATTAGATATACACTGATATATTTATATTGGTAAGTTATTTTGATCCTGGATATATTTTGTTTATTGGAAAAAGAAAATTACCTTGGAAAATATATTTGTAATGAATGATATATCTATATATCATCTCTTAGCAAAAAAAAAATCCTTATGAAATTAGGGTGGAAATAGGAGGGTCATTTCAGTTTGGTATCAGAGCACTTGGTTGCATTGATTGTTAAGTATTATAGAAATGTATTATGTCTGTTTGTTTTGGATGAAATAATTTAGATAGGAAAATAGAAATTATAGAAGTACTCATAATATACTAATACCATTTACCCAGAATTTAGTTAGCAGACCATGGTAGGAAGAGGATCTCATCACAATGCAGGACCCAGTGCACCTCAAATGCTTGATATGCAAGAATTTGTGAGGGTTTTAAGAGATGGAATTGGGCATAGGCCTGAGAACCCACATGAAGAGCTTTCAAAACTACTGAAGACTTATTCCAATTTGGGAGGCAAGAGTTTTTAAGGAACTGAGAGTGTGATGGAAATTCAAGCATGGTTGAGAACACTTGATAGGATTTTCAATGACATGCAGTTGGATGACCAAAGGAAGAGGCAAGTAGCTTCTAGACAACTGAAAGGGGTAGCTTTAAGCTGGTGGGAGGTGATCATAGCTGGAAGAAATGAAAATGAAATCACTTGGAATCAGTTCAAGGAGATGTTGGAGGCAAGATTTGTACCAGCATCAGCCAAGACCATTTTGCTTGAAGAATTTATCAAACTTAGGCAGGGAACTTTGAATGTCACTAAATACACTCAAAAGTTGAGGGGCTATGTAATTATGGAGCAATGCTAGTGGCAGATGAAGCATCCAAAAATGATAGGTATATAAAAGGACTGAACCCAGGACTTAGCAGAGCTATGCTACCATATGCAGATAGAACATTTGATCAAGTAATTGATCTGGCTTTGAAACTGGAACAACATGACAAAGAAAGAGAGAAATATAGGAATTTTAAGAGCAACAACAAGAAGGATAAGGGAAGATATCACCCTTATGATAAAAAGAAGGAGGAGGAAGACAACAGGAAGAGTAAAGACACAAAAGCCAATGATACTAAGAAGAAATTGGTTTGCCATCATTGTGGAAAAGAAGGACACATCAAACCAAGGTGCCCAGAGTTAAAAGGAGGAGCCTTCAAATGCTACCTATGTGGGAAAGAGGGGCATATGAAGAGGAACTGTCCTGAGAATAAACAGCAAGGGAAATTGGCAACTTTGGAAGGAAAAGGCAAATCTGCAGTGAAAATTGATGCTGAAAATCATGGCCAAGTGGAAGGTACATTACTCATTTGTGCCATACCCATACCAGTAGCATATGATACTGGAGCAATACACTCTTTGATTTCCTATGAATTAGTTAAAGTGTTAAAATTAAACTGCATATTGGTTGAAACCCCATTACTTGTACAAAGTCCCCTAGGGAGTTCTAGTGTTTTGAACATGAATTGTGTGGATGTGGAGTTAAACATAGGAGGAAATATTTTTATTTCCAATTTATATGTTTTAAATTACCCAAATACAGGAGTTATATTGGGGGTAGATTGGTTAAGGCAATTTAAAGCCATAATTAATTTAGACTCATCCACCATATCATTGCAAAATTCTAGAGGCCAGAGAATCACAGTTCTATGTGAAATAGCTAAGGAAGGGAAATTATATCATTTAGTTGACTTAGAAAAAGATTTGAGTGAACTAACCATTGAAGAAATTCCCATAGTTAATGAATACTTGGATGTGTTTGGGGAAGTTAAGGGTGTTCCACACCACAGACCAGTTGAGTTCCAAATTAATCTCATTCCAGGAGCAAGTCCAATAATCAAGAAACCCTATAGGATGGGGCCAAGTGAACTGAAAGAATTGAAAAATCAGTTGGAAGAATTAGAAGGCAAGGGATTTATAAGGCCAAGCAATTCCTGCTGGGGTTCTCCAGTAGTGTTTGTAAGAAAGCATGATGGTACCTTGAGAATGTGCATAGATTACAGAGAACTAAATAAAGTAACCATCAAGAATAAATACCCATTGCCTAGAATAGATGATCTCTTTGACCAACTCAGTGAAGCTAAAATATTTTCTAGGTTAGACTTAGCATCAGGATTCCATCAAATGAAGGTTGAAGACTCAAGTGTTAAGTATACTGCATTTAACACAAGATATGGCTTATATGAATTTTTGGTTATGCCATTTGGTTTGACAAATGCTCCTTCATATTTTGTTGATTTGATGAATAGAATATTTAGAGATTATTTAGACAAGTTTGTACTGATTTTTATTGATGACATTTTGATTTATTCCAAGACAGTGGAAGAGCATAAAAATCATTTGCATTTAGTTTTGTCAAGGCTAAGGGAAAATGATTTAAAGGCAAAATTTTCAAAATGTGCATTTTGGAAAGAAGAAGTGCATTTTCTTGGGCATGTTATCTCTGCCAAAGGAATATCAGTAAACCCTAACAAGGTAGTGGCAATCCAAGCATGGAAAAGGCCTAGCACCATCAGTGAGATTAGATCATTTATGGGAATGGCAGGATATTATAGGAGATTTATAAAAGATTTCTCAAAAATATCATCACCACTTACCAATTTAACTAGAAAGAACCAAGCCTTTGTATGGACAGAAAAATGTGAGCAAGCTTTTATCAAAATAAAAGAAGCCCTGATTAATGCACCAGTATTGAGAGTGCCAGAAGGAAATGAAAATTTGGTTGTGTACACTGATGCAAGTGGCTCTGGGTTAGGGGCTGTGTTGATGCAGCAAGACCAGGTGGTAGCCTATGCATCTAGGCAATTAAAGCCACATGAAACCAGGTATGCAACCCATGATCTTGAACTAGCAGTAGTTGTTTATGCTTTGAAACTTTGGAGACATTATTTGTTAGGTGCCAAATTTATTTTGTACACTGATCATAAGGCACTGAAATATTTATTCTCACAAAAAGATTTGAACATGAGGCAACATAGATGGGTAGAGTTCCTAGCTGCCTATGATCTAGATATACTGTATACACCAGGCAAGGCAAATAAAGTTGCAGATGCCTTGAGTAGACAACATGCCAAAGTAGCCATGTTGATGATGGAAGAGTTTAGGGATTTGTCTATACTTACTGATTTGGAAATTGAGGAAAACAGTGAGGAACAAATGATGCCTATTGAAGAAGGTGAAGGTAAAGGAAAATTAAATATGATATCTCTGCAATCAGATTTACTTCTTAAGATTGGGAAAATGCAGGAACAAGACCTAAACATGGTGGAAAAGAAAATGCTCATATCAAAAGGGGAGGAAGTAATAAATTATCAAGTTGATAAAAATGGATATTTGAGGAATAAAAATAGGATATGTGTTCCAGAAAATATAGAATTGAAGGAGGAAATATTAAATGAGTACCATAGGAGTAAATACTCCATACACCCAGGTAGCACCAAGATGTATCAAAATTTGAAAAGAAATCTTTGGTGGAAGGGGATGAAGTCAGATGTGGCCAGATATGTTGCAAGGTGCATGACTTGCCAACAAGTCAAAGCAGAGACACAAAGGCCATCAGGACTATTGCAACCCCTTAGTATACCACAGTGGAAGTGGGAGGATATATCTATGGATTTCATAGATGGTCTGCCTAGATCTAAGAAGGGAAACACAAGTATATGGGTAATAGTGGATAGGCTAACTAAGGTAGCACATTTTATCCCAGTTAGAACAGAAAGAAATGCTCCAAAATTGGCTCAAATATTCATGAAAGAGGTAGTAAGGTTGCATGGCATACCCAAAACCATTGTGAGTGATAGGGATACCATCTTCACCTCAAGATTTTGGAAAAGTTTTCAAGAGGCTATGGGGAGTGAATTGTGCTTAAGCACTGCCTACCATCCACAATCAGATGGTCAAACTGAGGTGGTGAACAAAGTCTTAGAGGATTTGTTGAGAGCATGTACACTGGACTTTGGAGGCAACTGGGAAGACCACCTCCATCTAGCTGAATTCACATACAATAACAGTTACCAAAGCACCATAGGGATGGCACCATTTGAAGCCTTATATGGCAAGCCATGTTTATCACCTATATGCTGGGTAGAGGCTGGAGAAAGGGCTATTCTTGGACCTGAATATGTTAAAGAAACTACAGAGAAAATTGGGTTAATAAGAAAAAGAATAGCAGCGGCTCAAGATAGGCAAAAGAAATTTGCAGATAGGAAGAGAAAGCAAGTGGAATATGCAGTGGGAGACTTTGTTTTCATCAAGATTTCACCTATGAAGAAAGTCATGAGATTTGGCAAGCAAGGTAAGCTCACACCAAGGTATGTTGGACCCTATAAAATTCTGGAAAGAATTGGTTCATTGGCTTACAAATTAGAGCTACCAGAGGAAATGAAAGCAATGCATAATGTTTTTCATGTGTCCCAACTTAGAAGATGGGTACATGATAAAGAAGACATTTTGGAAGAGCCTACCAAAATTCAAATAAATCCTGACTTGGTTTATGAAAAAGAACCAGTGGGGATTATAGCCAAGGAAGAAAAGAAATTAAGGAGCAAAACTTTGAAACTAGTTAAGATCCAGTGGAGTAGTGATCCTAATGACTGCACATGGGAGTTAGAGGATAAGATTAGAATGGATTATCCTAAGCTTTTTGCAAATTAAAAGGTAATTTTTTTTCTGGAAAAATTATTTGTTATGCATGGTTGATATGGTTGAATTTGTTTGCTTATGCATATGTTTGATAAGTTTTCAGAAAAGAAAATGATGCTTGCTATAAATGTTAGAAAAATTGTGAGGACACAATTCCTAAAAGGAGGGGTGAATGTAATACCCCAAAATTTTGTGAAAAATCATTTTTGTAAAATGATTTAATTTTTGAAATATTTAGATTTAAATATGGTGAAATTTCTGGAATAAATAGTGTGCAAGTATATGTGTGCACGTGCACACTGAAATGGCACAAGGAAGAACTCCAGAATTCTTGGATTTTAAAACAAGAATTAAAAAGCAATACAAACATGATTTTGCAACATGGATATTTGATTTCTGGAATTATATGGATCATCTTAGAAAATAAGAAAAGTAAGTTTTACTTTAAATCAGTAAACAAATTTTATTTAAAACCCAGAAGAGAAAATTATGTATATTTGTAAACCTGTATACATATAGGTGCATATGCTTCTGAAATTAAAGAGAAATTAAATAAGCCTAGATAAGATATGTGTACAAATATATATATATATATATATATATATATTTTTAAGTACTAAAAAGTATATATATATATATATAAGCAGGTAAAACTATAACATTAAAATGACATGAAATGTGATACAAGTTAATAAGCTTGTATAGGCAAAAATAGCAAAGGAGAATTCTCAGGGATAATTGAAAAATAAAATAAAATAGTCACACTTTTAACATGACTAGGTGAGTGGCCATTTTCTGAAAAGTAAAAGAAAGAAAATGCAGCCTTTAAATTGGTTAATATGGCCGGGGTATTATGAATGAAAAATACATGATGCTAGCCAGGACAGAAATGGAATTCTGTTTCAACAAAACCCTAGAGGAAAAATGCATATAAATAGGTAGTAGAATTGTCTTTACCCCGGGCTGCACAAAAAATAAGAAAAGAAGGAAAATATTGGAAGGAAGGAGAGAACACTCAAACAAGAATTTTCTGGATTAATAAGAGGAAATATATATTTAGGTGAGTAATCTCACTGAGTTCATGGCATTAAGACCTGAGTTGAGGCAGCCACTTTTTATATTGCTATTTATGTATTTCTGGTTTTGATGTATATGATTTCATCAATGCTTTTTGGATGTCTTATTTTAAATCTGATATGATTTAATATGGATGATTTTGGATGATCTTTGATTGGTTGAGACATTTGTCTTTGGATGAGTATCATACTGATTTATTTATACTCACAAATGTTAAAGTTTAGGATCTTAAAAATTATATAGAGAATACTCTCAGCTGTTATAGATCTATGGCATGGAAACTTTATGAAAATGATTGGAGCTGCATTATACTTGGTATAAGTGCTGAGGCTTGAAAAGAAAAATGTTAAGGGTGCATTAGAAATTTCTAAGTGCTGAGCCCTTAATCAAATCAAAAAAAAAAAGAAACCCACAAGCTAAAATTATGATTGAACCAGATCTTGAATCTGAATCAATCATAAAGGCTTGCAGATCAATATAACATGCCATGCCTCTTTTACAGTTGAAAATGTTCTTATATTTTACTAAGATCAAGACATTTTGACCCCATTTAGGAAATAACTATCTGCTTATTTCTAAGGAGAATTATGCTAGGAAAATTTATGGATGTTTCCATGTTTGCAGTGACATGTTCACTTAGCATATTTGATGTTAGGATTTAAGACAATACACTAGTAAATAAACTAGGGAAGGGAAGGCCAAGAAGACTGCTGGAATGCTTGTCATATTTGAAGTATGCAAGTTGGCACATGGTTTGTTTAAGCCCTGAGATCTTTGTGCAATGATGTGAATTAGTTCATTGCAATGTGTCCCAGTGATTCCTTAATAGCAGATGAGGCAGGGATTTAAGTTGAATTATACAACCTGTAAATGAAGAAATAGGAATATGGATATTTCTTAGGTTGAATGGTATAGAACCAAGATGGTTCCAGTGAATGCAATTGTTGCAAATAGATAATTATGCTTGTATGATTATGTATGCAAGTGTATGAATGATAAATGAATATATCATACCTGAACCAACTTAATTATACTATGTTAAAATAATTGATTGCAGAAATTTGCTTAAATAACAAGTTAGTACTCTTATATTCTCTATTGCTTAATATCATGAATGAATTGATGTTACTCATACCAGATCATAGATCTGACCCTTGTTTGCTCATGGCATATGGGTTGTCTCATTTTAAAATGAGGCAGCCACTTATGCTCTTTCAGGTAACCCAGGCACTAAGTAAAAATGAAGTTATGGCTATTTTGGAGGAGAGAATGAACATGCTAGCTAGTTTCAATAAGAGCTTAAATTGATTATATCTGCATGTATTCAGGAAATTTTTTTATGTTTCTAAGATTTCCAGTCATGTATTGAATATTTTATGGTTAGTGATCATGTTGCCCTTATGTTCTGTAAGGTGTCAGATTAAAATTGTTGGTCTGTTGAAATTGTTGTGTGTTAAGGTTTGATTTGTTTTGAAGTAGGGTCTGAAACATAAACAAGAGAAATATGTTCAAGTATCAACTATAAAAAAATCTGGTAAGAAATGTACAGTTATGTGAGCTACTGTTTTGCATAATTTATATATGTATTAGCTAATCTTGAGATATAACAGAGCACTGAGTTTTAGAACAAAATCTGGATTTAGCAAGAAGTAAACTTAAAAGGATTTTATCTTCTTTTTACTGAAATGCTTTGTAAATAAGTTTGAATTCATTTCTGAATTGTATTGAGAAAAGTAAAATGTTTTTCTAAAAGCTTCAGACAGAATGCAATGAAAGGTATCTCCATTGCTTTGAGCTAGTGTGGCAGATACAGGATTCATGAGTTAACCAGCTTCAAATAAATGAAGTATTGGTTGATCATGATAGATTGTATTCTGAAAATAAAAATGCATTTCAAAGTTTCACCCAGTTTTCTGGAAAATGAGCAGAGATATTGACATGTACATGTATATCTGTGTACATGTTGATATTTGAGCAAAAATATATTTATAATTCCTAGATCAGTTGTAGGAATGGGATTCAAAAATAGTAAAGTAAGAAGAATTGTTTTGTATGTTAGGTTAGGCAAACATTAGATATATATGTACAAAGATAGGTAGGTATCAGATTTCAAACCATACAGGAAAAAAAAAAGAAGAAAAACAAAAATTGTGTTTGAACCGACCAGCATAGTACTCGAACTCGTGACCCCTTGTGTATAAGTTAGGTGCGTTTCCATTACGCCTAGATGTTGCTTGTGTTCACTTAGGATCCACTTTCTTTTATACTGAATTTTATACTATCCAGACTTTAACACAACCATCTATATTAAAGCTTGTTTACTACTGATTATTACTTGATCATTTCTTAATTATAATGACAGACTAAAGTACATGTTTCTAGTGGATTTTATGGCCAAAAATCTGAATACAATAATTTATCTGAATTGATAAAAAAAAAATCTAAATCAAACAGAATGTTCTTGTACAAAAAAAAATAAAGTATATACTCTGAATTTAAACAAGAAGAACACATACATCTTCATATGTATGTGTATGTTATTAGATATACACTGATATATTTATATTGGTAAGTTATTTTGATCCTGGATATATTTTGTTTATTGGAAAAAGAAAATGACCTTGGAAAATATATTTGTAATGAATGATATATCTATATATCATCTCTTAGCAAAAAAAAAAAATCCTTATGAAATTAGGGTGGAAATAGGAGGGTCATTTCATCTGTTCCGAGATCGAACAGAACCGAAGGCACTTCCAAAGAAGCCCTTGCAATCCGGATATTCACTAATCACGTCTGGACTTCCCATCACAAGAAGAGTGATATAAATCTCTATACCGGAGCAACTCGGTGCAAAGACATTCGACAGGTTGTCCTTTCATTTTCGAAAATGCCCAGTCTTCACACCGGTCTTCAAATATTGTCCATTCACGACGTATCACTATTCGGAATGGGTTATATGGCACAAAGTCCTCTCCGGCTTAACCGAATAATGAGCGTTTGTTTAAAAAAAACAAATCAAGTGCCATTTCAAAGGCAAATATTGATAGTCGGTTATTTAACTATCAACAACATCCACAACAATCAACCAATTTAAATAATTTTTCCCAAATTATTAAATTTCAAAATATCTTCGTAAGATATATATTTTCCACACTTCAACATTTGAAGACCAATTTCAAATCAATTTCCCTACACGGGATATATTTCCAAATATTTATTCATTCTCACTGGAAATCTACCATGTTCAAATATTTAAAAATGATTTATATCACTATCCAAAAATATATTTGGAAAACATTTTCTCCGAAATATTCCTTTCAAAAACCAACTTTAGAATCTTAAATTTATATTTTAAAAGCTACTTTGGGAATATACTCAGCTTTATAGTGAGAATAAACTTTCACTTCAAAATGGTCCATTTAAACCAATTTAATAAATCCTTATCGATTTATTTCAAATTTACATTCCAAATCTGTAAATTTATTTCCACACTTTAAAAATAAATCAGTGTTTATTTTTAAAACAAATTCCCTTTCCTTTATAAATTTCATTGTGAATTTAAATCCCAAATATTCACTTATATACGATTTTCAAATCGATTTCTCAAATATTCACTTTCAATTCAAAATCAATTTTAAAATTGATTTCCATATTTATTTCAAAACCCAAATTGATTTTCCCAAACATTTATTTCAAACACCAAATCAATTTCAAATTGATTTCTAGAAATTACTCACCTTTTTAAAATAAATTCATTTATCTCTTCCAAACCATTTAAAATTCCATTTTAAATAAATTTTCCAACTTTCGAATAATACTATTCAAAATCCATTTATAAAAACCTTTTACCATATTTTAGAAATAATTCGATAAGATTTCGAAAATCAACTCTATGCTTTTAAATTCCTTCTTTTAAATTCAACCAATTATTTTAAAAGAATTTAGTTAAAATTTCCAATTTTAATTTCAAAATTCCAATTTTCTTTATTTCTGGTATCCAACGATACCAAAAATACATTCTGCTAAATATTAGCCTTCAACAAATTCAATCACAGATATAATCATATACAGATTATAAATAAATCATCACACAGCATATGAAACAAATTCATACAACATATGAAAAAAATTCATATAATTTGAGGAATCTAGTTGGATCCCTCCAACCTGTTTCCCTGCATCCACAGATGTTAGCACAATACCAATTCCACTTCGAGGTGGAATATCGCGGTATATGGGATTTATAAATATTATCCGCTATTATGCGGTGCAATAGGGTCTCATCCGCTATATAATGCGGGAAATCAACTCCAAATACATATATAATACCAATTCCACTTCAATATGGAATTATCGTGGTATATGTTTTTAATAAATAACCTCCGCATAATATACGGCGTATAGGGTCTATATCAGCACAATAGATAACAATCATCATTCAATTCACACAATCAAGAAATTTTAAATTTAACTATTTAAAATTTAAATCGAACACAATTCGATTGAGTGATGAGTTCTCACCTTGCTTTCAATAACGGTTGCGGCGTTTTATTTCAAATAAAATTAAACGCACGTTTAATTTTACTCAAAATTTTCACTGGCTCCAATTGACACCAAACCAGCTCCATTGCATAGTGCTCGTCAATTCGAACCCGACGCAACTTGTTTCGTGCGAAACGGACCTAGTATGAACAAGTTATAGCTATTTTAATATCACACGAATTATTATATAAATTAAATTAACATTTTATTTTTGTTTTAACCCTTAACTCATTCTGGGCCGTGGATTTCGAAAGATGAAATCGTGGCCGCTGTTTTCTTTTCTTCTCCAGGCATCATTCGAACGCGAATAACCCAATGAAGCCGCAGACTATTACAAATTTTCGCATCCCAACCACTGATCGAGACGACGATCGAGTACCCCCCTGTCGAAGCTCCACCTCAGACGCAACTCCACATTGAAATTCATGAAACTCGATGGTCCCCAGGCCGTGATATCTCGACCGAAACCCTAGACGAACACGATCCATTTGTGGCCTCCACACAACACCGATTCGAATCTCCACCGTTGATCTCGTAGTTCACGATGTGCTCTACGAAGTTGCAGTTGAACATTTTTCGTATTAATGCATGGATTGAGGGAGATTTGAGTAAGAAGACGGGTGCTTTCTGGCCATTGAAAACAAAAGTGGCGGCTAACACTAGTTGCTAAGGGTTTGAGTGCAAATGAAAATGATGATGTCCTTTTATAGAAAATTGACGAACACTATTCACTTGAAAATTCTTGAACTCGAAATCAAGCGTGCCGACTAGCGTTTCTAAGGTTTTACCCGTGTTCCGAACACAATGGAACATGTTTCGGAAGCTAATTCGGTCATATGTGCGAGTTACGGAATTAAACGATCAATTTAAAATTAAATCTATTAAAACGATTTCGATGCGTTTCAGCTTGCCCCGGACAAACGACAACTCCGATTGCTACGAAAATTGAAATCTTACAATAATTTAACATTACGGATCCGATGAACCTGGTTTCGTCGAAATCCGAGACTGTTTGAAAAATGAAAATTTTCACTAGTCAATTAAATATTAAAATATTCAATTTTCACAGATTAACTTTTAATTCAAATTTAAAAGTTCTATAACATCATTCTAACTTCAACATGATTTATTATAACTTAATAAATCATTTTTGTACACATTAAACCCAATTATCAATTAATTCTAAAATTTCAAATATTAAATTGTCGATTTAATTATCCAATTAAATCACTATATTCAAAATTTAAGTTATTCAACTTACAAATCTCACTTGTTAATATTTAAAATCAATTAAATATTCGAATTTCAAATGACAGAAATTCTGGGTCGTTACAGACTTCCCCACTTAAAATAATTTCGTCCTCGAAATTGCAAAGTAAGAAAAATGCCCCAAATTCATTAACTTTTCAAAAATCCACTTAGTGAAAATTTTATATTCTCCTTTTCCAAAACCTTTAACTTCAACCAAAACAATGGTTTCCATTTTCTAGTTCAATTCCTATATTTTCATTACAATTTAGAAATTGACTTTTCCATTAACAAAAATTTTCCAAAATTTCCCGAAAATTTTACAACGCCTTAAATTTTTAGAAAAATTCGCCAGCGTCTCCTTTGTGCGGTTCGATCGTAGTAGGATCATGACGCAGCGGATATAACACTTGACGACGAATTGAAGATTTCGTGTCAATCAAATCGATAAACGATTCGATAAAGCAATATGAATTGGTGAATTAAAGATGCCGAAATGCCCAAATCCGTTGATCTCGTGAGATACTGGACTATCGCTATCCCAAAAACGTTGATCGCGCACGATACCGTGTTAAAAGATCTACGATTCTTCTACATTGATCTTGCGCACAAGATTCCGTGAATCGGCTTCAAAATCGTTGATTCGAGCGCACTCGAATAACCGAAGATGGTGATAGGAGATCACACTCAACTACCAATTTCAATGGTGGCACAAAGCACACAAACAAATTTTATTTCCAATTCAACAACTGATAAATGATACAACTCACCCACTATTTATAGAATTTTACAACACAGGTACACGACTTAACATAGGTCGTTAACGACCAAACACATACGCGACTTACATCATACACAGTAATTCACGACCCAACAATAGTGCGACCTAACAATAGTCGACTTAGCGAAGTTACGACATAGCAAAATTACAACAATGCATATGACTTACGACTTACGACCTAAAATGGCTTCTGGAAGGCATAAGTGATGAGCGACTTAAGGTCAGCGACCTAAAATGGGACGACTTAAGGAGCACGCGACCTAAGAGATATCGCTGCAGTGATTTCGCGACTTAAAAATCTTCAGTAGCTCGCGATTTAAGGATCTTGCGACCTATGGTGGAGTTCGCGACATAAAGAGATCGCTCGCGACCTAAGGAAGAAGCACGGCAGCGACCTAATTGCTCGCGACCTACCGGAATTGCCACGCAATGTCGCTCGCGATTTAGGATAAGTCACCCGCGACCTAAAGACTTCTGCAATGATTCTCCCTCACGATCTAGGGTTTCGCAACCAAAGTAGATCGCTCGCGATGTCGAGGTACGCACTGCATCATCCTCCTTTGGCTGAGAAAAAATTGTCCTCGAATTTAAAAGTTCATCCCCATTGGGTTGTTCATCTCCATAATAAGGTATAAGATGTTTAACATTAAACACCTCAGAAGTATACACATCCTCCGACAGCTTCAACCTATAAGCATTTTCATTGATCCGTTTCACAATCTTTACAGGACCAATCTTTCGAGCTTTAAGTTTATTGTATGCTCCCACTAGAAAACGATCCTTCGTTAGTACAGCATATACTAAATCTCCTTCATTAAATTCAGCATTTCTTTGCTTCAGATCCGCAGATCGTTTATACTTCTCATTCGTCTTCTCTAATCGTTCCTGAACGATTTTATGGCATTCTGTCAACCCATCAACAAAATCAGCAGCCCGCTTAACTGTCCCCTTTGGTTGTGTCACTATCGTTAAATCCAACGGCCCCTTTGGCAGGCTTAAATATACAATCTGAAATGGACTGAATCCAGTACTTCGATTAACAGCATGATTATGTGCAAATTCCGCCTGACACAACTTCATATCCCAACTCTTCAAATTATCCTGCATAAGACATCGCATCAACTATCCCAATGATCTGTTCACCACTTCCGTTTGCCCATCTGTTTGTGGATGATAGGCGCTACTAAAATTCAGCTTCGTTCCAACCATCTTCCACAGACTCAACCAAAAATGACTTAGAAATCGCGTATCCCGGTCAGAAACAATAGACTCAAGTAGACCATGTAGTCGATACACTTCTTTAAAGAATAATTGAGCAACACGGACTGCATCAGCTGTCTTTTTACAAGCTATAAAATGTGCCATCTTGAAAAATCTATCTACCACCACATATATGGAATCATTCCCACGCTGAGTTCTTGGTAACCCCAAAACAAAATCCATGCTGATATCAACCCATGGTCTAGTAGGCACATATAATGGCATATATAACCCTGCATTCGTAGCTGTCCCTTTGGAAACATGACATATATGACATCTCTGCACAAATCTTTCAACTTCTTTCCTCATGGATGGCCAAAATTATGATTCAGAAATCAACTGCAAAGTACGATCTCTACCCACATGACCTTCCTCATGCAACTCCTTCACAATCTTCATTCGTAAGCTGCACTTTGGTATACACAATCGATTCCCTTTAAAAAGAAAACCATCCACCAACACATACTCATCCGTCTTCCCCTTCTCGACTTCATCAACCACCTTGGCAAAGTAAGGATCATCAACAAACAGTTCTGGCAACACATCAAACCCCGTCACTTCAACCTTCATTGTAGTCAACAAATGATTCCTTCGACTCAATGCATCTGCCACACGGTTTGTAATTCCCGACTTATGCTTCACCACAAATGTAAACTGTTGCAAGTATGCAATCCATGAAGCATGTCTAGCTGTGACTTTATCCTGCCCTTGCAAATGCTTCAACGCCTCATGGTCTGTATACAAGACAAACTCCTTACGGAACAAGTAATGTCTCCAATGCTTCACAGCTTGTACAATAGCATAGAACTCCACATCATAAGTATTATATCTCATCTTAGCTCCCGAAAGCTTCTCACTGAAATAAGCAATTGGTCGACCTTTCTGACTCAACACCCCTCCAATTCCAACCTTCGAGGCATCAGTATGTAGCTCAAATAACAACTGAAAATCTGGCAATACTAGAATTGGTGCTGTCGTCAAAAGCTCCTTGATCGGCTCAAAAGCTAATCCTGCTTCTTCCGTCCATAAAAATTGTTTTCCCTTCATACAATCAGTAACTGGCGCCATCACGCTACTGAAATGTGGAATAAATCTTCGGTAGAACGATGCTAAACCATGAAAACTTCTCACTTTAGTTATAGTCTTGGGTTGTGGCCAATCCTTGATTGCTTCAACTTTACTTTGATCTACCTGTATACCTCCTTCAGAAACAACATACCCCAAAAATAAAACACTATGCGTCATGAACATGCATTTCTTTGTTGCAGCGTAAAATTGTTCCTGTCGAAGTATCAACAACACTTCTCTCAGATGATGCAAGTGTTCTTCTGTGCTTCCACTATATATCAGTATATCATCAAAATACACCACCACGAACTTCCCAACAAATGGTCTAAAGATCTGATTCATCACCCGCATAAACGTACTAGGTGCATTCGAAAGATCAAACGGCATAACCATTCATTCGTACAACCCCTCCCGTGTCTTGAACGCTGTTTTCCATTCATCCCCTGGTCGAATTCGAATTTGATGATAACCACTCTTCAAATCGATCTTCGAAAAGATAGCAGCTCCACTAAGTTGATCCAACAAGTCATCCAATCTGGGCATAGGAAATCTGTATCTCACTGTAATCTTGTTTAGTGCTCGACTATCAGTACACATCCTCCACGTTCCATCCTTCTTCGGCACTAACAAGGCTGGAACTGCACAAGGACTTAAACTTTCCTGTACACGCCCTTGTTCAAGAAACTCTTCCACCTGCCTTCTCAATTCTTCGTGCTCCTTTGGACTCATTCTGTAATGTGGTCTATGTGGTAACACAGCTCTTGGAACAAGATCAATTAGGTGTTGTATGTCCCTCAACGGTGGTAACTCCTTTCGCAACTCTTCAGGAAATACATCTTCAAATTCTTCCAGCACTGGCTTCACTTCTTCAGGAATTTCAACCACTTCATTACTTTCATGTCCAATCAACAAAAATACTTCCGGCTCATCTTCTACTTCTTTAACAAACTCCTTCAAAGATAGCAAAGTCTTCAGTTCTTCAATCTCCTCCAACTTGCTTTCCTTCTGTTGTTGCTTTTTAGGAACTAAAGTGATTTTAGTGCCATCGAACATAAAACTGTAGCAGTTAGTTCTTCCATCATGTTGCACGGCCCTATCAAATTGCCATGGTCTCCACAACAACAAATGACATACATCCATATTCACAACATCGCACCAAATTTCATCCTTATATGTCTTTCCAATAGAAAAAGTTACACAAGCTCTCTGACTAACCTTCACCTCTCCACCTTTCCTCAACCATGCTAACTTGTAAGGTTTTGGATGCTTCTCTGTCTTCAATGCCAACTTCTTTACAGCTTCTGTAGAGATAATGTTGTCACAACTTCCTGCATCAATAACAAATTTGCAAACCCTTTCGAAAATAGTGCATGTTGACTGAAAGATGTTACTCCTCAACCATCTAGTCTCTTCCTCCTGTTTTGGGCGAAAGCCTGACGGAGCAATGCTGCGTGGATTGTTAAGACCCTATAAATCAATTAAAACCTTAAAATTTAAAATTGTTTAAGAGATTTTGTCAAACAAGATCTCCTCATCATTAAAGAATACCCTTCATCTCCTGACAACAATTCTTCTTCCTCCTCAACTGGTAGTGAATTAGAAGGTTCTGCATCTGCATCCTCATCTTCAACCTCAGCAATCATCGCTCGCTTCTTAGGATTCAGACATTCATTGCTCTTGTGACCAAACTCTTGACAATTAAAGCATTTGATACTACTATTGATCTTGGTCTTAGCAACTTCATTGACAACCGATTTACTAACAGCCTTGGAAACGTTGGTATTGCTACTAGCCCCTTTCACTTAATTGTTGGAATTGGTAAACACACCACCTCCTCTTCTGCCTTGCTTCTCCCAAGCTAACGCCTTCTGGTGTGCTCCTGCCACGGATCTAGGTTCAAACATATTCACCATTTTTTGAATTTGCATTCTCAATCCTCCAACAAATCTAGCTGTCAACTGCTCCTTCGTCTCCATGATATCATTTCTGGCAATAAGTTGATAAAACTCATCTGCATAATCATTAACCGATTTGGTCCTTTGTCTCAGATTTTGTAAGCGCTGATACATAAGAGACTGATAATTATAAGGCAAGAAAGTAGCCTTCATCAATTTCTTCATCTTCTCCCATGACTCAATCTTTGACTTTCCCATCCTTCCCCGTGTAAGTTTAGTTTGTTGCCACCACGCCATAGCTCTTCCTCTCAAACGAGTAGCCATCAACTTAACTATACGATGCTCGGGAACATCCTTAAATTCAAAAATTTCTTCAACATTAGATAACCAGTCCAAAAATTCTTCCGCAACCATTCCTCCTTTGAATTTTGGAATCTCCATTTTCATTCCCGACTCCCATCGACGATCATCTGCTGAATCTCTATTTCGATCTCGCACTTGGTCTCGATCTCGATAATGAACACTACCTCTATCATTATACTCTTCAAAATCAGATGTACTGCGATATCGATCCTGACCATCGACATCTCTACGATCACGATTATCCCTCCTACCATGTCTTTCATTATCATGGTGTGGTTCATACTCAAACTCATGTCGAGTCCTTCTTTCTTCTTCTCGATACCCATGGTGATCTCTCATCCTTGAAACTGACGATTCTCCTCTACCTTGATGAGATTGTGGCGACATTCTCCTTTCACCTAAAACCGACGGCGAAACTTTGTTTCCACCTTGGTTCGAAATTGGTGATGTTCTTCTTCGGGTTTGATTCATATCCAACATGAGCTTTTCCAATCTACCAATCCCCTCATCAAACTTCTCATTGAACTTATCACTAATTCGTTGCTCCATTTGTTTAGCATCTTCTCTTCTATACACATCTGCAACGTTTTGATGGCGATTAGCTCTTCTTGGAGGCATGATCCCTCTAACAAGTTTGGTTTTGCTTTGATTGGTTCAGTTTAAATTCTTCAAACACTTCTCCTAGGCTCCAAAGACTCGGCTTAGCTATGATTGGCTAAGTCTAGCTCTGATACCAAACTGATGCAGCAGATATAACACTTGACGACGAATTGAAGATTTCGTGTCAATCAAATCGATAAACGATTCAATAAAGCAAAATGAATTGGTGAATTAAAGATGCCGAAATGCCCAAATCCGTTGATCTCGTGAGATACTGGACTCTCGCTATCCCAAAAACGTTGATCGCGCACGATACCGTGTTAAAAGATCTACGATTCTTCTACGTTGATCTTGCGCACAAGATTCCGTGAATTGGCTTCAAAATCGTTGATTCGAGCGCACTCGAATAACCGAAGATGGAGATAGGAGATCACACTCAACTACCAATTTCAATGGTGGCACAAAGCACACAAACAAATTTTATTTCCAATTCAACAACTAATAAATGATACAACTCACCCGCTATTTATAGAATTTTACAACACAGGTACACGACTTAACATAGGTCGTTAACGACCAAACACATACGCGACTTACATCATACACAGTAATTCACGACCCAACAATAGTGCGACCTAACAATAGTCGACTTAGCAAAGTTACGACATAGCAAAATTACAACAATGCATATGACTTACGACTTACGACCTAAAATGGCTTCTAGAAGGCATAAGTGATGAGCGACTTAAGGTCAGCGACCTAAAATGGGACGACTTAAGGAGCACGCGACCTAAGAGATATCGCTGCAGTGATTTCGCGACTTAAGAATCTTCAGTAGCTCGCGATTTAAGGATCTTGCGACCTATGGTGGAGTTCGCGACATAAAGAGATCGCTTGCGACCTAAGGAAGAAGCACGGCAGCGACCTAATCGGCAGCGACCTAATTGCTCGCGACCTACCGGAATTGCCACGCAATGTCGCTCGCGATTTAGGATAAGTCGCCTGCGACCTAAAGACTTCTGCAATGATTCTCCCTCACGATCTAGGGTTTCGCAACCAAAGTAGATCGCTCGCGATGTCGAGGTACGCACTGCATCAGATCACAATAGACATAAATATATATACATCGTCCCACCCGGTCGGAAAAGCAGAAAAACAGTTCATATTTCCTATTTTTATTGCGTAGGCGTACCTTTTTAGCATTTTTAAGCAAAGCTGTTATTAATTAGCTTATTAGCGCAACCAAACCAACTAAACGGCAGCCACGGCACCTGTACTTACTCAATTTAAATATGTAAGTGACATATATACAAAATTCATTTACATCTCATTAATTTTCAATTACAAACACAAAGTTTCCATAAGCAATGCAATCAAATAATTCCCATAAGCAATTTATATGGTTTCAAAACGAATTCGAATGCTTCCAACAAAATTTTCAAACCATTCATGTATTCATTTTCAATTAGTTCACATTCACTAATTTACATTCATATTAGTTCACTTTCAGTTTTTGTCAATTCAATTTCATTAACACTTAATGAATTATACTATATACAATCAACCAACGATCATATAACAACCAATGTATATTCAACACAACCAAATTCATTCAATTTACTTTACTTCACATTCAATTTGGTCCAACATTTTCAATTAGCTTTAATGAATTAACACTTACATCCATTATTCCATATCAATTCATTTACATTAGTTTGATTAACATTCAATCCATTTATTAATTCAATTGCTAATTCTTTTTACAAATAATGTTGAATCTCCTTTATATAACTCAAGTTCACATCCATTTAATTCACTTTGCTATTTTACTTCGATACCAAAATCAACTTCATTTAACATCACTTAAGTTATATTCCAATTAAACATCATTTGTTTAACTTAGCTTAAATTTCCACTTATAAATTCAATTCAGATTTTGAATTCTAAAGTAAATTTTATTTAACTTTTACCAAAGTCAAATTTCATCAATTATTCAAATTCATATCTCATTTTGCTTAACAAAATTCGTTTAACCATTTTATCATTTGGTTTCACTTACATCTTCTCATTTTATAAGTTACACAACTTATTTATTTAACTTCCAAATCATATTATAAGTATAAAACTCATTTCACTTATAATTATCAATTACAACTTGGATTTTTAATTTCAATTTTGTTTATCACAACAAAACTTTCAATTTTCAATTTACTATGGTAGTAAATCCATCACACAGAAACTCGAAAATGATACTGATGATGCTGTAGTCATCACCCTTATTATTTCCCAGCAACACTACTGAATTCAGTGCTTAAATTCTTTTCAAATTTTCCTTTTTTATTTATAAATCACATTTATAAATCCTTTTCTCATATAATTTCACTATTTAACTTTACTTATACAAGATTATTTCACAACTGCAAATCATATTAATTATAATTCCATACTTAATAATTCATTTGCTTATATACTTCATTCTTTCACAATTGTTGTTTTTATTGAGATTATTCAACAAACTTTTATTGACTTATGTATATTCTTACATTTTCAACAACCAACAATTAATTTATATACACCTTAACAATTTCTGGAAAATTATTTCCTTTATATACAAAATATAATCGAGGTGAAATTATTTCATTTACCCAATTTAAAATGATACTATGTCGACTTGCCTCGTTTAAGTGTTTAGAAACCCCTATCGATAATATGGCGTCCCACATACCGACCATAATTCATAAACAGCTCAACGGATAAGAAAACACAATATAAAACAATTTCATATTCACTAACAAATACGCGCTGATATCTATTATTACACTCAACTCATTCTAGAGTACTACTGACTCTATCTCTAATGAGTAATTCCCAACAGAGCCAGGGTTGTCGCTTATCCAACAGCTCTGATACCACATGTAACGATCCGATTTTTCGACGCTCGAAGGTCGACATTAATACGTCCACTGTATCAACTGCCGGACAATCGAATGCCGGAAAACCGAATTATTATGGTTAAAAAGAAGAGGTAGAAGAAGACAAAGAAAAAGAAAGAAGAAGCAACAGAAACAATATCAGAATCTCACATTCGCAGCGGAACAACATATAATAGATAAATGAATAATCTTTAAATCAAAGAACTATATCAGTTTATACATTACATCATCATCAGAGTTTACAACAACAATACATCAATGGACAGTTGTACAAACTTGTCCTCATATAGAATACACAGCGGAATAAATAATATCATATACAAGTGATACGCCTCGCCATCCAGCTCGCCACTGAGCTCCACAGCATCTCCTGAATCCAGAATGACCTGATAACCTGACTCTAGGCTGCCCGTGTGGAAAATGATGGGCACCCAGAGTTTAGGAAGGGAACAATAAACTCCAGGTCATTCATGGTGACTGGTGTGAGAACTAAAAACAGTTATTTTCACAAAGAAAATAAAGCAGATTCGCAATGCTTTTGGAAAATGAAACTACCATAAGACCTCCCGCCACACACACAATGCAAACGCAGAATTGGAGGAGATTTCTTCTTATGATAATCAAAAATGCTTACTATGCAAAATCATTCGATATTATTATCATTAGTGCATAGTGTCAAAAACCATTTCGAAAATATAATCTTAATCTTAGCCAGCATAGACATTTCGCACTTATGCCTACTATAGCTATTATGTTCAATAGTAGGTTACCGCCACATTCCATAGCAGGTAATACAACTAAAACCGTTCAAGGTTCGTATTGTTTCTTTGGATTTCCAACAAATGGTCAGGCAAAAGAACTTCCTTACACCGAAATGGACACGCCTCTAGAAAGATGCCCCGAGAACCTAACCGGATCTCTACAAACACAAGGCCGACGCTACCTCCAGCTGTACAACTGTAACTAGGTAACTAACACACTGACGCTACCTCACGCTGTACAACTGTAACTAGGTAACTAACACACTAATGCTACCTCACGCTGTACAGCTGTAACTAGGTAACTAACACACGAGCTATGTCATCCCCCGGTCGTCATCGACCTTTACCCGAGGATCCTCAACCACAAAGCAACAACCACAAAGTATAATAAATTTGCAGCAATAACATAGGTAAAATATCTGGGCTCCATACCATGATATCACCTTTTATCTAGAAGGAAATGACATACCCTAGGGGCGCTACCCCTAAAAACCTTTGCTGCAACATTCCTGTTTCGACCATTACCGGGTTGTGAGGCTTGACGAAGTCTCGTCCACAAAGCAACGCTTTTTCACAAAGCCATGCTTTTTCACAAAGCCACGCTTTGATCAACAATTGATCAACAGTACTTCGTATGCCACATTACCAAATGGGGAATGTATCACTAGTAACCATCAACTACATAACCTATGAGCTCGTATGTCTCAGAAAAGGGTGTTAAGCTAAGAGAATAAATTCTCCGCCACCAACAGAAATGTATTTGATAGAAACCAGCTTTACATCTCAAAGTGTAATGTCAGACACACATCCATACAAGTCCGTTCCGGGATCGAACGGAACCGAAGGCACTTCCAAAGAAGTCCTTGCAATCCGGATATTCACTAAGCACGTCCGGACTTCCCATCACAAGAAGAGTGATATAAATCTCTATACTGGAGCAACTCGATGCAGAGACATTCGACAGGTTGTCCTTTCATTTTCGAAAATGCCCAGTCTTCACACTGGTCTTCAAAAAATGTCCATTCATGACGTATCACTATTCGGAATGGGATATATAGCACAAAGTCCTCTCCCGGCTTAACCAAATAATCAGCATTTGTGTAAAAAAACAAATCAAGTGCAATTTCAAAGGCAAATATTGATAGTCGGTTATTTAACTATCAACAACATCCACAACAATCAACCAATTTAAATAATTTTTCCCAAATTATTAAATTTCAAAATATCTTCATAAGATATATATTTTCCACACTTCAACATTTGAAAACCAATTTCAAATCAATTTCCCTACACGGGATATATTTCCAAATATTTATTCATTCTCAATGGAAATCTGCCGAGTTTAAATATTTAAAAATGATTTATATCACTATCCAAAAATATATTTGGAAAACATTTTCTCCGAAATATTCCTTTCAAAAACCAACTTTTGAATCTTAAATTTATATTTTAAAAGCTAATTTGGAAATATACTCGGCTTTATAGTGAGAATACACTTTCACTTCAAAATGGTCCATTTAAACCAATTTAATAAATCCTTATCGATTTATTTCAAATTTACATTCCAAATCTGTAAATTTATTTCCACACTTTAAAAATAAATCAGTGTTTATTTTTAAAACAAATTCCCTTTCCTTTATAAATTTCATTGTGAATTTAAATCCCAAATATTCACTTATATACGATTTTCAAATCGATTTCTCAAATATTCACTTTCAATTCCAAATCAATTTTTAAATTGATTTCCATATTTATTTCAAAACCCAAATTGATTTTCCCAAACATTTATTTCAAACACCAAATCAATTTCAAATTGATTTCTAGAAATTACTCACCTTTTTAAAATAAATTCATTTATCTCTTCCAAACCATTTAAAATTCCATTTTAAATAAATTTTCCAACTTTCGAATAATACTATTCAAAATCCATTTATAAAAACCTTTTACCATATTTTAGAAATAATTCGATAAGATTTCGAAAATCAACTCTATGCTTTTAAATTCCTTCTTTTAAATTCAACCAATTATTTTAAAAGAATTTAGTTAAAATTTCCAATTTTAATTTCAAAATTCCAATTTTCTTTATTTCTGGTATCCAACGATACCAAAAATACATTCGGCTAAATATTAGCCTTCAACAAATTCAATCACAGATATAATCATATACAGATTATAAATAAATCATCACACAGCATATGAAACAAATTCATACAACATATGAAACAAATTCATATAATTTGAGGAATCTAGTTGGATCCCTCCAACCTGTTTCCCTGCATCCACAGATGTTAGTACAATACCAATTCCACTTCGAGGTGGAATATCGCGGTATATGGGATTTATAAATATTATCCGCTATTATGCGGTGCAATAGGGTCTCATCCGCTATGTAATGCGGGAAATCAACTCCAAATACATATATAATACCAATTCCACTTCAATATGGAATTATCGCGGTATATGTTTTTAATAAATAACCTCCGCATAATATACGGCGTATAGGGTCTATTTCAGCACAATAGATAACAATCATCATTCAATTCACACAATCAAGCAATTTTAAATTTAACTATTTAAAATTTAAATCGAACACAATTTGATTGAGTGATGAGTTCTCACCTTGCTTTCAATAACGGTTGCGGCGTTTTATTTCAAATAAAATTAAACGCACGTTTAATTTTACTCAAAATTTTCACTGACTCCAATTGACTCCAATCCAGCTCCATTGCATAGTGCTCGTCAATTCGAACCCGACGCAACTTGTTTCGTGCGAAACAGACCTAGTATGAACAAGTTATAGCTATTTTAATATCACACGAATTATTATATAAATTAAATTAACATTTTATTTTTGTTTTAACCCTTAACTCATTTTGGGCCGTGGATTTCGAAAGATGAAATCGTGGCCGTTGTTTTCTTTTCTTCTCCAGGCATCATTCGAACGCGGATAACCCAATGAAGCCGCGGACTATTACAAATTTTCGCATCCCAACCACTGATCGAGACGACGATCAAGTACCCCCCTGTCGAAGCTCCACCTCAGACGCAACTCCACATTGAAATTCGTGAAACTCGGTGGTCCCCAGGCCGTGATATCTCGGCCGAAACCCTAGACGAACACGATCCATTTGTGGCCTCCACACAACACCGATTCGAATCTCCACCGTTGATCTCGTAGTTCGCGATGTGCTCTACGAAGTTGCAGTTGAATATTTTTTGTATTAATGCATGGATTGAGGGAGATTTGAGTAAGAAGACGGGAGCTTTCTGGCCATTGAAAACAAAAGTAGCGGCTAACACTAGTTGCTAAGGGTTTGAGTGCAAATGAAAATGATGATGTCCTTTTATAGAAAATTGACGAACACTATTCACTTGAAAATTCTCGAACTCGAAATCAAGCGTGCCGACTGGCGTTTCTAAGGTTTTACCCGCGTTCCGAACACAATGGAACATGTTTCGGAAGCTAATTCGGTCATATGTGCGAGTTACGGAATTAAACGATCAATTTAAAATTAAATCGATTAAAACGATTTCGATGCGTTTCAGCTTGCCCCGGACAAACGACAACTCCGATTGCTACAAAAATTGAAATCTTACAATAATTTAACATTACGGATCCGATGAACCTGGTTTCGTCGAAATTCGAGACTGTTTGAAAATTGACTATTTTCACTAGTCAATTAAATATTAAAATATTCAATTTTCACAGATTAACTTTTAATTCAAATTTAAAAGTTCTATAACATCATTCTAACTTCAACATGATTTATTATAACTTAATAAATCATTTTTGTACACATTAAACCCAATTATCAATTAATTCTAAAATTTCAAATATTAAACTGTCGATTTAATTATCCAATTAAATCACTATATTCAAAATTTAAGTTATTCAACTTACAAATCTCACTTGTTAATATTTAAAATCAATTAACTATTCGAATTTCAAATGATAGAAATTCTGGGTCGTTACAGACTTCCCCACTTAAAATAATTTCGTCCTCGAAATTGCAAAGTAAGACAAATGCCCCAAATTCATTAACTTTTCAAAAATCCACTTAGTGAAAATTTTATATTCTCCTTTTCCAAAACCTTTAACTTCAACCAAAACAATGGTTTCCATTTTCTAGTTCAATTCCTATATTTTCATTACAATTTAGAAATTGACTTTTCCATTAACAGAAAATTTCCAAAATTTCCCGAAAATTTTACAACGCCTTAAATTTTTAGAAAAATTCGCCAGCATCTCCTTTGTGCGGTTCGATCGTAGTAGGATCATGACGCAGCGGATATAACACTTGACGACGAATTGAAGATTTCGTGTCAATCAAATCGATAAACGATTCGATAAAGCAATATGAATTGGTGAATTAAAGATGCCGAAATGCCCAAATCCGTTGATCTCGTGAGATACTGGACTCTCGCTATCCCAAAAACGTTGATCGCGCACGATACCGTGTTAAAAGATCTACGATTCTTCTACGTTGATCTTGCGCACAAGATTCCGTGAATCGGCTTCAAAATCGTTGATTCGAGCGCACTCGAATAACCGAAGATGGTGATAGGAGATCACACTCAACTACCAATTTCAATGGTGGCACAAAGCACACAAACAAATTTTATTTCCAATTCAACAACTGATAAATGATACAACTCACCCGCTATTTATAGAATTTTACAACACAGGTACACGACTTAACATAGGTCGTTAACGACCAAACACATACGCGACTTACATCATACACAGTAATTCACGACCCAACAATAGTGCGACCTAACAATAGTCGACTTAGCAAAGTTACGACATAGCAAATTTACAACAATGCATATGACTTACGACTTACGACCTAAAATGGCTTCTGGAAGGCATAAGTGATGAGCGACTTAAGGTCAGCGACCTAAAATGGGACGACTTAAGGAGCACGCGACCTAAGAGATATCGCTGCAGTGATTTCGCGACTTAAAAATCTTCAGTAGCTCGCGATTTAAGGATCTTGCGACCTATGGTGGAGTTCGCGACATAAAGAGATCGCTCGCGACCTAAGGAAGAAGCACGGCAGCGACCTAATCGGCAGCGACCTAATTGCTCGCGACCTACCGGAATTGCCACGCAATGTCGCTCGCGATTTAGGATAAGTCACCCGCGACCTAAAGACTTCTGCAATGATTCTCCCTCACGATCTAGGGTTTCACAACCAAAGTAGATCGCTCGCGATGTCGAGGTACGCACTGCATCATCCTCCTTTGGCTGAGAAAAAATTGTCCTCGAATTTAAAAGTTCTTCCCCATTGGGTTGTTCATCTCCATAATAAGGTATAAGATGTTTAACATTAAACACGTCAGAATTATACACATCCTCCGACAGCTTCAACCTATAAGCATTTTCATTGATCCGTTTCACAATCTTTACAGGACCAATCTTTCGAGCTTTAAGTTTATTGTATGCTCCCACTAGAAAACGATCCTTCGTTAGTATAGCATATACTAAATCTCCTTCATTAAATTCAGCATTTCTTTGCTTCAGATCCGCAGATCGTTTATACTTCTCATTCGTCTTCTCCAATCGTTCCTGAACGATTTTATGGCATTCTGTCAACCCATCAACAAAATCAGCAGCCCTCTTAACTGTCCCCTTTGGTTGTGTCACTATCGTTAAATCCAACGGCCCCTTTGGCAAGCTTAAATATACAATCTGAAATGGACTGAATCCAGTACTTCGATTAACAGCATGATTATGTGCAAATTCCGCCTGACACAACTTCATATCCCAACTCTTCAAATTATCCTGCATAAGACATCGCATCAACTATCCCAATGATCTGTTCACCACTTCCGTTTGCCCATCTGTTTGTGGATGATAGGCGCTACTAAAATTCAGCTTCGTTCCAACCAGCTTCCACAGACTCAACCAAAAATGACTTAGAAATCGCGTATCCCGATCAGAAACAATAGACTCAAGTAGCCCATGTAGTCGATACACTTCTTTAAAGAATAATTGAGCAACACGGACTGCATCAGCTGTCTTTTTACAAGCTATAAAATGCGCCATCTTGAAAAATCTATCTACCACCACATATATGGAATCATTCCCACACTGAGTTCTTGGTAACCCCAAAACAAAATCCATGCTGATATCAACCCATGGTCTAGTAGGCACATATAATGGCATATATAACCCTGCATTCGTAGCTGTCCCTTTGGAAACATGACATATATGACATCTCTGCACAAATCTTTCAACTTCTTTCCTCATGGATGGCCAAAATTATGATTCAGAAATCAACTGCAAAGTACGATCTCTACCCACATGACCTTCCTCATGCAACTCCTTCACAATCTTCATTCGTAAGCTGCACTCTGGTATACACAATCGATTCCCTTTAAAAAGAAAACCATCCACCAACACATACTCATCCGTCTTCCCCTTCTCGACTTCATCAACCACCTTGGCAAAGTAAGGATCATCAACAAACAGTTCTGGCAACACATCAAACCCAGTCACTTCAACCTTCATTGTAGTCAACAAATGATTCCTTCGACTCAATGCATCTGCCACACGGTTTGTAATTCCCGACTTATGCTTCACCACAAATGTAAACTGTTGCAAGTATGCAATCCATGAAGCATGTCTAGCTGTGACTTTATCCTGCCCTTGCAAATGCTTCAACGCCTCATGGTCTGTATACAAGACAAACTCCTTACGGAACAAGTAATGTCTCCAATGCTTCACAGCTTGTACAATAGCATAGAACTCCACATCATAAGTATTATATCTCATCTTAGCTCCCGAAAGCTTCTCACTGAAATAAGCAATTGGTCGACCTTTCTGACTCAACACCCCTCCAATTCCAACCTTCGAGGCATCAGTATGTAGCTCAAATAACAACTGAAAATCTGGCAATACTAGAATTGGTGCTGTCGTCAAAAGCTCCTTGATCGGCTCAAAAGCTAATCCTGCTTCTTCCGTCCATAAAAATTGTTTTCCCTTCATACAATCAGTAACTGGCGCCATCACGCTACTGAAATGTGGAATAAATCTTCGGTAGAACGATGCTAAACCATGAAAACTTCTCACTTTAGTTATAGTCTTGGGTTGTGGCCAATCCTTGATTGCTTCAACTTTACTTTGATCTACCTGTATACCTCCTTCAGAAACAACATACCCCAAAAATAAAACACTATGCGTCATGAACATGCATTTCTTTGTTGCAGCGTAAAATTGTTCCTGTCGAAGTATCATCAACACTTCTCTCAGATGATGCAAGTGTTCTTCTGTGCTTCCACTATATATCAGTATATCATCAAAATACACCACCACGAACTTCCCAACAAATGGTCTAAAGATCTGATTCATCACCCGCATAAACGTACTAGGTGCATTCGAAAGATCAAACGGCATAACCATTCATTCGTACAACCCCTCCCGTGTCTTGAACGCTGTTTTCCATTCATCCCCTGGTCGAATTCGAATTTGATGATAACCACTCTTCAAATCGATCTTCGAAAAGATAGCAGCTCCACTAAGTTGATCCAACAAGTCATCCAATCTGGGCATAGGAAATCTGTATCTCACTGTAATCTTGTTTAGTGCTCGACTATCAGTACACATCCTCCACGTTCCATCCTTCTTCGGCACTAACAAGGCTGGAACTGCACAAGGACTTAAACTTTCCTGTACACGCCCTTGTTCAAGAAACTCTTCCACCTGCCTTCTCAATTCTTCGTGCTCCTTTGGACTCATTCTGTAATGTGGTCTATGTGGTAACACAGCTCCTGGAACAAGATCAATTTGGTGTTGTATGTCCCTCAACGGTGGTAACTCCTTTCGCAACTCTTCAGGAAATACATCTTCAAATTCTTCCAGCACTGGCTTCACTTCTTCAGGAATTTCAACCACTTCATTACTTTCATGTCCAATCAACAAAAATACTTCCGGCTCATCTTCTACTTCTTTAACAAACTCCTTCAAAGATAACAAAGTCTTCAGTTCTTCAATCTCCTCCAACTTGCTTTCCTTCTGTTGTTGCTTTTTAGGAACTAAAGTGATTTTAGTGCCATCGAACATAAAACTGTAGCAGTTAGTTCTTCCATCATGTTGCACGGCCCTATCAAATTGCCATGGTCTCCACAACAACAAATGACATACATCCATATTCACAACATCGCACCAAATTTCATCCTTATATGTCTTTCCAATAGAAAAAGTTACACAAGCTCTCTGACTAACCTTCACCTCTCCACCTTTCCTCAACCATGCTAACTTGTAAGGTTTTGGATGCTTCTTTGTCTTCAATGCCAACTTCTTTACAGCTTCTGTAGAGATAATGTTGTCACAACTTCCTGCATCAATAACAAATTTGCAAACCCTTCCCAAAATAGTGCATGTTGACTGAAAGATGTTACTCCTCAACCATCTAGTCTCTTCCTCCTGTTTTGGTGTCAAACAAGATCTCCTCATCATTAAAGAATACCCTTCATCTCCTGACAACAATTCTTCTTCCTCCTCAACTGGTAGTGAATTAGAAGATTTTGCATCTGCATCCTCATCTTCAACCTCAGCAATCATCGCTCGCTTCTTAGGATTCAGACATTCATTGCTCTTGTGACCAAACTCTTGACAATTAAAGCATTTGATACTACTATTGATCTTGGTCTTAGCAACTTCATTGACAACCGGTTTACTAACAGCCTTGGAAACGTTGGTATTGCTACTAGCCCCTTTCACTTAATTGTTGGAATTGGTAAACACACCACCTCCTCTTCTGCCTTGCTTCTCCCAAGCTAACGCCTTCTGGTGTGCTCCTGCCACGGATCTAGGTTCAAACATATTCACCATTTTTTGAATTTGCATTCTCAATCCTCCAACAAATCTAGCTGTCAACTGCTCCTCCGTCTCCATGATATCATTTCTGGCAATAAGTTGATAAAACTCATCTGCATAATCATTAACCGATTTGGTCCTTTGTCTCAGATTTTGTAAGCGCTGATACATAAGAGACTGATAATTATAAGGCAAGAAAGTAGCCTTCATCAATTTCTTCATCTTATCCCATGACTCAATCTTTGACTTTCCCATCCTTCCCCGTGTAAGTTTAGTTTGTTGCCACCACGCCATAGCTCTTCCTCTCAAACGAGTAGCCATCAACTTAACTATACGATGCTCGGGAACATCCTTAAATTCAAAAATTTCTTCAACATTAGATAACCAGTCCAAAAATTCTTCCGCAACCATTCCTCCTTTGAATTTTGGAATCTCCATTTTCCTTCCCGACTCCCATCGACGATCATCTGCTGAATCTCTATTTTGATCTCGCACTTGGTCTCGATCTCGATAATGAACACTACCTCTATCATTATACTCTTCAAAATCAGATGTACTACGATATCGATCCTGACCATCGACATCTCTACGATCACGATTATCCCTCCTACCATGTCTTTCATTATCATGGTGTGGTTCATACTCAAACTCATGTCGAGTCCTTCTTTCTTCTTCTCGATACCCATGGTGATCTCTCATCCTTGAAACTGAAGATTCTCCTCTACCTCGATGAGATTGTGGCAACATTCTCCTTTCACCTAAAACCGACGGCGAAACTTTGTTTCCACCTTGGTTCGAAATTGGTGATGTTCTTCTTCGGGTTTGATTCATATCCAACATGAGCTTTTCCAATCTACCAATCCCCTCATCAAACTTCTCATTGAACTTATCACTAATTCGTTGCTCCATTTGTTTAGCATCTTCTCTTCTATACACATCTGCAATGTTTTGATGGCGATTAGCTCTTCTTGGAGGCATGATCCCTCTAACAAGTTCGGTTTTACTTTGATTGGTTCGGTTTAAATTCTTCAAACACTTCTCCTTGGCTCCAAAGACTCGGCTTAGCTATGATTGGCTAAGTCTAGCTCTGATACCAAACTGATGCAGCGGATATAACACTTGACGACGAATTGAAGATTTCGTGTCAATCAAATCGATAAACGATTCAATAAAGTAATATGAATTGGTGAATTAAAGATGCCGAAATGCCCAAATCCGTTGATCTCGTGAGATACTGGACTCTCGCTATCCCATAAACGTTGATCGCGCACGATACCGTGTTAAAAGATCTACGATTCTTCTACGTTGATCTTGCGCACAAGATTTCATGAATCGGCTTCAAAATCGTTGATTCGAGCGCACTCGAATAACCGAAGATGGAGATAGGAGATCACACTCAACTACCAATTTCAATGGTGGCACAAAGCACACAAACAAATTTTATTTCCAATTCAACAACTAATAAATGATACAACTCACCCGCTATTTATAGAATTTTACAACACAGGTACACGACTTAACATAGGTCGTTAACGACCAAACACATACGCGACTTACATCATACACAGTAATTCACGACCCAACAATAGTGCGACCTAACAATAGTCGACTTAGCAAAGTTACGACATAGCAAAATTACAACAATGCATATGAATTACGACTTACGACCTAAAATCGCTTCTGGAAGGCATAAGTGATGAGCGACTTAAGGTCAGCGACCTAAAATGGGACGACTTAAGGAGCACGCGACCTAAGAGATATCGTTGCAGTGATTTCGCGACTTAAGAATCTTCAGTAGCTCGCGATTTAAGGATCTTGCGACCTATGGTGGAGTTCGCGACATAAAGAGATCGCTCGCGACCTAAGGAAGAAGCACGGCAGCGACCTAATCGGCATCGACCTAATTGCTCGCGACCTACCGGAATTGCCACGCAATGTCGCTCGCGATTTAGGATAAGTCGCCTGCGACCTAAAGACTTCTGCAATGATTCTCCCTCACGATCTAGGGTTTCGCAACCAAAGTAGATCGCTCGCAATGTCGAGGTACGCACTGCATCAGATCACAATAGACATAAATATATGTACATCGACCCACCCGATCGGAAAAGCAGAAAAACAGTTCATGTTTCCTATTTTTATTGCGTAGGCGTACCTTTTTAGCATTTTTAAGCAAAGCTGTTATTAATTAGCTTATTAGCGCAACCAAACCAACCGAACGGCAGCCACGACACCTGTACTTACTCAATTTAAATATGTAAGTGACATATATCCAAAATTCATTTACATCTCATTAATTTTCAATTACAAACACAAAGTTTCCATAAGCAATGCAATCAAATAATTCCCATAAGCAATTTATATGGTTTCAAAACGAATTAGAATGCTTCCAACAAAATTTTCAAACCATTCATGTGTTCATTTTCAATTAGTTCACATTCACTAATTTACATTCATATTAGTTCACTTTCAGTTTTTATCAATTCAATTTCATTAACACTTAATGAATTATACTATATACAATCAACCAACGATCATATAACAACCAATGTATATTCAACACAACCAAATTCATTCAATTTACTTTACTTCACATTCAATTTGGTCCAACATTTTCAATTAGCTTTAATGAATTAACACTTACATCCATTATTCCATATCAATTCATTTACATTAGATTGATTAACATTCAATCCATTTATTAATTCAATTGCTAATTCTTTTTACAAATAATGTTGAATCTCCTTTATATAACTCAAGTTCACATCCATTTAATTCACTTTGCTATTTTACTTCGACACCAAAATCAACTTCATTTAACATCACTTAAGTTATATTCCAATTAAACATCATTTGTTTAACTTAGCTTAAATTTCCACTTATAAATTCAATTCAGATTTCCAATTCTAAAGTAAATTTTATTTAACTTTTACCAAAGTCAAATTTCATCAATTATTCAAATTCATATCTCATTTTGCTTAACAAAATTCGTTTAACCATTTTATCATTTGGTTTCACTTACATCTTCTCATTTTATAAGTTACACAACTTATTTATTTAACTTCCAAATCATATTATAAGTATAAAACTCATTTCACTTATAATTATCAATTACAACTTGGATTTTTAATTTCAATTTTGTTTATCACAACAAAACTTCAATTTTTAATTTACTATGGTAGTAAATCCATCACACAGAAACTCGAAAATGATACTGATGATGCTGTAGTCATCACCCTTATTATTTCCTAGCAACACTACTGAATTCAGTGCTTAAATTCTTTTCAAAATTTCCTTTTTTATTTATAAATCATATTTATAAATCCTTTTCTCATATAATTTCACTATTTAACTTTACTTATACAAGATTATTTCACAACTGCAAATCATATTAATTATAATTCCATACTTAATAATTCATTTGCTTATATACTTCATTCTTTCATAATTGTTGTTTTTATTGAGATTATTCAACAAACTTTTATTGACTTATGTATATTCTTACATTTTCAACAACCAACAGTTAATTTATATACACCTTAACAATTTCTGGAAAATTATTTCCTTTATATACAAAATATAATCGAGGTGAAATTATTTCATTTACCCAATTTAAAATGATACTATGTCGACTTGCCTCCTTTAAGTGTTTAGAAACCCCTATCGATAATATGGCGTCCCACATACCGACCATAATTCATAAACAGCTCAACGGATAAGAAAACACAATATAAAACAATTTCATATTCACTAACAAATACGCGCTGATATCTATTATTACACTCAACTCATTCTAGAGTACTACTGACTCTATCTCTAATGAGTAATTCCCAACAGAGCCAGGGTTGTCGCTTATCCAACAGCTCTGATACCACATGTAACGATCCGATTTTTCGACGCTCGAAGGTCGACATTAATACGTCCACTGTATCAACTGCCGGACAATCGAATGCCGGAAAACCGAATTGTTATGGTTAAAAAGAAGAGGTAGAAGAAGACAAAGAAAAAGAAAGAAGAAGCAACAGAAACAATATCAGAATCTCACATTCGCAGCGGAACAACATATAATAGATAAATGAATAATCTTTAAATCAAAGAACTATATCAGTTTATATATTACATCATCATTAGAGTTTACAACAACAATACATCAATGGACAGTTGTACAAACTTGTCCTCATATAGAATACACAGCGGAATAAATAATATCATATACAAGTGATACGCCTCGCCATCCAGCTCGCCACTGAGCTCCACAGCATCTCCTGAATCTAGAATGACCTGATAACCTGACTCTAGGCTGCCCGTGTGGAAAATGATGGGCACCCAGAGTTTAGGAAGGGAACAATAAACTCCAGGTCATTCATGGTGACTGGTGTGAGAACTAAAAACAGTTATTTTCACAAAGAAAATAAAGCAGATTCGCAATGCTTTTGGAAAATGAAACTACCATAAGACCTCCCACCACACACACAATGCAAACGCAGAATTGGAGGAGATTTCTTCTTATGATAATCAAAAATGCTTACTATGCAAAATCATTCGATATTATTATCATTAGTGCATAGTGTCAAAAACCATTTCGAAAATATAATCTTAATCTTAGCCAGCATAGACATTTCGCACTTATGCCTACTATAGCTATTATGTTCAATAGTAGGTTACCGCCACATTCCATAGCAGGTAATACAACTAAAACCGTTCAAGGTTCGTATTGTTTCTTTGGATTTCCAACAAATGGTCAGGCAAAAGAACTTCCTTACACCGAAATGGACACGCCTCTAGAAAGATGCCCCGAGAACCTAACCGGATCTCTACAAACACAAGGCCGACGCTACCTCCAGCTGTACAACTGTAACTAGGTAACTAACACACTGACGCTACCTCACGCTGTACAACTGTAACTAGGTAACTAACACACTGATGCTACCTCACGCTGTACAGCTGTAACTAGGTAACTAACACACGAGCTATGTCATCCCCCGGTCGTCACCGACCTTTACCCGAGGATCCTCAACCACAAAGCAACAACCACAAAGTATAATAAATTTGCAGCAATAACATAGGTAAAATATCTAGGCTCCATACCATGATATCACCTTTTATCTAGAAGGAAATGACATACCCTAGGGGCGCTACACCTAAAAACCTTTGCTGCAACATTCCTGTTTTGACCATTACCGGGTTGTGAGGCTTGACGAAGTCTCGTCCACAAAGCAACGCTTTTTCACAAAGCCATGCTTTTTCACAAAGCCACGCTTTGATCAACAATTGATCAACAGCACTTCGTATGCCACATTACCAAATGGGGAATGTATCACTAGTAACCATCAACTACATAACCTATGAGCTCGTATGTCTCAGAAAAGGGTGTTAAGCTAAGAGAATAAATTCTCCGCCACCAACAGAAATGTATTTGATAGAAACCAGCTTTACATCTTAAAGTGTAATGTCAGACACACATCCATACAAGTCCGTTCCGGGATCGAACGGAACCGAAGGCACTTCCAAAGAAGTCCTTGCAATCCGGATATTCACTAAGCACGTCCGGACTTCCCATCACAAGAAGAGTGATATAAATCTCTATACTGGAGCAACTCGATGCAGAGACATTCGACAGGTTGTCCTTTCATTTTCGAAAATGCCCAGTCTTCACACTGGTCTTCAAAAAATGTCCATTCATGACGTATCACTATTCGGAATGGGATATATAGCACAAAGTCCTCTCCCGGCTTAACCAAATAATCAGCATTTGTGTAAAAAAACAAATCAAGTGCAATTTCAAAGGCAAATATTGATAGTCGGTTATTTAACTATCAACAACATCCACAACAATCAACCAATTTAAATAATTTTTCCCAAATTATTAAATTTCAAAATATCTTCATAAGATATATATTTTCCACACTTCAACATTTGAAAACCAATTTCAAATCAATTTCCCTACACGGGATATATTTCCAAATATTTATTCATTCTCAATGGAAATCTGCCGAGTTTAAATATTTAAAAATGATTTATATCACTATCCAAAAATATATTTGGAAAACATTTTCTCCGAAATATTCCTTTCAAAAACCAACTTTTGAATCTTAAATTTATATTTTAAAAGCTAATTTGGAAATATACTCGGCTTTATAGTGAGAATACACTTTCACTTCAAAATGGTCCATTTAAACCAATTTAATAAATCCTTATCGATTTATTTCAAATTTACATTCCAAATCTGTAAATTTATTTCCACACTTTAAAAATAAATCAGTGTTTATTTTTAAAACAAATTCCCTTTCCTTTATAAATTTCATTATGAATTTAAATCCCAAATATTCACTTATATACGATTTTCAAATCGATTTCTCAAATATTCACTTTCAATTCCAAATCAATTTTTAAATTGATTTCCATATTTATTTCAAAACCCAAATTGATTTTCCCAAACATTTATTTCAAACACCAAATCAATTTCAAATTGATTTCTAGAAATTACTCACCTTTTTAAAATAAATTCATTTATCTCTTCCAAACCATTTAAAATTCCATTTTAAATAAATTTTCTGTTATCTCAACTTTTGGCAAAGCCGAGATACCCAAAGATTAACTGAAAAGAAATGATTATTAGTCATGAACATCGATTGTGCATCGCAGGTTCACCATGGATATCTATGAATTTTTTCTGAGTCTGGATCAGGCTACAATTGATAAGACACGTCGAGCAAAGCCGTGGGAACCAACGTTCCAAATTTCGAGATAATCCGAGTTCGTATGCTCAAGTTATCGCCGGTATAAAATGGAAGAGATATGCTATGGTTCGAATCCATCGGAGCCAAGCCCTAGGTCCGAATCTATCGACCCTGCATTACTTCGAATCCACGAGAAGTACCATTGCTTCAAATCTATCAAAGCAACCTCAACATTCGAATCCATCCAAAGCCTCCCTTAGTTCGAGTCCATCAGAGTATTCCCGCCTTCGAATCCATAAGATAGCCTCACGTTCGAAACCATAAACCCAACCTTGGTTCGAATCCATCGAGTAAAAGGTTGTTCGAATCCACGAGCTGTGCATAGCTTCGAATCGATCAACATCACTCGAAACCATCGATTCGAGGACTTGCACAAGAGATCGATTCGAACTACTTGTCCCTCGATCGATACGAAGGAACGCACATTTGATCGAATCGAAGGATTATACCTTCAGATCCTTCTCTTCGAATCCACCAAGTAAACGCGACTAAAACCACGGATTTGACCCAAAAAACTCGGAGAAAAAGGGGGATTGACCCAGAGCACGCGCACCACGTCATCGTCTTCACGTGCAGAAGCATGGATTCGACCCTATGGATTCGAACCGTATCGATTCGAACGAATCCATAGGGCGAAGAACGTCAACTTGAATCGATCATAACTTGAGATCTACAAGTCCAAACGCTATGAAATTTTCACAGAAGCTTGAGCCCATGTTGAAGAATGTCCACACCAAATTTCAGCTCGATTGGATGATTTCTTGATTGATTCGAACATAGCTTCGAATCGATCCCAAAGTGGGCCCGGATTTCCATAAAGCGGGCATGTGGGCTCCCTCACGTGCCAGAACTGGTCTCCCCTCAATTTAGGCGAAATATCAGCCTTCTACACCTATAAATAGAGCCCCTGGTCATTCAGAAAAGAGGTCGGACAATTTTGAGAGATAAAGGGCGTCCATACTCTGCCAGATTTACTCCAGATCACCATTGCTGCCTGAGATTCAGACTTAGTTCAGCAAATCAGTTGTAATACAACACACGAAATTGTAATCTTCAAGCATCGAGCAATAAAAAGATAAAAACTTTGAAGTGGACGTAGGCCGGAGATAGCCGAACCACTATAAATTGCGTGTCACTGTTCATTATTTCTGTATTGTTGCTTGTTATTTGCTTAGATCTGTGATTTGTGTGTGAATACTGTTGATTTGTATTCATACGCTGGTGCTTTCACTACACTTGGGGTTTGTGACCATTTTTGGCGCAAACACTTTGGTGCTTTCACTGAGAAAAACTAGCACCCGCTACACCAGATTCAAAGTTTAGATTTGGAATTTTAAGGATTCAGATTTGACTCTACAATGACTCGACAAACTAGACAAAGAACTGAGAGGAGCCAACAGGCAGGAAGTCAAGAGGCATCCTCTGGCGCTGGAGAAAAACCAGCTTCGATCTACATCACCAGAGACGAAATGGCGACCATGACCAATCTGATGCACGAAAGAATAATGAAGAGCCAACAAGAGATGCTGCAGAAGTTCTTTGAACAGATGAGAGCTGCAGGGATGCAGAGCCTAGGACCAGCTACAGCGGCTATGAATGTGGAACAAGGAGCTAGGATTGCGGAACCTAATGAAGGTCAGAATGCAGATCCAGAAGACAATCAACAAGGGCTTGGGAGCAGGCCCGCAAGATCCGACGCAGAAGGACCTTTGGAAGGAGCTCAACCGGCTAGGGCCAACACAAATGCTAACGAGCCACCCGAAGAGTACGTACCAGAATTCCCTACAAGACTCGGAGGGAAAGACAGAGACATGACAAGGGGGCATCCCCTAGATGGAGATGAAAGAATGATTGGCCTAATGAGACGACTCATGAGAGGGGGATTGTCAGGCGGAGGATTGGAAGAGGTTAGTCGAAGTCCGTTCGCTCCAAATATCTGAAATGCAAGGAACCCTCCAAAGTTCAAACTACCAACGCTGAATCCGTATTACGGGAAGTCGGATCCGACCATGCACATTACCAGATACATTAGACACATGGAAGTACTGGGAGCATCCGAGGAAGTGATGGCATGATGTTTCCCTTTATTCTTATCAGATTTGGCTGTGCTTTGGTTTAGACAGCTAGAGACAGGATCAATCAGGACATGGGGCGAGCTTGTGGATTGTTTCATGAAGCAGTTTAGGGTTCACATAACGCGACCCAAGAGCGTGATGACTTTGGCATCAATAAAGCAAAGGACCGGAGAGTCCATAAAAGATTTTCTGTTACGATTTAATGCAACGGTGGCTTCTGTAGATCGCCCGGACCCATCGATGATTTTGATTGCGGCAGTGGCAGGAGTTGGAGAAGGCACCGAATTCAAAGACTCTTTGACTAAAGATCCACCGCAAGATCTTGGAGAGTTTTTCCATGAAGCTGAAAAATTCATTCGATTAGAGGAATCACGAGCCGAGAGGCAGGAAATAAATGTTGCACAAGGCGAAGGAACCGCTAGGGAACAGTCCAGGGCGGACAAAGGAAAGAGAAAGCAGGATGACGCACATGATGGTCCTGATAAACGGAAGAAATTCTGAGAGCCCAGATTCAGGCAATACACAGACTTGGTGGCAGGACTGGAACGAATTTACACCGAAACTCGGGGGCAACTCCCCTATCGAAAACCACCGAGGAGAGATCCCACAGAGCGGGAACGTAGAACCGGAAAATATTGCCTATTCCATGAGTTAGATGGGCACACAACCGACGAATGCCGCCACCTAAGGGATGAGGTGGAAGAGCATGCCAAGAGTGGTAGATTGCCACAATATATCAGAGAACGGGCAACGATAGTAAGACCTGAACAACCTCCACCTAATAGGAATGATCCTGGATCGGGATCACGACTCGTCATCAACTAATCGTGATGGCAAGGGCCAAGTTCAAGATTTGGACTCTGGTCGATTAGTTTTCTTAGATTTGATTTCCAAAATAAAACGGCTATCCCACTTACTCATGTACGGGAACCAGAGAGATCCCTAGGCATGCTCTAAGATGGAAATAGACCGCTCCGCCCGGAGAGGCATTGTCTTGTTTTTCCTGGTGTTTGAGATTGAACATCTAGGATTTGAATTTAATAAAGAAACACTTATTAAAATAAACCTTTTAACCGGAGAGTTAAAGGATGAACATTAAATATCAATATAAACATGATCGCTTTATGACCTTACCCGGAGAGGCGGGGTTCGGAGTGCAAGAAGTGAGTTTCTTCGCCGGAGAGCGACAGGATCGACTCACTTAAGCATCGTTTCCCATTCACCGGAGAGTGATTGGATCGGGATTCGATAAGAGCCCGGAGAGGCTATGATCGGCCCACGATTTGGGCCATGACATCGCTTAATGTTCAGATACACTGAACCGGAGTGCATGAAGTGAGTCGCTTCGTCAGAGAGCAACAAAATTGACTCACTTAACGTTGTTTCCTCTTCACCGAAGAGTGACAAGATGGGATCCAGCAAGAGCCCGGAGAGGCTATGATCGGCCTAAAGATTTAGGTCATGACATCGCTTAATGTTCAAAAACACTGAACCGGAGTGCAGGGGGTGTAGCCGCTTCACCGGAGAGCGACAGGATCGGCTCACTCATTGTTGTTTCCCCTTCACCGGAGAGTGAAAGGATGGGATCCAGTAAGAGCCTAGAGAGGCTACGATCGGTCCAGAATGACCAAGACATCGCTATACGCCCTAGCTGGGGCCAGAGTGCAAGGGATAGAAAGCAACGCCGGAGTGCAATAGGATCTTTCTATTCAATCGCTAAATCTAGAATGGGTTTGACAAGGGTCCGGAGTGACCATCAATAGTACGGAGAGACCGTAGAATTTCATTCTTAACTTCCACTGAAAAAAAAATTGATAACAATTCGGCTTCGAACAGCCATGGACTTGATTGAAAATGCTATAAGCTATGAGTAAAACATGAACTCACTGCATTTAACTTGAGACTGATCAAAACACGCCTTTTACCAAAAGGCATGTTTTGGGGGGCAAAATGTTATCCCAACTTTTGGCAAAGCCGAGATACCCAAAGATTAACTGAAAAGCAATGATTATTAGTCATGAACATCGACTGTGCATCGCAGGTTCACCATGGATATCGATGAATTTTGTCTGAGTCCGGATCGGGCTACAATTGATAAGACACGTCGAGCAAAGCCGTGGGAACCAACGTTCCAAATTTCGAGACAATCCGAGTTCGTATGCTCAAGTTATTGCCGGTATAAAATGGAAGAGATATGCTATGGTTCGAATCCATCGGAGCCAAGCCCTAGGTCCGAATCCATCGACCCTGCATTACTTCGAATCCACGAGAAGTACCATTGCTTCGAATCTATCAAAGCAACCTCAACATTCGAATCCATCCAAAGCCTCCCTTAGTTCGAGTTCATCAGAGTATTCCCGCCTTCGAATCCATAAGATAGCCTCACGTTCGAAACCATAAACCTAACCTTGGTTCGAATCCATCGAGTAAAAGGTTGTTCGAATCCACAAGCTGTGCATAGCTTCGAATCGATCAACATCACTCGAAACCATCGATTCGAGGACTTGCACAAGAGATCGATTAGAACTACTTGTCCCTCGATCGATACGAAGGAACGCACATTTGATCGAATCGAAGGATTATACCTTCAGATCCTTCTCTTCGAAGCCACCAAGTAAACGCGACTAAAACCACGGATTTGACCCAGAAAACTCGGAGAAAAAGGGGGATTGACCCGGAGCACGCGCACCACGTCATCGTCTTCACGTGCAGAAGCATGGATTCGACCCTATGGATTCGAACCATATCGATTCGAACGAATCCATAGGGCGAAGAACGTCAACTTGAGAGCTACAAGTCCAAACGCTATGAAATTTTCACAGAAGCTTGAGCTCATGTTGAAGAATGTCCACACCAAATTTCAGCTCGATTGGATGATTTCTTGATCGATTCGAACATAGCTTCGAATCGATCCCAAAGTGGGCCCGGATTTCCATAAAGCGGGCATGTGGGCTCCCTCACGTGCCAGAACTGGTCTCCCCTCAATTTAGGCGAAATATCAGCCTTCTACACCTATAAATAGAGCCCCTGGTCATTCAAAAAAGAGGTCGGACAATTTTGAGAGATAAAGGGCGTCCATACTCTGCCAGATTTACTCCAGATCACCATTGCTGCCTGAGATTCAGACTTAGTTCAGCAAATCAGTTGTAATACAACACACGAAATTGTAATCTTCAAGCATCGAGCAATAAAAAGATAAAAACTTTGAAGTGGACGTAGGCCGGAGATAGCCGAACCACTATAAATTGCGTGTCACTGTTCATTATTTCTGGATTGTTGCTTGTTATTTGCTTAGATCTGTGATTTGTGTGTGAATACTGTTGATTTGTATTCATACGCTGGTGCTTTCACTACACTTGGGGTTTGTGACCATTTTTGGCGCAAACATTTTCCAACTTTCGAATAATACTATTCAAAATCCATTTATAAAAACCTTTTACCATATTTTAGAAATAATTCGATAAGATTTCGAAAATCAACTCTATGCTTTTAAATTCCTACTTTTAAATTCAACCAATTATTTCAAAAGAATTTACTTAAAATTTCCAATTTTAATTTCAAAAATCCAATTTTCTTTATTTCTGGTATCCAACGATACCAAAAATACATCGACTAAATTTTAGCCTTCAACAAATTCAATCACAGATATAATCATATACAGATTATAAATAAATCATCACACAGCATATGAAACAAATTCATACAACATATAAAACAAATTCATATAATTTGAGGAATCCAGTTGGATCCCTCCAACCTGTTTCCCTGCATCCACAGATGTTAGCACAATAACAATTCCACTTCGAGGTGGAATTCGTGGTATATGGGATTTATAAATATTATCCGCTATTATGCGGTGCAATAGGGTCTCATCTGCTATATAATGCGGGAAATCAACTCCAAATACATATATAATACCAATTCCACTTCAATATGGAATTATCGCGGTATATGTTTTTAATAAGTAACCTCCGCTTAATATACGGCGTATAGGGTCTATTTAAGCACAATAGATAACAATCATCATTCAATTCACACAATCAAGCAATTTTAAATTTAACTATTTAAAATTTAAATCGAACACAATTCGATTATGTGAGGAGTTCTCACCTTGCTTTCAATAACGGTTGCGGCGTTTTATTTCAAATAAAATTAAACGCACGTTTAATTTTACTCAAAATTTTCACCGACTCCAATTGAATCCAAACCAGCTCCATTGCGTAGTGCTCGTCAATACGAACCCGACGCAACTTGTTTCGTGCGAAACGGACCTCGTATGAACAAGTTATAGCTATTTTAATATCACATGAATTATTATATAAATTAAATTAACATTTTATTTTTGTTTTAACCCTTAACTCATTCTGGGCCGTGGATTTCGAAAGATGAAATTGTGGCCGCTGTTAGCTTTTCTTCTCCAGGCATCATTCGAACGCGAATAACCCAATGAAGCCGCCGACTATTACAAATTTTCGCATCCCAACCACTAATCGAGACGACGATCGAGTACCCCCCTGTCGAAGCGCCACCTCGGACGCACCTCCACATTGAAATTCGTGAAACTCGGTGGTCCCCAGGCCGTGATATCTCGACCGAAACCCTAGACGAACACGAGCCATTTGTGGCCTCCACACAACACCGATTCGAATCTCCACCGTTGATCTCGTAGTTCGCGATGTGCTCTACGAAGTTGCAGTTGAACATTTTTCGTATTAATGCACGGATTGAGGGAGATTTGAGGAAGAAGACGGGAGCTTTCTGGCCATTGAATACAAAAGTGTCGGCTAACCCTAGTTGTTAAGGGTTTGAGTGCAAATGAAAATGATGATGTCCATTTATAGAAAATTGACGAACACTATTCACTCGAAAATTCTCGAACTCGAAATCAAGCGTGCCGACTGGCATTTCTAAGGTTTTACCCGTGTTCCGATCTCAATGGAACGTGTTTCGGAAGCTAATTCGGTCATATGTGCGAGTTACGGAATTAAACGATCAATTTAAAATTAAATCGATTAAAATGATTTCGATGCGTTTCAGCTTGCCCCGGACAAACAACAACTCCGATTGCTACGAAAATTGAAATCATACAATAATTTAACATTATGGATCTGATGAAACTGGTTTCATCGAAATCCGAGACTGTTTGAAAAATGACTATTTTCACTAGTCAATTAAATATTAAAATATTCAATTTTCACAGATTAACTTTTAATTCAAATTTAAAAGTTCTATAACATCATTCTAACTTCAACATGATTTATTATAACTTAATAAATCATTTTTGTACATATTAAACCCAATTATCAATTAATTCTGAAATTTCAAATATTAAATTGTCGATTTAATTATCCAATTAAATCACTATATTCAAAATTTAAGTTATTCAACTTACAAATCTCACTTGTTAATATTTAAAATCAATTAAATATTCGAATTTCAAATGACAAAAATTCTGGGTCGTTACATTTTGGGTGTTAGGTAGATAGGTTGGGAAATTGGGCAAAATGGAGGCAAAACTGGTCGAAATTGGATGAAATTGGAGAGGCACATTCTAGAGCATGTAAAGAACTCGTGGTCCAAATCGTAATCTCCAATTCGCTAAGGGTAGAAGTCGATTCTGACTTCAGAGGTGGATACCGAGTTCTCTATGTAGGTCCATGTCGGCAGCGATTTGGAGGATGAGGAGAGCATGGTTGTAGAGGTTGCTTATGGTGTTGGATCAGAGATTGGCTAAGGATAGAAGGCAATACTGACTTGTTTCTAGGATACGAAGTTAGTTGTTCGGAGGACACGACAACTTGATTAGGAGCAGAAAAGTCGGGGTTCGAGCACCAAGAAATGAAGCACTATAGGAAAAAAGTAGGATGGGAAGGGACCCTGTTGGCCAAGTACATAAGTCGACACCAAGTTCATGAAGTCGGCATCGAGTTCTCATCCTTGGTCCTATAGGGATTGAATTTCTGGAGTATAGTTCTAGAGTTCTAGAGGTCGTGCTGAGCTATTGGCTTGTTTATATGATGACTGACAGCAGTACAATAGCATGATGAAAGTTATAGCCTTCGAATAGTTATTCGACGGCGAATGGAGTTAGGTTTCAAAGATAACGGCTCGATGAAGAAAGGAGTCGTAGAGTGGGAAATGTAGAATGTTTCCTCAAGAATAACATCTCGATGAAGAAGGGAGTCGTTAAGTGGAGGAATGAAGAATGTTTTCTCCAAGATAATGAAAGTTAAATGGAGCAAAGGAAGAGCTCGAATACATGTACTAAAGGGTTGTTGATACTCAGAATGTTTTCTTTTGTACTCTAAGCATGGGTATCGTGAGGATGCTCATGGGTAGTGAAGAATGGCTACCCCAAATCGAAAGAATGGATTCATGTACCCTTGACCAGAAGATGGGTCTAGTACCAGCTTTAGGCTAAAGAGATTACAATTGAAAACTGGGATTTCAATTAGTCCCTGATAGAAGATTGGTCATACAAGTTATCATATATCCAGAGTATACTAAGTGACAATTAGTATTGTTTGATGGATGCTATGACTGTTATGGTTGCTTCACTAGCCACCTGTCACTCTAGGGTTGTCATCGGAGATAGGTAGTGGAGATAAGGATAACTAGACACCCTTTATCACACTTGGTTGTGTTACACCTTTATGTATGTAGAGTAGCATATTATATTATTATGTTCTAACTCTTTGGTTCCAGGGACAGGTCAGGTATGATTTATATACCTTGCTCCTTACTATTTCAACTTGTATAGTATTTTGATTAATTTACTACTCACACCAGACTATTGATTGACTCGAGGTTTTATGTTTTACTTCTTATTATCTCGTGTGCTCTTAAATGAGTAGACTAAATAGCAAGTCTAGATGCAACGCATTAGCTGTACAGAGGATGGGTTGGAGGGAGCTATCTCGTATTATATAAGGATTTCTATGCTTATTCCACCATGCAACACTATGGATCCTTGGTAATGCTCAATTATTATTAGCAGCATGAGACCGTTATTTGAGTTTATTTTTGTTGATGTACTCTATTTCATGATGTATAACTGCGTATCTGTACTCTGATATTAGGATCACTTAGTTATTACTGTTTTTTCTATTTTACATCTATGATACTATATTTTATTCCATGCATTGTGAGATATACTATAATTTCTATGATGCTTTGTTTCATTTTAAACCTTGATGGTCACTCTACATCGATCGACATAACAGCTGCGCACTATCTTATGTATATTGGGTGCCAGTAGTGTAGGGCGATCGTCACATTTGGTATCAGAGCCTAGGTAGCATTGTTTAACCTAAGGGATATTGTAGTTTAGTAGAGATAGGAAAGGAGTTCTCACCCTAGACTAAATTAAGTGAGCGTGTGTGTGTTAGAGAGCATGTACTTATTATATATTTTGATTTTCAAAACTATATAGTAGTATATATAGAATATAAGTCGGATGCACACATGAGTACCATTGACACGGTTTCTTTTTGAGAGACTGATCATTCTTGTTACAGATTGAGAATGAGCTGGAAAACAAGAAACACTGTTAGGAACTCCCTCTCAGGGGTTGAGCAAGGAGCAGGTTCAGGGGCTGCTAATCCTGACTTGCAAGTTATGTTCAATACGATGATGGCGAACAAGCTTCAGAATGCCCAAGCGGCCACTTTGAATGTTGCTATTAGTGGTGGTGCTCAAGTACAAGCGTCAAGGGCTGACTACACTAAGCTATGCAAAGATTATTCTACTTTGGGAGGCAAGTCATTCCTTGGAATAGAGTCTGCCGTCGAAGTGCAGGATTGGTTCTACAAGCGTATTTCTGGTGATATGGAGATTGATGATGCCATGAAAAGCAGGTTGGCCTCTAGACAACTTCAAGGGTGGGCCATGAGCTGGTGGAATGCTATCACTGCTGCTACACCCGAGAGTTTGTTCTCTTAGGATCGGTTCAAGGCTAGGTTTGTGGAGAAGTTTGTCCTAGTTGCTCAGAAGTCGGTGCTATTAAGGAAATTCACCGATCTTAAACAAGGAGAATCATCTTTTATCGAATACATTGCTGAGTTCGATGCTCTATCAAAGTATGGGATATCCTTCATCGATACTCCATTGAGAAAGAATGAGAAGTTCATTATGGGTTTGGATGACTATTTAGGGGAGAAGCTGGTGAGTCATAATGATGAGCCATTTGAGAAACTCATCGAGAAAGCCTTTCACCAGGAAAGTTTACACCGTTGGTCTAAATCAGGTGTTGTTGTTAAGAAAGAGCCAAAATCACAACAAAGTGGTGGAGGCAAAAAAAAGTAATTGTTTGGAAAGAGGAAGCAATCTCAGGGGAAGGATGCTTAGAAGAAGGGTAAATGGGATTCTATTTGTTATGGTTATGGAGAAAAAAGTCACATGATCAAAGATTGCAAATTCAATGGTAAGAGGAAGTGTTACAACTATGCGAAACCCAGGTATATACTGAAGCATTGCCCAAAACCACTACAGTAGTAACAAGTTGTGAAGGCATATGCTTTAGACATTGTTCCGACTTCATCGATTGCTCCCTCGATGAAAGAGAAGGGGAAGGGCGTTGTCATTCAAGGTATGCTTTCCCTTTATGATTTTCCCATACATGTTTTATTTGATACCGGGGCTTCACATTCCTTTATATCTAGTGACTTAGTAGATAGGCTAGGATTGAAACCCGAAATAGTTGACGATAGTTGATTGTGATGAACCCTATTGGAGGATCCACTAGCATGTATATGGTTTGTCGTGGTTTGGTCTTATTGAGTCATTGATGCTCTTTTGTTTATGACTATTTTATTTTGAATTCGTTGGGTTCGGGATTATCTTAGGAATGGACTGGCTAAGAAAGTATGCGGCAGTAGTAGATTACGAGAAGCTGTTGGTGACAATTGGGGCTACGGAAGGGCAAACGGTAGTGATTGGCTGCATGCTAGAGGATAGGGTTATGGTTAGCTTTCTATATTAGCTTGATATTCCATAAGATGAGTTGTCATCTATGCCCATCGTTAGAGAGTATCTAGACATATTTGAGGAGATAATTGGATTACCACCGCATAGAGCGATTGAGTTTCATATAGACTTGATGAGGGATACCAAATCTATAGTTATGCCAATAAGGCGTATAACGCCTAGAGAGCAGAAGGAGTTGGAGGTGTGAGTGAACGACCGGTTGAGAAAAGGGTTCATTCGTAGGAGTATATCTAAGTGGGATGCACCTGTAGTATTCGCCACTAAGGTGGATAGCTCTCTTAGATTATGTGTTGATTACCCCGAGTTGAATAAAGTGACGAGGAAGAACAAGTACCCACTCCCACGTATTGATGACTTGTTCGATTAGTTCCATGGTGTGAAGGTGTTCTCCCAATTGGATTTGGCAACGGGATTTCACCTATTGAGAGTAGCAAAGGAGAGTGTGCCGATCACCACATTTCATACATTATCTGGTTTGTATGAGTGGTTAATTATGCCATTTGGGCTAACTAATTCTCCGATATACTTTGTTGATCTCATAAATCGCATCTTCAGTGATCAGCTTAATGAGTTCGTACCTGTGTTCGTGGATGACATCCTGATCTATTCTAGGACAAAGAAGGAACAGAAGGTGCACTTAAGGATTATACTCGAAGTGTTGAGGAAGCACAAGCTGAAATCAAAGTTTTTAAAGTGTCACTTCTGGAGAAGGGAAGTGAGATTCTTGGGTCACGTCATCTCTGAGCTAGGTATCGCAGTAGACCCTGCCAAGGTGGCGGTAGTTCAGGATTACAGCAGACCCAAGAATGCTACTAATGTAAGGAGTTTCTTAGGACTGGCACGATATTATAAACGCTATATAAAGGACTTATCGAAGGTAGCTGCGCCGTTAAGCAATTTGATAAAGAAAAGTCAGACTTTTACTTGGGATGCGAGGAATGAGCTGGCATTTGTGAGTCCAAAGGAGAGATTGACGAGCGCACCTGTATTGACTATTTCGAGTGGGAATGAGAAGCTGACAGTATACACAGATGACTGTGGTACTGGATTAGTTGCGGTATTGATGTAGAAGGGAAAAGTTTTCGCCTACGCTAGTCGACAATTGAAGCCACTCCCTATGATCAAATTCTTTGTTGTTTCCGAGATTTTAGGCATGAGCCGATTGACTTCCACTTTTCGATATGACGTAATATAAGAGAATACTAAAATTGATGTAAATTCGTTCCAAATATCGAGTACTTTAATTAAGAGTGGGAAAATCATGTGTATTTACTTCGAAGATTTGGAGGCATTACTTATTAGGGGAGTGGTTCGAGCTGTTCATGAATCACAAATCCTTGAAGTACCTTTCCTCTCAGAAGGATCTCAACCTTCGACATCAACGATGGTGGGAATTCTTAGCCTCCTACGACTTTGGCATTTCCTATACACATAGTAAGGGGAATGCAGTCACCGATGTACTAAGTAAAAGACATGCTAGTTTTCCAGCGATGTTCCTAGAATGGAAACAGTTGGAGTATATCGCTAGTTATGACTTCAGACCTCATTCCGAGTTAGAGACAGAGATGCTGGCAAGCTTGACCATCAGGCCTACTCTTATAGAGCAAATTGGTAATAGTTAGAGGCGTGATGCTAGATTAGCCAAGATCATTTCCAAGATTGAAGCGAGAGTAGAGTCTGAGGACATGAGGCAGTACGGACTCGGCCGAGACAATTGGCTTTGTAAGAATGGGAGATTGATTGTTCCCAATGTTGATGGATTGAGAGATGAGGTGCTCAAAGAGTGCCACCATTCCAAATTGACCATACATCTCGGTGGTAATAAGATGCACCACGAAATGAGATAGACTTATTATTGGGAAGGGATGAAGAAGGACGTCAGGACATTCATATCGAAGTGTGTGAACTACCAGTTGGTAAAGGCAAAACAAAAGAAACTGAGTGGTCTTTTACAACCACTTGAAGTTCCCAAGTGAAAGTGGAAGTAGAAGCAGATATCGATGGATTTCAGAAATGGACTTCCAAGGACTCGAGCAGGGTACGACAGCATCTGGGTCATAGTAGATCGGTTGACTAAGTGCGCTAGGTTTATACCCATCAAGTCGAATGGCGGCCAAACTGGCCGAGTTATACATGAAATGGATTGTACGGTTTCATGATGTGCCGAAGAGCATTATGAGCGACTGAGGCATGTTGTTAACTAGTGGGTTTTGGAAGAGCTTACAGGACGCGTTGGGTACCGAGCTACATCTTAGTACAGCTTATCACCATCAAACTGACGGCCAAACCGAGAGAGTGAATCATATCTTAGAAGATCACTTGCGAGCTTGCATTCTTGATTTTGGAAGCTCGTAAGACGATCACTTGCATTTAGTGAGTTCGCATATAATAACAGTTATCAGTCTAGTATTTGTATGACACCATATGAAGCATTGTATGACGAACCATGTAATTCCCCTTCATGTTGGTGGAAAGCGGGCGAGAGACTGATACTTAGGCCGGATATGGCTAGAGAGACCTCAGAAAAGATAGAGATCATTCGGTAATGAATGAAGCTGCATAGGATAGGCAAAAGAGTTACACTGATAAAAGACGTAGAGATTTATAATTCTCCATCGGAGATATGGTAATTGTGAAGATTTCTCCTTTGAAGAATGTTATTCGGTTCTGTAGTAGAGGAAAGTTGGCACCGAGATTTGTTGGTCCTTTCCGATATCAGAGAGGATTGGGAACCTTGCTTATAGAGTTGACTTACCTTAAAGAATGGCGGGAGTGCATAATGTCTTCCATGTCTCCCATTTGCGGAAATTTGTGCATGACTTAAGCGTAACTATCACATTGGATCAGCTTGATGGTATCGAAATTGAACTAGAAGCTTTGAGACCTTGTTGTCTGGTCTGTATTGTCAGACGTGATACAAAAGAGCTTAGGAGGAAGACCAAGTGTCCTTGTCAGTTGTTTGCACAAAAAATGGGCAAACACCTCCAAGTCGTATGATTTAGTTGATTTTATGTTGTTTTTAGTGATCTGGGTGGTTTAGGCAAATATATAAAAAGCAGGGACTAAATTGTAAAAGACACACAGATTTATAGTGGTTCGGCCAGAATGTGCCTACGTCCACTTTATATGTTATTCTCCTTTACTGTTCAGATTACAAGTACAAAGCTTTGATACAAGTATATGAAAGTTGTTTGAAAGTTCTATCCGTGCTTGAGCTCTCAAACTTGTCCGCCATTGTTGTACCCCTACCCCTCTATTTATAGAGTGAGGCTAGGAGCAGGGGTTACAGATGTATATAGCTGCTGGTGGGCCTGGGCTGATGCAATCTGGCCTGGCAACGTTGGTTCGGCAACGCTTTGGTTCGGTAGTGCTTTGGTCCGGTGGTAGATGGTTGGAGCTGAGACCTTGGTCCGGTAGCACTTTACTCCGGTAGGTTCGGTGGGACTTTGGTCCGGTGGTAGATGGTTGGAGCTGAGACCTTGGTCCGGTAGCACTTTAGTCCGGTAGGTTCGGTGGGACTTTGGTCCGGAGGCAGGTGGAGTGGCTTCTGGTTCGGTAGTGATGGAGTGGCTTCTGGTTCGGTAGCAGGTGGAGTGGCTTCTGGTTTGGTAGTGATGTTTCTTCTTTCTGGCTCGTTGGTGGTGGAAACGCACCCAACATTTGCCCCCCAAAGTGGGGCATATGCCAGCATATGTCGTGCTTTGTTTTAGGCCTTTCGACATGGACACTCTCATTCGGTCCCGAGCGCCGAACTAGTTGGTCCGGTCGTTTTTATTTGCCTATAAGTATGGGCCATACTCTTTCGTTATTCCTTACTAACTGAAATAACTGAACCAGATTCTTTCCTACCGAATCAACCATACCGCCGAATTACGTTTGACCACCGGTCCAGGTAATTTCCGAATGACTTTTATCTTTTGAACTACCGAATGAATCCGTGGAGTATGAGTGCCGAATGAACTCGAAGACTCGAATTACCGAACGATACTTAGGGAGTACGAGTGCCGAATGAACTCGAAGACTCGAATTACCGAACGACACTTAGGAAGTACGAGTGCCGAATGAACTCGAAGACTCGAATTACCGAACAACGCTTAGGGAGTACGAGTGCCGAATGAACTCGAAGACTCTAATTACCGAACGACACTTAGGGAGTACGAGTGCCGAATGGACTCGAAGACTCGAATTACCGAACGACACTTAGGAAGTATGAGTGCCGAATGAACTCGAAGACTCGAATTACCGAACGACACTTAGGAAGTATGAGTACCGAATGAACTCGAAGACTTGAACTACCGAACGACACTTAGGGAGTATGAGTGCTGAATGAACTCCGAGACTTGAACTACCGAGTGAAGCTTTTATGTTTTGAATTACGAGTGAAATTCCAGACTGCATACACTTGCTTGTTTATATCTCTACATCCCTTGTTCTAACAATGTGTTTTCTCGTGTTGCAGATAATGTCTCATAAAGTAGAAACTCGTTCTGACAAAAAGAAGTATAAGGACCGAGGAGAGTCCTCCATAGTGCCCCCAGTTCAGGCAGCACCAGAACGACAGGGACCAACCCCGAGATCGCTAGTAGACAGGTGCGGTCCTCAAGAACTCCTGAACTCACCGCCTGATTGCTTTCCTAGCTCCCTCAAAGATGAGCAGCTTAATGTTATTTCTCGCTCTTTTGGGATCGACAGAGCGCATATGTTGTTACCGGGGGAAGGAGTGATGCCGTATAACCCCCCTGAAGGATATTTTGCTTATAGTAGGTATCACTGCATGTGTGGTGCCATCCCACCTCTCAACGCTTGGATAATCAGCTTCATTACATACTTGAAGGTGGCTCCTTTCCAGCTTCAGCCCAACTCCTATGCGATCTTGGTGAGTCTGTTCATTATCTTCCAGAGGAGATACGGGCGTCCTCCTTCCAACCGAGAAATCCGGTATCTATACAACTTGAGAGGCTACAAGAAGGGGTCTCCGTACATTAGCTTAGAGTCGGCCATGTCCTTCAAGCCTGTCCTGGATTTATATTCAAAATTCAGCATGTTCAAGAAGGAATGGTTCTTTGTCAAAGACGACTCCGTTTCTTTCCGCCGTTTCACCTCTGGCTGTAAGTTGAATCTCATTTATCATTTCCATTCCGACTGCGATGCTTCTTCTTACATGCTTTTTGCTTGCTAGCGACAGGTGGTTTTGCGGTTGTAGAGAACGATCGTCTGGTTCAGATGGCTGCGGAAATAAAAGCCATCCCGGAAAGGGAGAGGACGGCTTCTTATTTGATCAGGAACGCTACTCTTCTGGGGCTCAACCTGATTCTGCCATGCCAGTCTGTGGTCAAGCAGAGAGACACAGCTGAGGAGAGGGCCGCCAAAGCTAAAGGATGGGCTACGGCGAAGAGCAGTAAAAGGAAACCCTTCTCGAAGCATCCAATTGCTGGGGGGAAGAAACTTAAGAAGTCCGATGGACCTTCCCCTAGCACATGTCCCGATTTTCCGGAGGAAGAAGATGTGGAGGAGGAGAGAGGCGAGGGTGAAGGAGGTGAGGCGGAGACTGGAAGCGGTGGAGAAGGTGATGGTGATGGTCATAGCGATGATGGTGGTGACGGACAGAGCGGTGGTGGAACTGGGGCTTTGTCTTCTGAGCAGGCAGGTGTGATCCAGGAGTGGACAGATGATGCTTTCTGCCTTGCTTTTGAAGGGTCGGAGGAAGGATCGGCTTTGGTGGAGAAGTCTAAGAAGGCTGACAAGGCCGAGACCGGTGCTGATTCATCTTCTAAGAGTGCTTCAGCTATGGCGACTCCTGTGAATCAAGGTGACTTTTTGACTCCCGCTGACTCCATTTATGATAAGGATTTAGAAATATTTTACGGCCCGCTCCCGTCATGGAATGAGATTCAGGACTTATTGCAATATCCTACTCCTCCCCAAGGTTTGTATAACAAATGCGTCTTTTTACTCTTCTTAACTTGATGTATTTCTTGAATCATAGCTCAATGTATGCTTGTAACACTTGGCTTTTATTACAGGAGTGGGTAAGGTGGCCAAGATGTCAGATGTTCGGCACCGTCTTGAACAATACAAACTCCTCAAGGCTTCTACTAAACCAAAGCCTCCGGCTAACCGTCCTGGAGATGTAGTCGGCTATCGTCCTCTTCTTGGAGTTATCGAAGAGAATATCCAAAGGAAGAAGAGGAGTCGCTCCTTGTTTGAATCTTCACCTGGTCCTCAGCCCCCAACTCAACCTCTTCAGGATACCACGAAGGGGAATACTGAGTTTATACCTACTCCGCACCCATCTGAAAATCCTACTGTTACCCCGATAGATCATCCCGGCTTGGCTCGTAACCCGTTTGCGGGTCATCCGGATCTGGATCCTGGTTCTCATGATATTACCTTTGATGAGGCTACCGGTGAGCACCTTCTCCCTCGCAATCCTATGGTAAGAGTAATAGATGAAGCTAAGTCCCTGGACCTTGATTTGCTTAGCACTCGGGTTGTAACTTTGGGGGATGAAGCTAAGGCAAACATTGACCGGGTTGCTGAGGAAACTAGGAAGCTGATGGGGCATCATGCTCGACTAGTCAAGGCCTGAGAAGAAATCGGCAGTGCTAACATTCGACTGCGGTTAATGGTTTCCGACCAGGCCAAACAACTCGCTGATCAGGCCATCCAGATCTCTCAACATGAGGCCGCCTCTAGGCAATTAAAGAAGACCATGGAAGAGGCCAGCAGGGCAGAGTTACGAAAAATGGAGGCCGTCTGTAAGGAAAGGATTGATATGGCTATTGCAACGGTGGATGAGGTTCGGCAAGCGGATCTCGAGCGGGTACATGAGTTATCCGAGAAACTTGAGGCTGCGGAGCTTGCTCAAACCAAGCTGAAGGAGGAGATGGAGGCGATGAGGAAATCCTTTCAGGCCGACTACTCGCGATAACAATCAAAGAGGGATGCTGCTATTGCAAAGCTGTTGGCTTCTGAGGACCGAATAAGAGAGTTCGAGGAGAATGAGGGGATAATGGATGAGATGCTTCAGGATATATACTTTCGCACTTGGAAACAGGGCAACTTATCTTGGATGGATGATTACCCCCGAGTCATGGCCAGAATTTATCTCAGGGCCTTGGAGGAGGCTAAGGCCGATGTAGATAAGGAGGGTGGCGTGGCCTTTAGAATGGACGTGGTTACGGCTCAATTCTCCAAGGAGGAGAAAGCGGTGGTGAAGGAGGGTATGCGGCTGCTTACTGCTGAGGAGGTAGGTGTGCAGTTAGAGGATGATGATCAAGGAGCAGATGCTGGTAAGTCTTCCCTTTTAGCTTTCCGTAACTTGGTTGCTTATTATTAATGAATTCTTTCCTTGATCGGACAGGCGGGACCTCCGGAGCACCAACTTCTTCTGGTCAACATGCTGAGAGTTCCCACTCCACAGTTAGGGAGATCCCGGAGAGCCAGCAGGACAAGGGTGCAGCTCGGATGCAGCCGACTCCATGACTTGACCTGGATATTTTTTGTTTACTTGACATTGCTCTCTATGTTAGTCTCAAATCAGCAACATAACTTTTAGGCTGTAATTATGTTACTCGTAACAAACGACTTTATTCGTGGCGTGTAATTTTTAACTTAGGCTGATTCTGTTGTATTTGAATGCTTTCGTTGTGTTGCATAAGAAGTATAGTTGTGCATATGCCTGTGATTCGATCGTGTTTGATGCCAAGTTCTGGCTTAACATGTAATTTCATACCTTGCAATGTTTAATGTGATGTGCGAATAAATTATAGCTACATATTTATACACAAAAGAAGAAAGTACCGCCCTTCATGTTTTAGTTGTAGACGGTTGCTTTGAATGTCTTATATGAGTGAGTATGGAATGAAGTTGAGTGACTCGTCATCCAATTGTGAGTTCTTTTTTAGCGTCTCCTATCTTGTGTCCTGTACTTTAGGGATTGTTATAGAGGATAGGAGGAAAGTTTTTAAATAAAGTAGAAATATAAGAAATAGTAAAACTTCCAATCACGGAAGGCCTTCGATGTGCTTAAGTTCGTGGCAAACGGGTTTTGCAGTCACTTTCCCTAGCTGTGGGTCTTGGAGACATTTGTCACCCATCTTACGCCTCCGTGGGGAGTTTATCTTTTTTTACCACAGCCGTACTTAAGACACATCGGAGCCGAGATCGCGCACAGTAACTACCCGGGCCATTATGGCCGATAATCGTGGGTATTATTCGATTTACTGTGGCCGGCTAGCGTGGGTGTCGATCGTCAACCGTGAACTACCCCTGGCTGGCCACACTTTATGTTGGGGCTTAAAGTAGGTTCACGGCTGCCGGTGAGCCGAACGCCATAATGAGCTGCCTCGGCTATAGTCGGCCTTCTCGGTAGCTTATAATCGGCTCATTATAGTTGGCTTTAAGGGCCGTCACGAGCAATGAGTTAACCCGCAACAGAGGGATGCCGGAGCAAAAGTGTCTCATTGGCGAGGGCATAGATTCGCATAGTACCTGTTAGGTCTTGTCCAGGTGAAGTTGCGCTGTGGAGTGCCTTGAATGGAAATGCTATATGCACAGGATTTTGTTCAACAGAAAAGGATAAAGTTAACAAGTAGCCAAGACACAAAGGAACAAGTTAAAAAAGAGACTAGTTTTTAAGTGGTTCGGCATGAAAATGCCTACGTCCACTGATTCTCTTTGTTAATTCACTTCATATGGGCAGTACAAGTTAAGAAAAGTATCGACGAAGGTGTTGGATGTTCCATGCCCTCTGGAACACCTCTCCGTCCACTGTTGACAAAATATAAGCTCCGTTGTGGAGATCTTTATGAATTACATATGGTCCGTCCCAGATTGGATCTAGTGCTCCGGGGCGCGGGAAGATTCACTTGAGGACAAGATCCCCCTCTTGTAAGCTACGATGCTTGACTTTGGAGTTGTATTGCGCTGCCACTTTTTGCTTGTGAGCTGCTGCTTTGAGGGCCGCATCATTTCTTCTTTCCTCAATTAGATCCAAAGACATGTGAAGGAGTTCCTCGTTCTCTTCTGGGTTATAGTGGATTCTACGGTGGGAAGGCACTATAGTCTCAACTAGGAGCATAGCCTCCGATCCGTATGCCAAAGAGAAAGGAGTATGCCCCATTGATGTTCTGAAAGATGTGCGATAGGCCCAAAGTGCCGTCGGAAGTTCATCCACTCAAGCGCCTTTTGACTTTTCAAGTTTCTTTTTTATTAGAGTTTTGAGAATTTTGTTGACAGCTTCGACTTGTCCGTTTGCCTGGGGATAAGCTACAGATGAGAAGCTTTTGTGAATCCCGTGCTCTTGGCACCAGTTGGCGAACTCCTCGCTGTCAAACTGAAGTCCGTTATCCGATATGATTTTAAGTGGGACCCCGTACCTGCATAGAACATTTTTGATCAAGAAGTTAATAGCTTTTGCTAAAGATAATTTATTTAGGGGTTCTGCTTCCACCCATTTGGTGAAATAGTCGACTGCCACTATAGCATATTTGGCTCCGCCTCGGCCCATTGGTAGCTCGCCAATCAGGTCAATTCCCCATACTGCAAAGGGCCAAGGGCTGGTCATTTGGGTAATCTAAGTTGTGGGTAGACGTGGAATCTTCGCAAATTTCTGACATCTGTCACATTTTTTGACGAAATCTAAGACGTCTTTGTTTAAGGTGGGTCAGAAGTATCCAAATCAGAGTATTTTCTTTGCCAGAGCCTGCCCTCCAGTGTGATCTCCGCAGCTTCCTTGATGGATGCTGGATAAGATTTCCTTTGCTTCCCTTTCAGCGACACACCTTAATAAGGGGTTAGAGAAGCCGCGTCGATAAAGGGTGCCTTCTTGTATTGTGTAGCGGGAAGCTCTCCTCGAGATTTTCTTGACTTCGTTACGCTTGTCGGGCAGTGTGCCGTCTTGCAAGTATTCTTGGATGGGAGTCATCCAAGTTTCCTCTTTGATTGTAGCTATCAGATTCACCTGCTCAAAACTTGGGGTCAGTTGCTTTGAGATGGCCACTGCTCCGGAAATAGTGCCGTCTCTCATGCTAGCTTGCTTCGCCAATTCGTCGGCCTCTTGGTTCTCTTCCCGAGGGATGTGTTTGATTAAATAGCGATCCAATTGATCGAGAAGCAACTTGGTCTTCTTTAGATATGCTATGAGTCGTTCTTCTCGAGCTTGAAATTCTCCTAGTATTTGATTTACAATAAGTTGAGAATCACTATGAAGACACAAAGAATTGGCTTTGATTTCTAATGCAAGTTCTAATCCAGCTATCACTTCTTCATAATCTGCATCGTTGTTGGTGGCAACGAATTCCAACCTTAGAGCATAGTGTAGCTTATTTCCCCTGGGAGTGATTATTACCACACCTGCCCCCGAGCCTTGTTCGTTTGACACACCATCCACAAAGAGATTCCACTTGATGTCTTCTGCTATTTCCGATTGCTCCTTACCTTCGTTGGTGTTGAATTCGGTAATGAAATCGGCCATGGCTTGTCCCTTGATGGCGGTGCGAGGATGATAGGTGATATCATATTGACTTAGTTTAATGTACCATTTAAGTAGTCGCCCAGAAGTGTCGGGACGATGGAGTACCTGCCTTAGTGGTTGATCGGTCAGAACTCTGATGGAATGAGATTGGAAATAGTGACGCAGTTTCCGTGGCGTGATTAGTAAACAGTATGCTAGTTTCTCAAGTTTAGGATATCTGGCTTCCGCCCCTGTAAACCTCTTGCTCACAAAGTATAGTGGCCGCTACGTGCGTTTTTCTTCTCTCACCAAGGCGGCGCTTAGAGCATGAGATGACACAGCAAGGTATAGGTATAGCTCTTCGCCTTTGTTCGGAGTTGAGAGTACTGGTGGTCTCTGGAGGTGTTCGATTAAGTTAAGGAGAGCTGTTAAGCATTCGTCAGTCCATTCGAATTTTCATTTGTCTTTCTTTAGAGCTTCGAAGAAGGGGATGCATTTGTTAGTTGCTTTAGAGATGAATCTGCTCAGGGCGGCCACCTTCCCATTTAGGCTTTGCATTTCTTTTCGGGTAGAAGGTATCCTGATATCTTTCAGAGCTCGGACTTGTTCAGGGTTTGCTTCAATTCCTCTGGCATGGACGATGAATCCCAGGAACTTTCCTGATGATACTCCGAAGGAGCACTTTAGAGGATTCAGCTTCATTCCATATTGGCGAATTACTTGAAACATCTCGCCCAGGTGGCTTACGTGATCGTCGTCTTTCCTTGACTTTACCAGCATGTCATCCACATAAACTTCCATAGTTTGTCCTATTAGCCCCGCAAACATCTTGTTGACGAGGCGCTGATAGGTGGCTCCTGCGTTTTTAAGTCCAAAAGGCATTACTTTGTAGCAGTACAATCCCCGGTCAGTGATGAAACTAGTGTGGTCTTGATCGGGAGCATGCATAGGAATTTGGTTATATCCTGAGTATGCATCCATAAAAGATAAGAGTTCGTGCTCGGCCATGCTGTCCACGAGCTGGTCGATTCGGGGAAGAGGGAAGCAATCCTTCGGGCAGGCGTCATTTAAGTTGGAGAAGTCAATGCACATTCGCCACTTCCCATTAGCCTTCTTTACTAGTACCGGATTGGCGATCCACTCCGGGTAGATGGCTTCTCGTATGAAGTCATTGGCAAGTAGGTTTTTTACTTCTTCATCGAGGGCTGCTGATCGCTCTGCCCCCATACTTCTCTTTTTCTGTTTCACTGGTGCCTTAGTAGGATCGATGTTTAGTACGTGGCATGCTATGTCAGGGGAGATTCCAGTCATGTCAGCGTGTGACCATGCAAATACATCCAAGTTGTGGCAGAGAAAATCAATGAGTTGTTCCTTCAATTCTGCTTTTAGTTGGGACCCGACTTCCAATAGTCTACTCGAGTCATGTTTGTCCACAGATACAAATTCCATAGCCTCTGCAGGCTCGGAGGTGCCTCCTCCTCTTTGTCCCTGGGGTCTAATTCATTGAAAGGGTCACTGGTATATCGAAGAGGAGGGGCTTTCTTTAGCTGCTATGCTTCCAAACTTTTCGTGCAGAGGGCAGTCTCTGCACTCTTCCCTATATCCTTCCTGCGGTTATTGCGAAGTTCAGTTACATAGCAATCTCGAGCGATGTCCTGGTCTCCCTCTACTTCCCCTATTCCATTGTTCGTTGGAAATTTCATCTTCGGGCACCATGGGGCCAGGACAATTTGGAAGTCAGATAAGGTTGGTCTTCCTAAGAAGGCGTTGTAGGCCGAGTGGTTTTCTATCAACACAAATGTTTGTTTCCGCACAACGGAGCGGGGATGACTTCCAATTTCAACAAAGAGGTCCAGTTGCCCGTGGGACATCTTCGCATTTCCAGTGAAACCGTGTAGTGGTTTATTGCAGGGAGAAACGTCCTTTATTGACAGCTTCATTTTGTCGAAGGCATGCTTGAATAGGATATTCACTGAGCTTCCAGTGTCTACTAGAATTTGGAAAACTTCGGCTGGACCGAGCCGGGCAGAGATAACCATGGGATCTGTGTGAGGGTACTGCCTTCCCTCTAGGTCACGCTTACTGAATGTGATGCCATCATTCTCTATCCACTTCGGGTGGCGTTCTTCTATAATAGAATTAACGCATTCTTCATCATTTCTAAGTGACTTCCCGTACCTCTCCATCTCTGCCCAGCTTCCGTCGGCGATGTGTGGCCCTCCCGAGATGTTATGGACCACTATCTTCTCTTGACTGGAGCTGCTGGTGTTGCGTTTTCCTCTGCCTATTTCTGGGGAGGGCAGCCTTGGGTTCTCATTGGCAGGAACTGGAGTCCTGTTCTGACCTTTTACATAGCGTTCTAGTCTCCTTCTTCTGATGTGTTCTTCAATCAAGTCCCGGAGATGATGGCATTCATTGGTATCATGCCCATGGGATTCGTGGAAGCGGCAGAATTTTCCAGACTTAATTGCGTTATCTGATTCCTTCTTGTGCGGGGGGCGTTTTTATTTAACTTTGCCTTGAGTGGCCAGGAAGATGTTTTCGATCGTTTCATTCAAAGGGGTGTAAGCGTCAAATCTCGGTCCTGGCCGATATAGACGCTTTTCTCCCTTCTTGCCCCCAGCATTGTCTCTAGAGTCATTTCTTCGAACGTCCTTTGCTACAGCGGGTGTGTTGCCGTGAGCTGCCTTATTTTGTTGCCCTGACTGCCCCTCAGTGGTAGCATCTTCAAGCCTCATATATTTCCCAGCTTCATGGAAGAAATCGGGTAAAGTAGCTGGTTTTTCTTTTGTCAATCTTCTAGCAAATTTAGTATCCGGACGCACCCCACTACAAAGGGCCATTAAGATAAGCTTCTCATCGGCATCTTAGACTGCGGCCGCTGCGGCATTGAATCGAGTTAGATATTGCTGCACTTTCTCTCCAGGTTTTTGTTTGATACTGGATAAGGAATAAGCGTCCTTGGGTTGTTCCACATGAATGTGGAACTGGCTGATAAACTTTTCTTTCAACATCTCCCATGAGCTGATGGATCCTTGGGGTAGATGGCAGAACTAGGGGGTAGCTAGATCTGCTAAGAATAGTGGAAAGCATTTGCACAGTACTCCCTCAGTTGCCCCGCTCATGAGCATATGCTACGTGTATCTCTGTAAGTGTACAACTGGGTCAGAGGTTCCCTTGTAAGGTTCCATTGTTGCCATCTTCCATTCTCGGGGGGTGATGGCAATTTCGATATTGCGGGCGAAAGGGCTGGTTACCCTAGCGCCTATCCCTCGGTCTCTTTGATCCCGTTGGACGCATTCTCTGAACAAGCGTGCCATCCTTTCATCAGAATTTAGAGCAGATAAAAATGAGTTTGGTTCTTCTCTGTGGGATTGATTCCGTCCAGATGACCTGTAGGGATGGAATCGTCTATCATTCCTAATATTTTCCAGTGGATGTCTTTGGTCTTCTGGGAGTATGCTAGGGTCAGCTAATGTTAGCCCTTGCCTTGATCTTCCCCTGCTGGGTTCTGTTCTAAGCACTTCCACGGGTCCACCATCGGGCTGGACTCTAGCTCGGCTCCTTTCATTGGTGTTTCCGTGGTTAGGCAGCATGACAGACTCAGCTATAGTTGACCTCCGCATGGTACCTCCCCCATTGGGTTCGGTTCCAAGCGTTTCCTCAGGTCCAACTTCGGGCTGAGCTCGTTCTCGGCTCCTACCATGGCCGCTTCTGTCGTTGGCTTCTTCGAAGAAGGAAGATCTTTGTCGCCTCTGAGATCCTCTAGACTGGGACTCACCCCATGATTCAGTGTTGCGGTTGGACTCTTCAGCATCCCTTAAGCGTGACATGAGTTGGTTCACCAAGGCTTCCTGTTGGGATGTGAAGCGGTTAGTCACTTCAGCCACAACCCTGTCTAGATCTGCCCTAGTAATTGCTGCCGGCTGTTCCGTGGCAGGGGTTGTCGGATTTGCCTGACCTTATTTGGTACTGCTGTTGGAATGGGACGATTTATTTGATCTGTGACCACTGGATCTGGAACACTGCTGGTTGCGATGTTTTTTCCTTTGTTAACATCTTTCTTCTGCTTGGGAGGCATGTCTTACAAGCAATGAGCAATGCTGTTAGGAAGAAGGTTAAGTGGGAGAAACTGAAGTCCTGAGTTCAGCTCACAATGAAAGCACCAAAAATGTTTGCACAAAAAATGGGCAAACACCTCCAAGTCGTATGATTTAGTTGATTTTATGTTGTTTTTAGTGATCTGGGTGATTTAGGCAAATATATAAAAAGCAGGGACTAAACTGTAAAAGACACACAAATTTATAGTGGTTCGGCCAGAATGTGCCTACGTCCACTTTATATGTTATTCTCCTTTACTGTTCAGATAACAAGTACAAAGCTTTGATACAAGTATATGAAAGTTGTTTGAAAGTTCTATCCGTGCTTGAGCTCTCAAACTTGTACGCCATTTTTGTACCCCTACCCCTCTATTTATAGAGTGAGGCTAGGAGCAGGGGTTCCGGATGTATATAGCTGCTGGTGGGCCTGGGCTGATGCAATCTGGCCTGGCAACGTTGGTTCGGCAACACCTTGGTTCGGTAGTGCTTTGGTCCGGTGGCAGATGGTTGGAGCTGAGACCTTGGTCCGGTAGCACTTTAGTCCGGTAGGTTCGTTGGGACTTTGGTCCGGTGGTAGATGGTTGGAGCTGAGACCTTGGTCCGGTAGCACTTTAGTCCGGTAGGTTCGGTAGGACTTTGGTCCGGTGGCAGGTGGAGTGGCTTCTGGTTCGGTAGTGATGGAGTGGCTTTTGGTTCGGTAGCAGGTGGAGTGGCTTCTGGTTCGGTAGTGATGGAGTGGCTTCTGGTTCGGTAGCAGGTGGAGTGGCTTCTGGTTCGGTAGTGATGGAGTGGCTTCTGGTTCGGTAGCAGGTGGAGTGGCTTCTGGTTCGGTAGTGATGCTTTCTTCTTTCTGGCTCGGTGGTGGTGGAAACGCACCCAACATCAGTTTTGAGCATGCATAAGGAAATCCGTTCTACCACCGTTCCTACCTTGCACAAGTATCTGTCCCTCTAAAGCTATCATGTGGGTTGTAATGAGGAGGGGGTCAAAGATATATTATGGTGATTGGTAAATTGTACATTTTATACATAACCCCAATGTATGCCAATTATCTTCCATCACATGTTATGTCGTTTTATTTTACTTAGTCGTCCAGACTCCACATCCGCGTATGATACGCCCCATCTACCCGAAGAAGACTATAACTACATACATTTATATATAAATATATATGTTCCATATTCCCCCTTTGGATCAAGATACTATCCCCGCTAGCATCCGTAACCTAGCACCTCGTTAGGATCCATCATCAACGTAGTATTTTTTAGTACCTTAGGTATTGGTTTTGATGATAACAACTATAGGACATTACATAAAATATAGATACTAATGTTTTATCAAGATATATAGTATATAATGCAGGATATTAGACATGTGTTGATTAAGATGACTATACAGTAACGAGATGCTGATATCAAGAGTATATTCAAGATGCTAACATAGAGTTTCAAGAGTTCAAGAATGAAGACTCATAAGTCAAAGAGTTAAAGATTTCAAGATATTCCATATAAGTTATAGAGTGGTAGAATTAACGTTAAAACCCTGGTAACACTTTCTTGATCTTTTTCTCTATTTCAAATAAGTTTTAAATTATTTTTCAAATATTATGGATTTAAAAAATCTTTTCAAAACATTCTTCAAAATTATTTTTAATCTCTTATACTTATAAAGATATTATTTTAAAATTTTTAAGTTTATATATTAAGTTTCTGTTTATACTTTAATAATTTATAACTATATTGATTATATATATTATTTACATTATATTGAATATTCTTATTAAATCTTTCAAAATTATTTTATAAAGTTTTATTAAGTTTTAGTATGACTAAAATATGTATAAACTATGTTTAAATGTTTGTACAAAGTTTCAAAATATTTTGCGAAACTTAATATTTTCAAAAAAAAATTTATTAAGTAATTTTTCAAAATACTAAGGGATATGTCAACATATCATCTGCAAGTATGTCGACATACTAGCCGTAAATTTCAAAATTCCAATTTTGAATGGAAGTGTCTTTTTGTCGTATCTCTTCGTGAGTGGACATGACCGTTGTGTCCCTATATATACACCAGACTTCCAAACAAATTTTCATAAACTACTTTCTTATTCTTCTCTCCTCTTTCCACTCTCTTGATTTCTAAATCAACTTCTATCGCAACTCTACCAAACTTCAACCAGAATCAAATTCAATCATTATAGTTTGCTTATCTTTCATATACACTTTGATTTCTATCATCTCTCTCAACATCAAAGTGCTATTCAAGAGTTATAGGATCAATTGTAATCAAGATTGAAGATCCGAGTCTGTAAACGCTATCAAATCATACTCTTATACTTTGTGGTGTGCTTGGTATACCTGAAATCCAAATAGTTGTGATTGTAGCCGATAAAATCAATTGGGTGTGCTTAGTAGCCTGTAAATCTAGTGGGTGTGCTTGTAGCTCGGAAATCAAGTGACTCTACCCAAAGGTCGGGATTCTTGAGGGTGTGTCTCGTAGCCTTGAAATCGAGATTGTATTTGTAGTTACTAGTTGAAAAGAAATCCGTACAAGGAATTGTGCGGGACTGGATGTAGGGTAACTCTGAACTAGTATAAAATCCTGGTGTGTTCTTTCCTTTTTACTTTTACTACATTTACTTTTATCTGTACATTGATCTATGATTGTTTCCATGATTATTAATTACATCATTCCAAGTAGAATCTTAAAGAATTTGAAAAATATTCGTTTAATCAATTAAACACTATTCAACCCCCGCCCCCTCAAGTGTTAATTTAGCCTTAAGATACCAATTCCGCTGACTTGCATTTGGTATCAGAGCATTGGTTTTCAAAGTATTCATAATTTGATTTTTAAAAGTTTCAATGGCAATTTTTGATAATATTTTTAACACTATTTTCGAAAAGACAATTTGCAAAATCATCATAATGTTTTTTCACAAATTTGCATCTATTCATTATAAAAAATCACATGATCTTTTGAAAAGTTATGAATTGCAGGAACATATGTGTCACATGGCTTTTGATGAACAAACACCTGATGATCAACTCTACAGATCAAAAAAGACAGATGGATATTGGATAGTGAATGCTCAAGACACATGACTGGAAATCCAGAGATTTTGAAAGATATATTTTACAAAGATGGTGGATCGGTAAATCTTGGAGACAACTCTAAAGGATATGTGATTGGCAACGGCAATGTCGGTAATTCTAAAACTCCTACTATTTCTAATGTTTTATTAGTTAAGAATTTAAAGCATAATCTGCTGTCTATTAGGCAACTGTATGATAAGGGTTTCAAAATTAAATTCGTAAAAGATAAATGTAATATTGAAGATAATGATTCAAACATTATCTTTAAAGGCATTAGGAAACGAACATCTATATATTAAGTATGAAAATCTCAAATGATAACTTATGTTTTTGGCTGAATCAAGTGACCCTTTGGTTTGGCATATAATATTTGGTCATTTGAATTTCAAGCTAGTGACTAAAATTGCTAAAATAATCTAGTTAGAGGACTTCCCAAAATGAATTTTAAAGGTAATAATTTATGTGATGTATGTCAATTAGGAAAACATAGAAAAAGTTCTTTTAAAACAAAAGATATAATTTCTACCTCCCAACCCCTTGAACTTCTTCACTTAGATCTTTTTGGTCCCTTACAAATACAACCTATAAATCACATTAGATATAATGATGGTCAAATCTTGTTTGGTCAAAATATACCATTCTGGAAAGAGCTATACATTCATGGTCGTAGGGACGTGCAAGATTTCCATTTCCAAGTTAACAAATCCATGCGAATGAATGAATTCTATGACAACCCGCACCCTTGTAGAAATTTTTGCTAAATTGAAAACTTAAGTTGACCAAAGTACAGATTGTTGGTTTGGTATCCTGCAAATAAATAAATAAATGCATTTCAGATTACTGTCGACATAACTCATAATGGGATAGTAAAGTATAACAAATCATATAGTCACTTACCAAGATTGACACTTCCAGTATCTAGTGTCCTTATTAGTGTTGAGCATGCGTAAGGAAACCCGTCCTTCCACTATTTCCGCCTTGCACAAGTACTTGTCCCTCTAAAGCTATCATATGGATCGTAATGAGGAGGGGGTCAAAGATACCTTATAGTGATTGTTAAATTATACATTTTATACATTACCCCAGTGTATGACAATTGTCTTCCATCACATGTTATGTCGTTTTATTTTACTTATTCGTCCCAACTCCACATCCTTGTATGATATGCCCCATCTACCCGAAGAAGACCATAACTACATACATTTATATAAAAATATATATGTACCATAGTCCGTCTTTGGATCAAGATACTATCCCCGCTAGCATCCGTAACCCAGCACCTCGTTAGGATCCATCATCAAAGTAGTATCTGTTAGTACCTTTGGTATTGGTTTTGGTGATAACAACTATAGGACATTATATAAAATATAGATACTGATGTTTTATTAAGATATATATAGTATATAGTGCAGGATATTAGACAGGTTTTGATTAAGATGACTGTACAGTATCGAGATACTGATATTAAGAGTAGATTCAAGAGGCTAACATAGAGTTTCAAGAGTTCAAGAATGAAGGCTCGTGAGCATTGAAGAGTTCAAGATTTTAAGATATTCCAGATAAGTTATAGAGTCATAGAATTAATGTTAAAACCCCGATAGCACTTTTTTAATCTCTCTCTATTTCAAATAAGTTTCAAATTGTTTTTCAAATATCCTGGATTTAATATAATCTTTTCAAAATATTTCTCAAAATTATTTTCAATCTCTTACACTTATAAAGATATTATTTTAATATTTTAAGTTTATATATTAAGTTTTTGTTTATACTTTAATAATCTACAACTATATCGATTTTGTATATGCATATTATTTACATTATATTGAATACTCTTATTAAATCTTTCAAAATTATTTTATAAAGTTTTATTAAGTTTAGTATGACTAAAATATGTATAAACTATGTTTAAATGTTTGTACAAAGTTTCAAAATATTTTACAAAACTTAGTATTTTCAAAACAATTTTTATTAAGTAATTTCCCAAAATACAAAGCGATATCTCGACATATCCTCTATAAGTATGTCGACATACTAGCGATAAATTTCAAATTTTGAATGGAAGTGTTTTTTTGTGTGGAAATTGGTACGAAGGGCCTAATTATATGGCCCATTTTTTTTCCAGGACACGGGTTTGAAACTATTATTTTCGAGGACAATTATGTGCGGCGTGCGTCTTCATCTTCTCAAACAACTACGTATATTCTGAAATCTGCCGATCTTGGAAATTGGGCGCGTGCGACTTCATCTTCTCAAACAAGTACGTTTCTTCTGAAATCTACCGATCGTGAAAATTAGGCGCGTGCGTCTTCATCTTCTCAAAGAACTACGTGCCTTCTGAAATCTACCGATCTTGCAAATTAGGCGGTCGTGAAAATTAGACGTATCTTGTTCAATCAAAGCGGTCGTTTCTTGTGCAATTGAAGCGGTCGTGAGGCGTTAGTTTCTTCTCAAATCAAAATCGACTTTAATTGTGGGAAATCGTGAGGCGATTTTCTTCATTTGGTGAGTTTATTTTTATTTGCTGTTTTTCATTCTCAATTCTTTTTTTTTATGATGTTACTGTATGTTTCTTTTCACAGGAGGCTGTTTTCATCTATTGGAGGAAGGTTTTGTTTGATGTAGTTGGAATAATGGCTTCTGAATGGTATTGTTTTATTCTTACAATCACTGTGTATTTAGCTTCGTTTGTTCTTTAGTTTGCAATTAAACTCTGATTGTTTAGATGTTTAAGAATGGTGTATCAAAAATCCATTCTGGCTCTAGTAATAATTTGGCAGCCATTGAATGTGATTATGTGTTTTAAAGACCATATTGATCTTAGTGTGTGTTTGTTATGATAATTTTTTAGCTCTTCTTTTTCACCATTAAGTATATTTTTGCAGATCATCTTTTTCACCTATGATTTTTCAACAATGTAAACTTGAATAGGTACAATCACAACGAATGTTTTTCTTCCACATGTTCCACTGTTGTAATCAGGTTATCCCAAAGAGTGATAGTGATCTCTAAAAGATAAATTGTTTTATCTTTTTCAAAAAATGGTATAAAAAATGATTTAAATAGTCTTATGCTATTAGTTTTTATTTAAGATCAGTTTCACATAGTTATATTTTTTTAATATTTTTTTACATTTTTTTTTGCAGGTGTGATTCATCTGTTATAGTTGTGTTTGATTTCAATAACAATTGTTTTAGTGCTCGTTTTGGATTGGATGCTTCTATTTCTTATGTTAGGAATAGGATTTGGGAGCAGTGGAATAATTTTACTCCATTATGCTTTGATATTTTTTATATTCGAGAATCAAAGACTACCTTTATTGAAACGGATAGTGATCTTCAAGCTATATTGATTTTGTCTTGGTTTAAAAAGGAAGAATTTTTGGTTTTTTTTTCTACGGCTGAAGAATGATTCAATGGATAATTTTGTTGGTGAAAGTAGCAAGTCTGGTTCAGTTGTTGGTGTTGAGTCAAGTAATAATATGTTAGGTTATGATGATGATTTAGATTCTGGTTTTACTCAACAAAAGGATTTACATGAGTTGTTGAAGAAGAATTCAAATATGGAATTTTTTACTGGGGTTGGTCAACAGTTTGATTCTGCTATTGGATTCCGTAGAACGGTTAGTGCTTATTGTTTGAAGAATGGGTTTAAAGTACAATATATTAAGAATTGTAAAGAACGATTGACAGTTCGATGTGCTATAGATAGTTGTCCATTTAGGATTCATGCTTCTTGCAAACTGAAGCAATTGGACCAATTGTTTGTTAAAAACATTCAGCTGAATCATACTTGTGGTGGTGGATTTCGTTCACTTGGTAGTCCAACTATTAATAGTGATCTTGTGAAAAGTCTAATCTTCACTCAAATTCGTGATGAGCCAAAAAGAAAAACGAAGGATATCATTAAAAGTTTTAGAAGAGATTATGATGTGGAGCTGAGCTATTATTTTGCTTATAAGGGTAAGAAATTGGCTATGAATGATATTTACGGTGATGAAAAGAAATCTTACAATGATTTAGTTTGGTATTTGAAGGCATTGGAAAGAAATAACCCAAATAGTTATTCAAGTATGGATGTGGATTCTGACACTAATCAATTTGAGAGAGTTTTTGTATGTTATGAGGCATGTATATTTGGATTCAGCTATTGTCGTCCTATGGTGTTTTTAGATGCTACCTTTTTGAAAGGGCGAAGTGGTATTTTGATGGCTGCCACTGCAAAAAATGGAAATCAAGGTACTAATTTTGATCTTTTTTTTTGCTGTTGTATTTACTTTGTACTGTGTGCATTAGGTTCTTGTTATAAATTTTTGTAACATAGTACTGTTTCTTTAAGTGATTGTTCTAGTGAATTTTGTTATGTTCATACTGCATTTTGGTTAAGTGATTAGTCTACTGTTATATAGTACTGATTCAGTTCATTAAAGTTTCTTTTGCGTTAGGGCTTAGCATGTAAAATTATTGCAGAAAATGAATTTATGTTACTACTACATGTTGAATAAGATAAATGCATTTATCTTTTAAGATAAAGAATTAAATAACATATTAAGCCGTACTTATATATCATAGTTACTAGTACAGTAATCTTTTAAGATAAAGAATTAAATAACAATTCATAAAATTCCTGTACAGTATGATAATATATTTTCTTAAACCTGTTATTAATATTTGGTTAACTTATGGTAGATCTGTACCATCCTTTAGTTAATATTGAAGGTGACAATTAAAAAAAGATAAAACTGATTATCTTTTGTATGTACTGTCATATGTTTAATGTACAAGTCACAAATCTGTCAACCATTTTAACCATGTCATAATATGCAAATATTTTAACATTGTCATGTTTGGTAGTGCCATTCAATAAACATCCGATAATGTGTAAACTTTTTAAGTTATGGTTCAATCAGAGTTAATAATCAATTTGTCACTTGTGCCATTCAATAAACAACCTTGTATTGTTGGTGTACTACGCAGCGACTTGATGGATTGACTCAGTTTAACTTAAAAATTGCCAAATTGAGTCATTCTATCAAGTAGTTGGGTTGTATCATCGACAATCCAAGGCTGTTGAAATTTATTAAAATCTGAAGAAAAAAAAGAAATTTTTGGTGATGAATAGTTTGCTGGTTGATGTTCATGAAGATAAAAACAGTTATTTAAGCACCTATTATTGTCAGCACCAATTATTTTTATTTGCAACCTTACTTTTTTTAATGCACTGTACTTTAGTTAATAATCCAAGTGAAAACTAAAAAAAGATAAAACAAAATATTTTTTTAATGTACTGTCAGCTGTTTTATGTACAATTCATAAAATTCCTGTACAGTATGACAATATATTTTCTTAAACCTATTATTAATATTTGGTTAACTTATGGTAGATCTGTACCATCCTTTAGTTAATATTGAAGGTGACAATTAAAAAAAGATAAAACTGATTATCTTTTGTATGTACTGTCATATGTTTAATGTACAAGTCACAAATTTGGTAACAATTTTAACCATGTCATAATATGCAAACATTTTAACATTGTCATGTTTGGTAGTGCCATTCAATAAACATCCGATAATGTGTAAACTTTTTAAGTTATGGTTCAATCAGAGTTAATAATCAATTTGTCACTTGTGCCATTTAATAAACAACCTTGTATTGTTGGTGTACTACGCAGCGACTTGATGGATTGACTCAGTTTAACTTAAAAATTGCCAAATTGAGTCATTCTATCAAGTAGTTGGGTTGTATCATCGACAATCCAAGGCTGTTGAAATTTATTAAAATCTGAAGAAAAAAAAGAAATTTTTGGTGATGAATAGTTTGTTGGTTGATGTTCATGAAGATATTAGTCTACTGTTATATAGTACTGATTCAGTTCATTAAAGTTTCTTTTGCGTTAGGGCTTAGCATGTAAAATTATTGCAGAAAATGAATTTATGTTACTACTACATGTTGAATAAGATAAATGCATTTATCTTTTAAGATAAAGAATTAAATAACATATTAAGCCGTACTTATATATCATAGTTACTAGTACATGTTGAATATATTTATCATTTTTCTCATTATTTGAAATTCTTACATAACGTATAAAAATGATTTAAACAGCATATAGAAAAGATAATAGCATATATCTTTTAGAAGTTCTTTGTATTGTATGCATGAATTAAGCATTATATCTTTGCAATTTCTACTCTTCCTACATAGACTTCACATTCAAGTAGCAAAATTTAAAAAACAAAAGAAAAAAGGTTGAATTGTCTCTAGCAAATTTATTTTTCCTTTTTTATTTGGGCAAAGGGCATATTGTTCATGTGATTTTTTACTATTAGATAATACTGTTTCAAAGATAGTGCATTATTTTCAAATGTACATTAATAAACAGTGAATTATTATTATTTTGTTTTTGTCCAGGTTTTTTCCCATTAGCAATGGCTCTTGTTCCCAAAGAAAATGAAGAGTGTTGGAGTTGGTTTTTGAATCACCTAAAGAATGCTCTTAGTTGTGATAGAATATTAACTTTTTTAAGTGATAGACACTGGGGTTTATTGTTAAGTGTTCCAAAAAATTTTCCGAATAGTCATCATTCTTATTGTTTGCATCATATGCAAAATAATATTGCTAGCATTGTGAAAAGTGGAAGGGGTGTTTGGGTAGCTCATTTACTTGAGCGTTGTGCTATAGCTTCTAATCATCATGAGTTTGAAAAAGCCATGTCCAAGTACAAAGAAATTGGAGGTGCCAAAGCTATAGAGTATTTGAATGACAAACCATATGATCATTGGGCCGATTTGTTTTTTCCGGGGAAGCGATATGGTGAAAATAAGTCCAATGTAGCCGAGAGTTTTAATTCTTGGATTTTGGATGAAAGAAGTTTGCCTGTTACTGCATGTCTTGATGGAATTAGGGTAAAACTTATGATGCAAATGTCTAATCGTAGAGAAGAGGCATTAAAGTGGACTAGTGTGCTATGTCCGAAAATGGAAGCTCGTTTGTTAAAATTGAAGGAAGAAGGATTTGGGTGGAGTGTTTCTAAATCATCTAGGTATGTATTTATATTTATTTACATGATGTTCACAGTTTCTAAAAAATGATAAATGCATTTATCTTTTTTCAACCTGCTATGTAGCCTGTGTTATGATTTCATTTTGTTGGTGTTGCTTGTTACGTATTTTCTCTTTGTCTGCATTAAAGCTTATGTTCACAGTATGATTGTTAATTTTTTTGGTTTATTAGTCTTATTTTTCACTATTAGTTCACTGCACATGAATTGGGTCTTACATTTTGTAGGTATATTTTTGAAGTTCATTCTCCGACATCTCAAAAGGTTGATCTTAAAAATCGCATTTGCAGTTGCAATCAATGGAAAGTGACAGGTTTTCCTTGTGTGCATGCTTTGAAGTGTATTTCTTTGACCAGAAATTCTGTTTATGAATATATTGAGAATTACTTTACTGTTGAGTATTATCTAGCTTCATATTCACATTTGATCAATCCTATTCCAACTTTTGATAAGGAAGCAATTGAAGCTGAAGAATCATCTACTGTTCTTCCTCCTAAGCCTGTTCGTGGAGCTGGAAGGCCTAGGATGAATAGGATTGAAGGGGCTGATTTTCATGCTAAGCAAAATAGATGTGGAAAGTGTAAAAAACTAGGACATAACAGAAGGCGGTGTTCTTTTGAATAATTGAGTTGATTGTTTTAGTTCAATGTATTTGATTGGTTGTTCTATGAATACTTTGAGTTGAATAATTGAGTTGATTTTTTTAGTCCGAAGTATTTGATTTGTTCTTGTATGAATATTTGGTTGTTGTATGAATACTTTGAGTTGAATATTTGAATAATTGCATATGTTGAATTGGTTATGATCTGATTTTGATTATTTTTGGTTGTATGAAATTATTTATGTTTAACCGTTATTTGGAATACAATGTTGTTAGTTCTTTTAAAAAAGATAAATTGATATTTCTTTTTAATTGTTGTGTATAGTCTGTTTTTAAAACACAGTCCTGAGAAGAGCTCGCACGGTGTACTCAGCTATGACCTCAGGTTTCACATTAGTAGAGTCTGATCCAAGTGTAACCATGTTAGGCTTCAACAAAGTACCTTCCATTAGGACTTTGTGCTCGTTTAGGGCCTTGTAGCATGCAGTAAGCACTATTTCAGTCACATCTGCACACCTGCCAATTTCAAGGCCATTCAATATGTTAATTAACTTTGTGGAACAAACAATATTAAGGTTCCAAATGAACAATCCAAAAACAGGAACATGTTACTCTTTGCTAGCATTTCACGCATGAAGTTTTTCTCATTAATGAGTGTTGAGTACAGCAAAAAAAGGTAAATCATGTTCTCTCATGAGTTGATTTATTGCTAATTAACAGTAGCATTCTTGCTTTTGACCCATTGATTTTGTTTAACAAGTAAAATTAACAGACAACTACCCAGTCAATGTTATGGGATCCATCAACAAGAATCTCAGATTCGACAATGGGAACAAGCCCATTTCGAACCAAATCATCTGTAAATCCACGATTTTTACGCACAACGGTAGGAATACAAATCAAACAGAACAACTGGAGATCAGTATGACTAGTATATTGCTACCCAAAACATACTGTCAATAAAACATAAATTCGTTTATCTTTTTAACAGAGCATTAAAAACATTAGCCATTACAAATTCACTATCAATTACCATAATTTCATTATCAAATTAAAAATCAATTGTGTAAGTACTTGCTAGTTAACAATATACAAAAGCAACATAGACTGAAGTGATTATGTAGTTAATATTTCATTTTGACAGATGCATTGGTTCTAGACAGTCTTGCCTTCTTGGTTCACAATATCATAACAGTTTGACAGTACATCCCATGGTACTTGGTGGACTGGAGATCGATAGCCTCTACAATCGGGGTCGTGGCATTTCTGATAGTAGCCACCTCTCTGGAAATCAACAATGTACGTAACATGATTACTTTTATGTTCTCTTCCAATTCGTTCACAATATCGACTTTTGGACATGCTATAAATTATGTAGCCATGTGCAGAAAACCAGTACCACCTTCTTATTTTACCCGAAATATTTCCATGAGAGGCAAAAGATGAAATTTTATCATCCAAAGCTGGAAAGGGAGATTTTCCTGAACAATAGGACTTGGGTATATTGCTTCCATAATCATGTAATGACTTATCTCCCTCGGTGTGGGTGCTATTATCATTGACCTCAGATTCAAAATGAAGAATTTTGCAACAGTCCAGATCCATTTTGCACTCTAATAGCTTATCAAAATCAGCATCTATTCTGCAAATAAGTGATTTGATAAACACTTGTTCCTCATTCAGATTCTTACATCCAAAGCGTCCGCTTGGCAGGAGTAAAGCATTCTTCCCTGCTTTTGATGAGAAAGGAAGATGAAAACAACGATTACGGGTATAAACTCCAGTATCAACAAAAAGAAGCTCCGTATTGTCTGATGAGCTTGAATCTTTTTTGATGTACAGTTTTTCAAACTGTGGATCACTTACTCTTAAATTTATTATGCGTGAGCATACCTCAGAGATGAATGTTCCAACATGCGAGTTGTCTTTGAAGGCAAAATTTGGGATATGAATGATCACATGTCGAGAGAACTTTTCTTCAGTAGATGAATCAAGCTCTAAAACCCAATCTTGATTTCCCTGGATTTTGTATTTGTCATTTAACAGTTTGAAGGTGATAGATATCAGAATATCTACCATTTCATCGGCATTTTTTCCAGTGTTAATCTTTTTATTGAACTCCAGATCATAATACAAGTGGCAAGGCAGTCCGACTTGAATAACCTCATAATGGTGGCGTAACTTAGGATTCATGGTTTTGTACCTTCTCCAGAACTCATCATATGTAGAAACAAGGAACCTTCTTTGTGCAGTCAAATGATCATGGTAGCAAAAAACGTAAGTGTTTGCATGTGTTTGGACAAATCTTAAAGCTTCTTCTTGTCTAGGAAAAGTAGCCCATACTACATCTTTTTGCTGTGTAGAACAACGGAATTAGAAAACATAATAATAAATATAAAACTATAAATTATCAATAACAGATAAAAGGATTTATATTTCTTAAAAGAGCAGTAGAAACTTATTTTTAAGATCAGTTACTACAAATTCACTATCAATTACTACAAATTCACATCAAATTTTCAATATCAGTTACTACAAATTCAGTCAATTACTACAAATTCACATCAAATTTTCAATATCAGTTACTACAAATTCATCATGTAATTCATTAGTAATTTAAAATATACTCCCTAAAATCTATGATCAATGTAGTATCAGCTTTTACAAATTCATCACCAAATTCATTATCTAATTTTTAATATCACCCATTACAAATTCATCATCTCATTCATCAGTCATTACATTTTTATGGGCTGAAGAAGAGCTGCAAAACTTGTCAAGCCAGCAGTATGGTTCGTCGGATAGTATTTGTGCAGCTATCTGTGCTCTCAATGCATTAACTTGTTCAAGACTAATTTTTTCTGTAGTCTGCATTCCTTGTGCTATTTTTTCCATGAACATCATCACAAAAATTCCGCAGTCGTACCTGTATTTCTGAAGTTTAGTACTTTGAATATAATGATAAAACAGATTATCTTTTCTTTATTTTGATAATGAATTGTAATTAGTATTATGTTTATCTAAAACTAGTATGTGAGAAAATAATATTATCTAATTGGTAATATGTGTGTAGGTAGTTATTGTGTATTGTGATTTTTTATATAAAATTCTGAACTATCTTCAAAATTACCCAGTGCTTTGTTGAGCACAGTCAACATTTTTAAGCACTGAATTTTTCCTGAGAATTGTTTTGTGCCCTTCTTCTTGTAACTCTTTGTTTAGGTTGTTCACTGCTGATTTCTGCAAACAGTGAAGGAAAATTAGAATAAATATAAACACATTTATCTTTTTTACTTTTTGTGTATTTTTACTTACCACATTAATGACAAATTTTGTATGTCCACTTCTGCAGGTTTTTGATCTCGTGGTCAAGTGCAGAGAGTTGTAGTGGTTCCAAGTGCATTCTCCAACAACTAGTTCTAGCAGACTCCAATGATCATTGCCATGTATTGGGAATAATATGTTGCAACATAATGGATCTAAAAGTGTTCTTTTCATAAAAGGATTGAACATTTTTTTCTTGATATTTTCCAAGCTTCCATCCGTTGCGCTTTTCTGTAAAAAAAATTGTTTTAGAAAATTTATGTTTTATAAAAAAATGTTAATTTGAGAATATAGTTCACTTACTATCATAGTTGTGTTAACATAGATAATGCTATTGCTTTTTTCTAGTTGCTTTGTTTTTCGGAACCAAAACCAATCAATGATCTACATTTGAAAAATAATATGGATAAAGTATATAAATTATAATGAAGGAAAGTTTAGTTTGTTGTACTTACTTGACCACAAATACTTTGTTGATAGAGGAGGTCTTCTATCATCATTTTTGTTATGGTGATGAAGTTTTCATCATCACAACTAAATGCTTCATCGCTGGAAAATTGGACGGTTGTTAATAAAAGAAATTAAGTTTAGTACGTACTATGTTGTTTGCATTTGATAGTAAAACAAAATAGAAGCCTTTATGGAATTATTTATTAAAAGTTAAAGATAAATTAATTTAGCTTTTTTAGTTTTGTTTAGTTTTTGTTTATTTTTGAGCAAGTGTGTGAGTGTATAGTAGTTGATAGATGTACTGATAGGTGACCAAACTAAAACAGAACCAACACAGTACTAATAATTAATCTAACAGATTGTTGATATATGGTTTGTGTGAGTGAAAAGTAGTTTAATTACTTACTTGTTTCCTCCCAAAACTTTGAAAAAAAGTTTCACATTTTGTTGCTGTTCATCAGTTAGATGCTTCATGAGTGGACACTTTTCAACATTCTTTTGCTTCTTCATTTTTTGTTCTTTAGAAATGACATCTTCAACAACAATTGGATTTTCTGCAGCAATTTCTTGACTATGTTGTTTGATATTTTCAAATTTTAAACAATCTTCGGTTTCTAGAATGCAATCTTGAGTTTCCATCAAATCAAAACATGGAAAGTTAGCAGAACTATTTATATGCATCATACCAACTATCTTTCTTTTATTCGTACCTTTATCAGCTTCACTTTTTTCTTTGAAATCATTTTTTTTCTCCACATTATGCTCTTCAAAATTTTCCAGCTTTTGAAGTTTCATTTCAAGATTGTGGAGTCTTTGTTCAGCCAGCTGTCTTGAATGTTGTTCCTCATTCAGTTGTTCTGCCATACTTTTCATCTCAGTAGATAAAAAGTTCACTTTCCTCTCTAACTCTTTTATGCTATTAGAGCAGTCTGTAGCATATTTGTCATATTCCAACCCAGTATATTTTTTTTTTGAAAAAAAGTCTTTTTCCACTTTAGTTACATTTGCAAATTTCTTTAAAATCTGCATGGAAGGTATTTGAAATTAAATTTGGACATGTAATATCTTTGAAATTCTATGAAGTTAGAAATCAGAAATTATTAAAAATATACAGGTAAAAAAATTTCAGACATTTGATAAATGGAAACAACATGCAGGCACATTCATATGGGAAGGAGAGAAGACTAGGAAAATCTATAATGCACACACAATAGTTGTTACGTATAAATATAGATATGTAATTAAATAACCTACAAACTACATAAATTTAGAACACTATTCCTATTAAATAAGACACATATAAACATATGTACTCATATAATTTTGTTTATCAACAAATATATATAGTTCATTATGTACTTAAATCAATTTCTATAAAAACATATATGCATTTATCTTTTTTAACTAGGGTTTAATTTAGTTGTATATTTTCTGTAATAAATTTAAATATGAGTAAATCAAGAAAAATGTTTAATATGTATAACTATATAACAAATATAAGTAATGCCTAAGTTGTTATAAAATCATTTACATTAACAGATAAATGTTTTTATCTTTTATAGCTTTTAAGCATGATAAAATTAATGAAGAAATTTGGAGTTGGGCAGAAACTGAATTGTACTTAAATCATTATGTATTTATGTATTTAAAAGTAGCATACCTTATCATTGTCTATTTCATCAAGGTCCAAATCTTTTAATTTTGACAAGTCCCATTTTCTCATCCTTGGGATTTTGCTTTCCAAATTTTCTTTTTCATCGATGATTTGCGTCCTTTCACAAAACCAATACTGCCAATAAGACCATGCAAATAAGCATTAACATTTAACATTTTTGTAAAAAGCATTGGTATAAATTTATTTATATTTGCTTAAAGTTTTTAAATCATACCAGTAAGACCATAGTACATCCAGGTGTGCTTCTTGGATTAGCATAGTATTTTTGTACATTTTTCATGACATTTTCACATATTGCTCTCGGCCAAGAGATTGAGTTAAATTTTTTTAAGTTTAACAGCTTTGATAAGAAGCCCCACTGCATGTAGTTCTGATTGTTAGGAAAGAAAAAAGTAATAATCAACAAGAGCAACAACAATTTGACTAAATCTTCATTCCCGTTTTCTTCCTCTATCATTTTTTTCAACCTTCTTGTGACTGTCTTCTGGCTAATTATGTCATTTTCTTCGAAATTTGTAGTCAGAAACTCTGAAAAACTCTCCATTGCTGTGGCCTTATTTGAAGTTGGTATTGGAAACAAATCCTCTCCAGATAAATTCATTCCAAATATAAGGCTAACTTCTTCAGGTGTGATTTTCAGCAGTTTGTTTCCAATTTTGAAAGCTTTTTCTTTAATACTGAAAGAAGTAATTAGTTGGTCTAAATTTGAAGCACTTTTCCGTATGTTTTGCCGTTCTATGCCATTGGTGAGAAACATATTAAAAAAGTTTTTGAATGGCGTTTTGTTGATATAACTTTTTGCTTCTGAAGATAGAATGTTTTTTTCCTTTACCGTCATCATAACTTTGTACACAGCATCTAAATTACATCTGTATGTTCCACTGTACAGATGTTTTTTCTGTCTTTTCAGCCTGTTTTGAATTTCATATTTGTCAACATCATCTGACTCATCTGTTTCAATATTTATTTCTTCAGAATCATAACTTGCTTCATTTAGTTTTTCTGAAATTGTTCCTTCGTCATCTGAGTTTGTTAGATGTTCTTTTTCAGTCATTTGTGAGATTTGCTGTGTTGGTTTAGCTTCATCCTACATTCATGAAAATAATATCATTAATTGGGATCCTAAATTTATTTCTGCATATTCATGAAGATAATATCATTTTGCTCAAGAATCATAATGCACATAAAGTATAATAAACACTTTTGTTGAGTAACTATGTAGTACTGATGGCTATTTTTTTTCCAAAGTATAGAAAGATAATCTGTTTTATCTTTTTTAGGTGTTTAAGTAATGGTCATTTAGAAATCTGAAAACTTAAAGAGAATGAAACACAAAATAGCCATCAGAATATTATTTATAAAAAAGATAAATTCTTTTATCTTTTTTAACAAAGCATTAACAACAAATTATCCATTACAAATTAGTGATCAGTTATTAGAATTTCATCATCACAATAGCCTTGAAGTAATAACATGTACAACATGTATGAATGCAGTGCACAGTGCAGACTTATATGGTCAGAGAATCAAGCTACAACATTAACAAATAGTCAGATCCAAAAGTGAGAGTACAAAGAAGTGCACAGCATACACATAAGCAAATGCAACATGAAAACAAATCTAGATTAATGCAAATGAAGCAACCAAACCTGACTGAAGTGTTCAAATATTACATATATACATGTGTGTAACATCAAGTGAATATGCAACATCATACACATTGAAACCAGAGTCCAACGCAGACATGTCGACAAGATAAGAATGCAAGTGCAGACAAGCTACAATATGACAGACTGCATTTAAAGCAACAACTCAACTCAGTGCACATCAACCCAATACAAACTACATGAAGTATATGGAATCTAGATTCCAATTTAATATGTATATACAAATTGAAGAGTTCAACTAAATATTATACATAACATAAGTAGGAAAACAGTTACCAATGGAGTTGAAGATAAAGGTGATCTCTGGCTGTGTTGATCGCAGAATGGGCTAGATAAAGGTCTAATATTTATGCATTGGGTTCCAGCTTCATTTATAAATATGCACGTTGTTTTCTGTATGAATAACTTTGATTTTGATGACCTGGTGTGCATTTTTACGCTGCATAAAAATTGTCATACATAATGAAATGTTAGAAAGAGTGAAGAATAATTTTTTTGTACTTGTAATTGTATTTATCAAACACAACTAGGGTTGTAATTCTAATAAGTAATTGTGTGTAGGTAGTTATAGTGTATTGTGATTTTTTATATAAAGGGGAATCATATATAGTTCATTATCTAATTAAATCGTTTTGTATAAAAACATAAATGCTTTTATCTTTTTTAAGTAGGGTGTAAATTTGCTGTATATCTTTTGTAATAACTTTTAAATCATGAAAAAATGGCAAACATGTATAACATATACTAGTCACTATTTAAGATAACTAAGGCTTAAGTTGATTTGAACCAATTATAGTAAAAGATAAATATGTTTATCTTTCGTAGCTGTTGAACATAGGAACATTACAACATAACTGTGTTTACACAATACATACAATTTTTGAAGTACTGAAGTTAAAATTATGTTAAAGCAACTCAAAGATAAACAAACATGTTAAATCCATTACATTCTTGTATTAAATCATTTAGATTAAAAGATAAACAGATTTATATTTTTAAGCTGTTGAATATGACCAGTTTTACATCACGTTAAATCATTACAAAAACAACAAACACCTTACATGCATTACAAAAACTGTTATATATAAACACAATCAATAGAACTTATTTGTTACTTGTCAAACACAAGCAAAAACAACCCATAAATAGCAAAGAAAATCAATCAGTGAATGACTACTTACTTCAGCTAACAAAAACAATCGATATATAGCAAAAAAAAACAATCGATGAACAACAAACAGCAAAGATAAACAAGTATTTACTTGTTCAGCAACAAGTGAATAGAAATCACGTCTTGCAACTAGTGAATAGAAATCGCGTCTTAGTTTCTTCAGCTGAAGAAAAGTGAATCAATCGATATATAGCAAACAGTAGAAATAAACAATTACTTACTTGTTCAGCTGAGAAAAGTTAGGCGGTACGATTTCTTCAGCCAATCGATAATCCAACTGAGGCGATTTTGTTTCTAAACCCTACTTTTGTTTTTCATTTGGAGGTTTGGCGGCAGATATGGATTAGCGAGAAGTAGAGGGTTTATTTTCGACCCATGTCCTGGAAACTAATTTTTTTGAACACGGGTCCTAGAAAATAATTAGTTGTTGGTAATAGGCCCTTATAGTGAAATTCCCCTTTTTTTGTTGTATCTCTTTTTGAATAGACATGACCGTTGTTTTATATATATAACAGACTTCCAAACAAATTTTCATCAACTACTTTCTTATTCTTCTCTCCTCTTTTCACTCTCTTGGTTTCTAAATCAATTTCTATCAAAACTTTGCCAAATTTCAACCAGAATCAAATTCAATCATTACTAGTTTGATTCTCTTCCATATACTCTTTGATTTCTCTCATCTCTCTCAAGATCAAAGTATTATTCAAGAGTTATAGATCAATTGTAATCATGATCGAAGATTTGATTACAATAAACTCTATCAAATTGTATTCTTATACTCTTGGTGTGCTTGGTATCCTTGAAATCCGAGTAGGTGTGATCGTAGCCTGTAAAATCAATTGGGTGTGCTTAGTAGCCCGTAAATCTAGTAGGTGTGCTTGTAGCCTAGAAATCAAGTGACTCTACCCAAAGGTCGGGATTCTAGAGAGTGTGTCTCTTAGCCTTGAAATCGAGATTGTATTTGCATTCACTAGTTGAAAAGAAATCCGTACAAGGAATTATGCGGGACTAGATGTAGGGTAACTCCGAAGCAGCATAAAATCCTAGTGTGTTCTTTCCTTTTTACTTTTGCTGCATTTACTTTTATCTGTACTTTGATTATATGGTTGTTAATTATATTATTCTAAGTAGAAACTTAATGAATTTGAATAATATTCATATAATCAATTAAACACTATTCACCCCCCTTCTAGTGTTAATTTAGCCTTAAGAACCCTATTCTGCTGACTCGCATTTGATATAAGAGCATTGGTTTTCACAGTACTCATAATTTGATTTTTGAAAAGTTTCAATGGCAATTTTGGGTAATATTTTTAAAATTATTTTCAAAAATATAATATGCAAAATCATCGTAATGTTGTTTCATGAATTTGCATATATTCATTATAAAAAACCACATGATCTTTTAAAAAGGTATGAATTGCAAGAACAGATGCGTTGCTTGGCTTTTGATGAACAAACACATCATGATCAAACTCTATAGATCAAAAAGGACAAATGGATATTGGATAGTAGATACTCAAGACACATGACTGGAAATCCGGAGATTTTGAAAGATAGAGTTTACAAAAATGGTGGATTAGTAAATTTTGGAGACAACTCTAAAGGATATGGGATTGGCATCGACAATGTCGGTAATTCTAAAACTCCTACTATTTCTAATGTTTTGTTAGTTAGAAATTTAAAGCATAATCTGTTGAGTTTTATTCAATTGTGTGATAAGGGTCTCAAAATTAAATTCGTAAAAGATAAATGTAATATTGAAGATAATGACTCTAACATTATCTTTGAAGGCATTAGGAAACAAAACATTTATATATTAAGTATGAAAATCTCAAATGATAATTTATGTCTTTTTGATGAATCAAGTGACCCTTGGATGTAGCATAACAGATTTGGTCATTTGAATTTCAAATTAATATCTAAGATTGCTAAAAATTATCTATTTAAAGGACTTCCCAAAATGAATTTTAAATTAATATATAAGATTGCTAAAAAAAGGTATAACTCATAAATTTTCATTTTCAAGAACACCACGACAAAATGGAGTGGTAGAACGTAAAAATAGGATGATTCAAGAGTGCGCTAGAACTATGCTAAATGATAGTAATTTACCTAAATTTTTTTTGGGCTGAAGTGGTTGGTACTGCATGTTATATATTAAAAAGAATTTTAATAAGGCCATTAACTAAGAAAACACCATATGAATTATTTTATAATAAAACACCTTAAGTATCATACTTTAGAGCTTTTGGTAAAAAAATGTTTTATTTTAAATACTAAAGATAATTTGGATAAATTTAATGCTAAATCAGATAAAGGAATCTTTTTTGGATATTCAAATAGAAGTAAAGCTTATAGAGTTTTCAATACTAAAACTAATACCATTGAAGAGACATTACATGACTCATTTGATGAAAATTTCAAAGTTATAATCCAAATATTTATAAAGAAAAAAACATTTATAGCACAAACGAAATTAGTAATAATGAAATTATCGAAAATGAAAATAATGATAAATCAAAGAATTCACATCCAAATACAAGAATAAGATACTTAAAAGATCATCTTATAGAAAATATACTTGGAAATATTGAATCTGTTGTTAAAACTAGAAATCAACTAAATAAAATGAGTAACGTTGCTTTTATTTCAACTATTGAACCTAAAAATCCAAAGGAAGCATCAACTGATGATTCATGGATTCTTGATATGCAAGAGAAATTGAATCAATTTACAAGAGATTATGTATGGGAATTAGTTCCAAGACCTGAGGATAAATCCAAAATAGGAACTAAATAGGTATATAGAAACAAAATGAATGAAAAAGGAGAGGTTGTGACAAATAAAACTCGATTAGTTGCACAAGGTTATTATCAAGAAGAAGAAATAGATTTTGATTAAACCTTTGCTCCCATAGAAGATTAGAAGCTATACAAATTTTACTTGCTTTCGCTAATCATAATAATTTTAAGTTATATCAAATGGATGTTAAAAATGCATTTTTAAATGGTTTTATTAAAGAATATGTATATGTAGAACAACCCCTACTTTTTGAAGATGAAAAACTACCTGATCATGTTTACAAATTAAAGAAGGCTTTGTATGGTCTGAAACAGGCTCCAAGAGCTTAGTATGACAGACTTAAATCCTACCTATTACAATCAAATTTTGAAATAGGCAAAGTAGATAGTATACTTTTTATTAAAAGAGATAAAAATGATATTTAGATAATACAAATATATGTAGATAATATTTTTGGATCTACCAATGATAAACTAAATAAAGAGTTTTCAGAAATAATGACTAAGGAATTTGAAATTAGTCATATGGGAGAACTAAATTATTTTTTAGGATTACAAATAAAATAACTAAGTAATGGAATTTTTATTAGTCAAGAAAAATAAGCTAAAGATTTAGTTAAGAAATTCGGTATGTCAAATACCAGTGGTAAACCAACTCCCATGGCAACTAATGAAAAACTAAATAAGGAAGAAAATTCAAAAGATGTAGAGGAATGATTGGATCACTACTCTATATAACTGCTAGTAGACCTGATATAATGCATAGTGTTTGTCTCTGTGCAAGATTTCAATCTCAACCTAAAGAAACTCATTTAAAATCCATAAAAAAAATTAAGATATGTAAATAACACATTAGACTATGGACTCTTTTATCCAAAAGAAGATTCATTGAATTAATTTCATATAGTGATGCTGACTATGCTGGTTGCAAATCAGACCGAAAAAGTACAATTGGAGCTTGTCACTTTTTGGGACACTCTTTGGTTTCCTAATTTAGTAAGAAGCAAAACTCTACATCTCTGTTTATGACAGAAGCAGAATATATTTTAGAAGCATTAGCTCGTTCACAGGCTATCTATATGCAATAAACATTAAAGGATTTTGGTTTATATTTTACTAAATCACCAATGTATTGTGATAATTCAATTGTGACCTACCTATCTAAAAATCCAACTCATCATGTTAGAACTAAACATATTGATATAAGGTACTATTTTCTAAGAGATAATGTAAACAAAGAAATAATATCACTTGAATTTATAAACACCAAAAATCTAATAGCTGATATATTAACGAAACCATTGAATTAAACATCTTTTACTAAGTTAAGAAGAGAGTTAGGAATTTGTTCTCTATCAGAAATATAAAAGTAATGAAGTAAAAATTACAAAATATAAAGAAAAATAAAATAATCAACATAATACTATGTATGTCGACATATCCTAACCTCATATGTCGAAATATAACGGTAAATTCTGTTTTTCAATTTTCCCTCTAAAATTCAAATTGGTGGTTATATAATAACCAAATTTCGACTTTCTTCTTCATTTTTCTGTATTCCCTCTGCTTTAAACTTCTGAAACAAATAAACAACGGCCTCCTCAAATGCTAAATGTTCTAAAGAAGAGAATTCATTGTTTTACTTCTCTTCTCCTACCCAAGACTCCTTCCAATACACTACTATGACTAAGATCACTAAAATGGAGGGTGAAATAAAGAATATTCTACAAATGCTTACTGAAATTCAAGTGGTGCAACTCGTATGACCAAAGAACAAGAGAAGAAAAGTAGAATTCTTTGCAATTTGCAAAAATATCTATTGGATAATCCTACGAATCCAATAGTTATTGAAGATGATTCTACAAATTTGGATATTCATAACCTCATTGAAGATAGTGAAGACAAGGAAGAAGAAGAAGTATAAGAAGAGGAAGAACACATGGAGGAAGATGATGAAGTCCAATGCGTCAGAGAAGTATGTTTCAATCGAGATGGAAATCTCGTTAAACAAAAAGGGAACTTTTGTCTTCATTATCCTCATTGTCATATTCACAAATCCCCATTTATTAGAAATTCATTTTAGATAATATTTGATTTGCTTTGATTGGTTTAAATGTGTGGTACGTATATTAGATTTGATTTGGCAAGTTTACTTCGAACTTATATGTATAGTTTAAGATTTGTATTGTGATATTGAATGAATATATAGTTTGGTATGGTTATTATTAATGATGTGTGTTATCACTCATCATTTCTTATATATCATTCTTATCATTATTACTATAGTATATTAGTTAGGGGGAGTTATAGTTAGTTTATTTTTGTTGATGACAAAATAGGAGAAATATATAAAATCTAGGCATAGATTAAGAGGGAGTTCTGTAACCCAAGGGAAGCTATATTACATTTTATATACAGAGTTGTCATCATCAAAAAGGTGGAGATTATTAGTACCTTAGGTATTGGTTTTGATGATAACAACTATAAGACATTATATAAAATATAGACACTAATGTTTTATCAATATATATATATACACACTATATAGTGCAGGATATTAGACAAGTGTTGATTAAGAAGACTGTACAGTATCAAGATGCTGAAATCAAGAGTAGATTAAAGATGCTAATATAGAGTTTCAAGAGAATAAAGGCTCATGAGTATTGAAGAGTTCAAGATTTCAAGATATTCCAGATAAGTTATAGAGTCATAGAATTAATGTTAAAACCCTGGTAGCACTTTCTTGATCTCTCTCTCTATTTCAAATAAGTTTTAAATTGTTTTTCAAATATGCTGGATTAAAAATAATCTTTTCAAAACATTCCTCAAAATTATTTTCAATCTCTTATACTTATAAATATTTTATTTTAATATTTTTAAGTTTATATATTAAGTTTTTGTTTATACTTTAATAATTTATAACTATATTGATTTTATATATATATATATATATTATTTACATTACATTGAATATTCTTATTAAATCTTTCAAAATTATTTTATAAATTTTTATTAAGTTTTAATATGATTAATATATGTATATACTATGTTTAAATGTTTGTACAAAGTTTCAAAATATTTTACAAAACATAATTTTTCAAAACAATTTTTATTAAGTAATTTTTCAAAATACAAAGGGATATGTCGACATACTTGCATATGTCGACATATCCTCTGCAAGTATGTCGACGTACTAGCCATAAATTTCAAAATTCAAATTTTGAATGGAAGTGTCTTTTCATCGTTTCTCTTCGCGAATGGACATGGCCATTGTTTCCCTATGTATACTAGACTTCCAAACAAATTTTCATCAACTACTTTCTTATTCTTCTCTCCTCTTTTCACTCTCTTGATTTCTAAATCAATTTCTATCAAAACTCTGACAAAATTCAACCAGAATCAAATTCAATCATTACTAATTTGACTCTCTTTCATATACTCTTTGATTTCTCTCATCTCTCAAGTTCAAAGTGCAATTCAAGAGTTATAAGATCAATTGTATTCAAGATCGAAGATCTTAGTCTGTAAACTCTATTAAATCATATTCTTATACTCTGTGGTGTACTTGGCATCCCTAAAGTCCAAGTAGGTATGATTATAGCCTGTAAAATCAATTGGGTGTGCTTAGTAGCCCATAAATCTAGTGGGTGTGCTTGTAGCCCAGAAATCAAGTGACTCTACCTAGAGGTTGGGATTCTAGAGGCTGTGTCTCGTAGCCTTGAAATCGAGATTGTATTTGCATTTACTAGTTGAAAAGAAATCCATACAAGAAATTGTGCGAGACCGAATGTAGGGTAACTCCGAACCAGTATAAAATCCTGGCGTGTTCTTTCCTTTTTTACTTTTACTGCATTTACTTTTATCTGTACTTTGATTTTGTGATTGTTTTTGTGGTTTTTAATCACATCATTCCAAGTTTACTTTCCTTCCCATTTTAGTGACTATGTCATTCTTATCTATCTAAATTATTAACTAACTTTACCAATTCACACCCATCATAAATGCAAACTTAAAGCTACGTGTGTGTGTATATATATATATATATTCATACTTGTTTAATTATTACGCTCCTTATATTCAATGATTCGTAATATTTCTTTACTTTTTCGTGCGTTTACTTCTTGTACTTTTAATATCAATTTAATGCCATTTAACGCTTTCGTTTAAAGATCTAAATATCTTTTCCCATTTACTTTCCTTTCTCGTTATTGAATTTTTCATTTCTATTTCTCTTTAACTTTTACCACCCTCCCTAGTTCGGTGGACTTTCCACACCCGTATATTACATATACATCTTGCCTTCATTCATTTTATTACTTGCCTACCTTGTTATCGTTTACATTTTGGCTTCCATCTTATCTCTATGGCGCATATATATATATATATATATATTAATTTTACAATTTTACTATTATTATTACAACTTCAATTCTTTAATTCATACTTAAGGATTTTAACATTTTAATGCATTGGAATTACATTTCCCTCAAAAGGAAAGGTTAATAATGTAAATCTCTATATCTTATCTAAAAAGGAAATTTTTGTTATGATCGGAATTACAAGGAATTATATTTTGTAGTTATTGAAATAGACAGTACAAAATATGATAAAATATCTCTATTTTATACATCACTTTCTTTTAGGCATATTCCTTGTCATTTCAAACGATGCATTTTTACTTATGAATCTGAACTTGATAATCTATATAAATTTACACTTCAGCACACTGCATTCTAACAAATTGAAATACTACGTAAATCCCTGTAATTTATTGTGATAACTCTAATTTACATTTTACTTGCATAAGACATTTAAATCTACAAATCTGGAACTACTAGATAGTTTATCAATTTCAAGGACTACTACCCAATACTTTCCAGATTCTCATACGCGCAATATTAAAATTAAGTTATCAATCACAAAGTACGTATGCAGGATTTATAAATTTGTTATAAGTATATAATTTTATCCTACAACTCCAAGTTTACATTTAGGCGTACATGAATAGATTTACGACGATATAAATCCAATATTATATAAAACTATACAATTTCTCACCCACCTTTTTAGCTTTTCAAATATACAGATCTAATCCTTGTTATTTAATTTGACTCCTTTATTCTTCCTATTTGAATACATATACCGCAAGCATACATATATCTATCAGAAATCTAGATCAGAGAAGAGATTTGGATATGATTTAGATTTTAGATCCGAATTTATAATTTCCCTTGACTTTGACAATTTGATTCGACCATATTCTTCTTCTCAATTATCCTTTTCTATTCTCCATTATATATACATGTATAACTATAACTATTTTTAGAATTAAGAATCTTCATGGAGAAGAAAAAATGGAAGAGCTCCGTCGTTGCTATAGAAAATATAAGAAGAAAGCGAGGGGTTATGTCCGTATTTATAGGGGTTCAAATAAATGTCAGATGTTCGATTATACTATTTCAAATCCGGGTCGTTTGACTATGTCAAAATCTTGCATTTGACAATTCAACCGGTAGACCGTCACCCCCTATCGATCGACCGCTAACGGTCGATCGGTCGATATTAGGGGTCGATCGGTTGCTGTGAGTTACATTAATCAATTATCCTTGTTTATTTTTGTTGATTACTTTACTTTTAAAACTGATTTCGATAATTTATTTATGCATTTGACCTTACTTAATTCCTAAGCAACCTTTAATGCTAATTTATTTACTACTTACATTTTATTTCCTTAATTACATATATAGTTATTTTCAATTCAAATCCTCAAATGTCAATAACATTTTCGTTCGAACTATGATCGAAAAATTATGTATATGAAAATTGATCAGAAATTCACCACGAACTCATCGGTGCAACTTTTGTGGCTAAATTCCAATGTTTATAAAAATTCTATTTTCGGTGTTCCTAATTACTAATTATTTATTTTTAAATTAATTATCGTTAAAATTATGGGGTGTTACATTCTCCCCCTTAAAAGAATTTCATCCTCGAAATTCCTTAAGGGCTGAATCATGTAACGTAACAAACAACCATTCGAAACTAACTAACCAATTAGTGTGCATCCAATTTTGCAACTAATATTGTACAAGTGCATAGTGTATCACAACAAATATGACATGTATGCTAAATAATTCTAAATCGTTGCCTTCTATTTGAATACATTTTTTAAAACAACTTTGAAAATATGATGCAAATAACCTATATATACCGACAGTTCTATATGTATGCAGGTTTTCAAAATCAAAATCTTTGTTTTTCGCATCCAAATTTTCCCACACTTCTACGAATAGAAATATAGTTCAACCAATTTTGCATCCAATCCCTACCATCCAATATCCTAGCATACCATTGCTAACATAAAATTTTTGAAAAAATTAATTTTCTTAACCTACATTCTATATGCCGATAAAGGTTTAGATGGACAATTTCATATTTCCATCCTTTTCTTGTATACCCCTTTTTCCAATGTACCTTAGAGCCTTCTCTTTTTGCCCCCAATTCTTTTTCAACCTTCCCAAGTACAGTCCACATAACTAAATTTTATTTTAAATCTTTAATTTTTTTTTAAAGAGTTCTTTTAAAACTAGTTTTTGTTCGTCCGCCAATAAGGCATGGAGAAATAGATTCCATATCTGAGACACTTTTTTCCCTTGTCACTAACTATATCTTATTTTACTGTCATTTCTGTTGCACAGTACAACCTCTCTTTGCTAACCTACTGACTTTTTTCCCTATGCTAAACATATGGCGTTTCGAAAATCAGACATTTTTCTCCTTTTCCACTCAAAAATCTTTTTATATAAAACTATTGAAATATTTGGGGAAAATTTTAAAATTCAAATTTCATTATAAAACTTTTCATAACTTTTTATAAAAAAAAAATATTTTCCACAACCAAGAATTTTGATCAAAATTTTTCTAAAATATATAATTTTTTAAAATATAATCATGCCACATCCTACATAGTTGGAATTTCGTCAATAGTTTAGAATTTAGTCAATAGTTTAACGTTCATAGTGGACTCTATCCTACTATGCGGTGAATATTCAATATTCAAAAAAAAAATTTATCTTAAAATAGCAATCAACACACAAGTTCATTTGTAAATTTCAGCTTTCAAGGCATAAGGACACTGACCCGTGGCTTCACAATAAACTTTCCCTGCCATTCGCTCAACAAAATTTATCTTTCCAAAACTTTAAGGCTTTTGGGACTTTACATTACTTTACTTTTAGTAGCTAAGAAATTTACTAATTTATTTTATAAACTTCCAGTCTTATTTGCATTAGTTAAGTGTCTACATGAAATTTCCATACTACCACACTTTTCCAATTAATATAGCGGTCCATCAAGAAAACCAATTTTAAAAGGAATATTTCTTATAATATTGTATGCGTGCAGAAGCAACTAATGCTTACAACCTAAACCTAAAGGAAACAGTTACTAGAAGCTGCCTTTCAACACCAACTGACATTTATGGTGTTGTGGCCCCAAAATCCTACTAAAATTAAGCAAACCTTTCTAATAGTCATTCCACTGTAACCCACTTATCTTAACTTCTTTTTGGCTTCTAGTAATTAAGGTTCATCTATTACTTCCATTATTACAACTAGTATGGGATAATCTATGCATCCACATACAGTAGTGTGTAAGAAATATAAACTATGCACGTCTGGGATAACTCATTGGCAAATTGATTTAGCAGAATAAATTTTCCACCATTTATCTTGCCTTTCATAACCTTGGGTCTACCAACGTCCTCCATGAGCATTTACCATCTTATTACCCTTTGTTATTATCTTCACTTAATCCAAATCTCTTGATAGTATTGTCAAATTTTTGATGTTTGCTTTCTTTATCCTGGCCTTTCTTGCAAGCTTGTTCTGGAACTCGTAGAAGTGTACTATGATACCAATCATCATCCCTTTGTAGGTATTTCTTACGACTTGCACACATGTCTAATAAAACAATCCTTGGTTCTCAACAATAGTCCTTACACTCTACGGGTATTGCTTATTGCTACTATATGCGCAGTCATCGCTATTTTCTTCACAGCCTTACCTTTTATCCCATCTTACCTAGCCAGTCAACCGTATCTACTCCACAATAAATTTTGGTTTGGTTTTCGCCTTTTTTTTTCAAAAATTAAAACTTCAAAAACTTTGAAACCCTTAATCCTAGAACTTTTATCTTTAAAAGTAAAAACTGAGAAACTTTTTATTAAATTCAAAAATAACTTGATGTCTTAACTTTTAAAACTATAATTTAGGATTTTTGAATTTAGGAAATTATTGTCAAGGACAAAATTTCTCAGCATTTTAGCCTCAAGGACAGGCCTTCAGTATTTTAGTCTGAAGGACAACTTTCTTTAGGTATCAGTTTTTACAGTTTTTAGGTATCAGTTTGTAGTTATTGGTAGCAGTTTTTAGGTATCAGTTTTTGATTCGGTAGCACTTTTGGCAGAATGTTTGTCCTTATGAATAATTTTGAAAGAATGTTTGTCCTTATAAATAATTTTTAGGAGAATGTTTGTCCTTGTGGTAAAAATATTGAGGTCGTGTCCTTGAGGCTAAAAATATACAAATTTTTGTCCTTTAAATTAATTCCCCCTTTTGAATTAATCTTTACTCATCAAGTCCAAAAGAAAATGTTAGCAATTAAATTCTAGGAAGTTCCTTTCCTTTTCCTTCAAATCAACTTTTTTTTAAAGCCCTTTCCCAACAACAAGGATTTTTTACTTTTGGGATTTTTAACTCAAATAATTTATTAAGTTTAGCTCTTAAAAACTCAATTCTTATACCAAACCATTTCTTTAAAAATACACTTTACAATGTTTCCAAAACATCTTTTATAATTTTAAACGATAAAATCTAGAGTTGGCATGGACACTTCCATCCTATTATTTGTCTATTACTCATTCTATCTCCACTTTCATACCCTAGCGCGGTCTCCCATATCATGTGAAGGAGACTTTTTCAAGAGATACGTGCAATCAATGCGCACCACCTTGGAAAATATCCATTTTCTTTGTTTTGCCTTTAATTTTCTACGTTTCTTCTAATTAGATTACTAGGATTATTTTTAGTACAATATCCAAATGTTATTTCCAATTAATAACATAATTTTATATAAATTTCAAATAATGTTACTACTATTTAACTTTCTTCTACCTAAACTGCTCTTATTTAAATTGCTCTTCTTATACACCTTTTTCTCTAAATTAACTACCTTCTTCATTAAAACAATGTTGTGTGTTCACTTATTGCTTCACTTTCGGGTTCTAATCTTCTTTCCTATACTCTTTAACCCATTTTAAACCTGTACCACTTTCTATTGTCCACCCTAAAAAAATTTCATAACTTAAAAAAATATTCGTCGCAGAAAAACGACGAGCTATATGTACGCTCAATACTTTTTTTTCAAAGGAAATAACTTTTTTTTATTAAAACCTCTTCACTACAATTCCAATTTTATTAATTTTAATTTGTACTAAAACTTTTTATTTAAATATTACATAGATAGTTTATTTTATATATATTTTTCGAAAATTTAATATCTACTTACTTTACGAAATAAGGTTTCTCTTCCTTCAAATAATTCCTTTGAAAATCATTTAAAATATATTATTTACATATTTTCTCAAACTTTTATACTAAAATTGTTTCAACTTTTATACTAAATTCTTTCATGGGGTAGGAATCGAAGTGGATTTTTATTTGTCCCTTCATTTGGACTATTCTTCTTTTGTACTTATTTTTAAATTAATTTCTCCTAAAATATTAAAAATCCGGCTATCATCTTATAGTGATATCTATACAACTTCTTCCAGGAACTTATTTCTTTTAGATATTTAAAAAATATAGACTCTTGCTTTCCCCTTATCTGGATCTAATGTACATCATCAATCAGCAATCCTATGGGGATCTACAACTATTAGGCTATCGGGGCCCAATTAGGGAGTCACATACCATCCACCTTCAAGGACCTTCCAAATGCTGCACTCATGCTCTTCTTAAGTCAACGTCTTTCCATATGACCTACTTCTCATAGGGTAATCGGATTAGGTATACATCTTCAACTTCATCCATTATTCCGACTCATAGTCAACTTTTCCATCTTTTTAGAATATGATTGAAACTACTCTACGATTGGAATTCATAGGATTCGGCATATAATACATTTATAATTATATGTGTAAATACAAATATGCTCACTCATCGTTTCCCAATTTTTAAGATTGACTAACCTAAGCTCTAATACCAAATGTGACAACGCGCACTCCAATGGGCTTGAATTTTCAATAAAGTTGAAAACTCAAGTCCAGCGAAGTATAGATCATTGGTTTGGTATCCAACAAATAAATAAATGCATACCAGAGCACTATCGATATAACTCATAGCATAATAGAAAACTATAATAAATCATATTTTTACTGCCCAAGATTGACACCTACAGTATCTAGTGTCCTTATCAGTGCTAAGCATGCATATGGAAACCAGTCCTTCCATTGTTCCAACTTTGTTCCAATACCTGTCCCTCTAAAGCTATCATGTGGGTTATAATGAGGAGGGGGTCAGAACAACGTTATGGTGACCTATAAATTGTACTTTATATATAACACTAGTTTATGGTGATTATCTTCCATCACATGTTATATCTTATTATTTTACTTAGTCATCTCGGTTCCACGTACACGTATGATACGCCCTATCTACCCGAAGTAGACCATAACTACATATATATATATAAGTACTGCAGTCCCCTTTAGATCAGGATACTATCCCCGCTAGTATCTGTAACCCAATATCTTACCAAGAATCATCATCAATGTAATATCACATCCTCGTCGTCATGCATAACAAGGAACTCCTTAGTGCCTAATAACGACATCATAATAGTTTAGCCATATTTTATCTCGTCTTGGGGATTTACTTATTATGGACGCATCTTCATGGAATATGTAGGACTTGGCTCCTCGAACTATCCAACTCGTTTTGAAAGACCTCACTTAAGGGTTTTCTAGGCTTTCCTCTTAGCAAACAAACTAGCAAACAACAATGGTGGTGCATGAACTAAACATGACCTACACTAGTAGGAGGTGTAGCCAGTTTAGGTGTAACCCTCGTCTTACCGTTGAATGCTAATGACCGATGACGTTCTTAACCTCTATACAGCTCATACTCCTTACCAAACACACTAACATGCACCGAGTCTTGCTCACCATCCCATTTGGATTGCCTAATACAATCAAGGCGATATCCTTACTAAATAGTTGAAGCACACCCTACAGGGGTATTCCTTCACCTATACAGGAGCGTATCTAATTCTATGGGTCCTACAATTGGATATGTCCCACGTCAATATAATGCATACACAACCATTGGTAGCCCCTTATGGTAGGCAAACTTCAGTTGTGTAACACCGTTGACCTCGCATTCCAATCCATTTTAATGACTATGTCATTCTTAACTATCTAAGTTATTAGCTAACTTTAATAATTCACTATAACATCCCTAATTTCGGTTTAACATTATTTAGGAAATTTCATTGGATTGATTAAATAGAATAGTGTAGTGGGATATAGGGATGAGACTTGATAATTTAATTAGGTCATACCTTAATAAATCAAGTAATAATATTGTTTTGGAAACTTAATATATAAGGGAATATACGAGAGGGGAAAATAGGAATAGATCTTCCTTTTCCCTTAAACCCTCACACTCTTATACATTCTCTCTTACACTAAAAAACAATCAAAAAGAAACAACTTGGAAGTCGGCCATTTCTAAGGGGAAGAATGGAATGAAATCAAAGGGGAAACCAAGGGATTCAAAAGTTTCATCAAATCTCAACTCCATCCTTCATTTTAAGGTGAATAATAAGTGAACCATCTCTTTTATCTTTTGGTTGAATTCGGCTATGGGAAATACTCGAATTTATCTTCACCGCTTTGCCTTGTTATTGATGTATGATCATTGTTTTGATAGAATAATGATTTATGAAAATTTTATGAAATTATTTGAATGAGTTCTAAGGGTAAAACCTAATTTTTAATATCTAATCGATTTAATTATCTGATATGATGAGTAAAAGGTTATTTTGGAGATGAGTTTTAATTTCATAATTTTCCAAGCTAAGATGAATATTTTATGAATTTCCTAAGAAGGAAATAGTTTTTATTTCAAATTTTAATTATTAAAAATAATTAAATAAATATTTTGGCCTCGAAATTTTGACAAATGAAAGAATACGTTAATTTTGAATTTTGTGATTTTTGGGGATTTTTCCCAAGTGTTTATGAATGATTATGAACTTATTTTGCTACAAAAGCATATAAATCAATCCTTAATTAAGGATATTAATTAATTAAATGGGTAAATGATTTTGGAAAGGTAAACATGATTTCAGTAAATTCTAAAAAGAAATTGTAAAGTTTTGTTCCCAAACAACCATATTTTGACAAACGATTGTAGTAGGTAAAAAGAAATTGCTTTAAAAAGAAAGAAAATAGTTTTTATGATAACTACCACCTTGCCATTGACATGCGGCATCACCATAACATCCATGGTCGACAGTAGGCGACATTATAATGAAGGGCATTATCGATATGAACAGCGCATGAGATACTTACTCTATAAGTATGTGGTGCGTTGGATCATGCATACAACATCGCCATTATGGGAATAACGTATCTCGTGGAAATTGTAATCATCGAAGGTGCAAGTCATCAATGTCAACACTATATGTTTTGTGGGATAATAACCGAAGTGCAATGTTTTCACCATTACTTTAACAAAGTTGTAAGAAATTGTTTTGAATTAACGTAATAATGTCGTTGCTTATTGATGTCGACATCGTATAATTCTTTATTTACAGCAACCTTACTAGGTGACATTAAAGCCGCATTTCTTTTATGTTGCCACTAAGGCTTTATAGGCCGGGATGGCATGTTTTATACAAACTTCAAGGTATGTTTTAAAAGGCGGGATTGTCGTATCGAATACATGTTGACAACCTTGTTTTCAACATAAAGTTTTGATACTTCAAGATTTTAAGTTTTTGTTTTTTAACATTGGATAGAGATTCGACGTGTGGAGTGCAATATGAATGTCATATATCTTCTGTATTAATGGCAGTGAGTCGTAAGATTTTATTTCAATATCAATTGGGGATACCAATGTAGAATAAATTTGACATACCATATGCTTTATAAATTTGACATTGTTCATTAGGGATACTAATGTATATCATATTGACATCATTGTTTTATGAATTGACATTATTCATTGGGGAGACCGATGTATTTTATTTTATAATTTTGACACCAACCATTGGGGATACAATTGTATTTCATTTTATAATTTTGACATAGATCATTGTGGATACCAATGCATATCATTTTCAGATGTTATAAGTTGAAGGGGTATACAACCTAATTGTGGACACCAATAGACATAGGTAGAACGTTTGGGTTAAACATGAATTAAATTGATAAGTGATGGGTTCATAGTTATCCTAGGAAAACTATGGGATGTATGATGGACAGTCCACATCATTTTAAATAAATAAAATATGTGAGATGAATAGTCCACCAAACTTTGACAATGAAACCAGGCATGATGGGTAGCCTATAGGGGAGGGGATAGATAATCCATGAAAATGTTTACATGTGAAATGGGTAGTCCACGTATATATAAGACGGATAGTCTTTTGAAATTAAGATAGATAGTCAAATGATAATTAAGATGGATAGTCAGATAAAATTAAGATGAATGCTCTAATAAATTGGGATGGGTAGTCTAGTATATGTTGCATGACTGTAAATGCTTATTTTTTATGTTCTAACCATTGTGGATGTAGGAGCACAGTATATGGTTAATGTGTTTTGGTTAAGTAACTAGTGAGGGGAAAACCCGTTCCGCTTAGTGGCATGGTCTCATTAGATATCTATTTATGGTTCGAGATGGTAGGTTATTATTTATATCAGACTGTTTGTCTGACTTGAAGTTTTTGTTTTTCCCCTCAAACTCTCGGGTTTTCCAGTTAGGCGAATAAGCATTCGGAGATATGCAAAAGGCAATCTAGCTATATTAGGCATTCCTATTTATCCACTGTGTTGTTTTTTATGTAATAGCAAAGTTTTATAATTGCCAAGTATTATATCCGATCAAACAAGGGGGCATCTTCATATGTCGCTCTTGGAGTATTTTGTAATAATTGTATTTTCTCTGAACATGGAATTACAAACGGGATTATGTAATGGATATGAAATATTATTAATGAAATGTAATGTAAAAATTTGTTATTGAATTATGTTATTTTTTTCATATTCATGTGCTTTTGATGATATGATTAACATAACCGCATTTTGTCACTGAAAATTAATAGCTATGGATGACTTTATTAATCGTAGCACTTTGTTTCGGGCCTCAAAATGGAAGATGTTACAATTTGGTATCAGAGCATAGGTTTACGTAAAACTTAAAAGATTAAAAGATTTTGAAAACATAATCCAAATGAATCAGAGAATAAGATTCGGGTGTGGCATAATGCTATAGTAACGTACTGTGTTTTCTATATATAAGTATGTATTCTCCTTTCTTTCTTAGACTGTTCTTCTACATCTTATTAAGGCTTATATGTAGATTACGAGAAAGCAAGGTATTGAATAAAAAAACGGAAGAGTGAATCCAGGTAGAGGAAGCACTATGACCAATGGAAATATTCAACCCAGTACCAAAAGGAATCAAGGTTGATAGGCAAATGCTAATCAAAATACAAATGCTAATGTAGGTGCTAGAACCCCACCAGTGGATATGGGGACTATGTATCAGTTCTTTGTTAAAATGATGCAATATGGAGTTGCTGCTGATTTGGATGGAGGAATGCTGCTAATGCGGGAGGAGTTAATCATGTGGTGCCAGTTGCTAATAACTATGCTAAGCTGAACCGAGACTATGCTAGTCTTGGTGGGAGGCCTTTTCTTGGAATTTAGGATGCCGTTGAAGTGGAAAACTGGTTGTTGCATTGTGAGAGGATTTTTGCTGACTTGGATTTGAATGACGAGTAGAAGAGGAGATTGGTTTCAAGGCAGTTGCAAGGTGCTGCACTGTATTGGTGAAACGGGGTAACCGTTGGTGTACCAAAAAAGAAACCGACTTGGGCTGAATTTTAAAGGAGATTCAAGGAGGAATTTTTATCTGAAGTAGCCAAGTTATCCTTGCTCAGGAAGTTTATGGAACTGGAGCAAGAGGAAATGTCGGTGTTGGAATACTCTGCTAAGTTTGATGAGATATCAGGTATGGATACGCTACCATCGACACCATGATCAAGAGGAATGGGAAGTTTATCCGAGGTTTGAAGCAAGAGATTGCTAAAGAAACTATGCCACATCTCCGAGATCTGAGTAACATAGTGGTGGAGATGGCTATCAGGAATGAGGAGATGCTTTCTACTTTTGGGAATGAGAAGCCAGTTGAAACCCAAAGTTCTCAGGGTAAGAAAGGAAAGTTCTTTAAAGGAAAGAAAGCCCGGAAGGGCGGAGCTTCCAAGAAAGGGAAAGCAAATATTGTTTGTTATAAGTGTGATAAGAAAGGACACTATGCTAATGAGTGTCGATCTGGTGATGGCAAGACGGTTGTTGGAAGGCAGAATGTGAGGTGCTTTAACTGCGATCAGGTGGGACATTACAAGAACAAATGTCCAGAAGCGGCCAAGGCAGAAAAGGGAAAAGTCTTTGCTTTGGAACCATCATCCTCTAGGCCAATAACAAAGGAGAATGGAAAAGCTACATTGGGAGGTACGCTTTTAATCGCAAACATGTTAGAGTATTATTTGATACTGGTGCATCGCATTCTTTTATCTCTCAGTGTTTGATAGATAAGTTAGAGATAGAACCAACATACCTTATTACTTTCCTAAGGCTAGCTAATCTTATAAGAGGTTATGCAACTCTTGGGATGAGATGTGACTATCTAGAATTTGAGTTGCTAGGTTATACTTTTTCCTGTAGCTTGTTTGTGTTTAATTTTTTGGGTTTCGAGATTATTTTGGGTATGGATTGGTTGAGCAAATATGATGCTAGTATATTTTTCCAAGATAGGAAAATATCATTGAGATACCCTTATAGTAGTGACTGAATTATATACCCAGTTGAGAATTCGAGTCCAAAAGGTTGTGTTTTACTGGGTACCATAGAAGTGGACTATGAGTAAAATTAGATTTATGTTGTAAAAGAATTTGCAGATGTTTTTGAGCCTGTTACAGGACTACCACCGAAACAAACTATTAAGTTTCATATAGATGTTGTACCTAGATCCAAACTCGTAAGTAAACCACCTAGCAGGATGACACCTACTGAGATGAAAGAGTTAAAAGTGCAGCTAGTGGATTTGGAAGGAAAGAGTTTTATTAGATGATGCAGCGCAAAATAGGGAAGAACGACCTACCTGAAATCGCGAGCAGCTCCAGCCCATTCCATAGGTCGTGAACGACCTAAATCCACATCCCCACGACCTAACTCCCTCCACGACATAATTCCGCGACCTAAATCCGCATCACCGCGACCTAACTCCTCTGCTCTAAATCGCGAGCGACCTAACTCCATCAGCTTAAGTCGCGAGCGATCTAAGTCCACTGGCGAGCGACCTAACTCCATCACCCCTGGCGAGCGACCTAACTCCACCTTAAGTCGCGAGCAACCTCACTTCTTTGCCCTATGTCGCGAGTGAGTCGCGAGCGACCTAACTACTCCACCGGTCATTGAAGAAGTGAAGCGCGAGCAGCTACAACCTAGATCGCAAATGGCGAACGACCTTTGTTGATGCGGTAATTTTCTCCAACCCTAGCTCGCGAGATGAAGACATTTAGGTCGCTGATGATTCCTTGAGTCGCTGAAGAAAACTCAGTAGGTCGTGAACGACCTAGTTAAGTCGCGAAGATGATGACTCGCGTGAAGGTGTTAAGTCGTGAGAAAATTTGATGAGTCGCGTGAAATGTTAAGTCGGAAGTCTTTATTTCTTTAGGTCGTTAAACACTGTTGTTAAGTCGGAAACGACTTAAGAGTTGTAATATTTTGAGTCGTGTTGAGTTGTAACGTCTATAAATAGACCGGTTGGGTCATTTGTAATAGGTTGTTGATTTTTGAATAAAATTCTTGTTTGTTAGCTTTGTGCTTTCAATTAAAATCGGTAGTTGAGTGTATCTCCTATCTCCACCTTCGACATTTGAGTGCGCTCGAATCTTCGATCGTTGAAGCCAATTCGCGGAATCAAGTGCGCTTGATCAACGCTCGAAGAATTGTAGATCTCTCTTCACGGTATCGTGCGCGATCATCGTGTCAGAGATAGCTAGAATTCGGCATCTTCGGATCAACGAATTTGGGCATTTTAGTATTTCTCAATCCACCGATTGCTACTTTCATCGTATCATCAATTTTTGTATTCCACCGCTGCGTCATTTGGTATTAGAGGGAGTTTTAGCCAATCATAGCTAAATCGAATCTTGGAGCCAAGTCTTTTGAAGAATTTTGAAGTTGAAGTGATAGCCGAGCTTGAAGTGAGAAGCCGAGCTAAGTAGAAGTATTGGAGATCAAATTTGCCTCATTTGGAGAAGTTGTGTTCGTCGTGTTCATCGTAATTCATCGTCGAGTAGCAACACGTTAGGAGTTTTCGATCCATTTCATTGTGGATCAATGGTCGAAAAGTGTTTGGATTTCGCGCGGGGAAGTTTTGCACGCCGAGACATTTTGAATAAAGCCGTGTGCGAGTGGAGTTGAGTCGGCCAGCCGAGTTAGGTTGTGTGTCGAGCCAAGATAAGTCGTTTGACTTGATTCGAACCGATTGTGTTGAAGTTTTTGAAGTTTTCGAAATCTAAATTTGTTGAATTTGTGAAATTTACAATCATGCCACCGAGAAGAGCTTATCGTGGTTATGAGCATGAGCCATATTGTGATTATGAAAGATGTCGAGTAGAGGAAAGAAGAAGTAGAGAGGACGTGCATGGTCATAGAAGAGTCAATGTTCAGAATCGACATCGAAGCTCATCTAAGTTTGAAGAAGATAATTATGGTGATAGTGTTCACTTTCGATATCCAGGTCAAGGGCAAAATCGATATAGAAATGTTGAAGAGAATGCTCATACACGAGAATCAAGGAAGGATATGGAGATTCCAGAATTCCGAGGTGGTCTACAAGCAGAGGAATTCTTGGATTGGTTATCAACGGTTGAAAAGATTTTTAAAATCAACAACGTGTCTGAGGATCGTCAAGTTAAGTTAGTTGCTACCAGATTGAAAGGAAGAGCTATGGATTGGTGGCAACAAACTAAATCAACCAGAGAGAGAATGAAGAAATCCAAAGTTGTCACGTGGGATAAGATGAAAAGGATGATGAAGGCAAATTTCTTACCATATAATTATCAAACTCGTGTGAACCAACAATTGCAGAAGTTGAGTCAAGGGAGTCGAGGAAAGGGTGTGGTTACAAACCCCAGCAATCAGAATAAAGGCGTTAATTGCAGTATCAATGTTTCTAAGAATGTCAACAAACCCCTTGTACATGGAATCACGAAGACAAATGTTGATGACCAATTTAAGCGCTATCATTATCAGGAGTATGACCATAGAAGTATTGAATATACGGAGTCCAAGATGAAAGCCTTAGTTGTAGAAGAATGTGAAAACGAGGATGTGGATGATTCTACTAAAAGCGAGCCAGAGAAGGAAGAGGAACCGACTAGTCCATTATCTTTCAGTGAAAGCGTTGAAGAAGCAGAAGGTAGTGCTGAAGCGTTGGTTAGGTATGAGGCAAGTGAAGAGCTTAAAACTCCTGAGGAGGTTAAACCAATGTTAGAAGAGTTTGAAGAGGTCGGTCCTACAGAATCGTTCGAAGAATTACCACCGAAATTTGACAACGACGAAGGAGTTTTGTCAGGAGATGAAGGATGTAACTTGTTGAGGAGGACTGCTGAATTTGACTTTTATCAACCGCCGAAATTTGATGATGATGAAGAAATTGAGTCAAAGTATGGGGATGAAGAAATTGATTATTCTTCACCACCAAAGATTGATGTCGGTACTATGGAAGAAGAAATTGTGTTCGGAGTTGAGGAAAATAACTTGATGATGGAAGATTCTTGTTTAATGCCTGAGCTTATGGACGAGAGCCAGCTAAGTGTAAATTCCATTGTTCCCGAGAAGCCCGAACAAAGTGAAAGTGAAACCGAAGAGAAGGCAGAATCAGATAGCTTATTATCTTTGAAAGAGTCTGTCAATAAAATGAAAGATAGTGATGAATTATCAACGTTGATTGAATTTGGAGAAAGTTCTTATTTTGAGAATCCCGAAGAGATTGAAGTATTTGAGGAGTGTGAAGATGAAATGTTTGAGGAACTGCTTGAAGGGACTAATCTTGTATTTTTGGAAGACTCGGTGAAAATTAGAAATGAATTACTTGTGTTGACCGAGCCAGGAACGAGTAAAGATCTTAAGGATTTCGAGGAAGTTGGGTCAGATTTCAATGAGTTTGAAGTCGAATATCCTGAGGAACTACCCAAAGAGTTACCACCACCACAGGACATTCAACCTCACACTGAACTAGTACCAGATGCTATTCTACTACAGGGATCATATGATCTTCAGAATCTGAAAGAACAGGAAGAGTTGAAAAGACGAGAATTTGAGCATGAGTCCTCACACTTTTTCGGTCGTGATTTCCTAAGTCGCTCCATGATTTTAAACTTCCTTATATCGTCTCACATTTTCGACACGTTTTGGTTCTGTATCACATCTTCCTATTGGCACAAGCAATATGGTATAAGACACTATTCTTATGAAGTTCTGTGCTACATGAATTGGATATGGAACCTAGTGCTTAGTTCATGCCACACTTTTTCATATGTCATCTCCCTCAGATCACTTCCTTATGCCGCCTGCCTAATGCCACGTCTGTTTTATGCAATGCGTTCCTTATGTCGAGCCACATCTTCAAAGGGTCAAGTCAAGATCATTCTCAAGAATGGTTATCACCAAAACCGCACCAGACCAGATAATGAATGGAAGACAATGTCTCGAAGAAGAAGAAAGTGTGAATTCGGGACGAATTCTTTTCAACCAGGGGAGGATGATGCAGCGCGAAATAGGGAAGAACGACCTACCTGAAATCGCGAGCAGCTCCAGCCCATTCCATAGGTCGTGAACGACCTAAATCCACATCCCCACGACCTAACTCCCTCCACGACATAATTCCGCGACCTAAATCCGCATCACCGCGACCTAACTCCTCTGCTCTAAATCGCGAGCGACCTAACTCCATCAGCCTAAGTCGCGAGCGATCTAAGTCCACTGGCGAGCGACCTAACTCCATCACCATTGGCGAGCGACCTAACTCCACCTTAAGTCGCGAGCGACCTCACTTCTTTGCCCTAAGTCGCGAGCGAGTCGCGAGCGACCTAACTACTCCACCGATCATTGAAGAAGTGAAGCACGAGCAGCTACAACCTAGATCGCGAATGGCGAACGACCTTCGTTGATGCGGTAATTTTCTCCAACCCTAGCTCGCGAGATGAAGACATTTAGGTCGCTGATGATTCCTTGAGTCGCTGAAGAAAACTCAGTAGGTCGTGAACGACCTAGTTAAGTCGCGAAGATGATGACTCGCGTGAAGGTGTTAAGTCATGAGAAAATTTGATGAGTCGCATGAAATGTTAAGTCGGAAGTCTTTATTTCTTTAGGTCGTTAAACACTGTTGTTAAGTCGGAAACGACTTAAGAGTTGTAATATTTTGAGTCGTGTTGAGTTGTAACGTCTATAAATAGACCGGTTGGGTCATTTGTAATAGGTTGTTGATTTTTGAATAAAATTCTTGTTTGTTAGCTTTGTGCTTTCAATTAAAATCGGTAGTTGAGTGTATCTCCTATCTCCACCTTCGACATTCGAGTGCGCTCGAATCTTCGATCATTGAAGCCAATTCGTGGAATCAAGTGCGCTTGATCAACGCTCGAAGAATTGTAGATCTCTCTTCACGGTATCGTGCGCGATCAACGTGTCAGAGATAGCTAGAATTCGGCATCTTCGGATCAACGAATTTGGGCATTTCAGTATTTCTCAATCCACCGATTGCTACTTTCATCGTATCATCAATTTTTGTATTCCGCCGCTGCGTCATTAGACCAAACGGTTCGCCTAAGGGAGTGGTCGCAGTGTTCATAAAGAAACTAGATGGGTCGTCAAGATTGTATATTGATTATCGTAAGCTGAATGAGAAGACGATAATGAATAGATATCCTTCGCTGAGAATCGATGATTTGTTCGATCAGTTGAGTGGAGCCAAGGTATTTTCTCAGTTAGAGTTAGCGATCGACAAGGTTCCATCAATTGAGGGTGGTGGAGAATAATATTCCTTTTATGGCATTTCGAGCGAGATATGCTTCGTATGAGTAGTTAATGATGCCATTCGGATTGACTAATGCGCTTGCTTTCTTTTTGGACTTAATGAACTGGATTTTCGGAGAGCACTTAGATAGGTTCGTGTTGGTGTTCATTAATGAGACTTTGACATTATCTAAGGATGAAAGAGATCATGAGATTCATCTTAGAATAGTGCTTGAGTCGCTGAAGCAGCATCAACTAAAAGTGAAGTTTTCAAAGTGTCATTTTTGGATATGAGAGGTGAAATTTCTTGGTCATGTAGTTTCAAAGAAAGGGTAGTCAATGGATCCAGCTAAGATCGAAGTTGTAAATGGTTGGAAGAGGCCTGAGATGTTGACTAAGATAAGAAGTTTCCTTAGATTAGCTGGCTATTAACGAAAATCCATTAAGGATTTCTCTCGGATAGGAGCATCCTTGATAAAACTAACCAGAAAGGACGTGAAGTTTATTTGGTCCGATAAATGTGAGGAAGCATTTCTTAAGTTAAAGCATTTGTTGACCAATGAACCCGTGTTAGTTGTTTCAGATGGGAATCAAGATTTAGTGGCATACATAGATGCTTGTGGAACAGGATTAGGAATTGTGTTGATGCAAAGGAGTAAAGTAATTGCCTATGCATCTCGATAGCTCAGACCGCATGAAGTTAGATATACGACTTGTGATTTGGAGTTGGTAGCAATGATCTTTGTCTTGAAGGTGTGGAGACACTACCACTTAGGAGAAAGATTCGAGTTTTATACGGATCATAAGTCTTTGAGGTATTTATTCTCTCGGAAAGATTTGAATATGAGACTGCAAACATGGCTGGAGTTTTTGGCGGCTTATGGTTTCGATATCGAGTATACGCTATGGAAAGGAAATTAAGTTGTTGCTGCACTTAGCAGAAAACATCAAAATTTGGTGTTAGCTATGTTGGCAGAATGGAAAGATTCAGAGGCATTGACTACTTGTAGTGTGCTGTTAAGATCGACTACTAGTTCTAGCCAAAATACTTCCAATGTTGTCTTGCTTGGAAGTTCGACCGTATTGATCAAAAGGATTGCTTCTAAGCAAAGAGGTGATCCGAGGTTAGATGAATGGCTTAGAAGATTGGAAGGTGGAACTGGGATTGATGATTTGAAAGATTTTAGTTGCTTCTAAGCATAGAGGTGATCCGAGGTTAGTTGAATGGATTAGAAGATTGGAAGGTGGAATTGGGATTGATGATTTGAAAGATTTTAGTCTTGACCAAAAGGGATGGTTAAGGAAGAAGGGACTATTGTGTATTTCAGATATTGGTGACCAAAGGAAGAGTTCTTAGGGAATGTCATCGAACGAAGCTTACTATCCATCCTAGAAGAACTAAGATGTATCAGGATATGAACAGAAGTTTCTTATGGGAATGTATGAACAGTGATGTAGGCTTATGGGTAAAGCGATGTTTGAATTGCCAACAAGTGAAAGCCGAGCATCAGAAACCAAGTAGTTTTCTTCAGCCTTCAGATATACTAATTTGAAAATGGGATTCTATATCCATAGATTTTATTGGTGCGTTGCCAAGGTCGAATTGGGTAAATTAAAGTATTTGGGTCACAGTGGATAGACTGACCAAGAGTGCACATTTCATTCCCGTTAAGTCAACTTGGATGACACCTTTAGTTATTTATGAAGAACATTGTTAGATTGCATGTGATTCCCAATAGTATAGTTAGTGATAGAGATACTTTATTACTAGTGAATTCTAGAAAAGTCTACAGGAAATGTTAGGTACCAAGCTTAAGATGGGTATCGCTTATCACCCACAGACGGATAGACAGACAAAGAGAGTCAATAAGGTACTTGAATTTTTGTTGAGAGCTTATGTACTAGATTTTGGTGGGTCATGGGAAGACCATTTATACCAATTGAATTTTCCTATAATAATAGTTATCAGACTAGCATGTGAATGATGCCTTTCAAAGCTTTGTATGGAAGGCCGTGCAAATCACCAGCATGGTGGCTGAAAACAGAAAACAGATTGGTCCTTGATCTAAATATAGGGACAGAAGCCATATAGAAGATTAAGTTAATCCGGGATAGCATGAGCGAAGCTCAATCTAGGTAGAAAAGTAACGCATATAAGAGACATAAGGATTTGGAGTTCTCAGTGGGAGATCATGTTTTCATTAAGTTATCACCGATGAAGGGTGTGATACGGTTTAGAAAGTCAGGGGGAACTGGCACCTAGATACTTTGACCATTCCCTATTATAGAGAGGACCAAGAAACTCGCGTATCGGGTAGAGTTACCGAGTAGTTTGGTAGTAGTCCATAATGTGTTTCATGTTTCTCATCTTAGAAAGTATGTGCATGACCCAGAGATTGCTATTGCTCCGACTGCATCGGAAGATTTAGTAATGGAACCATATTTGACTTTTGTGAGATAACCAGTTCATGTTATGGCTAGAGATGAGAAGAGGTTAAAGAACAAGACGGTCAAGTTAGTGAAAGTCCAATGGAATGACAACGAGAAATACTTGGGAGATAGAGGACAGGATTAGAGATACTTATCATGAGTTGTTATGATAGTATGTTCTATATTTGTTGTACATAGACTTTGTAGCTGGTAGGATATACTAGCGTTGTTTGCATGTTTGATATGCTTGTTATGTAGTTCCTACTAAATTTCGAGGATGAAATTCTTTAAGGAGGGGAGCCTATAACACCTTTTATTTTAGTTTAATCTTATTCAGGAAATTTAATTGGATGGATTAAATAAAATAACGTAGTGGGGTATGGGGACGTAATTTAATTAGGTCATGCCTTAATAAATCAAGAAATAAGATTGTTTTAAAAACTTAACATATAAGAGAATATACAAGAGGGGGGAAATAGGAATAGATCCACCTTTTGTCCCTTACCCTCACCCTTTCATACATTCTTACTTACACTCAAAAACAATCAAAAAGAAAAAACCTAGAGGCGGCCATTTCTAAGGGGAAGAATGGAATGAAATCAAAGGGGAAACCAAGGGATTCAAAAGTTTCATCAAATCTGAACTCCATCTTTCATTTTAAGGTGAATAATAAGTGAACCATCTCTTTTATCTTTGGGTTAAATTTGGCCATGGAAATATCCGAATTTATCTTGATTGTTTTGCCTTGTTATGGATGTAAGATCGTTGTTTGGATAGAATAATGATTTATGGAAATTTTTATGAAATTATTTGATGGGTTTTAAGGGTAAAACCTAAGTTTTTATGTCCAACCAATTTGAGTTTTTGATATGTTGAGTAAAACATTATTTAGGAGATGGATTTTTAATTTCATAATTTTGCAAGCTAAGATAAATATTTTATGAATTTCCTAAGGAGGAAATAGGTTTCATTTCATGTTTTAATTATTAAAAATAATTAAACAATTATTTTGTCCCGAAATTTTGATAGATGAAAGAATATGTTAATTCTTAATTTCTATGATTTTTAGGGATTTTTCTAAAGTGTTTATGAATTATTATGAACTTATTTTACTAGAAAAGCATATAAATCAATAATTAATTAATTAAATGGGTAAATGATTTTGGGAAGGTACATGATTTCAATAAATTCTTAAAAGAAATTGTAAAGTTTTGTTCTCAACCAATCATATTTTGATAAACGATTGTTGTAGGTAAAAAGAAATGGCTTTAAAAAGGAAGAAAACGGTTTTTATGATAATTACCACCATGCCATTGACGTGCGGCATCCGCATAACATCCCCCATCGATAATAGATGACATTATAATGAAGGGCGACATCGATATAAACAACACATTAGATACTTACGCCGTAAATATGTGATGCGTTGGATCATGCATGCGGCATCGCCATTATAGGAATAACGCATCTCGTGGTAATAGGTATAATCGATGGCGCAAGTCATCAATGTCGACACTATATGTTTCATGGTAGAATAACCGAAGTATAATGTTTTCACCACTACTTTAACAATGCTGTAAGTAACTATTTTGACTTAGCGTAATAATGTCGTTGCTTATCAATGTCAGAATCCTATAATTCTTTGTTTTCGATAACCTTGCCAGTAGGCATCGATGTTGCATTTCTTCTACGGTGCCACTAAGGCTTTATAGGCCTAGATGGCACGGTTTACACAAAATTTAAGCTATGTTTTAAAAGGCGGGATTTCCATATCATATCTATGTTGACATCCTCATTTTCGACATAATGTTTTATACTTAAAAGAATTTAAGCTTAGTTTTCTAACATTGGATAGAGTTTTGACATGTAGAGTGTGGTATGAATGTCGTATATCTTCTATATTAACAGTGGTGAGTCATAAGATTTTATCTCAACATCAATTCGGATGCCAATGTAGAATAATTTTGACATACTATATGCTTTAAAAATTTAACATTGTTCATTGGGGATACAAATCTATATGATATTGAGACCATTGTTTTATGAATCGACATTAATCATTGGGGATACCGATATATTTTATTTTAAAATTTTGACACCAACCATTAGGGATACCAATTTTTTTCGTTTTACAATTTCGACATAGATCATTAGGGATACCAATGCATATCATTTTGAGATGTCATAAGTTTAAGGGATATACAACCTAATTGAGGACACCAATAAACATAGGTTGAAGGTTTGGATTAAGCATGAATTAAAATTGATAAGTGATGTATCCTAGGAAAACTATGGGATGTGTGATGGATAGTCCACGTCATGTCGGAGATGGATAGGCACTATATAGTTAATGCAGAGTTTGTAGTCATCCTAGAAAACTATGAGATGTGTGATGGATAGTCCACATCATTTTAAATAAATAAAATATGTGAGATGGATAGTCCACATAACTTTGATAATGAAACCATGCATAATGGGTAGTCCATAGGGGAGGGGATAGATAATCCATAAAAATGTTTACATGTGAGATGGGTAGTCCACATAATATAAAACAGATAGTCATTTGAAATTAAGACAGATAGTCAGAAGAGAATTAAGATGGATAGTCAGATGAAATTAAGATGGCATGTCTAATAAATTGGGTTGGGCAGTCCGGTATATGTTGCATGACTACAAATGCTTATTTTCTATGTTCTAATCATTGTGGATGTAGGAGCATAGTATATGGTTACTGTTCTTTTGTAAAGATACAAGTGAGGGGAAAACCATTCCGCTTAGCGGAATTGTCTCAATATATATCTATTTTTGGTTCGAGATGGTAGGTTATTATTCAAACCATACTGTTTTGCTGACCCGAAGTTTTTGTTTTTCTAGTTAAACTCTTAGTTACTCATTTGAGTAGGTCGTGAGCAAGGGTTCTCAGGTTTTCCAGTTAGATGAATAAGCTTCTGGAGATATGCAGGAGGCAATCTAGCTATATTAGGAGTTCCTATTTATCCGCTGTGTTGTTTTGGATGTAATGACAAAGTTATATAATTACCGAGTATTAGACTCTGGTCAATCAAAGGGGCATCTTAATATGTCACTCTTGGAGTATTTTGTAATAATTATATTTTCTCTGAACGTGTGATTACGAATGAGATTATGTAATGAATATGAAATGTTATTTATGAAATGTGATATAAAAATTTGCTATTGAATTATGTTTTTTTTTCTATATTCATGTGATTCTGATGTTATATTAACATAGCCGCAATTAGTCATCGGAAATTAATAACTATGGATGACTGTAGCATCCGTAGCGCTTAGTTTCAAACCTAAAAATGGGGGATGTTACATTCACATCCGTCGTAAATGCATACTTAAGGCTACGTATTTGTATTCATCCTTGTTTAATTATTAGGCATCTAAAGTTCAACGGTTCATAATATTTCTTTATTTTTTCATGCATTTACTTCTTATCCTTTAAATATCAATTTAATGTCATTTACCACTTTCATTAAAATATCTAGATATCTTTTCCTTTTTACTTTCCTTTCTCATTATTGAGTTTTTTTATTTCTATTTCTCTTTAACTTTTACTACCCTCCCGTGTTTAGTGGACTTTCCATACTTTTATTTATTAGCTGTACAATTTCTTAGCAGAGTATGAGTTGTACAAAAGTATTTATAGGTCTGTATTTATAGGGCTGTACATAGATCCGTATTTCAAATAGGTCTGTATTTATAGGGATGTAAAACTGTCTCTGTTTAGTGGAGTATGAGCTGTACATAGGTCTGTATTTATAGGGATTCAAATCAATGCCAGCTTTTCGATTAAACTATTTCAAATCTAGGTCGTTCGGCTACATCAAAATCTTGCATTTGACGATTCAACCGGTCGAGTGTCACCCCCTATCGGTAGATCACTAACAATCGACTGGTCGATATCAGAGGTCAAACTGTTGTTGTGAATTACATTAACTAATTAGCCATTTTTATTTTTGTTGATTACTTTACTTTTTCTAGCCGATTGCGATAATTTATTTCTACGTTTGACCTTACATAAACCCTAAGCAACCATTAACGTTAATTATTGTTAATTTATTTCACTAATATCATTATATTTCCTTAATTACATATATAGTTATTTCCAATTCAAATCTTTAAATGTTAATTACCTTTTCGTTTGAACTCCGATCAAAAAACATTATATCTAAAAATTCATCGGAAAATTACCACGAACCCAATGGTGCAAGTTTCATAGCCAAATTTCGACGTTTCTAAAAATTCTATTTTCGGTGTTGCTAATTATTAATTAATTTATTTTTAATTAATTATCATTAAAATGATGGAGTGTTCAATTTCATAATAGGAGAAACCAAGGGGAGAAGAGGAACTTTTAGATTTTGAACAAAAAGGAAAGATGGGAAGAATTTGCTAAAGCAAACGCTATTGAACCGAACCAACCAATCTCCTATATATATGTTGTCCTAAAAGATAAACTTGATTACTCATTTTCATTCAAAGCAAAGACAAATCCAGAGCCGAACAGAGGAGGTGACTATTGTGCCTACATAAGGTAAACGGCCACAAAACGGATGAATGTAGAGACTTATTAGGAATTATCCAGAACATTATTTGGAAGGGGTCCTCAAAGAATACATAAAGATTGATCAAAAGCCCACCTATAACGAAAAGCCACCTTTCGACAACCAACACCATAGAAAGAAAGCTTCCACAAGGATTATTACAACAAATGAACCATATCAATGTGATCTATGAAGGACCAAACATAGCGGGCTTGAGCAAGGGAACGAGAAGTGGGTACGTGAAAGAGGCTAAAGAGGGTATCTACTCAATAAACGATGAGCCCCCATTAAAGTCTTTCAAAAGTGCGATCAAAATTCCAAACTTGGTCATAACTCCTCAAGAGCTGAGAGGAATTCGACATACCCACAATGACCTTCTTATGATAACTGTCCAAATAGGACTTTCACTCTACCAAAAAATTTGATAGACACAACCAGTGCGATGAATATCATCTTCAAGAGTGCTTTTGAACAAATGGGAATTCTGGAGGAGAAATTTAAACCTAGTATGGAGCCGATCTTTGGATTTAATAATAAAGGTTCTACTTCGGTGGGACAATTTAAATTGCTTGTCCAAATGTTCATGCCAAGCAGTTTGATTCTCATAAAGTTTATTTTGTCACACTTGAGCAATTTGATAAATTGATAAGTTCTTGCTATGAGCCAACATCAGATAAATATGAACAAAACCAAAAGCCATTGCATATTAGTCGTCGAGAACTGATACCTAAGGTGAATAACTCAAAATTTTCTCCAGCGCCAAATCAAGAAATCAGCAAGGAAGTTAGATTCAAAGCAAGGAAAAAGAAGTATGTTGAATTAAACCAAGTTAGTCATGATGACAACAAGGCTTTGGAGGAAGTAGTCATGGACATAGATTCGAGTGATGAGCGAGAGAACGCGTAGTCAATGGAAAGTTTGGAGGAAGTAAAACTGGATTCTCAAGACTCCATGAAAACTGTGAAAATTGGTAACGGGATGAACAAAGAAACTAAAGAATGGTTGATCTTGTTCTTATGATCAAGCATAGATGTATTTGCATGGACCCTTTGGGACATGAAAGGGACCGATCCGCTCGTAATGTGTCATGCGCTTAATGTTGACCTAAAGTTTGTCTCCATAAGACAGAAGAAAAGGTTGTCCGACAAAACTTACACCACAACATTAAAGGAAGAAGTAAAAAGGTTATTGGAGAATGGGTTCATAAGAGAGATATTTTAATTGAAATGGTTAGCAAATTTAGTATTAGTAAAGAAATCCAAGGGAAATGGAGGACATGCGTCAATTATACGAACAAAGTATGTACGAGATTATTATCCACTAGCCAAAATCGATTAATTAGTAGATGCGACCAGTGGACATAAGTTGTTGTCTTTTATAGACGCTTACTTAAGATATAATCAAATTTCGATGTTTAAACCGATGAGGAACACACAAGCTTTGACATGGATTGGAGGATGTACTACTAGAAAGTAATTTCGCCTGGGATGAAAAATGATGGAGCAACATACCAACGACTCGTTTACAGGTTTTTCAGAAATCAAATAGGAAGAAACATGGAAGTATATCTTAATGATATGTTGCTGAAATTAAAGAAAGAAGAGGATCAAATAGGTGATTTGAGCGAGATGTTTGAAGTATTAAGAAAGAATAAGGTGAAATTAAATCTGCAAAAGTGCTTCTTCGGAATCCAGTCTGGAAAGTTCTTAGAATATACTGTGAGTAGCAGAGGAATCAAAATCAACCCCTATCAGGTAAAAGCCATTAGAGATATGGTGCCACCAAAAACATGCAAGGAAGTGATGAGATGGAACAGACAAGTCGCAGCTCTTAATCGATTCATATCCAAAGCAACAAACAGGTGTATTTCTTTTTTCGATGTGATTAAGAAAAAGAATACCATCAAATGGACAGAGGATTGTCAAAAAGCTTTTCAAGAACTGAAAAATCATCTAGAATCGCAACCGATACTTTCAAGCCCAATAAAGGAGAAAACTTATTTCTGTACATGGTTGTATCAGAACATGTCATCAACTCAATTTTAGTAGGAGAGAAGAATAGAAACTAATTACCAATTTACTACACGAGTTAGAGGCTAAAAGATGCTGAAACTAGGTACCTTGTTATAGAAAAGTTAGCATATTGCTTATTGTTGACAGCACAAAAGCTAAGGTCTCATTTCCAAGCTCATTCAATCAAAGTCCTAACCAGATATCCACTGAGGCAAATTTTGAGTGAACTCAAAGTGTTAGGAAGGTAGATAAAATGTGGAATGGAGTTGAGCCAGTATGATATTGAATACCTACTGTAACGATCCAGAATTTTATCACTTTGATTTTTGGAATATTAAATTAGTTTAAATATTCAATTTGGGGTTTTTTAAATAATAAAATCTATGTTCCAAATAACTGCTTGATTTTTAATAATGTATTTTTAATTTAATTTTTAGAATTTTCTCCATAATTTTTAAATTAGAAAATATTTAAATTGGGCTTTGACGTATTTTACGTCGAACATTGGTATTTTTGAAAATTTACAGAATTTGATAACTTGTGTGTTTTATTGTTGTTTGTAATCGGGTAGTATTTTTGTACGCGATCTTATTTTATTTCCTGTCGATCGTGGCTTGTAATCAGACGCGACATAGGTTAGCGGGGCACCAAAATCTATTCAAAATCAACCCATAGAAACGTACACTATGCAGCAGCCACCTTGTCTAGCCGCCTTTGCCCACTTTCTTTTTCCCTTGACTCGATCTTGGTCTTCTTGGCAAGTAAGCATGTGTGTATATAAACATGCTAAGTGAATTCTTGTTCTTCTTTATTTCTGCCATTTCTTAAAACATGAACTCAAACTCCACTTTCTCTTATTCAAAAATCAAAAGCTCGTAACCCATCCACTTTTAGCCTCGGCTTTCAACTAAGAAGTTGATCGTCATCCTCTCTAGTTTTTTTATATTGATCGCGCTCGATTTCGTTGAGAGTCGATCAAGATATCACCATTTTATAGTAAAGGAAAGTAAATGTTCATAATCTTCAAAAAATAATCTCTTGACCCGGATCTAGTCATTCGATGCCGCTAGCACCGTTGAGTTTGTATCAAAGCATAGAATTTTGGTGAAGTTTTGGCAAGATTTTACGATGGCGATTTGGAATGTTCGAAACTAGGGTTCGGATTTGCTTTCGATTTGAGCATCGATTGAAGTGTTGGAGTTAGGCGTTGTGGTCATGGAGGAGAGAGCTTCGAATAGTGAAATTTTTCTTGGTTTCGGCGTCGAAAAGTGTCACGTCCTTTTAGGCTTGGTCGCGATTTGGGGCTCGGCTTTAGGTGGTCGGGTTTTTCTACGGGGGCTGGCAAGCATGGTGGAGGTGGTCAGTGAGATGAGATCGGGATTTGGGACGCGATGATGGCCTCGGTTGGCTGGATGGTGGCGCGTAGGAGTGTGCACGTGCACCGTGTACACGCCAATTTTGGGTTCCAGAAAAAAAAATAAGGAGGGGGAAGGGAAACTGTGTAGTGTGGTGCGGGTTGTCATGTGTTTGGGTTTTCAGCCGAAATGGTGAAGAAATTTTATTTCAAATGTTAATTAATTTAATAAGAGCATACTTTCTTAAAACCATCGTAATTTTCTCGTATGACATCCGTTTTACATATGAATTTTTGTGTTATACTTGTATTGACGAGTACAACATGGTAATGTAACTTGTTGATAGATTTGGGATGGTAGAAGATTATGTCATATTAATACGGACAACATTTAAATTACGTTGTTTTAATTAATAGCGTCGTTTTAATTTATATACCTTAATTGTTGATGTTTATTTGGCCAAATAAAATACTATTGGGTTAAATGGATTGAACATGGTAATTGTCAATTTGTTTAGCGAAATAAAACCCCATTCCGCTAGTTAAATTAATTGGACACCTATTTAGCAGAATAAATCACCGTTCTGCTATTATTAACTGGATATGTTAAAATTGGACATTTATGTTAGCAGAAATTAACCCCATTCTGCTATTACATTAGTGTGGACACTTAATTACATTCCAATTGGTTAATATTGGATAAGTGCTGTATTTATAATCAATTGTTAATTACGAGTTGAATTTACATATGTGATGTCATATAAATACCTGGATTATAACTTGGATAGTTGAAATGACCCTCCTATTTCTACCTTAATTTCATAGGGATTTTTTTTCCATAGATATAATATGTGTACATGCATATACACATTTAATTTATATGTATTTGAATGTCCACATATATTCATTTGCACTTTTAAGTTTGATTTAAATTCCCTTTGAATTATCAGAGTCATTTTCTTTCAAACAATTCAAACCAGGATTCAAACTCATTACCAATATAAATATATCAGTGTATTTCTAATAATATACACATACATATGAAGATGTATGTGTTCCTCTTGTTTAAATTCAGAGTATATACTTTATTTTTATTTGTTATTCTAGAGCATTCTGTTTGATTTGGATTTTAGCAATTCTGCCTAAAGTTAATTACTATATACTTTTGAATATTTGTAATAAGTCAGTAAATCCTATGCGTATTTAATTTATATGAACTTGCTCATTCTATTTGATAGTTTTTAATATCAATTTACCTTGACAGTTAAATCTCAAGATTCTTGAGATTTTTATTTCAGATCATGGATCAAAGGTATTGATATTTGGCTAAGGCCAGAAATGATATATTCACTTATCATTTTCCACTTATGTATTTTCTAAAAACTTTCTTATCTAAGATTCAATCTATGTGACTTGTTTTCCTTAATCTTAGCCCACATGACACATAGTGAGTTGTGTATTTGCATAAGATTTGCTATGTCAAGAATTTGAACTTACAAACATTCATAAGAATAATTCCAGGTTTGTTTGTGCAAACCTGTCCAGATTGCATATCTGTTATGACTTTGAAAAATTGGTTATGGTAAAACAATGACTTAAGGATTTTGAAAGGCATTTTTACTAACAAAACACAACCAGACATAATCAACCAAAACTTCACTCATTTGAAGCTGGTTAACTCATGTGCCTTGTGTCATGCCAGGTACCTGATCATGGCAATTGAAATGCCAGTCATTTGCATCATACCTGTAGCCTTCCCATACAATTACTTTTCTCAAAACAATTTAGAAAGTAGACTTGAACCATTTTTAGACATAATTCAGAGGAAAAAAAACAATTAGATACTTAAAGGTATACTTCAAGGTAAATTCTAAATTTGCTCCAAAACTCAGTGTTTTTAAAATGACTAAAGATTGTCTAATGCATAATATAATTGCAAAGCAATTGCTCACATAACTGTATATTTCTTTACCGGATTTTCATAGCTAATACTTGAGCATATTTTTCTTGTTTATGTTCCAGACTACTTCAAAAACAAATCAAACCTTAACACACAATAATTTCGACAGAACAACTAATTTAATCTGACACTTTACAGAACATAAGAGCAACTTGATCACTAACCATAGAATATTCATTACATGACTGGAAATCTTAGAAACATAATTTTTTTTTTCCTGAATACATGCAGATATAATCAATTTAAGCTCTTATTGAAACTAGCTAGCATGTTCATTCACTCCTCCATAATAGCCATAACTTCATTTTCTACATAGTGCCTGCGTTCCCTGAAAGAGCATGAGTGGCTGCCTCATTTTAAAATGAGACACCCCATATGCCATGAGCAAACAAGGGTCAGATCTAAGATCTGGTATGAGTAACATCAATACATTCATGATATTAAACAACAGAGAATGTAAGAGTACCAACTAGTTATTTAAGCAAATTTCTGCAATCAATTACTTTAACATGGTATAAATAAGTTGATTCTGGTATGATATATTCATCTATCATTCTTACACTTGCATACATAACCATGCAAACATAATTATCTATTTGCAACATTTGCATTCACTGGAACCATCATGGTTCCATACCAACCAACCTAAGAAATATTCATATTCCTATTTCTTCATTTACAGGTTGTATAATTCAATTTAAATTCCTGCCTCATCTGCTATTAAGGAATCACATGGACACATTGCAATGAACTAATTCACATCATTGCACAAAGATCTCAGGGCTTAAACAAACCATGTGCCAACTTGCATACTTCAAATATGACAAGCATTCTAGCAGCCTTCTTGGCCTTCCCTTCCCTAGTTTATTTACTAGTGTATCACTTAAATCCTATCATCAAATATGCTAAGTGAACATGTCACTGCAAACATGGAAACATCCATAATCTTTCCTAGCATAATTCTCCTCAGGAATAAGCAGACAGTTATTTCCTAAATGGGGTCAATATGTCTTGATCTCAGTAAAATATAAGAATATTTTCAAATGTAAAAGAGGCATGGCATGTTCTTATTATATTGATCTGCAAGCCTTTATGATTGATTCAGATTCATGATCTGGTTCAATCATAATTTTAGCTTGTGAGCTTCTTCTTTTTTTTTGATTAAGGGCCCAGCACTTAGAAAATTTCTATTGCACCCTTAACATCTTTCTTCTCAAGCCTCAGCACTTATACCAAGTATAATGCAGCTCCCAACATTTTATTTTGTAAAGTTTCCATGCCATAGATCTATAACAGTTGAGAGTATTCTCTATATAATTTTAAGATTCTGGACTTTAACATTTTTGAGTAAAAATAAAACAGTATGATACACATCCAAAGACAAATGTCTCAACAAATCAAAGATCACCAAAAACATCCATATTAAATCATATCAGATTTAAAATAAGACATCCAAAAAGCATTGATGAAATCATATACATCCAAACCAGAAATATATAAATGGCAATATAAAAAGTGGCTGCCTCATCTCAGGTCTTAATGCCATGAACTCAGTGAGGTTACTCACCTAAATATTTCTTCTTATTAATCCAGAAAATCCCTGAGTATATTTTCCCTTCCTTTAAAATGTTTTCTTCTTTTCCTATTATAAGTAGCTCGGGTAAAACAATTTCTCTGGCCATAACTACTTATTTATAAGCATATTTTTACTAGGGTTTTTCTTAAGACAAAATTCCATTTTTGTCCTGGCTAACATCATGCATTGTGTGTTTGCATTTTCTCATTCTTTATCCCTAATTACCCCGATCATATTAACCAATTAAAGCCTGCATTTTCTTTTCTTTACTTTTTCAGAAAATGGCCACTCACCTAGTCATGTTAAAAGTGTGACTACCATATTTTATATTTTAATTATTTCTGAGAATCCCCTTTGCTATTTTTGCCTATACAAGCATATTGACTTGTATTACATTTCATGTCATTTTAATGTTTCCTTTTTATTGTTTTGCTTTAACACTTTCTGCTCACAGAAAATATATATATAGGTGCATAAGTGTACATATTTTTTTTTACTGGGAATATTTAATTTTCATGCAAAAAAAAACATCTTTAATTTGATTAATAATCTACATTTCAAAATCACATTTGAAATGCTTCCTTGCTCGGTTTATTTATTTTGTTATCATCATTTTTTTTTTCCAGAAATTTTTGAATCTTTTCCTTGTGCCATGTGCATGTGCCCACATATCCTTGCACACTATTTATTCCCAAAAATTTCACCACATTTAAATCCAAATATTTCAAAAATTAAATCATTTTATAAAAATGATTTTTCACAAAATTTTGGGGTATTACATTCACCCCTCCTTTTAGGAATTGTGTCCTCACAATTTTCCTAGTATTTGTAATAAGCATTCACTGACCTTATGAAAATCTATCAAGCATATGCATAAACAAAACATATTCAATCATATCAACCATGCATAACAAATTTTTCCAGAAAAAAAAATTACCTTTTAATTTGCAAAAAGCTTAGGATAATCCATCCTAATCTTATCCTCTAGCTCCCATGTGCAGTCATTAGGATCACTACTCCATTGGACCTTTACTAGTTTCAAAGTTTTGCTCCTTAATTTCTTTTCTTCTTTGGCTATAATCCCCACTGGCTCTTTTTCATAAACCAAGTTAGGATTTATTTGAATTTGTAATACCCCAAAATTTTGTGAAAAATCATTTTTGAAAAATGATTTAATTTTTGAAATATTTAGATTTAAATATGGTGAAATTTCTGGAATAAATAGTGTGCAAGTATATGTGTGCACGTGCACACTGAAATGGCACAAGGAAGAACTCCAGATTTCTTGGATTTAAAACAAGAATTAAAGAGCAATACAAACATGATTTTGCAACATGGTTATTTGATTTCTGGAATTATATGGATCATCTTAGAAAATAAGAAAAGTAAGTTTTACTTTAAATCAGTAAACAAATTTTATTTAAAACCCAGAAGAGAAAATTATGTATATTTGTAAACCTGTATACATATAGGTGCATATGCTTCTGAAATTAAAGAGAAATTAAATAAGCCTAGATAAGATATGTGTACAAATATATATATATATATTTTTAAGTACTAAAAAGTATATATATATATATAAGCAGGTAAAACTATAACATTAAAATGACATGAAATGTGATACAAGTTAACATGCTTGTATAGGCAAAAATAGCAAAGGGGATTTTCAGAAATAATTAAAATATAAAATAGGATAGTCACACTTTTAACATGACTAGGTGAGTGGCCATTTTCTGTAAAGTAAAAGAAAGAAAATGCAGCCTTTAAATTGGTTAATATGGCCGGGGTATTATGAATGAAAAATGCATGATGCTAGCCAGGACAGAAATGGAATTCTGTTTCAACAAAACCCTAGAGGAAAAATGTATATAAATAGACAGTAGAATTGTCTTTACCCCGGGCTGCACAAAAATAAGAAAAGAAGAAAAAAAAATATTGGAAGGAAGGAGAAAACACTCAAACAAGAATTTTCTGGATTAATAAGAGGAAATATATATTTAGGTGAGTAATCTCACTGAGTTCATGGCATTAAGACCTGAGATGAGGCAGCCACTTTCTATTGCCATTTATATATACATTCTGATTTTGAAGTATATGATTTCATCAATGCTTTTTGGATGTCTTATTTTAAATCTGATATGATTTAATATGGATGATTTTGATGATCTTTTGATTTGGTTGAGACATTTGTCTTTAGATGTGTATCATACTGTTTTGTTTATACTCATAAAATGTTGAAGTCTAGGATCTTAAAAAATTATATAGAGAATACTCTTAGCTGTTATAGATCTATGGCATGGAAACTTTATGAAAATGATTGGAGCTGCATTATACTTGGTATAAGTGCTGAGGCTTGAAAAGAAAAATGTTAAGGGTGCAATAGAAATTTTCTAAGTGCTGAGCCCTTAATCAAATCAAAAAAAAAAGAAACCCACAAGCTAAAATTATGATTGAACCAGATCTTGAATCTGAATCAATCATAAAGGGTTGCAGATCAATATAACATGCCATGCCTCTTTTACAGTTGAAAATGTTCTTATATTTTACTAAGATCAAGACATTTTGACCCCATTTAGGAAATAACTATCTGCTTATTTCTAAGGAGAATTATGCTAGGAAAAATTATGGATGTTTCCATGTTTGCAGTGACATGTTCACTTAGCATATTTGATGTTAGGATTTAAGACAATACACTAGTAAATAAACTAGGGAAGGGAAGGCCAAGAAGACTGCTGGAATGCTTGTCATATTTGAAGTATGCAAGTTGGCACATGGTTTGTTTAAGCCCTGAGATCTTTGTGCAATGATGTGAATTAGTTCATTGCAATGTGTCCCAGTGATTCCTTAATAGCAGATGAGGCAGGGATTTAAATTGAATAATACAACCTGTATATGAAGAAATAGGAATATGGATATTTCTTAGGTTGAATGGTATGGAACCAAGATGGATTCCAGTGAATGAAATTGTTGCCAGAAGATAATTATGTTTGCATGATTATGTATGCAAGTGAAAGAATGATAAATGAATATATCATACCTAAATCAACTTAATTATACTATGTTAAAGTAATTGATTGCAGAAATTTGCTTAAATAACAAGTTAGTACCCTTATATTCTCTATTGCTTAATATCATGAATGAATTGATGTTACTCATACCAGATCATAGATCTGACCCTTGTTTGCTCATGGCATCTGGGGTGTCTCATTTTAAAATGAGGCAGCCACTCATGCTCTTTCAGGTAACCCAGGCACTAAGTAAAAATGAAGTTATGGCTGTTATGGAGGAGTGAATGAACATGCTAGCTAGTTTCAATAAGAGCTTAAATTGATTATATCTGCATGTATTCAGGAAAATTTTTTATGTTTCTAAGATTTCCAGTCATGTATTGAATATTTTATGGTTAGTGATCATGTTGCCCTTATGTTCTGTAAAGTGTCAGATTAAATTTGTTGGTCTGTTGAAATTTTTGTGTGTTAAGGTTTGATTTGTTTTGAAGTAGGGTCTGAAACATAAACAAGAGAAATATGTTCAAGTATCAACTATAAAAATCTGGTAAGAAATATACAATTATGTGAGCTACTGTTTTGCATAATTTATATATATGTATTAGCTAACCTTGAGACATAACAGAGCACTGAGTTTTAGAACAAAATCTGGATTTAGCAAGAAGTAAACTTAAAAGGATTTTATTATCTTTTTACTGAAATGCTTTGTAAATAAGTTTGAATTCATTTCTGAATTGTATTGAGAAAAGTAAAATGTTTTTCTAAAAGCTTCAGACAGAATGCAATGAAAGGTATCTCCATTGCTTTGAGCTAGTGTGGCAGATACAGGATTCATGAGTTAACCAGCTTCAAATAAATGAGGTATTGGTTGATCATGATAGATTGTATCTTGAAAATAAAGATGCATTTCAAAAGCTTAGAACATTTAGCAATTGTTTCACTCAGTTTTCTGGAAACTGAGCAAAGATTTTGACATGTACATGTATATCTGTGTACATGTTGATATCTGAGCAAAAATATAATTATAATTCCTAGAACAGTTGCAGGAATGGGATTCAAAATAGTAAAGTAAGAAGAATTGTCTTGTATGTTAGGTTATAGGCAAACATTAAATATATATGTACAAAGATAGGTAGGTATCAGATTTCAAACCATACAGGAAAAAAAAAAGGAAGAAAAACAAAAATTGTGTTTGAACCGACCAGCATAGCACTCGAACTCGTGACCTTTCATGTATAAGTTAGGCGCGTTTCCATTACGCCTAGATGTTGCTTGTGTTCACTTAGGATCCACTTTCTTTTATACTGAATTTGATACTATCCAGACTTTAACACAACCATCTATATTAAAGCTTGTTTACTACTGATTATTACTTGATCATTTCTTAATTATAATGACAGACTAAAGTACATGTTTCTAGTGGATTTTATGGCCAAAAATCAGAATACAATAATTAATCTGAATTGCTAAAAATCTAAATCAAACAGAATGTTCTTGTACAAAAAAAAATAAAGTATATACTCTGAATTTAAACAAGAAGAACACATACATCTTCATATGTATGTGTATGTTATTAGATATACACTGATATATTTATATTGGTAAGTTATTTTGATCCTGGATATATTTTGTTTATTGGAAAAAGAAAATGACCTTGGAAAATATATTTGTAATGAATGATATATCTATATATCATCTCTTAGCAAAAAAAAAAATCCTTATGAAATTAGGGTGGAAATAGGAGGGTCATTTCAGTTTGGTATCAGAGCACTTGGTTGCATTGATTGTTAAGTATTATAAAAATGTATTATGTCTTTTTGTTTTGGATGAAATAATTTAGATAAGAAATTAGAAATTATAGAAGTACTCATAATATACTAATACCATTTACCCAGAATTTAGTTAGCAGACCATGGTAGGAAGAGGATCTCATCACAATGCAGGACCCAGTGCACCTCAAATGCTTGATATGCAAGAATTTGTGAGGGTTTTAAGAGATGGAATTGGGCATAGGCCTGAGAACCCACATGAAGAGCTTTCAAAACTACTGAAGACTTATTCCAATTTGGGAGGCAAGAGTTTTGAAGGAACTGAGAGTGTGATGGAAATTCAAGCATGGTTGAGAACACTTGATAGGATTTTCAATGACATGCAGTTGGATGACCAAAGGAAGAGGCAAGTAGCTTCTAGACAACTGAAAGGGGTAGCTTTAAGCTGGTGGGAGGTGATCATAGCTGGAAGAAATGAAAATGAAATCACTTGGAATCAGTTCAAGGAGATGTTGGAGGCAAGATTTGTACCAGCATCAGCCAAGACCATTTTGCTTGAAGAATTTATCAAACTTAGGCAGGGAACTTTGAATGTCACTGAATACACTCAAAAGTTTGAGGGGCTATCCAACTATGGAGCAATGCTAGTGGCAGATGAAGCATCCAAAAATGATAGGTATATAAAAGGACTGAACCCAGGACTTAGCAGAGCTATGCTACCATATGCAGATAGAACCTTTGATCAAGTAATTGATCTGGCTTTGAAACTGGAACAACATGACAAAGAAAGAGAGAAATATAGGAATTTTAAGAGCAACAACAAGAAGGATAAGGGGAGATATCACCCTTATGATAAAAAGAAGGAGGAGGCAGACAACAGGAAGAGTAAAGACACAAAAGCCAATGATACTAAGAAGAAATTGGTTTGCCATCATTGTGGAAAAGAAGGACACATCAAACCAAGGTGCCCAGAGTTAAAAGGAGGAGCCTTCAAATGCTACCTATGTGGGAAAGAGGGGCATATGAAGAGGAACTGTCCTGAGAATAAACAGCAAGGGAAATTGGCAACTTTGGAAGGTAAAGGCAAATCTGCAGTGAAAATTGATGCTGAAAATCATGGCCAAGTGGAAGGTACATTACTCATTTGAGCCATACCCATACCAGTAGTATATGATACTGGAGCAACACACTCTTTGATTTCCTATGAATTAGTTAAAGTGTTAAAATTAAACTGCATATTGGTTGAAACCCCATTGCTTGTACAAAGTCCCCTAGGGAGTTCTAGTGTTTTGAACATGAATTGTGTGGATGTGGAGTTAAACATAGGAGGAAATATTTTTATTTCCAATTTATATGTTTTAAATTACCCAAATATAGGAGTTATATTGGGGGTATATTGGTTAAGGCAATTTAAAGCCATAATTAATTTAGACTCATCCACCATATCATTGCAAAATTCTAGAGGCCAGAGAATCACAGTTCTATGTGAAATAGCTAAGGAAGGGAAATTGTATCATTTAGTTGACTTAGAAAAAGATCTGAGTGAACTAACAATTGAAGAAATTCCCATAGTTAATGAATACTTGGATGTGTTTGGGGAAGTTAAGGGTGTTCCACACCACAGACCAGTTGAGTTCCAAATTAATCTCATTCCAGGAGCAAGTCCAATAATCAAGAAACCTTATAGAATGGGGCCAAGTGAACTGAAAGAATTGAAAAATCAGTTGGAAGAATTAGAAGGCAAGGGATTTATAAGGCCAAGCAATTCCTGCTGGGGTTCTCCAGTAGTGTTTGTAAGAAAACATGATGGTACCTTGAGAATGTGCATAGATTACATGGAACTAAATAAAGTAACCATCAAGAATAAATACCCATTGCCTAGAATAGATGATCTCTTTGACCAACTCAGTGAAGCTAAAATATTTTCTAGGCTAGACTTAGCATCAGGATTCCATCAAATGAAGGTTGAAGACTCAAGTGTTAAGTATACTGCATTTAACACAAGATATGGCTTATATGAATTTTTGGTTATGCCATTTGGTTTGACAAATGCTCCTTCATATTTTGTTGATTTGATGAATAGAATATTTAGAGATTATTTAGACAAGTTTGTACTAATTTTTATTGATGACATTTTGATTTATTCTAAGACAGTGGAAGAGCATAAGAATCATTTGCATTTAGTTTTGTCAAGGCTAAGGGAAAATGATTTAAAGGCAAAATTTTCAAAATGTGCATTTTGGAAAGAAGAAGTGCATTTCCTTGGGCATGTTATCTCTGCCAAAGGAATATCAGTAAACCCTAACAAGGTAGTGGCAATCCAAGCATGGAAAAGGCCTAGCACCATCAGTGAGATTAGATCATTTATGGGGATGGCAGGATATTATAGGAGATTCATAAAAGATTTCTCAAAAATATCATCACCACTTACCAATTTAACTAGAAAGAACCAAGCCTTTGTATGGACAGAAAAATGTGAGCAAGCTTTTATCAAAATAAAAGAAGCCCTGATTAATGCACCAGTATTGAGAGTGCCAGAAGGAAATGAAAATTTGGTTGTGTACACTGATGCAAGTGGCTCTGGGTTAGGGGCTGTGTTGATGCAGCAAGACCAGGTGGTAGCCTATGCATCTAGGCAATTAAAGCCACATGAAACCAGGTATGCAACCCATGATCTTGAACTAGCAGCAGTTGTGTATGCTTTGAAACTTTGGAGACATTATTTGTTAGGTGCCAAATTCATTTTGTACACTGATCATAAGGCACTGAAATATTTATTCTCACAAAAAGATTTGAACATGAGGCAACATAGATGGGTAGAGTTCCTAGCTGCCTATGATCTAGATATACTATATACACCAGGCAAGGCAAATAAAGTTGCAGATGCCTTGAGTAGACAACATGCCAAAGTAGCCATGTTGATGATGGAAGAGTTTAGGGATTTGTCTATACTTACTGATTTGGAAATTGAGAAAAACAGGGAGGAACAAATGATGCCTATTGAAGAAGGTGAAGGTAAAGGAAAATTAAATATGATATCTCTGCAATCAGATTTACTTCTTAAGATTGGGAAAATGCAGGAACAAGACCTAAACATGGTGGAAAATAAAATGCTCATATCAAAAGGGGAGGAAGTAATAAATTATCAAATTGATAAAAATGGTTATTTAAGGAATAAAAATAGGATATGTGTTCCAGAAAATATAGAATTGAAGGAGGAAATATTAAATGAGTACCATAGGAGTAAATACTCCATACACCCAGGTAGCACCAAGATGTATCAAAATTTGAAAAGAAATCTTTGGTGGAAGGGGATGAAGTCAGATGTGGCCAGATATGTTGCAAGGTGCATGACTTGCCAACAAGTCAAAGCAGAGACACAAAGGCCATCAGAACTATTGCAACCCCTTAGTATACCACAGTGGAAGTGGGAGGACATATCTATGGATTTCATAGATGGTCTGCCTAGATCTAAGAAGGGAAACACAAGTATATGGGTAATAGTGGATAGGCTAACTAAGGTAGCACATTTTATCCCAGTTAGAACAGAAAGAAATGCTCCAAAATTGGCTCAAATATTCATGAAAGAGGTAGTAAGGTTGCATGGCATACCCAAAACCATTTGAGTGATAGAGATACCATCTTCACCTCAAGGTTTTGGAAAAGTTTTCAAGAGGCTATGGGGAGTGAGTTGTGCTTAAGCACTGCCTACCATCCACAATCAGATGGTCAAACTGAGGTGGTGAACAAAGTCTTAGAGGATTTGTTGAGAGCATGTACACTGGACTTTGGAGGCAACTGGGAAGACCACCTCCATCTAGCTGAATTCACATACAATAACAGTTACCAAAGCACCATAGGGATGGCACCATTTGAAGCCTTATATGGCAAGCCATGTTTATCACCTATATGCTGGGTAGAGGCTGGAGAAAGGGCTATTCTTGGACCTGAATATGTTAAAGAAACTACAGAGAAAATTGGGTTAATAAGAAAAAGAATAGCAGCGGCTCAAGATAGGCAAAAGAAATTTGCAGATAGGAAGAGAAAGCAAGTGGAATATGCAGTGGGAGACTTTGTTTTCATCAAGATTTCACCTATGAAGAAAGTCATGAGATTTGGCAAGCAAGGTAAGCTCACACCAAGGTATGTTGGACCCTATAAAATTCTGGAAAGAATTGGTTCATTGGCTTACAAATTAGAACTACCAGAGGAAATGAAAGCAATGCATAATGTTTTTCATGTATCCCAACTTAGAAGATGGGTACATGATAAAGAAGACATTTTGGAAGAGCCTACCAAAATTCAAATAAATCCTGACTTGGTTTATGAAAAAGAACCAGTGGGGATTATAGCCAAGGAAGAAAAGAAATTAAGGAGCAAAACCTTGAAACTAGTTAAGATCCAGTGGAGTAGTGATCCTAATGACTGCACATGGGAGTTAGAGGATAAGATTAGAATGGATTATCCTAAGCTTTTTGCAATTAAAAGGTAATTTTTTTTTTCTGGAAAATTTTGTTATGCATGGTTGATATGGTTGAATTTGTTTGCTTATGCATATGTTTGATAAGTTTTCAGAAAAGAAAAAGATGCTCACTATAAATGTTAGACAAATTGTGAGGACACAATTCCTAAAAGGAGGGGTGAATGTAATACCCCAAAATTTTGTGAAAAATCATTTTTGAAAAATGATTTAATTTTTGAAATATTTAGATTTAAATATGGTGAAATTTCTGGAATAAATAGTGTGCAAGTATATGTGTGCACGTGCACACTGAAATGGCACAAGGAAGAACTCCAGATTTCTTGGATTTAAAACAAGAATTAAAGAGCAATACAAACATGATTTTGCAACATGGTTATTTGATTTCTGGAATTATATGGATCATCTTAGAAAATAAGAAAAGTAAGTTTTACTTTAAATCAGTAAACAAATTTTATTTAAAACCCAGAAGAGAAAATTATGTATATTTGTAAACCTGTATACATATAGGTGCATATGCTTCTGAAATTAAAGAGAAATTAAATAAGCCTAGATAAGATATGTGTACAAATATATATATATATTTTTAAGTACTAAAAAGTATATATATATATATAAGCAGGTAAAACTATAACATTAAAATGACATGAAATGTGATACAAGTTAACATGCTTGTATAGGAAAAAATAGCAAAGGGGATTTTCAGAAATAATTAAAATATAAAATAGGATAGTCACACTTTTAACATGACTAGGTGAGTGGCCATTTTCTGTAAAGTAAAAGAAAGAAAATGCAGCCTTTAAATTGGTTAATATGGCCGGGGTATTATGAATGAAAAATGCATGATGCTAGCCAGGACAGAAATGGAATTCTGTTTCAACAAAACCCTAGAGGAAAAATGTATATAAATAGACAGTAGAATTGTCTTTACCCCGGGCTGCACAAAAATAAGAAAAGAAGAAAAAAAAAATATTGGAAGGAAGGAGAAAACACTCAAACAAGAATTTTCTGGATTAATAAGAGGAAATATATATTTAGGTGAGTAATCTCACTGAGTTCATGGCATTAAGACCTGAGATGAGGCAGCCACTTTCTATTGCCATTTATATATACATTCTGATTTTGAAGTATATGATTTCATCAATGCTTTTTGGATGTCTTATTTTAAATCTGATATGATTTAATATGGATGATTTTGATGATCTTTTGATTTGGTTGAGACATTTGTCTTTGGATGTGTATCATACTGTTTTGTTTATACTCATAAAATGTTGAAGTCTAGGATCTTAAAAAATTATATAGAGAATACTCTTAGCTGTTATAGATCTATGGCATGGAAACTTTATGAAAATGATTGGAGCTGCATTATACTTGGTATAAGTGCTGAGGCTTGAAAAGAAAAATGTTAAGGGTGCAATAGAAATTTTCTAAGTGCTGAGCCCTTAATCAAATCAAAAAAAAAAAGAAACCCACAAGCTAAAATTATGATTGAACCAGATCTTGAATCTGAATCAATCATAAAGGCTTGCAGATCAATATAACATGCCATGCCTCTTTTACAGTTGAAAATGTTCTTATATTTTACTAAGATCAAGACATTTTGACCCCATTTAGGAAATAACTATCTGCTTATTTCTAAGGAGAATTATGCTAGGAAAAATTATGGATGTTTCCATGTTTGCAGTGACATGTTCACTTAGCATATTTGATGTTATGATTTAAGACAATACACTAGTAAATAAACTAGGGAAGGGAAGGCCAAGAAGACTGCTGGAATGCTTGTCATATTTGAAGTATGCAAGTTGGCACATGGTTTGTTTAAGCCCTGAGATCTTTGTGCAATGATGTGAATTAGTTCATTGCAATGTGTCCCAGTGATTCCTTAATAGCAGATGAGGCAGGGATTTAAATTGAATAATACAACCTGTATATGAAGAAATAGGAATATGGATATTTCTTAGGTTGAATGGTATGGAACCAAGATGGATTCCAGTGAATGAAATTGTTGCCAGAAGATAATTATGTTTGCATGATTATGTATGCAAGTGAAAGAATGATAAATGAATATATCATACCTGAATCAACTTAATTATACTATGTTAAAGTAATTGATTGCAGAAATTTGCTTAAATAACAAGTTAGTACCCTTATATTCTCTATTGCTTAATATCATGAATGAATTGATGTTACTCATACCAGATCATAGATCTGACCCTTGTTTGCTCATGGCATCTGGGGTGTCTCATTTTAAAATGAGGCAGCCACTCATGCTCTTTCAGGTAACCCAGGCACTAAGTAAAAATGAAGTTATGGCTGTTATGGAGGAGTGAATGAACATGCTAGCTAGTTTCAATAAGAGCTTAAATTGATTATATCTGCATGTATTCAGGAAAATTTTTTATGTTTCTAAGATTTCCAGTCATGTATTGAATATTTTATGGTTAGTGATCATGTTGCCCTTATGTTCTGTAAAGTGTCAGATTAAATTTGTTGGTCTGTTGAAATTGTTGTGTGTTAAGGTTTGATTTGTTTTGAAGTAGGGTCTGAAACATAAACAAGAGAAATATGTTCAAGTATCAACTATAAAAATCTGGTAAGAAATATACAATTATGTGAGCTACTGTTTTGCATAATTTATATATATGTATTAGCTAACCTTGAGACATAACAGAGCACTGAGTTTTAGAACAAAATCTGGATTTAGCAAGAAGTAAACTTAAAAGGATTTTATTATCTTTTTACTGAAATGCTTTGTAAATAAGTTTGAATTCATTTCTGAATTGTATTGAGAAAAGTAAAATGTTTTTCTAAAAGCTTCAGACAGAATGCAATGAAAGGTATCTCCATTGCTTTGAGCTAGTGTGGCAGATACAGGATTCATGAGTTAACCAGCTTCAAATAAATGAGGTATTGGTTGATCATGATAGATTGTATCTTGAAAATAAAGATGCATTTCAAAAGCTTAGTTAGCAATTGTTTCACTCAGTTTTCTGGAAACTGAGCAAAGATTTTGACATGTACATGTATATCTGTGTACATGTTGATATCTGAGCAAAAATATAATTATAATTCCTAGAACAGTTGCAGGAATGGGATTCAAAATAGTAAAGTAAGAAGAATTGTCTTGTATGTTAGGTTATAGGCAAACATTAAATATATATGTACAAAGATAGGTAGGTATCAGATTTCAAACCATACAGGAAAAAAAAAGGAAGAAAAACAAAAATTGTGTTTGTACCGACCAGCATAGCACTCGAACTCGTGACCTTTCATGTATAAGTTAGGCTCGTTTCCATTACGCCTAGATGTTGCTTGTGTTCACTTAGGATCCACTTTCTTTTATACTGAATTTGATACTATCCAGACTTTAACACAACCATCTATATTAAAGCTTGTTTACTACTGATTATTACTTGATCATTTCTTAATTATAATGACAGACTAAAGTACATGTTTCTAGTGGATTTTATGGCCAAAAATCAGAATACAATAATTAATCTGAATTGCTAAAAATCTAAATCAAACAGAATGTTCTTGTACAAAAAAAAATAAAGTATATACTCTGAATTTAAACAAGAAGAACACATACATCTTCATATGTATGTGTATGTTATTAGATATACACTGATATATTTATATTGGTAAGTTATTTTGATCCTGGATATATTTTGTTTATTGGAAAAAGAAAATGACCTTGGAAAATATATTTGTAATGAATGATATATCTATATATCATCTCATAGCAAAAAAAAAATCCTTATGAAATTAGGGTGGAAATAGGAGGGTCATTTCAGAATTTTGGTAGGCTTTTCCAAAATGTCTTCTTTATCATGTACCCATCTTTTAAGTTGGGACAGATGAAAAACATTATGCATTGCTTTCATTTCCTCTGGTAATTCTAATTTGTAAGCCAATGAACCAATTCTTTCCAGAATTTTATAGGGTCCAACATACCTTGGTGTGAGCTTACCTTGCTTGCCAAATCTCAAGACTTTCTTCATAGGTGAAATCTTGATGAAAACAAAGTCTCCCACTTCATATTCCACTTGCTTTCTCTTCCTGTCTGCAAATTTCTTTTGCCTATCTTGAGCTGCTGCTATTCTTTTTCTTATTAACCCAATTTTCTCTGTAGTTTCTTTAACATATTCAGGTCCTAGAACAGCCCTTTCTCCAGTCTCTACCCAGCATATAGGTGATAAACATGGCTTGCCATATAAGGCTTCAAATGGTGCCATCCCTATGGTGCTTTGGTAACTGTTATTGTATGTGAATTCAGCTAGATGGAGGTGGTCTTCCCAGTTGCCTCCAAAGTCCAGTGTACATGCTCTCAACAAATCCTCTAAGACTTTGTTCACCACCTCAGTTTGACCATCAGATTGTGGATGGTAGGCAGTGCTTAAGCACAATTAACTCCCCATGGCCTCTTGAAAACTTTTCCAAAACCTTGAGGTGAAGATGGTATCCCTATCACTCACAATGGTTTTGGGTATGCCATGCAACCTTACTACCTCTTTCATGAATATTTGAGCCAATTTTGGAGCATTTCTTTCTGTTTTAATTAGGATAAAATGTGCTACCTTAGTTAGCCTATCCACTATTACCCATATACTTGTGTTTCCCTTCTTAGATCTAGGCAGACCATCTATGAAATCCATAGATATATCCTCCCACTTCCACTGTGGTATACTAAGGGGTTGCAATAGTCCTGATGGCCTTTGTGTCTTTGCCTTGACTTGTTGGCAAGTCATGCACCTTGCAACATGTCTGGCCACATCTGACTTCATCCCCTTCCACCAAAGATTTCTTTTCAAATTTTGATACATCTTGGTGCTACCTGGGTGTATGGAGTACTTACTCCTATGGTACTCATTTAATATTTCCTCCTTTAATTCTATATTTTCTGGAACACATATCCTATTTTTATTCCTTAAATAACCATTTTTATCAACTTGATAATTTATTACTTCTTCCCCTTTTGATATGAGCATTTTCTTCTCCACCATGTTTAGGTCTTGTTTCTGCATTTTCCCAATCTTAAGAAGTAAATCTGATTGCAAAGATATCATACTTAATTTCCCTTTACCTTCATCTTCTTCAATGGGCATCATTTGTACCTCACTGTTTTCCTCAATTTCCAAATCAGTAAGTATAGACAAATCCTTAAACTCTTCCATCATCAACATGGCTACTTTGGCATGTTGTCTACTCAAGGCATCTGCAACTTCATTTGCCTTGCCTGGTGTATACAGTATATCTAGATCATAGGCAGCTAGGAACTCTACCCATCTATGTTGCCTCATGTTCAAATCTTTTTGTGAGAATAAATATTTCAATGCCTTATGATCAGTGTACAAAATGAATTTGGCACCTAACAAATAATGTCTCCAAAGTTTCAAAGCATATACAACTGCTGCTAGTTCAAGATCATGGGTTGCATATCTTGTTTCATGTGGCTTTAATTGCCTAGATGCATAGGCTACCACCTGGTCTTGCTGCATCAACACAGCCCCTAACCCAGAGCCACTTGCATCAGTGTACACAACTAAATTTTCATTTCCTTCTGGCACTCTCAATACTGGTGCATTAATCAGAGCTTCTTTTATTTTGATAAAAGCTTGCTCACATCTTTCTGTCCATACAAAGGCTTGGTTCTTTCTAGTTAAATTGGTAAGTGGTGATGATATTTTTGAGAAATCTTTTATAAATCTCCTATAATACCCTGCCATCCCCATAAATGATCTAATCTCACTGATGGTACTAGGCCTTTTCCATGCTTGGATTGCCACTACCTTATTAGGGTTTACTGATATTCCTTTGGCAGAGATAACATGCCCAAGAAAATGTACTTCTTCTTTCCAAAATGCACATTTTAAAAATTTTGCCTTTAAATCATTTTCCCTTAATCTTGACAAAACTAAATGCAAATGATTTTTATGCTCTTCCACTGTCTTGGAATAAATCAAAATGTCATCAATAAAAATCAGTACAAACTTTTCTAAATAATCTCTAAATATTCTATTCATTAAATCAACAAAATATGAAGGAGCATTTGTCAAACCAAATGGCATAACCATAAATTCATATAAGCCATATCTTGTGTTAAATGCAGTATACTTAACACTTGAGTCTTCAACCTTCATTTGATGGAATCCTGAGGCTAAGACTAATCTAGAAAATATTTTAGCTTCACTGAGTTGGTCAAAGAGATCATCTATTCTAGGCAATGGGTATTTGTTCTTGATGGTCACTTTATTTAGTTCTCTGTAATCTATGCACATTCTCAAAGTACCATCATGTTTTCTTACAAACACTACTGGAGAACCCCAGCAGGAATTGCTTGGCCTTATAAATCCCTTGCCTTCTAATTCTTCCAACTGATTTTTCAATTCTTTCAGTTCACTTGGCCCCATTCTATAGGGTTTCTTGATTATTGGACTTGCTCCTGGAATGAGATTAATTTGGAACTCAACTGGTCTGTGGTGTGGAACACCCTTAACTTCCCCAAACACATCCAAGTATTCATTAACTATGGGAATTTCTTCAATGGTTAGTTCACTGAGATCTTTTTCTAACTCAACTAAATGATATAATTTCTCTTCCTTAGCTACTTCACATAGAACTGTGATCCTATGGCCTCTAGAATTTTGCAATGATATGGTGGATGAGTCTAAATTAATTATGGCTTTAAATTGCCTTAACCAATCTACCCCCAATATAACTCCTATATTTGGGTAATTTAAAACATATAAATTGGAAATAAAAATATTTCCTCCTATGTTTAACTCCACATCCACACAATTCATGTTCAAAACACTAGAACTCCCTAGGGGACTTTGTACAAGCAATGGGGTTTCAACCAATATGCATTTTAATTTTAACACTTTAACTATTTCATAAGAAATCAAAGAGTGTGTTGCTCCAGTATCATATACTACTGGTATGGGTATGGCACAAATGAGTAATGTACCTTCCACTTGGCCATGATTTTCAGCATCAATTTTCACTGCAGATTTGCCTTTACCTTCCAAAGTTGCCAATTTCCCTTGCTGTTTATTCTCAGGACAGTTCCTCTTCATATGCCCCTCTTTCCCACATAGGTAGCATTTGAAGGCTCCTCCTTTTAACTCTGGGCACCTTGGTTTGATGTGTCCTTCTTTACCACAATGATGGCAAACCAATTTCTTCTTAGCATCATTGGCTTTTGTATCTTTACTCTTCCTGTTGTTTGCCTCCTCCTTCTTTTTATCATAAGGGTGATATCTTCCCTTATCCTTCTTGTTGTTGCTCTTAAAATTCCTATATTTCTCTCTTTCTTTGTCATGTTGTTCCAGTTTCAATGCCAGATCAATTACTTGATCAAAAGTTCTATCTACATATGGTAGCATAGCTCTGCTAAGTCCTGGGTTCAGACCTTTTATATACCTATCATTTTTGGATGCTTCATCTGCCACTAGCATTGCTCCATAATTAGATAGCCCCTCAAACTTTTGAGTGTATTCAGTGACATTCAAAGTTCCCTGCCTAAGTTTAATAAATTCTTCAAGCAAAGTGGTCTTGGCTGATGCTGGTACAAATCTTGCCTCCAACATCTCCTTGAACTGATTCCAAGTGATTTCATTTTCATTTCTTCCAGCTATGATCACCTCCCACAAGCTTAAAGCTACCCCTTTCAGTTGTCTTGAAGCTACTTGCCTCTTCCTTTGGTCATCTAACTGCATGTCATTGAAAATCCTATCAAGTGTTCTCAACCATGCTTGAATTTCCATCACATTCTCAGTTCCTTCAAAACTCCTGCCTCCCAAATTGGAATAAGTCTTCAGTAGTTTTGAAAGCTCTTCATGTGGGTTCTCAGGCCTATGCCCAATTCCATCTCTTAAAACCCTCACAAATTCTTTCATATCAAGCATTTGAGTTGCACTGGGTCCTGCATTGTGATGAGATCCTCTTCCTACCATGGTCTGCTAACTAAATTCTGGGCAAATGGTATTAGTATATTATGAGTACTTCTATAATTACTATTTTCTTATCTAAATTATTTCATCCAAAAAAACAGACATAATACATTTCTATAATACTTAGCAATCAAGGCAACCAAGTGCTCTGATACCAACTGAAATGACCCTCATATTTCTACCTTAATTTCATAGGGATTTTTTTTCCATAGATATAATATGTGTACAGGCATATACACATTTAATTTATATGTATTTGAATGTCCACATATATTCATTTGCACTTTTAAGTTTGATTTAAATTCCCTTTGAATTATCAGAGTCATTTTCTTTCAAACAATTCAAACCAGGATTCAAACTCATTACCAATATAAATATATCAGTGTATTTCTAATAATATACACATACATATGAAGATGTATGTGTTCCTCTTGTTTAAATTCAGAGTATATACTTTATTTTTATTTGTTATACTAGAGCATTCTGTTTGATTTGGATTTTAGCAATTCTGCCTAAAGTTAATTACTATATACTTTTGAATATTTGTAATAAGTCAGTAAATCCTATGCGTATTTAATTTATATGAACTTGCTCATTCTATTTGATAGTTTTTAATATCAATTTACCTTGACAGTTAAATCTCAAGATTCTTGAGATTTTTATTTCAGATCATGGATCAAAGGTATTGATATTTGGCTAAGGCCAGAAATGATATATTCACTTATCATTTTCCACTTATGTATTTTCTAAAAACTTTCTTTTCTAAGATTCAATCTATGTGACTTGTTTGCCTTAATCTTAGCCCACATGACACATAGTGAGTTGTGTATTTGCATAAGATTTGCTATGTCAAGAATTTGAACTTACAAACATTCATAAGAATAATTCCAGGTTTGTTTGTGCAAACCTGTCCAGATTGCATATCTGTTATGACTTTGAAAAATTGGTTATGGTAAAACAATGACTTAAGGATTTTGAAAGGCATTTTTACTAACAAAACACAACCAGACATAATCAACCAAAACTTCACTCATTTGAAGCTGGTTAACTCATGTGCCTTGTGTCATGCCAGGTACCTGATCATGGCAATTGAAATGCCAGTCATTTGCATCATACCTGTAGCCTTCCCATACAATTACTTTTCTCAAAACAATAAAGAAAGTAGACTTGAACCATTTGTAGACATAATTCAGAGGAAAAAAAACAATTAGATACTTAAAGGTATACTTCAAGGTAAATTCTAAACTTGCTCCAAAACTCAGTGTTTTTAAAATGACTAAAGATTGTCTAATGCATAATATAATTGCAAAGCAATTGCTCACATAACTGTATATTTCTTTACCAGATTTTCATAGCTAATACTTGAGCATATTTTTCTTGTTTATGTTCCAGACACTACTTCAAAAACAAATCAAACCTTAACACACAATAATTTCGACAGAACAACTAATTTAATCTGACACTTTACAGAACATAAGAGCAACTTGATCACTAACCATAGAATATTCATTACATGACTGAAAATCTTAGAAACATAATTTTTTTTTCCTGAATACATGCAGATATAATCAATTTAAGCTCTTATTGAAACTAGCTAGCATGTTCATTCACTCCTCCATAATAGCCATAACTTCATTTTCTACTTAGTGCCTGCGTTCCCTGAAAGAGCATGAGTGGCTGCCTCATTTTAAAATGAGACACCCCATATGCCATGAGCAAACAAGGGTTAGATCTAAGATCTGGTATGAGTAACATCAATACATTCATGATATTAAACAACAGAGAATGTAAAAGTACCAACTAGTTATTTAAGCAAATTTCTGCAATCAATTACTTTAACATGGTATAAATAAGTTGATTCTGGTATGATATATTCATCTATCATTCTTACACTTACATACATAACCATGCCAACATAATTATCTATTTGCAACATTTGCATTCACTGGAACCATCATGGTTCCATACCAACCAACCTAAGAAATATTCATATTCCTATTTCTTCATTTACAGGTTGTATAATTCAATTTAAATTCCTGCCTCATCTGCTATTAAGGAATCACAGGGACACATTGCAATGAACTAATTCACATCATTGCACAAAGATCTCAGGGCTTAAACAAACCATGTGCCAACTTGCATACTTCAAATATGACAAGCATTCCAGCAGCCTTCTTGGCCTTCCCTTCCCTAGTTTATTTACTAGTGTATTTACTTAAATCCTATCATCAAATATGCTAAGTGAACATGTCACTGCAAACATGGAAACATCCATAATCTTTCCTAGCATAATTTTCCTCAGGAATAAGCAGACAGTTATTTCCTAAATGGGATCAATATGTCTTGATCTCAGTAAAATATAAGAATATTTTCAACTGTAAAAGAGGCATGGCATGTTCTTATTATATTGATCTGCAAGCCTTTATGATTGATTCAGATTCATGATTTGGTTCAATCATAATTTTAGCTTGTGAGCTTCTTTTTTTTTTGATTAAGGGCCCAGCACTTAGAAAATTTCTATTGCACCCTTAACATCTTTTTTCTCAAGCCTCAGCACTTATACCAAGTATAATGCAGCTCCCAACATTTTTTTTTGTAAAGTTTCCATGCCATGGATCTATAACAGTTGAGAGTATTCTCTATATAATTTTAAGATTCTGGACTTTAACATTTTTGAGTAAAAATAAAACAGTATGATACACATCCAAAGACAAATGTCTCAACAAATCAAAGATCACCAAAAACATCCATATTAAATCATATCAGATTTAAAATAAGACATCCAAAAAGCATTGATGAAATCATATACATCCAAACCAGAAATATATAAATGGCAATATAAAAAGTGGCTGCCTCATCTCAGGTCTTAATGCCATGAACTCAGTGAGGTTACTCACCTAAATATTTCTTCTTATTAATCCAGAAAATCCCTGAGTATATTTTCCCTTCCTTTAAAATGTTTTCTTCTTTTCCTATTATAAGTAGCTCGAGTAAAACAATTTCTCTGGCCATAACTACTTATTTATAAGCATATTTTTACTAGGGTTTTTCTCAAGACAAAATTCCATTTCTATCCTGGCTAACATCATCCATTGTGTGTTTGCATTTTCTCATTCTTTATCCCTAATTACCCCGGTCGTATTAACCAATTAAAGGCTGCATTTTCTTTTCTTTACTTTTTCAGAAAATGGCCACTCACCTAGTCATGTTAAAAGTGTAACTACCATATTTTATATTTTAATTATTTCTGAGAATCCCCTTTGCTATTTTTGCCTATACAAGCATATTGACTTGTATTACATTTCATGTCATTTTAATGTTTCCTTTTTATTGTTTTGCTTTAACACTTTCTGCTCACAGAAAATATATATATAGGTGCATAAGTGTACATATTTTTTTTACTGGGAATATTTAATTTTCATGTAAAAAAAACATCTTTAATTTGATTAATAATCTACATTTCAAAATCACATTTGAAATGCTTCCTTGCTCAGTTTATTTATTTTATTATCATCATTTTTTTTTCCAGAAATTTTTGAATCTTTTCCTTGTGCCATGTGCATGTGCCCACATATCCTTGCACACAATTTATTCCCAAAAATTTCACCACATTTAAATCTAAATATTTCAAAAATTAAATCATTTTATAAAAATGATTTTTCACAAAATTTTGGGGTATTACAATAGTTATGGAATTAATGGTGACTTGATTTAGTACCATTAGAGTTGCTAACCCTCTTTCTAATTTAAAAAGTTAATTATTTACTAAAGTTATTTTAAAGATAATTATTATTAATTATTCATTATTAATAAGGCTTTAAAGATAATTATTATTTATTACTAATATTTAAAAGGTAATTGATTTTTGTTTTAATGAAATAAAAGGTTAATTATTTTATGATTCTTTAAAAGTATTTCATAAAGTTATTTAAGAATATTTTTCCAAGTTATTTAATTACTATTTTAAAACGTTGATTGTAATTATTTGCTTAAAAGTTAATTAATTATTTAATTAAAGTTATTTTAATTTGATTTTTAGTTAGTTATTATTTAAAGTTAATTATAATATTATTTCAAAGTTAATTTATTACTATATTAATATTGTTTTAAAAGTTTATATATATATATTAGCAAAGCTAAGCGGCGTGAACTGGGCCCCTACCAGTTTATTGCAAAAATAATAAAGGTGAATATGCCCTGTAACAAACTATGGAGCATAGAAAGAAAGGAGAGAAACAAAAATAAACAACAAAGGGAAAACAGCTACAACAACATGAAGCCTAAGTCCATGTTGAATTGATGGCATCCCCGAAGTCTAATGAGCAATATCTAATACCAGAGGCAATCTCTTGCCTTATGTCATTCCAAATGCCAATATGAGAGAAATCTTGACCCTTAAAAATCTTTAAGTTGTTGTGCTTCCATGTAACATGGATAATTTTTTTAAGAATCAACAACAACATCATGCCTTCACCATTTCTCCATCTTATAGCTTTGTAAATGTGACTCCACTCAATGGTGCTAACACTGGAAACATTTAATCTACCCATCAAGAGCATGAGCTGCTGCCATATTGGAAATAAGAATGTACAATTGAAAAACAAATGGATATTGGTTTCTGTATCCTCAAGGCAAAAGATACAGAGAGTATCAATCTGCATTCCAACATCAGCAAGTCTATCACGAGTGAGGAGCGCATTCATCATCACCTTCCAGAGTAAAAGTTATCCTTCTCCCTGGCAATACTATTCCAAATTCTATGATACCATGCAAATTGATATGATTGAACATGGATCATCAAACAATTGTAGACAGTAGAAACACAGTGAGGTTTGAAATCCAGCAACCACATTACCCTATCAACAGGAATAGTAGGGTAGTGTTGTTGCTCGATATCATGCCAAATGTTTCTGATAGTAGGATTACTGGAATAATGGAGGGATATACAGCCATTAAAAATGTAATCACTTAAATAAGCATCAACAGGAATACTAGTTTGAAGTCTGTAGCAATATGGCATCACAACAGCAAGGATGAGCCACTGCCTGGCCCAAGGATCATTCTAGAAACTTAAGTGGCTATTAGAGGATGCCATGATAGTAAGATGAGGTAGGAAATCTATTCTGAGCTTGAGTATTGATCTCCTTATCCAACTGCAATGCTGAGGGATGTCCATAATCTAGAAATGATTATTTTTAAGGTTGTGTTTGACAGTCCAGGAAACCCATATGTTACTCTTCCTGCTAATCAGATTATCAAAGTGTGTACTGAAGGCAGCTTTATTCCAAGTGTGAAGGTTTAATATACCCAGGACACCACATTTTTTATACATTTCAATTTTTTGAAATCTAATAGGGTTAAGTTTTTTGAAAACATGCAACCATGCTAAAGGAAATTGTATATAGCCCTTATAATCATTAGAACAAGCCTTTTTGGAAGAACAAAGGTTCTACACCAATATGTAGTGTAAGAAAGAACAAAAGATCTGATGAGAATAAGTCTACCTGCTTGAGACAACATACAATTGGACCAGCAGTTCATCGATCTACTAATCTTAGAATATAAACCAAGGCAATGAGCAGTGGTTATGGTTGAAGTGGTAAGAGGAATACCCAGGTAGGAAGATGAAACATGAGGATGAGACAGGCCAGATATAAGTCTTAAAGAGGAAGCATTGTCAGGAGGGATTCCAGCTATATGCATACTGGACTTGGTGAGATTGATAGATAGCCCAGAGAAGGAATGGAAAGAGCTTAATACCTCCACGATGGAAGAGATGGATTCATTATTAGGTTTGGTGAAAACAATGAGATCATCAGCAAACATAAGACAGGTGACCAAAGGATCTTTACACTTGGGATGAATACTTAAGAGTTTACTAGCAACCTTTTTATTAAGCATGACAGTAAAAACTTCCATGACAAGTGTGAAGAGGTAGGGGGACATAGGGTCTCCCTGCCTGATGCCTTGCTTATTACTGATGTATCTAGTGGAGGAACCATTGAAAAAAAGGGAGAAATGAACTGTAGATAGGCAAGTGTATAGCCAAGCAGCAAAGTGGTCAGGAAATCTGATTCTAGCTAATACCCTGGTGATAGTTGTCCACTGTAAAGTGTCATAAGCATTCCTGATATTTAGCTGAAGTAGAGCACGGGAAGAAATATGCTTCCTATTATAATCTTTCAGTAATTCATGGGTCAGTAATACATTATCAAGAATGCTTCTACTAGGGAGGAAAGCAGCTTGGTTATTGGATATGAGGGAAGCTAAAACTGCCTTGAGTCTTGAAGCAATGATTTTAGAAATACATTTATATGGGATGTTACAACAGGCAATAAGTCTAAATTCAGTGACTATGGAGGAGTGATCTTACTTGGGGACGAGAGCAAGATTAGTAGCATTGATTCCAGAGATCATTCTATTCTTAGAGAAATTTTTTTGATAACCTTGCAAACCACAGGGGCAACTATCTCCCAACAGGAAATGTAAAAAAGGGCATTAAACCCATCAGGTCCACCACAAGAATTTTTATTCATATTAAAAAAACATTCCTTGATTTCAACATCAGTAATGGGAGAAGACAATAGGTTTAAATGTTCATGGCTGAGACAAGGAAGCTGAAGGTCATCAATGATATTCAAGTCAGGAACAAAATTATCATTATTGCCAAGAATACCAAGAGAAGTAATCAGTGAAGGCCTTATCAATAAGCTGAGGGGAAGATACATGGTTGCCTTGAAGGTCGATTATGGAATGAATATGACTCCTAGCTTGTTTGATTTTCAGTCTATCATGGAAGAATTTAGTGTTTATATCACCTTCACTATTCCAGGACTACCTCAACTATTGTTTATTCATATCTTCCTCCATCAACAGAGCCTTTTGATATTGGAGAAGGATATCATTTTCCATAGTAGCAGCATGTTGGTCATGAGGGTTGTTTACTGAGTTACTTTGAGCTTGAGCAAGTTTGACTTCAAGTTGAGATGACAGCAAATTACCTTTACCAAATTTCAGAGCTGCCCAAGAAACAAGGATTTTCTTAAGAGACTTCAATTTTGCTGCAAAATAAACATAGGGGAACCATAGTGATTAGATAGCCAAGCTTGTTTAACAATATTAAAAAAATCTGGATGAAGAGTCCAAGCATTAAAAAAATTTAAAAGAGGCTTTCCTTTTCATGGCATCATGGTTCAAAGTGATTATTTGGGGAGAGTGATCAGATAGTAGGGGGAGGGAGATAACATGAAATGGATGGCCAAGTGGATAAAGATGGAAGATTACAAAAGGAGTGATCAATCTTTGAATATATCCTTCTACTAGACCTACTCTTGTTATTCCACGAATATCTAAAACCAGAGAAAGAAATAGGAAGAAGCTTTAAATGGTTAATGGCTTCATTTAATGGAGTTAATTCTTTCATAGTACCTGGATTGCCACCAGTCCTATCTTCAGAGCATAATAAACAGTTGAAATCACCAGCAGCAATCCAAAGGTGAGTATCCTGTGCAAAATGCTGAAGGTAGTCTAGGAGAGCTTGTCTAAATGAAGGTTGATTATCAGCATAAATGATAGTCAAGTAGAATGAAGTTGATGATGGTTTCTGAAAGAGATGACAATGCATGAATTGCCTATTGGAGAGAATGGGAGATAGGGAGAAGGCATTTGGGTCAAAGAGAATAAAAATTCTTCCATAAGGAGATTCAAATAAATTATTATAAAGAGACCAGGTGGGTTTGATGATGTTAGCAGCTCTCACAATTAGTTGGAGATTAAGTTTAGTTTCAAGGATGGCAATTAAATGGAGATGGTGGGAATTTATGAGATTCTGAATTTGCATAAGTTTCATATCTTGATGACCACCTCTAATGTTCCATACTCCTATGTGATGCATCATAAAACAGAGAGGGTGATTTTACTGCTTTGCTTGCTTCTGGTTGACAGAGCTATAGAAGCACTAGTTTCAGGAAGGATGGAAGTGGTTATATGGATATTAGGGATATTTAAATCTTTGAGCATCTTTTTTTAGCAGTTTTTGAAGAAGAAGGAACTGAAGTGTTACTGCTAGAAGGAAGGGAGTGAGCATGGACAGAGACAGGAGAGTGATTTGGATAATCAGGAGGGGAGGGTATGTGAGAGAAAGCATGTGGCATGGCAGGAGGAGTTGACTGAGTGGAAGTTTGCTCAACGGTTGGATTACAAGAAAAAGGAGTGGGAGGAGATGTAGAGGCTTGTGGATTAGAGTTGAGAGGAGGAAAGGAGTTAGAGGTGTCGTGTGCATGCATAGACATGCACAGAGCATGTACATGAGGATTAACATTGACATCAGCTACAGGAGAGTTGATTTGAGTAACAGGGACAGTTAGATTTTGAATTTTATCATTAGGCAAGGAATTTACTGTAACCAGACTATCATCTGTCTCAATTTTAGAGAGTAATCTAAACATATTGTTACAGAAAATACTATCATTCAGTGTCTCATTATGGGATATAACTTGTTCTCGAAGCTGATCCCTAAGTTGCAAAAACTTTTCCCCAGAGCAATCCACTTTTTCAACTGAACTGTCAGATGTAATGTTAGCATTACTTACTTTCCCAGAATTAGGCAGCTCATTTTCCCAAAGTTGATCCTTAAGTTGCATATAAGGCGCCTCAAAGTCATCCACTCTTGTCATAACATCATCCTCTGTGAATCTATCACCATTCTATTCATTAATAACAACTTTATTAACATCGGTTTCATTGTTTATTGTCAATGCTTCACCAGACTGGCTAGTTATTCCAACTTCAGTAGTAGCTAACTTTCTTTTATCCATTCCAGTATTTCTCATTACAGATTTCCTTCTTATAACTCTTTTCCATTGCTGTTTTTTGTTATTTCTTTTATCATTAAGCCCAACTTTACCTAAACCATTTGCATCAGTATCCTTGCCCTAAGCACTTGCAATGTTTTGTTTTGATTTCTCAGTATTACATTTTACTTCACATTCACAAGTTTTATGACCAAACACCTTATAGTTGAGGCAAATATCAGGTTTCCATAGATAGAAAACATGTATAAGTTGCTCAGATCCATCTAACAGTTTGACAGGGAAACAATCACTTAATTCCTGGTTAGGGTGCACTTCCACCATCCATTTAGCATAGTTAATTATGTCAAGGCGCCTTGTAGCTTCATCAAGGCATAGAAGTTCACCTATTCTCGAGGCTAACCAATTAATTCCAAGGTGAGACCAAGCATATATAGGAATATTGGATAGTTGTATCCAAACTGGCACCGCCTTTACTTTGCCACAAACATTTCCTAGGTCAGGGACCATTCTTGGATAATAAATTTTTTATTTTTCATTATAATAGGATTACCACGTAAGATTTTTGCTTTATCTTCATCATTAGAAAGAATAAACATGAAAATGGTGCCATCAAACTTAACCTCGACTGATCCTTTTAGCTTCCATACTCTCTTAAGGTGTTCTACTACTATTGTGAAGGATAATGGTCGATCAAGGAAAAATCAAACAATACAGTCTTTCCAAACCATGTTGCCAGCTTCAATGACTTCAGTAGGGGGAACCAATGATTACTAATGAAGTTCAGAGCAATCAGGACAGGGGAGTAGGACCCAGCATTGCGAGGTTTGGATCTGAATAGAGATGACCAGAGGGCAGGTAGGACTGTCAATGGATACCCGAAAAATCTGAAATCCGTCTGGATCCGTATCCGAAAAAACGGATATTATTCGATATCCGAAAAGCGGATGCGGATATCCAATATCCGAAAAGAAAATTGGATGCGGGTGCGGATGTGGGCATATCCGTATCCGAAAAACATCCGTCCGATCCGAAATTTTATGTGTGTTGCCATTTTGTCATTATGTATGTTTCTATTTTATCATTTGAATTGATGTAATATCGTGTAAACTTGTTTGATATTATGTGTGTTGCCATTTTGTCATTTGAAAAACTAATTAGTATTGTACTGTGTGTATTGTCATTTGAGAAAGTGATTGTTTTAGTTCAAAAATATTAGTATAATAAAAATCTTATTCAATTTCGGATGTGGATATTTCGGATATTTTCGAATATCTGGAAATATCCGCTTTTTATTTTTGGATGCGGATATTTTCGAATATCCAAAAAATATCCGCAGATGCGGATACGGATGTTAATTCTCAGATATGTGCGGATATCGGATGCGGATTTAGATGCGGATTTAAATTTTTGGATGCGGATGTGGATACAGCCATATCTGCATTCGTTTGCATCCGTTGACAGCCGTAGTAGCAGGAGTGGTTAAAGCAGGAGGGGAAGGCTTGGGAGCAATAGGCAGAGGAACCAAAGCTACAGAAACCAAAGGAGAAGCAGGAAGAGAGACAGGAAGGGAGGAAGAAGAAGGCAAAGAGGAAGACGGAGGAGGAAGGACAGAGGACGCGGGGGACATGACAACAAAGGAATGGTCTACGGACACAGGGGATGGGAAGCAAGGGATGGTGGGAGGGATGGGTTGGATACTATGAAAATAAAGGTTTTGTCTTGATATTGCTTTAAGGATAATTTATTATTATTATATTAATACTATTTGAAGTTGATTAATTATTGTATGATTAAAAATGTTAAAGTTTATGTTTAAGTGAAAGGTTTAAAAAGGGTTTCATCCAATAGAAGGGATTTATAAAAGGGTTTATAAATTGGAAAGAGATTGTAGAATTTGAAAATGATTTTGGTTTTTAAATGATGTCAGAATGGATATTTATAAATGGGTTAAGGGATCTAAAAAAAGAAATTCTTATAAATGGGGTTTGAGATTTATAAATGTGTATTTTGTAAATAGATTAGAGACTTATAAAATATTTTATGAATTGATTTGGAAAGTTATAAAGGGAATATTCATTTATAACATAAAAGAGATTTAAGGAAAGAACTAGTGTGTGGATTATTCATATCTCCATTTTTATGACATATGGAGTTTTGGTCATTTTAATATGATTTAAAATAGAAAATATTTCCGAATGTTTCAGGAATATACTTATTGTATTATTTCAGTACATGGAAAAGTTTCTAAGTTGTTGAAAGGGAAATGGTTTGTGAATATACTTATACCATTGGGATATATGGTTATATTTTCTAAGTATCTGAAATATAGTGTTTGTAAATATACTTATCTTGTTAAGATAAGTATATGGGAGTGATTTCCAAGTATTTGAAAGGAAATTTTAAAATAATGGAAATTTAATTAAATAAGGCTTAGTGATTTCCATGGGAAATGTAATTTCTGTTTGGAATGTTTGTTTATTTGATAGTTAAATAACCAACTATCAAACTTCGGCCTTAATATGTAATCCTTCTTAATTTTGGTGGTACAGAAATATTCCCTGCTTAACACCGAAGGATTTTAACTCTAGAAATATCTGGGAGAAACACGGGAATTATATGGTACAGGTACCGTCGGTGGTGCTATACTGTACGTATAAACTCGTTTTGTTCTTCTAGGACAAATGATGAGGAGATCCGTCCACTTAAACGGTTAGGGGGTGATCCCCGCTCTTGTGTATTGTCAGATTATTTCCTAAAGAACTGGTATTGAGCATTCCGGAAAATCGACGATTGGTTTATGGAGTGCCAGGAAAACGAAAGAGTGTACGCGTAAGGGATGACTCGAAACTCGTGACCACTCTGAAACTATATACAGTTCTATGGAGGAGTTTTGAGATATATTGCGATGTTGGAATCCATGTGTGATTCCAAGACCCGTTGGGGTATGGGAAACCATGGGTGATTCCAAGATCTATTTGAGATGTGGGAATCCATGTTTTATTCCGAGACCCGTTGGGGTATTGGAATCCATACTGGATTCCATGATCTCTTTTGACGGCGATGCGTGAGCTGGAATGCCGGACGTAGCCTCACCAGTGGAAATGACTAAAACCAAAGATAGGAGGCATGGCCAGTAGGGTTGGCAAACCATAAGGTGTAGTCGGCTCCTCCTAGACATTACTTACAGTTGTTATGCATGCATGGTGTGATGCACTCGATCTTAGTGAGACCAGCTATGTTTCTCCTATGGTATATCACTAGGGATGTATGCTGCTTTAGAAGGATATCTCTGATCCTTGTACAGGAGGACCGTTTCTCAAAGTATTGAGGGCACCTCCATAGAAATCCTACACAATTAGTGAACGCGCCTTATCGGGTTTTGATTATATACCTAGTATTGTTGTGATGTCAACTCATGAGCATCACAATTACTTGATTATTATTATTTTCACCCTTATACATTATTATAATATAAATGTTTTGGTTATGGTAAGGTAAAAACCCGTCCGTGTTTATGTGCGGCAAGGTCTTGCGAGATACCTTTGATCTTAACGGATTTTACAAGCTATAATAAATAAAATTCCTTGTGATTTGAGTTTCTCATGCTGGTTTTACCAGATTGACCCGAGTGTTGTTTTTCTATAATGCTCGGGTCAGGCTGAGTATATTTACAGATTTAGTTGGAGGCTTTGAAGCTTCAGGTGACGAGTTGAAGGCCCAGAGCATGTTCACGTACATGGTTATTTTTCCGTTGCATTCATTGTTGTATTTATCAGCAATTATGAGGACAAGTTGTTATAACTGTCCGGGCTAAAATATGTTAGTATACTCTGATTGATGTCTGTATATATATTCTAGTTTTCTTTTTTGTAAAGATTGGTTTTGTATTATAGATTATTCATTCCGCTATGAGACTCTGTATTGTTTAGTTTCTTCTCGTCTTCTTTCATTTTCCTAACTATCCGCCTTTCCGTTCAATTTGAGTGGGTCATGTGTGGTTTATTGGCCGCTTAAACTATAAGGAAAAGTGGGTCGTTACAACGTGGTCTCACAACTTAGTTTGAGCGAACACCTAGGCTTTGGTGGGGTTGACACATTTGAGATAGGGTAAGTGAGACCCTAAGATGAGTTTGAGAGTATATATAAGAGCGCGTATTTGTTATTTTCATAAAAATGTTTTTATTGTGTTGTATGATCTGTTGAGTGGCTTAAGAATTCTGGTCGATGAGTTTGGCTAACGTTATCGATATGGATTTCCTAAACACTTAAACAAGACCAAACTAACACAATATTGATTTAAAAATATGGGTAAATTAAATAATTTTACCTAAGACTATATTTTAAATGAAAAAGATTTTTTTTCAAAAATTTAAGATAGTTATTCTTGGTTGTGCTTGGTTGATAGAAATGATAATATTCCATCATTATCATCTAGGATTTGATCGGTCATGCTCGGTCATTTCCGAGCATTGACAATTATCGGTTAATCTATCTTGAATCTTTCTTTTGAAACCTGGGTTGGATAGATAGGAATTTTGGGAACATTGAAATGAATACCTTGTGAATTATGTTTCACAATTTGAATATAAGGCGTTCGTTGATAATGTTGGGTTAAAATTAAATTTTAATAAATGTTTTTTTATTAAAAAGAATTTGGAATATTTTGAAATTATAATTTGGAAATATCGAATATAAAAGTTGGTTGTATTTAATTGGGGTTATAAAAGAAGTTTACTAAAAGAAACTTAAATATTTCCGAAATAAAACTTGAAGTATTATTTATATAAGGAAGCTAGAATATTTTCGCAATAAATATTTAAGAAATGATTTCCTTTAAAGGGATATATTTTATAAATTTGATTTATTAAAATGTGTCTTATAAATAAAATGAATTTGAGAATTTAAATCCCGGTATTTTGGAAAATGGTTTTCAAGGTTTACAAGTTAATAATAGTATTTGAAAATATTCTTGGGATAAAAATATTTCCAAGGTTTTTCAAGGGGATATAAAAACTGAACTCACTTCGGTTATTGGGAAATAATTCTGACGATGATTGCAACGTCATCGGTGTTCATTTTCGAGTTTCTAAGTGGGGATTGCTACCATTAGGATCTCGCTATATAATTATTTTGATAAAACAAATTTTGATTTGATTCCAAAAGTATGATTTGTTTTACCATAAAATAAATATGTATATTATCATTTTAAATGATTTGTGGAAAAAGAAATAATAATTTTAATTGAGATTGTTTTAGAGTATAAATGATTTTGGAAATGGTAATAATAGTTTACTTAAGTATATTTTTAAGTATAAATTCGTTTGAAAAAGAGAATTTAAAACAAATGTGTATTCCTTTGGATTTGGTTTGGGAAACGAGTCCTGGTTTGTTTTGTGGTGATCAAATAATATTCTAAGTGACGATCAGATGTTTGCTTAGGCTAACGATATTGCACACTTAGTAAATTGTTCCTTTTGTCATTGTACGATCGAGACGGGTTCAAATTTGGACGAATCCAAAGTAAGTTAGAAATTGATAGTTTAATGAAAACTATTTATTTAGGAATATATTTAGTATTGTTTCAAAAAGGGATTTGAAAAAGGAAAAAGTGGTTTTAAATTAACTAGTGCGAGTGGCCCGAAAATAACTAAAAATGGATAAGAGATACATTCGGATGGTAAACGCTTCTCTTGAGTATTATCCTTCTAGTAAGGAAGTATATGACACTATTTGGTAGTATCAGTTCCGTGGTATAATTTTGGGGTTACTCGAGATATATATATATATATTTTTTCTATGGTTTAAAATATATAGTATTATTTCAAAAAGTGTTCTGATTAAAAACCCGGGTGTTTAAATTCTTAAGTGAATTCAAAATAAAAGTTTGAATTATAGTTTTGTATACCATTAGGGAATGATAGGGAATTTTATAAGTTTTACAACTTAAATTATGTTTTATGAAATGTTTTCACAAATATGGAAATGGAATTGGTATTAGAAATAACAAATTAAACAAATACGAGAATGGATGTAGGTCATTTCTCTTTCCATATAGTTTTGATTTAATATTCGAGTACAAGGTTTTGAGGTGTTTCACACCGTTCCAAATAAAAATCTATTACTCGAATTTTGATGGAGAACACTGGTAAGGGTTCTTGATATGGAATCAAAGTTTTCTATCATAGTCTATGACTGTGTAGGGAGAACAGAGGTTCCTCATCAAGGAGCCTGATTGGATCCGCACTAGAGAATCAGGTGAGCAATACTGGTTTGGAAGTGGAGTTATGTATTCGAGTAGTTATCAAATCAGATTTTGTTTATGAATGATCTATGAACATCATGCGGTTTATGAATAATATTGGATGTTCATGTGGTGAAATTTTGGGGACGAAATTCTTTTTAGGTGGGGAGAGTGTAACGACCCAGAATTTTATCACATTGATTTTTGGAATATTTAATTAGTTTAAATATTCAACTTGGGGTTTTTTTTATAATAAAATCTATGTCCCAAATAACTGCTAGATTTTTAATGATGTATTTTTAATTTAATTTTTAGAATTTTTTCCATAATTTTTAAATTAGAAAATATTTAAATTGGCGTTTGGCGTATCTTACGTCGAACATTGGTATTTTTCAAAATTTACAGAATTTGATAACTTTTGTATTTTATTATATTTTTGTAATTGCTTAGTATTTCTATACGCAATCGTATTTTATTTTCTATCGATCGCGGCTTGTAATCGAATGCGATATAGGGTAGCGGGGCACCAAAATCTATTCAAAATCAACCCATACAAACGTACACTGTGCAGTAGCCACCATGTCTAGCCGCCTTTGTCCACTTTCTTTTTCCCCTGACTTGATCTTGGTCTTCTTGGTAGGTAAGCATGTGTGTATATAAATAAGCTAAGTGAATTCTTGTTCTTCTTTATTTCTGCCACTTCTTAAAACATGAACTCAAACTTCACTTTCTCTCATTCAAAAATCAAAAGCTCACAACCCATCCAATTTTAGCCTCGACTTTCAAGTAAGAATATGATCGTAATCCTCTCTAGTTTTTTATAAAATTGATCGCGCTTGATTTGATTGAGAATCGAGCGAGATATAGCCATTTTATAGTAAAGGAAAGTAAACATTCATAATTTTCAAAAAATCATATCTCTTGATTTAGGTCGAATCGTTCGACACCGCTAGCGCTGTTGAGTTCATATCGAAGCGTAGTATTTTTAGTGAAGTTTTAGCAAGATTCTACGACGACAATTTGCAATGTACAAAACTAGGGTTTGGATTTGCTTTCGATTTGAGCATCGATTGAAGATTTGGAGTTTGGTGTTGTGATCGTGGAGGAGAGAGCTTCGAATGATGAAATTTTGGTTGGTTTCGACGTCTAAAAGCGTCGCATCTTCTTAGGCTTGGTTGCGATTTGGGGCTCGGCTTTAGGTGGTCGGGTTTTGCTATAGAGGCTGGCAAGCATGGCGGAGGTGATCAGTGAGATGAGATCGGAATTTGGGACGCGTTGATGGCCTTGGTTGGCTGGATGGTGGCACGTAGGAGTGTGCACATGCACCGTGTGCATGCAAGTTTTGGGTTCCAAAAAAAATGAATGAGGACGGGTGAAGAAGAACTGTGTAGTGTGGTGCGGGTTGTCATGTGTTTGGGTGGAAATGGTGAGAAAACATTATTTCAAATGTTAATTAATTTAATAAGAGTGTGCTATGTTAAAACCATCGTAATTCGCTCGTATGACAACTGTTTTACATACAAATTTTTGCGTTATACTCGTATTGACGTGTACAACGTGGTAATGTAACTTGTTGATAGACTTAGGATGCTTGAAAATTATGTCATATTAATATGGATAGAATTTAAATTACGTTATTTTAAATAATAACGTCGTTTAAATTTATATACCTTAATTATTGATGTTTATTTGGCCAAATAAAATACTGTTGAGTTAAATTGGATTGAATATGGTAATTGGCAATCTGTTTAGCGAAATAAAACCCCATGCTGCTAATTAAATTAATTGGACACCACTTTAGCAGAATAAATCACCGTTCTTTTATTATTAACTGGATATGTTAAAATTGGACATTTATGTTAGCAGAAATTAACCCCGTTCTGCTATTACATTATTGTGGACACTTAATTACATTCCAATCGGTTAATAATGGATAAGTGTTGTATTTATAAACAATTGTTGATTATGAGTTGAATTTGAATATGTGATGTCATGTAAATACCTGGATTATAACTTGGATAGTAATGGAATTAATGGTGACTTTATTAAGTACCATTGGAGTTGCTAAGCCTCTTTCTATTTGAAAAGTTAATTATTTACTAAAGTTACTTTAAAGATAATTTTTATTAATTATTCATCATTAATAAGGCTTTAAAGATAATTATTATTTATTAATAATATTTAAAAGGTAATTGATTTTTGTTTTAATGAAATAAAAGGTTAATTATTTTATGATTCTTTAAAAGTATTTCATAAAGTTATTTAAGAATATTTTTCCAAGTTATTTAATTACTGTTTTAAAATGTTGATTGTAATTATTTGCTTTAAAGTTAATTAATTATTTAATTAAAGTTATTTTAATTTCAATTTTAATTAATTATTATTTAAAGTTAATTATAATATTATTTCAAAGTTAATTTATTACTATATTAATATTGTTTTAAAAGTTAATTTATCTATATATATATATATATATATATTAATATTGCTTTAAGGATAATTTATTATTATTATAATATTAATAGTGTTTGAAGTTAATTAATTATTATATGATTAAAAATGTTAAAGTTTAATTTTAAGTGAAAGGTTTAAAAAGAGTTTCATCTAATAAAAGGGATTTCTCAAAGGGTTTATAAATTGGAAAGAGATTGTGGAATTTGAAAATGAGTGGTTTTTAAATGATGTCAGAATGGATATTTATAAATGGGTGTAGGGATCTAAAAAAAGTCTTATAAATGGGGTTTTGAGATTTATAAATGAGTATTTTATAAATAGATTAGAGACTTATAAAATATTTTATGAATTGATTTGGAAAGTTATAAAGGGAATATTTATTTATAAAAATAAAAGAGATTTATGGAAAGAACTAGTGTGTGGATTATTAATATCTCCATTTTTATGACTTATGGAGTTTTGGTCATTTTAATATGATTTAAAATAGAAATCTTTATGAATGTTTCGTGAATATACTTATAGTATTATTTAAGTACATGGAAAAGTTTCTAAGTTTTTGAAAGGGAAATGGTTTGTGAATATGCTTATACCAATGAGATAAGTAGATGGTTATAATTTCTAAGTATCGGAAATATAATGTTTGTAAATATACTTATCCTGTCGAGATAAGTATATGAGAGTGATTTCCAACTATTTGAAAGGTGATTTTAAAATAATGGAAATTTAATTAAATAAGGCTAAGTGATTTCCATAGGAAATGTAATTTCTATTTGGAATGTTTGTTTATTTGATAGTTAAATAACCGACTATCAAATCTTGACCTAAATATGTAATCCTTCTTAATTTTGGTGGTACGGAAATATTCCCTACTTAACAGCGAAGGATTTTAACTCTGGAAATCCCAAGAATTATATGGTATAGTTACCGTCAGTGATGCTATACTATACGTATAAACTCGTTTTGTTCTTCTAGGACAAATGATGAGGAGATCCGTCCACTTAAACGGTTAGGAGGTGATCCCCGCTCTTATGTATTGTTTGATTATTTCCTAAAGAACTGGTATTGAGCATTCCGAAAAGTCGACGATTGGTTTTTGGAACTTCCAAAAAATGGAAAAGTTTACTCGTAAGAGAGACTCAAAATCCGTAACCACTCTGAAACCATATACGGTTCTATGGAGGAGTTTCGTGATATATTGCGATGTTGGAATCCATGTGTGATTCCGAGACCCGTTGGGGTATGGGAATCCATGGGTGATTCCAAGATCTATTTGAGATATGGGAATCCATGTGTGATTCCGAGACACGTTGGGGTATTAGAATCCATATGGGATTCCATGATCTATTTTGATGGTGGTGCGTGAGCTGAATGCTAGACGTAGTCTCACAAGCGGAAATGACTAAAACCAGAGATAAAAGACATGGCCAGTAGGGTTGGCAAACCTAGAGGGTGTAGTCGGCTCCTCCTAGACGTTATTTATAGTTCTTATGCATGCATGGGGCAATGCAGTTGGTCTTAGCGAGACCAGCTGATGCAGCGCAATCTACAAATTCAATGGAGTTGAATCGCTCAAGGGTCTTAGGTCGCTCACGACCTAGTGAAGGTCGCTCGCGAGGTAACACTTTAAGCACCAAGGCATTGGATTTAGGTCGGCCGCGACCTAGTATGTTGGTAGGACGACCAAGCAACCTAACAAGTTGGGTTATACGACCTAACGAGGAATAAAGGGGAATTGAAGCGTGGCAAGGTACAAAGCGACCTAGCATTACCGGACCATACTTAAGTCGCAAGCGACCTACTTAAGTCGCTCAAGTTGATAGGTCGTTACTCCATAGGTCGCGAGCAACTGCACTAAAATTCCTAAGTCGAAGATTCCTATGTCGCTGAAGCTGTGTTAGGTCGTCACATGTTTAGGTCGCAAGGCTTGATAAGTCACATGAATGTTGTAAATACTATTAAGTCGTTCTGCTGTGTTGATGTAATATGTAAGGTCGTTGGTCGTGTGTTTGAAGGTCGTGTAAGTGTTGTGTTGTAAATTGCCTAAAAATATGGGGGTTGTGTCATTTGTAAAGGTTGTTGATTTTGAATAAAACTTTGTTTGTGTGCTTTGTGCCACTTTGAAATTGGTAGTTGAGTGTTATCTCCTATCTCCACTTTCGGCATTCGAGTGCGCTCGAATCAACGATTGTTGAAGCCAATTCACGAAATCAAGTGCGCTTGATCAACGTTCGAAGAATTGTAGATCTTCTCTCACGGTATCGTGCGCGATCAACGTGTCGAAGATTGCTAGAATCCGGTATCTCTTGAGATCAACGGATTTGGGCGTTTGGTATTTTCAATCCACTGATTGCTACTTTCATCGTTGTATTCATTTCTGTTATTTCCGCTGCGTTATTTGGTATCATAGCTAGACTTAGCCAATCATAGCTAAGCCGAGTCTTGGAGCCAAGGAGAAGAGTTTGAAGAGTTAAAGCCGAGGGCTAGAAGTTGAAGTTGTGCATCACTTTGTGTTGAAGAGTCAAGGCCGTGCATCACTTTGTTGTTCAAGGCCGAGAGTCAAAGCCGAGCTAAGTTGAAGTGTGAAGTCCATTTGTAAGTCAAGGCCGAGAGGTAAAGAAGGTTGAAGATTGTTGTTTGTTTTGACAATGCCTCTAAGAAGAGCTAATCGCCATCAGAATGTTGAAGCGTTGTATAGAAGAGAAGAAGCTGAGCAAATGGAACAACGTATCAATAAGAAATTTGATGAAGGCATTGGGAAGTTAGAGAAACTGATGATTGACATGAACCAAGGTCAAAGGAGAAGGTCGCTAGTCTCGAACCATGGAGGAAACAGAGTTTCGCCATCGGTTACGGAAGCGAGGAGTGTGTCGCCGCAATCTTACCGAGAAAGAAGAGAATCTTCAGTTTCATTGAGAAGAGAACATCATGAGTATAGAAATGAAGAGGGAAGAACTCCACGTGAGTTTGAACATGAGCCATATCGTGATGTTGAAAGACAAAGTAGAAGGGATATGCGTGATCATAGAGATGTGGATGGTCGAGATCGTTATCGAAGTACATCTATTTTTGATGAAGATGGTGATAGATGTAGTGTTCATTATCGAGATCGAGACCAAGTACGAAATGCATATCAGGAGGTTGAAGATGATCGTCGATGGGAATCGGGGATGAAAATGGAAATTCCAGAATTCAAGGGTGGAATGGTAGCAGAAGAATTTTTGGATTGGTTATCTAATGTTGAAGAAATTTTTGACTTCAAAGAAGTACCCGAGCATCGTAGAGTGAAGTTGGTTGCTACACGATTGAGAGGAAGAGCTATGGCATAGTGGCAGCAAACTAAACTAACACGGGAGAGAATGGGAAAGTCAAAGATTGAGTCATGGGAGAAGATGAAGAAATTGATAAAGGCTACTTTCTTGCCTTATAATTATCAGTCTCTTATGTTTCAGCGCTTACAGAATCTGAGACAAGGGACCAAGTCGGTTAATGATTATGCAGATGAGTTTTATCAACTTATTGCCAGGAATGATATCATGGAGACGGAGGAACAGTTGACCGCTAGATTTGTTGGAGGGTTGAGAATGCAGATTCAAGATATGGTGAATATGTTTGATCCCAGATCTGTTGCTGAAGCACATCAAAAAGCTCTAGCTTGGGAGAAGCAAGGTAGGAGAGGTGGTGGTGTGTTTACAAATTCTAACAATCAAATGAAAGGGGCTAGTAGCAATGCGAATGTTTCCAAGGCTGTTGCAAAACCGGTTGTTAGTGAAGTTGCTAAGACCAAGGTCAATAGTGGTATCAAATGCTTCAATTGTCAGGAGTTTGGTCACAAAAGCAATGAATGTCCGAAGCCAAAGAAGCGAGTGATGGTAACTGAGGTTGAGGATGAGGATGTAGAAGCTGAATGCTCTAATTCACCATATGTTGAGGAGGAGGAAGAGTTGTCAGGAGATGAGGGTTGTAATTTAATGATGAGGAGGTCTTGTTTAACACCAAAACAAGAGGATGATTCTAGTTGGTTGAGGAGTAATATCTTCCAATCAACGTGCACTATCTTGGAAAGGGTTTGCAAGTTTGTTATTGATGCGGGAAGTTGTGACAATATCATCTCTACAGAAGCTGTGAAGAAGTTGGCGTTAAAGACAGAAAAGCATCCTAAACCCTACAAGTTAGCTTGGTTGAGAAAAGGCGGGGAAGTGAAGGTTGGACGAAGAGCTTGTGTAAATTTTTCGATTGGGAAGAAATATAAAGATGAAATTTAGTGTGATGTCGTGGATATGGATGTATGTCATCTGTTGTTGGGGAGACCATGGCAGTATGATAGAACTGTGCAACATGATGGTCGTACTAACAGCTACAGTTTCATGTTTGAAGGTACTAAAATCACTTTAGTTCATAAAAGGCAACAACAGAAGGAAAGCAAGTTGGAGGAGATTGAAGAGCTGAAAACTTTGTTATCATTGAAGGAGTTTGTTAAAGAAGTCGAAGATGAACCTGAAGTATTTTTGTTGATTGGACGTGAGAGTAATGAAGTGGTTGAAATTCCTGAAGAAGTAAAGCCCGTGCTGGAAGAATTTGAAGATGTATTTCCTGAAGAGCTGCCAACGGAGTTGCCACCATTGAGGGACATACAATACCAGATAGATCTTGTTCTAGGAGCTGTGTTACCACATAAACCACATTACAGGATGAGTCCAAAGGAGCATGAGGAGTTGAGAAGGCAGGTGGAAGAATTGCTTAAACAAGGGCGCATACAAGAGAGCTTAAGTCCTTGTGCTCTACCAGCATTGTTAGTGCCGAAGAAGGATGGTTCGTGGAGGATGTGTATGGATAGCAGGGCACTCAACAAAATAACTGTCAGATACAGATTTCTGATGCCGAGGCTTGATGATTTGTTAGATCAGTTGAGTGGGGCTACTATCTTTTCGAAGATTGATCTGAAGAGTGGCTATCATCAAATTCGTATAAGACTAGGGGATGAATGGAAAACAGCGTTCAAGACACGGGAGGGGTTGTATGAATGGCTGGTCATGCCGTTTGGTCTTTCGAATGCACCTAGTACATTTATGCGGGTGATGAATCAGATCTTTAGACCATTTATTGGGAAGTTCGTGGTGGTGTATTTTGATGATATACTGATATACAGTGGAAGCCCAGAAGAACACTTGCATCATCTGAGAGAAGTGTTGATGATACTGCGACAGGAACAATTTTATGCTGCAATGAAGAAATGCGTATTCATGACGCATAGTGTTTTATTTTTGGGATATGTTATATCAGAAGGAGGTATACAGGTGGATCAGAATAAAATTGAAGCAATCATAAATTGGCCACAACCCAGGACGATAACAGAAGTTAGAAGTTTTCATGGTTTAGCATCATTCTACCGAAGATTTATTCCACACTTCAGTAGCATGATGGCACCAGTTACTGATTGTATGAAGGGGAAGCAATTTTCATGGTCAGAGGAAGCAGGATTTTCTTTTGAGCGGATCAAGGAACTTTTGACGACAGCACCAATTCTAGTATTACCAGATTTTCAGTTGTTGTTTGAGTTACATACTGATGCATCTAAAATTGGGATTGGAGGGGTGTTGAGTCAGAAAGGACGACCAATTGCATATTTCAATGAGAAACTTTCTGGAGCCAAGATGAGATATAATACTTATGATGTGGAATTTTATGCTATCGTGCAAGCTGTGAAACATTGGAGACATTATTTGTTTCATAATAAATTTGTTTTATATACTGATCATGAAGCTTTGAAACATCTGTAAGGGCAGGAGAAAATTTCAGCTAGGCATGCATCGTGGATTGCATACCTGCAACAATTTACATTTGTTGTGAAACATAAGTCGGGAATTACGAATCGCATGGCAGATGCATTGAGCAGGAGGAATCATTTGTTGACTACAATGAGGATTGAAGTGACCGGGTTTGATGTGTTGCCAGAATTGCTTGTGGATGATCCTTACTTTGCTAAGGTTATGGGTGAAGTTGAAAAGGGGAAGACAGATGAGTTTGTGTTGGTTGATGGTTTTCTATTCAAGGGAGATAAATTGTGTGTTCCAGATGGCAGTTTGCGAATGAAGATTATCAAAGAATTGCATGAGGAAGGACACGTGGGCCGTGATCGTACAATGCAGTTGGTTGCAAAATCTTATTTTGGCCGTCAATGAGAAAAGAAGTTGAAAGATTTGTGGAGAGATGTCATATCTGTCAAGTTTCGAAGGGAACCGCTACAAATGCAGGATTATATATGTCGTTGCCTATACCTACTAAACCCTGGGTGGATGTTAGTATGGACTTTGTGTTGGGATTGCCGAGAACGCAACGTGGTAATGATTCTATCTATGTGGTGGTTGACCGATTTTCAAAAATGGTACATTTTATTGCTTGTAAAAAGAATGCAGATGCCGTTAATGTTGCTCAGTTATACTTCAAAGAGATCTATAAACTTCATGGATTGCCTGAATCTATTGTTTCGGATAGAGATACTCGTTTTCTGAGCCATTTTTGGATGAGTCTATGGAAAATGGTTGGAACTAAGTTGAAATTTTGCAGTGCTTATCATCCACAGACGGATGGATAGACCGAAGTTGTGAACAGATCCCTAGGTAATCTGTTGCGATGCCTCGTGGATGGTAATCTGAAAAGTTGGGATTCGAAGTTATGTCAAGCTAAGTTTGCACACAACAATACAGTTAATCGTAGCACGGGTTTCAGTCCATTTCAGGTTGTTTATTCAACAATTCCAAAGGGACCATTGGACTTATCGATAGTTCCATTTCAGAAAGGGATTGTTAAACGAGCTAGTGATTTGGTGAATGATTTGCAAGAATGCCACAAAGTTGTTCATGAACGATTGCTTGCATCAAATGAGAAGTATAAACAAATGGCGAATAAGAAGCGAAGGAGTGTGAACTTCAGAGAAGGTGATTTGGTTTACGTCGTTTTGACGAAAGATCGATTTCCTGTGGGAACTTATAACAAGCTAGCCGCTAGAAAGATTGGTCCTTTAGAGATCGTGAAGAAAATCAATGAGAATGCGTATCAATTGAAATTGCCGGATAATGTTCATACTTCTGATGTTTTCAATGTCAAATACTTGATTCCATTTCATGGGAATGAGCCTGTCGAGGAAGAGGAAGGTGCAAATTCGAGGTCGAATTCTTGTCAACCGGGGGAGGATGATGCAGCGCAATCTACAAATTCAATGGAGTTGAATCGCTCAAGGGTCTTAGGTCGCTCACGACCTAGTGAAGGTCGCTCGCGAGGTGACACTTTAAGCACCAAGGCATTGGATTTAGGTCGGCCGCGACCTAGTATGTTGGTAGGACGACCAAGCGACCTAACAAGTTGGGTTATACGACCTAACGAGGAACAAAGGGGAATTGAAGCGTGGCAAGGTACAAAGCGACCTAGCATTACCGGACCATACTTAAGTCACAAGCGACCTACTTAAGTCGCTCAAGATGATAGGTCGTTACTCCATAGGTCGCGAGCAACTGCACTGAAATTCCTAAGTCGAAGATTCCTATGTCGCTGAAGCTGTGTTAGGTCGTTACATGTTTAGATCGCAAGGCTTGATAAGTCTCATGAATGTTGTAAATACTGTTAAGTCGTTCTGCTATGTTGATGTAATATGTAAGGTCATAAGTCGTGTGTGTGAAGGTCGTGTAAGTGTTCTGTTGTAAATTGCCTATAAATATGGGGGTTGTGTCATTTGTAAAGGTTGTTGATTTTGAATAAAACTTTGTTTGTGTGCTTTGTGCCACTTTGAAATTGGTAGTTGAGTGTTATCTCCTATCTCCACTTTCGGCATTCGAGTGCGCTCGAATCAACGATTGTTGAAGCCAATTCACGGAATCAAGTGCGCTTGATCAACGTTCGAAGAATTGTAGATCTTCTCTCACGGTATTGTGCGAGATCAACATGTCGAAGATTGCTAGAATCCGGTATCTCTTGAGATCAACGGATTTGGGCGTTTGGTATTTTCAATCCACCGATTGCTACTTTCATCGTTGTATTCATTTCTATTATTTTCGCTGCTTCACCAGCTATGTTTTTCCTATGGTAAATCACTAGGTATGTAGGCTGCTTCGAAAGGATATATCTGATCCTTGTGCAGGAGGATCGTTTCTTGATGTATTGAGGGCACCTCCATGGAAATCCTACACAATTAGCGAACACGCCTTATCGGGTTTTGATTATATACATAGTATTGTTGTGATGTACACTCACGAGCACCAAATACCAGGAGAAAAGAATGTGCAAGTGGATTCTTTAGCAAAGCTAGCCAGTTCATGGAGAGTGCCAAAAGCCAAAATCATACCCCTTAGATTTCAACAAAAACCAAGTGTTGAAAAAGAGAAAGACAAGTTAAACAAGGAAGCTTTGGTTCTAACTAGATCCCAGGCTCAGCAATAATCAGATAATGAGAAGAATTCTCAAGAAGATAATGACGATGAAAGTTTGAAAAAGGCATGCGCTCATAAAGACCCATACATTAACAATTGGATGATATTCTCGATCGAATACATCAAAAAGGGAATTTTACCAAAAGCAAAGAAAGAAGCATGATAAAAGTACCAAAGCTCATCATATACCATAGTTGATGGAGTATTGTATAGGAAAGGATATTCGACACCTTACTTAATATGCGTTACACCCAAAACTGACATGAGATTGCTAACGGAAGCCCAAGAAGATTCAGTGGAGATCATTCCAGTGGAATAAAACTAGCCAAAAGAGTAATGAGACAAGGATATTACTGGCCTGAATGATAGAAGAGGCCATAAATTATGTCAAAAGTTGTGACAAGTGCCAAAGGTTCTCTAAAATACCACGACTTCCCCCCAGCAATCTAACCACCATTTTCATTCCATGGCCCTTTGACGTATGCGGAATGGATTTAATTTGACCACTTTCAGTTTCAAGAGGGAAAGAAAAATTTGCTATAGTAGCAATCGATTATTTCACCAAGTGGGTGGAAGCTGAACCCCTACCTGATATAACTGCTAAAATGGTTCTAAAGTTTGTTATTAAGAATATAGTAATAAGATTAAGGCTCCTAAAGAAGATCATCTTCAGCAATGGAATCCAATTCGAGAGCAAAGAGTTCACTCATTTTGTGAAAAGAATGGAATCAACAAATTTTCTCATCAGTAGCTCATGCAAGAGCCAACGAAGAAGTAGAAGCAGCAAATAAAACCACTGGACACACTCCGTATTCCTTAACCTATGGATTTAAGGCAATGTTACCCATTAAAGTAGAAGTTCCATCATGTCCAAGAATTGCTTATACATATGAGACACTTGGCTTGCTTTAAAAAAGGGGTCACTTGGCTTGCTTAACAAATTAATAGACTAAGCTGCTATTCAAATTGTAGATGCAGGATCATGAAGTATTACAATTCAAAGGTGAAAGAAAGAATGTTCAAGAAAGGAGACTTGGTTTTAAGAAAAATAATGATGAACACAAAGGACACCGCATACGATCCCCTCGGACCAAACTGGGAAGGTCCGCTAACCATTCATGAAATAATTCCGCCAGGGACATATCGATTAAGTAAACCCGGTGGAAATGTGCTACGAAAGACTTGGAGTGCCGAACACTTGAGGCACTACACCAGAGAAGACATTTCGCAGCTTTGAAAAAACGCTACCAAAACTTTTAGAGGCTTTTCGGTAAACGCTGCGACACGACATGCAACTAAAAGTCTAGAATTTTTTGTTGCATTGTAGTAAACGCTACCAAAAACAAACATATTGTAACGTTTTTGAAACCCTACAAAAGTTTTTTTGCAGCGTTTTATTCGTCCTACTATATATTTTCTGTTACATTTGTTCTCTGCTACAATATGTTTTTTTGTGTAATTTCCATTTATTCTCGAGCACTTTTAAAGCGCTACTAAAACTTATTGATTGTTGTGTAGCATATTTTAAACGCTGTTATTTACTGTTAATGGCTTGTATCATTTCCGACAATCACTTGTATATAATAGTCATATTAAATCCAACAATCAATCACATAATTATCATTTTCAAACCAACGTCAATAAATCATATAATCATCATACTCAAATAATTGAAAAAACATGTTAATAGCATAATCAAGTATAATATTCATAATCATTTTGATAATAGTATTTCGACAAAATGAGCGAACTCACATACCACAACCATTCACAAATAAGTTTACACAACTAGTACGAACAAAATATTATAATATATATAACAATTCATTGCTTAATTACCGACAACTCTTTGTTACAGCTGTTCTTCACTTCGGAAACTTCTCTTCGAAAGTCCAATGCCTACATAAGTGAAAACACAACATATATCCAAACAATTATGTTAATTTATAGGACTTCAAATCTGATAGTCAAACAATTATATTAATTTTAACAAAACTAAGTCAATTTTTATTAACTTGGTTAACTTGGTTAACTTAGTTAATTTGTTATTATTATATTATCATCATTATTATTAAAACTCAGATAACTTAATTATATTATTATTATTAACTTAACTAATTTTTTTCTTTTTTCAGAATAGCAGATTCTCATTTAACTCATACATCATCAACACCATGCCTATCATAAGAAACTGTAGAAGACGGTTCTTCAGGTGAAGAAGAAGGCGAATCAAAGACATCGGCTAGAGCTTCGAGCGTGTTGATGACATCGCTGGAGTCATCTAGATAATATTTAGCCTTGCTTGGTTTTTTACCAACTGTGCATGCAAATACAGAAGTGTTGGCAGATACCAGATTTTGTGCCTTCACGCCAGCAATGCCTTCAAACATGTCTTCATCTGATTTGTCAACCCTGATGCATAACACGAAGTCTACCTTTTTCCCACTCTCTACCATGGATGATAAGATCTTCTCTACCGCTACACCTTTGCTCACACCCTGTATGTATGTACGTACATAATAAATCCATTTTTAAGTGGATTACGTGTGTGTATGTAAACATACACATACACACGCATATTCATATGCTTGCATGCTTGCACACATACATACATACGTATGTATATGTATATACAATCACATGCACCCTACACACACGTATGTGTATGTGTATGTGTATGTGTGTGTCATATTCATATACAAATACAAATACACACATGGATATGCACGTGTACATGTATATGCATATACGTAAAGGTATGTGCATGTGTGTATAGGTATGTGCATATGCGTATGTGTGTGCGCATGCACAAGGATGTTTTTATCTTCCAATTTGAAATAAATTAGGTAATAGTGCTTGATATACGAGATCATGAACGAAGATTAAAATTCTCAAATCCAAAAATATTTTATGTAAGGAGTAAAACATAACAGTTGCTCGTGAACTGAACAATGACACATGATGAACCCAAGTCAAAATAAACATATTTGAACTTAACTTGAATCGCCTTTCGGGTAAGTGGTATAAAAACTCCAGATAGAGGTTTAATATTTCAATCCTACATAGCAAGCTCAAATTCAACTTCCTTACTAACAGCACTTGTTCTTGCTTGGCTACCAATTTTAATTATTTTCGCATTAGCAAAACAATTTATTTATTTAGATTTTAGCTCAAGTTAAAGGATTAAAGTAAGAAAAATAATAAGTGTTAGCTGCTAGCTAGAAGTAGAATTAATCATTCATGCAACTCCAGATCAACCAGTAAAATGCCAATACTAGCCAGAATACTATATGATTGATGAAATTAAAATAAGACAAACTAAAAAGCTGTTGTTGCTAGCTAGATGTTCGTTTCTTTAAGCAAAACTACAAGTCGTGACGAAGTGATGTATTTGGCTATACAAATATTGTAATATTAAAACAATAAGTCTGTAGGTAATCAACATAAACTAGAACTGTGTGTTGAGTGAATTAGTACAATTTCAAAAAATACGAAGATAATTCCCTTGGAGTAATTTATTTTGTAGATATGACAGAGAAAAATCGAACAAGGAAAGATTAATAAGAGGAATTCCATACCCGAGGTTTGCCTTCTACAATAAACTGGCTAGGCTTAACCGTTGCTGGTTCATTTGCAAGAACACTCTCTAGATGTTCAAGCGTCTCTTTTGCTTATGTTGAACCAAATCCCATATCAGCGTCTTTATGATGTCACACTAGTGCACTTTCCTTTGTTTCCATGTATGATCCATCAGTAGATTCAGTATAGAGATGCATAACTGGTTTAGCCATATTCATCCAGCTGAAGCTATTTTTCCCATTATTGAAGATTTCCCACTCATCAGTGCTTCTCCACCTGCAAGTATCACACATTTCTCATATCAAAATATCCATAGATTATCGCCCTCACAATGTTATGTTTTCTACAGTATGCCAGGTAATGTCTAAGAACTGTACTTTAATTATGATAATAACTACTACAATTAAGTTCCAATTAGGTGAATGTTGTTTAATAGTAGGAAGCAATAAAGATAAAACAAATACCTCATAAAGCAGCCATGTTCTGCAGCAATTCCAAGATTTTTACATGGTGAAAATCACTCACCAAACTTTCCCTTTCTCTCCCACTAACAATGAAAACCACATTCCTTTTATCATTACAAAGAGTGTTGATAGTTGATATTACACTAGGTCTTGGTGTCTTGTCGATAGATGTCTGAGGCATAATAGTACCATCATAATCCAACAATATCAATCTGCTCTTAGACCTTTGGTAACCAGAGACAATGGCATCTGTCTGAAGTTTTCTAAAATTAGTATCGAGTGCAACTATTCTAAATCCAAATCCTAAACCAATACCCCAACAGTTCCTTATAAAATGATCTTTACAACATCTCTCCAAATCTTGTATAAAGCTTTTAGCTCAGTATGCTACATCATGCGTACTTACATATCTATAATGCTTCTCGTGCCTTAACTGTTTCTTGCTCGTTGACATGGAAATTGCCTCCTTCAATGCCTTAGTATTATCTTCAGTGTTCCATGGATTGACTCGAATAGCTCCACTTAATGAAGGCGAGCATCCGATAAACTCCGACACCACTAGCACACTGTTCTTAGGTCCTGTAGCTTCTTGATCACATCCACCAATGTCATTTCGACACACAACATATAAAACCAGTTACCATGACACAATTCAGTAATACAACCCTTATCGAGTTATCAACAGTCAGTGCTCTGCTTTCCTAACTAAAAATAGATTTAGTACTGTGGACAACAAGTAGCATCTAAGCGATAGCACACCTGTTCGTAGAAGAACCCCTTTGTCAACTTGTAACTAGTTGAGCATACCAAGTATGGTTATACCAGAACATGTGAGGCGCTAGATCCAGATTTTATGTCGTCCATTCACTTAGTTTTAACATCCACCTAGAAAAACACAGACGTAGATGCCCAGTGCAAATAGGTTTTGTTCTTATGTATGAGAAAAGCAACTTAGAAAATTTGAGCAATGTTCCTCACCTATAAGAAGCTTGTTTGTCGGTTAAAAAACCTCCGATCATTATATTATTTCCAATTCCCTCGCCTAACATATCTAAATCAGTAAACTCTTATTGTTCTTGTTGAACACCAAGAAGCATTGCCAACTCATCAATGTCCACCTTGCCATCTCCATATTTACCTGCTTTCCTGAAAAGTTCATCTTTCTAATAACAGATAAGAACAAAACTTATTTAGAAAGGTGCTTGCTCGGTTTAGCATGGAAGGGGCAAAGGCGATCAGCACACTCATGCCTTTGCACATACAGCTTTCTAGTAAAGGCTCTCCGATCTCGAAAAAGGACAAGACTTATATGATGAAGGTCCCATATGCTAGTGCAGTTGGCAGCTTGATGTATGCCATGGTCTGCACTAGGCCTGACATTGCATAGGCGGTTGGATTGGTGAGTAGTTTCATGGCAAATCCAGGAAAGACGCATTGGGAAGCAGTGAAGTGTATCTTCAGATACCTTAGAAGAACTCCAAACCATGGACTTGTCTTTGGCGGCAAAGGAAGAGATTTCAACTTGGTTGGATTTTGTGATTCCGACTATGCCGGTGATAGAGATCGAAGGAAGTCAACCTCCGGATATGTGTTCACCATTGGTGGGACAGCGATCAGTTGGAGAGCGAGGTTGCAGACGATTGTGGCTTTGTCTACTACAGCGGTAGAGCTCATAGTTGCGGTTAAAGCAGCTAAGGAGGCGCTTTATTTGAGGTGATTGTTGTGTGATTTGGACTTCGCATATGAAGGCGTGGATGTGTACTGTGACAGTCAGAGTGTAATTCACTTAGCTGAAAATATGGCGTTTAGCTCGAGGACGAAGCATATTGAGGTGAGAGTCTTTCTTTGTCTCGATGAGTGAAGAGAAGCTAGTTCGTCTTCAAAAAGTTCATACAAAGGAGAATGCGGCAAATATGTTTACCAAGTCGTTGCTTGTTGCTAAGTTCGAGCATTGCTCGGACTTGATTTTCTTAATGAAGTGCTAGGTTTCACGGGGTGGCACGGGGGGAGAGTTGAGATGGTTCATGGAGACATTTGTTTTCATGGTGGAGATTGATATATTCTACACGGACTGTGTACTTTGAACACTTTGTTAACGGACGGTGGCCTTACCGGAGTTCATTGATAGAGTGTAATGGGTGATGGCATTGCCGAAGCTCATTGGGTAAGTATCCATTGCTTGGAGCATAAAAGTGCAGATGAAGTAGAAAGGCTTGTTTGGAATTTGGTGTCAAGGTGGAGATTGTTAGAGATGATACCAAAATTCGAGAAGAGGCCATTGGAGAAGCATCGATGAGGAAGGAGGAAGCCCTATACTTCGTTCAGTGAAGGGCTTGCCAAACCAAACTTTTGGCTCGGCGGTGCTGGAGCAGCTGCCGCTCCAAATCTGGAGCGGTGGAGTGGAGGACCGGACGAGATTTCTTATCCGGTGGTGGCAAGCTCGGTCAGTGGAGACATGATGAAGCTAGGGCTTTGGAGCAGTGAAGTTGAAGAGCATGTTGAACCATATCTTTGGTTCGGTGAGAAGCAAGGAGCACCGCCCCAGTTTTGTTGTTCGGTGGAATGTTTGCCGGACGAGAATTTTGGTCCGGTAAAGGAATGACGAACCATATTACTCGCTTGGTGTTGATGCCGGTCCAGATGCACTATTCGGTATTTGAGCATGCCGCTCCAATAGGGGAGATGTCGGTCCAGATTGAGTTTTGCTGAACCAAAGTGATGTTGAGCTAGATGTGCCGAACCAGATGATGGCAAACCAAACCTCTGGGCTACTATTTAGCAGCTACCCCTCCTCATATCTTCACTCTATAAATAGTGGAGCTTTTGGAAAACAATGGCAACCATCCTAGAAAGCTGAAACTCTGCAGAATTTTGTCTGTATTGTTAATTCTTCTTTTCTATAGCTTCCAAAAGTGAATCAATCTTGTAACTCTAATTTTTCAGTGATTAATAAAATCTCCTCTCCCCAAGTGGACGTACACTGCCTCGCGGTAGTGGAACCACTATAAATACTGGTGTTATTTATTTTTCTGCATTGCATAGATCTGTGACTGTCTGTTCTGGTGTTTATCTCTGTTTGTATCGTCTCACTACAATCACGATCCAGTTGTTTTCCGCTGCGTTGGGTTTTTTTCCAATAGACTGATCATCTGAAGGGATTTTTCCCAACATGGCAGGTCTGTAATAAAATCAAAAAAAGTTGTATTATATACATATGAGAATCACCATACATTTCATAGGAAAAAAAATTCAATTTGGCAGTACGAAATCCCAGTTTTGCATCCTAGTAGATACAAATAGAAAACAAATAATTGTTTGAAACACAAATAAACAATATAAAGTAGAACATTCATACATGCAGATGCATTTTGCTTTGCATATCATTTGTTCTATTTAAGATAAAACAAACAATAAAAATAGAACAAATGGGCAACGGTGGAGGTAAAAGTTGGTTGGATTTTTCTAAGCGTTGGTATAAAAATAATATATCAACCAACCACTAATAGAAATAGCATAATTGTTTTTCCGATGTTTTTATGTTTTCTTTCTAACTACAAGCATCAAGTGCACTGATTATGTGAAATTTCTATGTAATAATACAAAAAGTTATAAGTGACTATTAATAGATAAAAATTTAAACGTTGAAGGGAATAAACATGTGAATAAGCTAATAAGGATCCAAGGATTAAAATAAATCCATTGCTAATCGAGTTATGAGTACCATTAATAAATTAAGAAAGTCCTTTTGCCAACTAAGGATGCATTCCAATAAAATTCCAATTAAAAAATTACCAGTAGCCATGATTCTAACTGAGATTTATCCTGACAATAATTATAACCGAGGTTATTAAAACACTTTTTTGTTGATGTTTCGTTCAAATTAAATTCGAAGAAACAAAGGCTGAAATTTTCAAACATGTTATGTCTCATTTCATACAAATGACCACTTTTGCAATAAGTGATGGTAACTTTAACAAATTAAGGTTCCAAAGCACTTATATAATGCTAATGGCCTAACACTCTAATAAAATTAATTATGGAAATAACTTTGGACAATAATTTAAAGAGTAATACCTCTAGCGAAGTAGAAAATAAACATATTTTGGATTGACCAATTTTTCAATCGTTCAAAGAAGGAATGAGACTAATCCGGCAGTCAGTGGCTTTATAAAAATTTGAGGTATAAATAGAAGATAAAAAATTTGGAAACAAAATGGAAACCGCGAACCCATATCCTTTCAGTATAAATGCAAATTACAATTTATGGCATACAAAAATGATGCTAATATGCATTAAAAAAAGTGGATATGTTAATTTTGATCCCCATGCTTCATTTGGTCTATAAGGAATAATAATTTACCATATCTACATTGTTATGTATAATACCTAAAATCTATGATTTGATTTGAAACGAGCATACATATGCTTAAAACATGACTTTAGGTTATGTTCAATAACAATGTAAGTGATTAATGCATAACGAACCAAGGCTAATATCTAATTGTAACATTCCTTTTATTAGTCCTAATTAATGATTTCATTCATTTGAAATCAATAAGCTGCTATAAGGATACGATTTGAATTTATACTATACAAACCTATGCGTACATGCGATTATTGGTTATGCTTACACTACCAACCATTCACAATCATAATTGAAACTTTACTTATTCGTAGCAAGTATCAGGTTAGCATTTCCTTTTTTCGATAATTCTCTTTTATTATGAAGAATATAATTGAAGCATATACATAGTTTGGAGCCACACCAATACGCAATGATAAGTATTTGTTTTCATTTCATTTCTTTATTTCAGTAAGATGAGTATGTTCTTTGTGCCATTTGTTGGTTTTATATTTCAGCAATATTATTATTCTTATAATTACTGTATAAAATGAGCCATACCTTAACTTATGATAATTTTTCTCAATAAAACTTAATCCCTATCAAATCCAATTCATCACTACCACTGCGGAATGCTCTGAAAGATAGATCTTCAGTCATTCCAACCTTAAAATAAATGTTTTTATGAAAAGTTCCACAAAAGTTATTAGAAACATAAAAAATATAAATCTAGCAAAATCACTGTTTATCAAAATTTATGGCAACATTTTTCTAGTGTGTTATCATATTTCTTACCCATACAAATAAACAAAGAAAATCATAGTAATAACATGTAATTGTTCTATGCTTCCTACATATGAATTGTGTATATATCTTAGGATTGGTCTAAACAGTATAATGTTTGATTTATTAAATAAAGCAAACAATTTAAATTTTGACAACAACAAAAAACAGTGATTTAACATAATGCTTATTGAAAAGGAAAGATTTACCACCACTTCATAAGTTTTGTGCAATATAATGTGTTATGTAAGGACCATTTAACCTTACAATACATGAAGTACAGGCTTGATTTATTATATAGCATACTCATACATAATAAATACATAAACTATACCAAATCAAATCTAGCGCAGGTGGGTTTCATTCCACATGCATTACCTGATGCAGCCCAGCCTGAAGAAGTCTTAGGTCACGAGCGACCTAACGAGTTGTTAAGTCGCGTGCGACCTAACGGGGTGAATAATGAGGCGAGTTATGCGAGAAAGAGTAGTTCAGCGACCTATGATAAGTCGCCAAGCGAGCTAACGAGCTACGACCTATATGAGTTACGACCTATCAAATTAGCACCAGCAAGTATGAAGCGAAGCAACAATGAAACGCAACGACCTAACAAGTTGATTCTTAGGTCGCGTGAAGAGTTAGGTCGCTTAAACGAAACCCAACGACCTAACGAGTTAATCCTTAGGTCGCGAGGCCTTAGGTCGCTCAAGAATAGGTCGTGAGGCCTTAAGTCGCTGGAGGAGGTTTCCATAAGTCGCTCATGTATTAGGTCGCGTGAAGATTTCCAAAAGCTATTTTCTTAAGTCGCTGCGGCCTAAGTCGCTGTCATGTTGCCGTGTATTTTAAGTCGTTGCTGCCATGTGTTCTTAAGTCGCATGGTGTTAGGTCGTTATGTGTAATTGTTGAGTCGCTTATGTGTTGTAAATACTCTAAGTCGTAAGTCGCACTGCTATGATGTGTTGTATTGTATTTGTTTGTTTCTTTTTAGGTCGCGTTTGTTAGGTCGTTAACGACCTATGTTAGGTCGTAGGTCGTCTGTACTGTTTGTAGGTCGAGTGTTGTGTTGTAACCCTATAAATAGGGATGTTGTGTCATTGTAATAGTTAGTTGATTTTGAATAAAAACTTTGTTTGAGTACTTTGTGCCTCTTCTCAAATTGGTAGTTGAGTGTGATCTCCTATCTCCACCTTCGGCATTCGAGTGCGCTCGAATCAACGATTGTTGAAGCCGATTCATGGAATCTAGTGCGCTAGATCAACGTTCGAAGAATCGTAGATCTTCCTTCACGGTATCGTGCACGATCAACGTGACGAAGATAGCTAGAATCCGGTATCATTGAGATCAACGGATTTGGGCGTTTGGTATTTTCATTCCACCGACTGCTACTTTCACCATTTCATACATTTCTGTAATCCGCTGCTGCATCATTTGGTATCAGAGCTAGACTTAGCCAATCATAGCTAAGCCGAGTCTTTAGAGCCAATTCTTATTGAAGAAGTCAAGGCCGAGAGTTGAAGTGTTGAAGTGTAGATCCGAGCTTAGTGAAGAAGCCGTGCATCACTTTGTAGATCAAGGCCGAGTTAAAGATTTGAGTTAAGTTGAAGATTGTTTGATTCGACAATGCCACCGAGAAGAGCTAACCGTCATCAAAATGTTGAAGATTTGTATAAGCGAGAAGATGTTGAATAGATGGAACAACGAATCAGTAACAAATTCAATGAGAAGTTGGATGAAGGTATTGGTAGATTGGAGAAATTGATGATTGATATGAATCAAAGTCAAAGGAGAAGGTCGCCAGTCTCGAACCATGGAGGAAACAGAGTTTCGCCATCGGTTACGGAAGCGAGGAGGGTGTCGCCACAATCTTACCGAGATAGAAGAGAGTCATCAGTTTCAACAAGGAGAGATCACCATGAATTTCGAGATGAAGAAAGAAGAACTCCACGTAAGTTTGAGTATGAGCCATATCATGATGATGAAAGACAAAGTAGAAGAGACATGCGTGATCGAAGAGATGTTGATGGTCGAGATCGATACCGAAGTACACGTGATTATGATGAAGAGAGTGATAGAAGTAATATTCATTATCGAGATCGAGACCAAGTACGAAATGCATATCGGGATGTTGAAGATGATCGTCGATGGGAGTCGGGGATGAAAACTGAAATTCCATAATTCAAGGGTGGAATGGTAGTGGAATGGTAGTGGAAGAATTTTTGGATTGGTTGTCTAATGTTGAAGAAATTTTTGACTTCAAAGAAGTTCCTGAGCATCGTAGAGTGAAGTTGGTTGCTACACGATTGAAAGGAAGAGCTATGGCATGGTGGCAACAAACTAAGCTAACACGGGAGAGAATGGAAAAATCTAAAATTGTCACTTGGGAGAAAATGAGAAAGATGATGAAAGCAACTTTCTTGCCGCACAATTATCGATCTCTTATGTATCAACGTTTGCAGAACCTAAGACAAGGGGCGAGATCAGTGAATGATTATGCAGATGAATTTTATCAATTGATTGCCCGGAATGATATTATGGAAACAGAGGAACAGCTAACAGCTAGGTATGTTGGAGGGTTGCGAACGCAGATTCAAGACATGGTGAATATGTTTGATCCCAGATCTGTTGCTGAAGCACATCAGAAAGCGTTAGCTTGGGAAAAGCAAGGGAGACGAGGAGGTGGTGTGTTTACGAATTCCAACAACCAGAACAAGGATGTTAGTAGCAGTGCGGATGTTTCCAAAGTCGTCAGTAAGCCGATTGTGAATGAAGCCAGCAAAGCAAAGGTCAATAGTAATCTCAAATGCTTTAATTGTCAAGAGTGGGGCCATAAAAGCAATGAATGTACAAAGCCAAAGAAGCGAGCAATGATTGCGAAGATTGAGAATGAAGATGCAGAGGTAGAGTGTGTCAATTCACTACCAGTCGAAGAAGAAGAATTACTGACAGGAGATGAGGGTTGTAGTTTGTTGATGAGAAGATCTTATTTAACGCCAAAGCAAGAAGATGATTCTAGTTGGTTGAGGAGCAATATTTTCCAGTCAACATGCACTATTCTGGGGAAGGTTTGTAAATTTGTCATCGATGCAGGAAGTTGTGATAATATCATTTCTTCAGAAGCTGTAAAGAAGTTGTCATTGAAAACAGAGAAACATCCAAACCACTACAAATTAGCTTGGCTGAGGAAAGGAGGGGAAGTGAAGGTTAATCGAAGAGCTTGTGTTAATTTTTCCATTGGGAAGAAATACAAAGACGAAATTTGGTGTGATGTGGTTGATATAGATGTTTGCCATTTGTTGTTGGGGAGACCATGGCAATACGATAGAGCGGTGCAACATGATGGTCGCACCAACAACTACAGTTTTATGTTCGAGGATACACGAATCATTTTGGTTCCTAAAAGGGGTCAACAGAGTGAAAACAAATTGGAGGAAATCGAGGAACTAAAAACTTTGTTGACTTTAAAGGAATTTGTTGATGAGGAAGATGAAGTCGATTGTTTTCAACCACCAAAGTTTGATAATGATGAAGTTGATGATTTTCAACCAATGAAATCTGATGAACATGAGGTTGAAAATTCACAATCAGCAAAGTTGGATGAGGATGAAGAAAGTAAGTCAGGAGATGAAGAGGGTAATTTCTTGGTGAAGAAGGTGGATTCGACTAGTCTACAATCTACAAAAGAGCTTGTTAAAGAAGTGGAGGATAGTGCAGAAGTATTCCTGTTGAATGAAAATGAAACCAGTGAAAGTGTTGAAATTCTCGAAGAGGTTAAACCAGTGGTGAATGAATGTGAAGATGTCGTTCCTGCAGAGCTGTCCAAGGAATTACTGCTACTGAGGGACGTACGACATCATGTTGACCAAGTACCAGGTGCTATTGTACCGCATATGCCACGTAATCATATGTGTCCGACAGAGCAGGTAGAGTTGAGAAGATTGGTTGATGGGTTTCTGTTCAAAGGAAGGCACTGATTACAGTTGGCAAATAAGAGTTATCAAAGACTTACATGTAGAAAGACATGAGAACTGTGATCGTACCATGCAGTTGATTACAACGACTTGTTTTGGGCCGTCAGTAAGGAAGGAGGTTGAAAGGTTTGTTCAGAGGAGCCATAATTATCAAATCTCAAAAGAGACCGCGGCGAAGTCAGGATTATGTATGTCATTACCTATACATACCAGATCATGGGTGGAGGTAAGTATGGACTCTGTATTGGATTTGATGAAGACGCAAAGTGGCAACGAATTTATCTACTTGATGGTTGAACGATTTCTTGTTGGTACGTACAACAAGCTAGATGCCGGAGGAATGGGTCGTTTGAAAATTGTGAAGGAAATTTGTGAGAATGATTGTAAGTTGAGTTTGCCGGATCATCTTCCTATTGCTAATGTTGACAATATCAAACACTTGGTTCTGTTTCACGAGGACGAGAATGTCGAAGACGAAGAATTTTTAAATTCGAGGACGAATTTTTCTCAACCGGGGGAGGATGATGCAGCCCAGCCTGAAGAAGTCTTAGGTCGCGAGCGACCTAACGAGCTGTTAAGTCGCGTGCGACCTAACGGAGTGAAAAATGAGGCGAGTTATGCGAGAAAGAGTAGTTCAGCGACCTATGATAAGTCGCCAAGCGAGCTAATGAGTTACGACCTATCAAATTAGCACCAGCAAGTATGAAGCGAAGCAAGAATGAAACGCAACGACCTAACAAGTTGATTCTTAGGTCGCGTGAAGAGTTAGGTCGCTCAAACGAAACCCAACGACCTAACGAGTTAATCCTTAGGTCGCGAGGCCTTAGGTCGCTCAAGAATAGGTCGTGAGGCCTTAAGTCGCTGGAGGAGGTTTCCATAAGTCGCTCATGTATTAGGTCGCGTGAAGATTTCCAGAAGCTATTTTCTTAAGTCGCTGAGGCCTAAGTCGCTGTCATGTTGCCGTGTATTTTAAGTCGCTGCTGCCGTGTGTTCTTAAGTCGCATGGTGTTAAGTCGTTATGTGTAATTGTTGAGTCGCTTATGTGTTGTAAATACTCTAAGTCGTAAGTCGCACTGCTATGATGTGTTGTATTGTATTTGTTTGTTTCTTTTTAGGTCGCGTCTGTTAGGTCGTTAACGACCTATGTTAGGTCGTAGGTCGTCTGTACTGTTTGTAGGTCGAGTGTTGTGCTGTGTTGTAACCCTATAAATAGGGATGTTGTGTCATTGTAATAGTTAGTTGATTTTGAATAAAAACTTTGTTTGAGTGCTTTGTGCCTCTTCTCAAATTGGTAGTTGAGTGTGATCTCCTATCTCCACCTTCGGCATTCGAGTGCGCTCGAATCAACGATTGTTGAAGCCGATTCACGGAATCTAGTGCGCTAGATCAACGTTCGAAGAATCGTAGATCTTTCTTCACGGTATCGTGCGCGATCAACGTGACGAAGATAGCTAGAATCCGGTATCATTGAGATCAACGGATTTGGGCGTTTGGTACTTTCATTCCACCGACTGCTACTTTCACCGTTTCATACATTTCTGTAATCCGTTGCTGCATCATTACCAAACCTGCATTGTTTGATATGGTATGATATAATTTTGTTCTTTAAAACAACATAGCTATACCAAGCATTATAGATATGTCTATAATTTTCTTAACCTTGTTCACTGATTTCACTCAAAATAACTATTTTGAAAATGAGTGTAAACTGGGGGGAAAATTAAATATCATATTGAAATTGTGGACCAACAACATCAAGTATAATATATCATAGGAAACAAATTTTATTTTGAAACTTCAAAAAATAATGAGTGAAAAGACAGAATAAAACCAAACATTTTGGATATTCCAAGATTATTTTTTTTAACCTTCTTTAAGCTGTTGTTCTTAATAAATTACTTGGAAATGTGCATAAATTGAGGGAGAAACTACGTTTGAAAATATATATGGGAACAAAGTAAGCATAATTCTAAACAATGTCAAAAGATTGGTAATAATAGGGCTGTTATGGTAATGGTAAATTTACCATTACCATACCATTACCAGTCAATCGGTTACCATTTTCGAGTGAAATCGGTATACCAGTTTAATCGATATGGTAATGGTAAATTTACCATTTTCTATGGTAAATCATCGGTAACATTTCTTCAATACCAGCGGTAACGGTAATTTTACCAGTCAATTTATAATACATGTAAATTCATGTAACATTCTTTATTATAGGCATTTAGAACCAAGCAAATGATTAAATTTAGTTTATTAACCAGGTAAAATAATGTTAAATACACTTCACTTCTTTCCCATTTATGTCTTTTATTAAGTAACACTATAAATTATATAATGAAGCACCGTTATGGTGTGAATACGTGTTATGTTACTAACCTTTTTTAGACAAACGGTAATTTACCATTACCAGTGTAACGGTTACCAGATTATCGGTATACCAGTCTTCGGTATACCAGTCTATCGGTAACGGTAAGCAATTTTCGCTTACCAGTAAAAATGGTACGGTAACGGTATTTGTGAAATGGTAACGGTAACCATTACCATAACAGCCCTAGGTAATAATTAATGAAGCCAAAACAACAATAATTTAAGTAGTACAAAAAATTTGAATGTGAGAAAACTGAAATCATACATGAAAAGAATTATAAGATACTCTTTAATTGATGTAGCACATTTCATAAACTCAGGAATAGATACTTTGTGAATCAGAATCCATTCATATGAATTATGCAGCAAATAAAACTCAACTTCAAAAAATAATGAGTGAAAAAACAGAATAAAACCAAACATTATAGATATTCCAAGATTAATTTTTTTAACCTTCTTTGAAGCTGTTGTTCTTAATAAATTACTTGGAATGTGCATAATTTGAGGGAGGAACTACGCTTGAAAATATGTATGGTAACAAAGTAAGCATAATTCTTAACAATGTCAGAAGATTGGAAATAATTAATGAAGCCAAAACAACAATAATTTAAGCAGTACAAAAAATTTGAATGTAAGAAAACTGAAATCATACTTGAAAAGAATTATAAGCTACTCGTCAATTGATGTAGCACATTTCATAAACTCAAGAATAGATACTTTGTGAATCAGAATCCATCCATATGAATTATGCAGCAAATAAAACTAATGCTTGCAGTTGAACATAACATAAAGGTTAAAAACCAATGCATGAATAACTATTTGCTCTATTTATTATTGATATTTTCATTTTCATGCTACATATTTTTATCAATAATGAGTATCAAATGTTTTTGGGATTTAGAGTTTATTACGCTCATCAATAAAATGCTTGAATATTGGTTCTATGATAAGTTTTTTTTCCACATCGAAAAACTAAGTGAAAAATCAATATATATTAAAAAACTATCAAGAACAAACAGAAATCTTCGGCGTACAAAGGGAAACAAAAACAAAACACTATAAAGCAAATATCAATGCCTCAAAATCCAATATTTGGTGTCAAAATTTCCAAGTTCGCTATTAACTTTATGAACATTTCAACGTAACCTCTATTTATGTTGACTAACATTCCATTATTTGAAACTAATATATGTAACTGATTAGCTCCTATGTTAAAGCAATTGTTTTCCATAATGTTAGATTTATAAATTTGCACTATGTTATAAATCATTGGTTTCATTCAACATAAAGATGAGTGCTTGATGATGCAATAACTAGTCTTATATTAATAACCATACTCAAATAAAAAATTAGATGTTAAGTTATTGGTAAAAAGCCTATATTATTTGTTTTTAGTAAAAAGAACCCATATAAATGGTATCTCCAAAATTATTTTTGATTAATGCCATAAATAGGGATAATCCACTCAAAATTGCAATGGACTAAACAATGATAAAGACTTAAATTTAATGTTAATTAAAAATCAGGATTCGGAGAAAAGAAAAAGATATATACGGATCATGGTGTATCAATCCAAGCATGTAAAGAATATCGATATACATTTCTTCATTCATATAAGAAACAGATATTCAAATAATTAAAGCAGCTATATCTAAAAGTCAGGAAGAATCAAAATGCACTAACAAATTTCAATAAATAATAATACTTTTAGAAAATGACAATTAATATATAATTTTATACTTTTAGTAAATGGTAATTAATATTAGAGAGCACACAATTTTCCATGTATTATCATTAAGAAACAGTATTTTGTGATAAAAATTAGAAAATACAGTAATATCAATCTAGTTGTTCAACCGTATGCTAAACTCAAATTTTGTTATTTGGCTTAACAACATAAAACATTTTATACATGCAAATTAAGCAGCATGCATCATGCATAGAAGAGTGATCGAAATAACTATATTACAATAGAAGTTGAATACTCATTTTACAACAAAATCATTTTATATGGTAATTATTTCAATTTCCTCACTGTAGTAAAACATGCAAATGTGTTAGTGGGTTATACTCTCTTAAATTCAAGTCTGTTTGCAGCATTGTCCCATCTGAATGGACCCTTCCCTAACCAAATTGAAGTTGGTTGAAATATAGCAATTTAAGTAATGAATGACACATTTATAACAAACATTTCTCACCACTCAATTAGTGTCACTAAATGTTGAGAAAAGAATAACAATCAACATTTTTAATTCTTTATTTTTATGCTAATGCACTGCAAAGAAAAGTGTTCAATATTAATTCCAGAGTAAAAATATATATGGGCAATGTCATCGTCATAACATAATAAGTAAACAAAGTATAACTTATCACTTTCCTTATAATCACCGTAAACCAAAATTGGAATCTATATAATAGAATCCCTTGGTGAATAAACAAAAGAAAAGGTGCGGAAAGAATTAATTTTGGTGGAAGACGTTAGATGGTGGATATTAATCCACATAAGCTAAGGCAGTTTACATCGGTGTGTCTTTAAAATTAAACTGAAATAAAGAACTTCCTCTCCCATGTCTTCCCATCAACTTCATGAAACCTTGCTCTTACCTCTACGTAGTGGTAGTTTCAATTCCACTTACGTTCCTCTATCTACCACGATCCGATGAAGAGGTGAGTCAGAATTTCGTAAGCAACAACTGCTCAAAATTTAGGTGTTAACCCTCTTTCGCTTCACGACCTAATGATTTAAAGAGGACCGACTTAAGAGCAATAGACGACTTAAAGTATGAACCGACTTAACAGGCTACGACCTAAGAAAACTCCGACTTAACAGCAGCCGACTTAAGAAAGCATACGACTTATAAAGTGGGCCGACTTAACAGGTTCCGACATAAGGAAGTTTACAATCTACGACTTACGAAGTCTCACGACCTAACAACTGGAAGTGGTTAGCGACTTAACGAGTTAAAAAGTCTCCGACTTAGAAGCAGTGACCGACCTAAGAAGAAGACCGACTTAACAGTTTGCGACTTAAAGAAGGCTCCGAGTTAAGAAATGCTCCGACTTATAAGATGCTCCGACTTAAGAGTCTACGAGAAAAGGGGGTCTCTGACTTAAGGCAATTGTTGATAGCTTAAGACCTACGACTTATACTAAGTCGCGTACGATCTCTTAAGTCATCGCCGACCTACGACGTATGCTAACTTGTTGCCGACTTATGACTTGTTCATTCTGGACATTCAAAAACAACTTACACCCCCTTATCTCGTCACCGACTTACCTTAAGTCTTCCACGACTTAAGACTTAGGGAAATTTGCAGTCCAGAGTTCAGCTCCTATAAATACCCCACTACCTTCAACATGAGGGGGACTTTTGGGCCATTCATTTCTTCAAGCGCCGCTACTCTGCCGAGCTCTCAACTCATTCCACAATTGAAGATCTCCAGATATTCGAGACACTACAACAAGCTTCGAGAGGAATTCTATACATCCAACACGGATTCATCGAGTTTCATCATCGAAGTTTGAGCTAGTAGTCAAGATTGTCTTTGTGATCAAACTGTATCGTTTTCATAAGTGAATTGTATTGATTTGTAACCGGATTCAGCAATAAAGAAATTCAAAGTGGACGTAGGCTCGATCTCAAACCGAACCACTATAAACTGCTGTCTTTTACTGCTTTTCTGCTATTTTACTGCTTAATTTCTGTTCCCGTCACACGGGTGGTGCTTTCACAACTCTACCACACACACCGGGTGTTAGCGTTCACTTTTTAGCGTTAATATTTTGGTGCTTTCACTGAGAACCCAACTCAGGCGATCATTCACCGTTGCTTCGCAAAAACTCATAAGAAGAACCTCTCTTAAAAACCAGAAGTTGATCTGAAATAATGGCTCCTGGAAGAAGAGGTAGACCTATCAGATCCAGAAATGCTCATGAAGTGACTTCCGCTTCCCCAACAGCAGACCAAGCAACTCCTACCATTGGAGTCACCAGGGCTGAATTGGATGACGCAGTTTCTGGATTATATCAACAAATTGAAGCTCAAAACGCTTTGATGATGGATAGATTAACTGCTCTGCTCGGGGCAAATCGTCAACCAGAAAACCATCAAACAACCTTTCCTAAAATACCACCTTTCCAAGCTGAGGGTTCTATGCCGCAGCCAACTTATCGTAAACATGTGCCCGGGCAAGCTTCCGAGAGAAGGACTGATGCCTGTCCGGAAATGTCTCTGAACAATAAAGGGTACCTGTTCGAAATGGTTAGCCGCATCATGAAAGAGAGCATGCAAAGGGAAGAGAATGAGAACGACTGGGGATTTGCACCAAGCAGAACTCCGTTTACGGAAAGGATCCTGAAAGCGGAATTTCCAAGGAAATTTGCACCTCCTACTACCCAAAGCCTATAGGGGAACGAGTGACCCTAATCATTTCCTATACAAGTACGATTGGCATATGACCGGTGCAAGAGCGTCAGACGAGATTAAGTGTCGATACTTTCCAGTGTACTTGGAAGGTGTGGCCTTACTTTGGTTCACAAAGCTTCCAATTCGGTCAATAGATCAATTCTCCGACTTGATGCAAAAGTTTAAAGAACAGTTCAGATTGTATGCTTCAAAAGCCAAGGATATAATGTCACTGTCTAGTCTTGAACAAGCTCCCGGAGAATCAATCAAATCTTTCTTAAGCCGTTTCAATATAGCTGTAGCCGAAGTAGATAATGTAGAACCGCGTATGATCCTGACCTACTTGGTGCGAGCCATCGATAAATCAAGTGAATTTGGAAAATGGCTAAAAATGAAGGAACCAAATTCCCTTGAGAAGTTTTATAAAAAGGCCGATGAATTCATGCGCCTGGAAAACCTTTCCGCCTCAGCAAAAGTATTAGTTGCAAAGGACAACAATAATGATCTTGCTTCTAACAGAAGAAATTCTGAGAATCAGAAAAGGGAAAACGACGGAGGAAAGAATCAGGGGAATGAGAAGAAACTCCGCCGCTTCGATCTTTCAGATTTTACTCCTTTAACTGATACACCAAAAATATCTTTTTTGCAACAAAGGACGTTGTCAGGTATCCTAAGCCACCTAAGATGAAGAGAGGTGCTGTGCGTAATGGAAAATTCTGCCAATTTCACAATCAACCTGGCCATGACACTGACCAATGTCGCCAATTAAAGAATGTGATTGAAGAATTGCTGGAGCAGGGTAAACTCCAACAATACGTTAAGAGAGGCGGAGTCGATCCAACCTCATCCACTCAGGGTCAACAACGTCCTACCCATCAATCCGATTCTCGTAGCAAAACTGTATGCAAGATTCAGAAAAGCTTGTCATTAATGTTGTCACAGGAGATCCACTCCCAGCAAGCAGGAGTTGGGACGATTACTAATTGTCCACAAAACTGCGACTGGGGCATCTTTCACTTTCTCTGGCATATAACTCTGAAGCTATGAATCTAGTGCAAATGGAAAATCAGCCCGGAATTCTGAAACAAAAATCACTAGCATCCATTTTTACTTAACAGCATTGCTTAAATTTGTAAAATAATAATGGATGTGTAACTTTTGCATTGTAAACCGCTGAGAAATCAGTATCATTGAATAGTGAAAAAACTATGAATTCTGTGTTTTCTGTTAAAAAATGCCTGTTATATTTCGATGTGTAAATACTCTAAATGTATTGCTAAAATGTCGATCTAATATTGCAGGTCATTAAAGCGAAGCTCACCCATCGCAAAGCCAAGCGAGCCCTACAAATCAATTATTAAGCAAATACCAAGCAGCAAAATCCCAGACTCAAATCCTATACGAGAGGAACTTCACATAAAAAGTTGGCGACGCCACTGTGTCAAGCACTCGTTAACTGGTTGCGGTCGTCAATATAAAAAGACATCCAACCAAGTAACTTGCGTTTACCCAATGGAGTCACTTAACAGTGAAGTCTACTTCTTCGGATAAAGCAATTTACTTGCAAAAGAAAGGAAAACGCGCTTGGGAACAATAATAAAGGATCGCTGATTAGCAGATGATGAGGAAACATGGGCCGGCAAACATAGAAGCAGCCAAAAGGAGGTATGCCTCTTAATAAGAAGGCCGGTAGATTTATCGAAGGGACACCTTCCCAAGCAGAAGGAACAGGGCCCATGCTAACTGATCGTGATGCATCCGATCAGGCAGCTTGCGTCCGTCCCGTGGATCTACTCGCCCCTGAGACGCAACCTTCCGGGCACACCAACCAACCGATGCTCCTTCCCAAAGGTCAACAAAGCCCTCTAACGAGGCACGCCAATTAACGAAAGTGCTTCTCTCAATAAAAAGATTGGTGGAACCACCGGAGGGGCGCCTTCCCAAGCTGAAGGAACAGGGCCCTTGTTAATTGATTGCGATCGTTTGTGCAAACAAACATCCAATCAAACAACTTGCGTCCGCCTCATGGAGCCATCCAACCATGAGAAAATAACTTCCAAGCAATCAGAAAGCCCTCTTCGGAGGCACATTTCACCAGTGTAGAAGTGCAAAATGCTCCTCTTCGGAGGCCCACTTCACCAGAGCTGAAATGACAAAAAAACCTTTTCGGAGGCCAGTGTAGAAGTGCAAAATGCACCTCTTCGGAGGCCCACTTCACCAGAGCTGAAATGACAAAAAGACCTTTTTGGAGGCACATTTCACCAGTGTAGAAGTGCAAAATGCTCCTCTTCGGAGGCCCACTTCACCAGAGATGAAATGCCAAAAATTGCTTCTCTTCGGAGACCAAAATTGCTTCTCTTCGGAGACCAAAATCGCTTCTCTTCGGAGACCAAAAGGCCTCTTCAGAGGCGCACTTCACCTTGCTTGAAGTACCAAAAATGAGCCCTTTACTGGGGCACAAAATCAAAACCTTCTTCCAAAGCTCATTTCACTGCGTAGGAAAATTCACTTTTTAACAAATAAAAGTGATCATCCCCAAAAGTTGAAGTGTTCTTCAGAAAGAAAGAGAAAGTAAAAACTTCTCTAAAGACGAGATATACTCTATTAAAAGCAGAATGATTCTTCCCTTAAAAGTGGAGTAGTTATTCTCTGAAATAATAGTACCAGTCTTGAAAAAGCTAGAAATATTGCAATGCACTTGCGGTATGGGGGCAACACTATACAATTCAGTTACATTAATAAAAGTAATACGTAAGCAACATACCGCAAGTTCATTGCAATATCATGAAAAGTAGATGTGGAATAAATGCATTCTCAAACATAGACAAAAAAGTTTGTACAAGTAAAAAGAATCGTTTATTCTACACTAAAAATGAGAAACAGATGCATTCTCACATACATAAGAATTTGTACAAGTAAAATAGTCATTTTATTCAATACTATGGAAACTTTTTACATTGTGCAGATTACAAAAAGAAACGGAGACCGGTATCCGCTCAATCTCCGGTCAATACATGCAAAAAGCAGAAAAGACAAAATCAAACTCATTTCTCCTTCTTCCCACCCTTGGAGCTTTTACCCGGCCTGGTAATTAGTTTCGGAGGCCGTATTGGAGAAGAAGGAGAAAGAGACTTAGCCAGATTGACTTCTGCTTCATCTCCAGCAGCAGAAGAACTTTTCTTTCCCTTCTTCGAAACCACACATTTCCCCTTCTTCTTGGAAGAGAACTCACTCCCCGGAGTAAGAAATGTAGAAAGCTTTGTGTCGTAGTCAAAAGACTGCTCCGGGGTCTTCTCACTATCTTCCAGATCTTCTGCTTTCTGTTCCTGAGAAGCAGGTGGTTCATCCAAGCCTTAAAGGGCTGCTATCTGTTCTTCCTGTGAACCTGGTTGAGAAGCTGGAAGAGGAGTAACTTGAGAAGAAGGAGGAACGGTAGCTGAAGAAGGAGAAATTGGTGTAGTTTTCGGCGCGTCCGCTGCATAATAAAAGAAGTTAAAATCAGTACTCTCCAAGATAGGAGAAGGTATTGGTTCGTCAAGGCTTAAGTAAGGTGATCATCAAGCTCAGTCAAATCGAATAAGTGGTTCATCGGGGCTGGATTGACATCAAAAGTTATCTGGAAAAGTCGACTTGGCGAGATCAGTCTCGAATTTCTGAGCCGCAATGTCTTCCAGGGTCTCTTCTTCTGTGGGAGTTGTAACAATATCTTTGTCAGCTTTGGCAGGAGGTGAAAAGTGAGAGCTGGAACCAACGATATCGACGTCGGTCGAAATCGAAGTATGGACTGGGGTAGTTAAAGATATTTTCTTCCCTGGATGTTCTTCTGCCACTATTCCAGCTCTAGCTCCAGCGAGTTTCTCTTTTCCCTTGGCAAGAGCAGCACGAGCTTCTTCGTCAAGATAGCGGGCCTCAAGTTCCGCCTCATCATAGCCGGCCCCGCCAAGCATGTCAACCGCTACTTCCCACACTTCAGCCAGGGTAACCTCATAGTCAGGACCCAGAAAAGAGAGGCTCCCATGACCTAGAACGCTATGCAGATAAAAGTCAAATAAGGTGGAGTTGATGTTAGCCTTTGTTGTCTCATGTGATTGCTCGGCCGCCTCTTTTTCGGCGACAGCTGCAACTCGACCAGCAACAGCCTCGTCGCGCTCCTTCTCAACTTTAAGAAGCCTAGCTTTTAGCATCTCAATCTCTGCGTTCTGGGAGTGAAGTTTTTCCCGCAGTTCAGCGTTCTCTGTGCGATATTTCTCAGCAATGTGTTGCTCCGCTGCAAGCTTCATTTCGGCATCCCTTTGTGCAGCGTGTGCGTCCCGCACTTGCTTCTGAAAGACTTCTTCTTTTTGAGTATGTGATGCAGAAGAAGAGGCAAGATCTTCCTTAAGCTGCTTGACTTCAGATTCAAGCCTTGCATTGTCATCCGCGATGTTCGTCATCTCCGTGTCATGCTGCTTGCACCACTTATCCTATTCAGCCTTATCATTCTCCAAAGTCAGCATGTTTTCGAGATTCATGTGGTTGACTCTTTGGAGTTCATCAACGAGCTTTTGCCATTACGACATCCTATCAATGTCAAGCTTAACTGCATCAAGATTTTTAAGCATGGCTTGCTTATCAATCGGAACCAAATCCAGGTCAAAACGCACTCCTTTTAAACACCAGTTCGGAAACCGGCTTTGAAGCGTTGGAGGGCCGTCTTTAACCTGATATTGGGGCCTGCTGATGATCGTTTGGATGTCGGATTTCTTTAAAGGAGGAGAGCCGGCCGGAATACCAGAAGAGATAGGAGCGTCAGTTTTTTCAGAGATTGAAGACGCGTCCTTTTCACTAAGTTTAACCCGTTTGCTTGGGTCGTCAGCGATATGAGACTTCCCCTTATTATCATAAGACTTTCGCTTATGGAAGTCATCATTTCTACGAGAAGAATCATATCGTTCAGCATCTTTTCTTCTCTGCCACTGCTCATAATCCCACTTTTCTTGAGCCTTCCTTCGAGCCCTTTCCTCATCTGTCTCTCTCTGGTCACCAAGGTATTTCCTAAAGTCATAAGATCCACGGCCTCCATGGCGCTGAAATGAGTCATAATATGAGCCGGTACGCCCCATCGGAGAATCTGAAAACGAAAAAGAAGTAAAGTTTAGAAATTTCCAGAAAAAGAGGATAAATGCTTATAAGTGCTGAGAAATCCTTAGTGTGTGCGACGTGCGAGCTACGTGCGTCAAACTACAAACCACGCTTTAATGTGGGAACGAAGACGACAGGTGTAGAAGGCGTCGAAGTTTGTTTCAAAGAGGAAGTCGCTTCAACGACAGGAGAGGTCGCTTTTGAAGTAGTATCCTTGAAAAGCTCTTGAGAAGTTATCATTATATCACTCAAGTCATCAAAGGTGTCATCACCGTGGCACCCAGCAGAACTTTCTTTTTCAACTCCCACGTCAGCCGTCTTTTCAGAAATACGAGGATTTTCCTCCTCTTCAATAACTGGAGAAAGTGTTAACTTGCTAGACGTCCCCGCAACGTCTGTGGAAGTGGAACACTTCACCAGTAAAGCTTCAGTGGTAGGCGGTATGGATTGTTCAGCAAAAGCTGGGGCATCTGACGCCTTCTCAGGAGAATCGGGGATTTTAGGAGGCTGAGTAGCACGGGAGGAGTGTAGAAGTCCAAATTGATGAAGAAACTCATCTGTTAACAGAAATTGGATACTCCTTTCTTCAACCGGCATAGCCATAAGCCTCTCAAAAATTGGTTTGTGACCGGGGTCTCTAGAAGGAGGAGGCAGCGCTGAAAAGAAGAGAGCAAAGTTAACACTCGACAACTCGGGCTTCAGAAAGTTCAGGAACATAAGAAACAGAGATAAATAATCTTACTTCCAACTCTCCAAATAGCATAAAATCCCAGAGGACAGCGGACGTAGAAAAATTGACTTAGAAACCCATGAACGCTCTCCGAAAGGCCGATGATCAATTTGCGATTTCTAGCACTTCTCACCACTGTAATGGAGGGATGATCTTTATTTTTGGTAAAAGAGCATAAGTAGCAAATTTCATCGAAGCTCGAAAAACGGTCGAGAACTCTCCTAAAAAGCACACACAATCCCATCAGGATGGCGTAGCCATTGGGATGTAACTGGAAGGGAAAAATGGACAGTCGAAGGAGAAGCTGTTGAAGGAAGTCATTAAAAGGCGGAATGGCTCCGTTCATGCACATTTGGCGATTGACAGCAACAAAACCGAGAGGTGGCATGTCAGCAGTGTCGTGCCTCTCAAGCAGAATGGCATCAGCTTCAGCAATCCCGAAATGAGCACACAATGAGCGGAAAGCTTTATATGATAATGTGGTTGGAGTTCTTTCGGGAGGATTAGCTAATGAAGTAGGAATAGGAAACGCTTCTCCGGCTTGGGCTGTAACTTCTTCTTGTTGAGAAGACATTCTACACAATCAACTGGATGTTCAAATGTGAAGGTGCACGTTTCCTAAAAAAGCGTGTGAAGTGTTGTGCGAAACTAATAAAAATAACAAGTAAGTATAATTGGAATTAGGCTAGTCGACAATTGATCGATTATCAAATTTCAGAACTTGTTAATTCAAAATTCAGGTGTAGTATTAATGCAAACAGGTCAGCTTTAGTTGACTGTTCCAATGTTGCTCTAATGCTTTGCTTGAATATGATGATTAAAGCACTTCATTCACATAATCTACTTAAGTTAATTATCTGTTGTTAACTAATCTGTCATTTGATGTGGGCAATCAGTGGCAGTATATTCGTCCCAATTTTCTGTGAATGTTGTATTAAGCAGGTTATTAGCTTACAAAGTGGAGCAATCTGTAGAAAATGCAACGAAGTTTAACAAATTAAAGTCTGAACAATTCAGTGTACAAACAATTTATTCCAGCAGTTCGAATTAGGAAATTCATGTCAAAAGTATATTGCAAGTTAGAGAATGCAAGTTTAAATATTTCACTAAGTCTTAACTCGTCCACGACCTAAGAGGCAAGCTACGAGTTAAGTCAAATCATCAGTCCTTTAAGTCACGCTGCAAGAAGGAATTTCAAGGCAGAATAAAAAAAAAATGCATGTCCTAGGTCGTTGCCGACATACGACCTACGATCTACTTTAGGTCGTCAAAAGTTAAGTCGCGATTTCTGTTTAAATCGCAAAGGCCTTAAGTCGTTCATCCTCCCCAATACACCAACCCGTTAACCCGTTAACCCATTAGCCTCTCTTTCAACCAAAACTCTCGTTCCCTCAACGCATTCAATCATCCCGAAATCGCCATAAATTCGGTATAATGCTATTCCATCACAAACCACGAGTCAGACAAAATGAATCATCGTAATCCATCGCCTCGTTCTCACCAACCGTCCAAAGCCAGGACAAATGAGAATTGCAGTGAAACAGGGCAAAAGAAAAAGGGGGTTGAAGATGGAGATAGGATTCATAATTTGATGATAATCGAGGAATGGATAGCAAGCGAGTCCACTTACGTGATAAGGAAATAAGGATGATTGGCAACCGGTTGGTTTAGATCGTCTTTGGGAATCTTGAGAGTTCGTTAATGGCGGATTCGAATAGAGGAACAGGTAAAGCTGGGGAGGAACGACCTAAGCTATTTATTCACTGGGGCAGTGAAAGACGAATCGACATACATGATGTACGACCTAAGACTTATATTAAGTCGCTTCCGACCTAACCAAAGAGCAAGTTAAGAAGAATCGAAGCATATGACCTACGACCTAGGCATACACTTCGAGGGGCAAATGTTAACCCTCTTTCGCTTCACGACCTAATGATTTAAAGAGGACCGACTTAAGAGCAATAGACGACTTAAAGTATGAACCGACTTAACAGGCTACGACCTAAGAAAACTCCGACTTAACAGCAACCGACTTAAGAAAGCATACGACTTATAAAGTGGGCCGACTTAACAGGTTTCGACATAAGGAAGTTTACGATCTACGACTTACGAAGTCTCACGACCTAACAACTGGAAGTGGTTAGCGACTTAACGAGTTAAAAAGTCTCCGACTTAGAAGCAGTGACCGACCTAAGAAGAAGACCGACTTAACAGTTTGCGACTTAAAGAAGGCTCCGAGTTAAGAAATGCTCCGACTTATAAGATGCTCCGACTTAAGAGTCTACGAGAAAAGGGGGTCTCTGACTTAAGGCAATTGTTGATAGCTTAAGACCTACGACTTATACTAAGTCGCGTACGATCTCTTAAGTCATCGCCGACCTACGACGTATGCTAACTTGTTGCCGACTTATGACTTGTTCATTCTGGACATTCAAAAACAACTTACACCCCCTTATCTCGTCACCGACTTACCTTAAGTCTTCCACGACTTAAGACTTAGGGAAATTTGCAGTCCAGAGTTCAGCTCCTATAAATACCCCACTACCTTCAACATGAGGGGGACTTTTGGGCCATTCATTTCTTCAAGCGCCGCTACTCTGCCGAGCCCTCAACTCATTCCACAATTGAAGATCTCCAGATATTCGAGACACTACAACAAGCTTCGAGAGGAATTCTATACATCCAACACGGATTCATCGAGTTTCATCATCGAAGTTTGAGCTAGTAGTCAAGATTGTCTTTGTGATCAAACTGTATCGTTTTCATAAGTGAATTGTATTGATTTGTAACCGGATTCAGCAATAAAGAAATTCAAAGTGGACGTAGGCTCGATCTCAAGCCGAACCACTATAAACTGCTGTCTTTTACTGCTTTTCTGCTATTTTACTGCTTAATTTCTGTTCCCGTCACACGGGTGGTGCTTTCACAACTCTACCACACACACCGGTGTTAGCGTTCACTTTTTAGCGTTAACATTAGGTATTCCTCTTTTCTTCTCTTCTCCATAGTTTTTAGTTTCATTAATAATGGTTGTTTCAATTGATTTTATTTTGATTCATAGTTACTATTTTCTCTGTATACAGCATGTACCGCTTGCACTGATGTTGATTTGCATTGATTCTCGGTATCTTAACCACTGTTCATTATTCCATTATGTTCATTGATTTCATCAAAAAAATATTGCTTTCCTCCCTTTATCCACAGACAATGTTTGTGATAATGTCAACTCCACCAATTCCTCCCTTCTTAACTATGCATAGTTATTATGTAAGTATAAAGTTCAAAGACTTTCTAAAGTAAAATTACAGAAACTTCTCTTAATAGGAATTTTGCCCATCCTTTGAATAAAGAACTTATTTTCTATGTTAGGTTTTTGAAATTAGCCGATAGTTTTGTTAACAGGATATTTATTTTCTACTTTATTTTTCTAATAAAAATGCAGGGAACATTGTTAGACTTTCAACAAAGGCAATAACGACGGTGGGTATTTTTGTGAGTGTATTGAAAATAGAGTGTCACCCGCATGGTGATCTGGACGCCTAGGTTCGAGTCCGAAAACAGCCTCTTTGCAACGCGAGGAAAACACTGCATACATTATCGACCTGCACAAAGTCCGCTATTGTACGAAAGCCTCGTATAATCATAACAATTCACTAGTTTGTATACAAGCATGCTTAATTTGAAAATGAAGTAACTTTGTGAACATTATTAAGTAAAATATTTAAAGAAATGTCGACTAAACACTTCAGTTAGGAGACATTTTGTCTAGTAAGTGAGTAGTTAGTCCTTTGAAGCTGCTTATTTACCATAAATGAAAATTAGTAGTTGTGGATCGTAGCAGCATTACTGAAGATATGGAACTCTAAAGTATAGTCATAACATGTTGTGCAAACAACCATCACTATATGCTACAATATCAGAAAAGTTAGTCAGTTGTTGGAATTGAAGTTTTAAAATCATCCTATTTTAGATTGTGAAAGTACCGAACCTTTCACATTATAGTGTATATATGACCATTAATTAATAAAAGTTATGATGAATAAAGACTCAAAAGTCAAAACTATCAAATTTACACAAACCTAGAACATATGATACAGCAACAAAATTTTAAAGACAAATTATTAACACCATTATTAATTGTTTTATAAAATGTTATATATCCAATCAAATTATATTGCATTCATACAATGTACTTGAATATGGTAATCGTTTTAAGAGCTCTATAGCAAGCTAAAAATTATAATGTCCATATAATTGTTAAATGGCAAAATATCAAAAGTTAAAAGCGCTACAGCAAACAGAAGCCTTTATAGTATATTGTCCAAAATTGGAAATAGTGAGTAACAATATGGTTAAAAAGATGGAAGAAACTCCTTTAATATATTGTAGAGCCTCTTGAAATAGGACAAATATTTGGGTAGAAACGAATACATTTTTACTTGCATGATTGAACATATTGTAGACAATTTTATAGTAAAAATGCATATAAGAATATTTGATTTGTATGGTAATATTAGATTTAGATATATGACTGTACTATACTATTATTAGATTTGTATGATCTGAATATTACATTAAATATTGCTATAAACATTTCCTTTCTAGAAAAATTAGTACAAGTTATAAATATATATTGTAGGTAATCAATAAACTTCGAACAAGTGTTCAAGAATGGAAACTAGTCTATAGATATAAAGCTATAATTAAATTCAATTAGATGGAAGATCGTAACTATGTAATAGGTTGAGCTTAATAGCTACCGTTTGTGTTTACTATTTCTGTAAATCATCTGAATTATATGTTTGTGATTCTAACAGTTTACCTTTTCGTTTTGAAGTTAATATTGGAAATTAAATATCATTCTTGTACTGTTCTATCTTTAGAAAATTTTAGTAAAATTTCGTTAAATCTATATTCATGGGCATTCAACAATGGTATTCATTGGCAATAAACACAAATACATGTGCATGGCAACCATTTTTTGATACAGGTTAGTAAATGAATGGTATATCTGGAAAGTATTTAATCCCACATTGTTCTATAAATCAATCCACGAACAAAGATATTAAATCTTTGTTGGTAAAATCTTGCTACTTTATACCAATGAAAATGATTTGAGAAAATGAACTAAATATTGTATTTGATGGTAAACAAAATGTTAATTAAAAGGTGAGCAGGGCCATACGTTTATATTGTTGAACTAATGAATGCAAGTTTGCTTCCATAACAACAGTGCAGATGATCATATCTTTTATCATTATCATTACATGAAATACGATCTAAAACCCTATTTATGCATTGCTCAAAATACTTCACTATTTTCATGGACTATAAACCTTTTTTTTTGTTTACTACCGCAAAATGAGTTAAGTTAACAATACATCATATTTTAGTAAAATTAGGCAAAACAAAATATGAATATATGTATACACACGACTATGTGTGTACATGCATGCATACATACAAATACACACACACATACACACACATATATATCAAATACCACAGTTCAATATGTCACAAAATTTGATTATAGTTGGAAGTAGCCTTACACAGCACATGCATGGAAGAGGCATAGTTGCAAAAGAAAACAACCAAACATGAGTTAACATAAGGATTTATAAATAATTTAAACCAAAACTAAAAGTAGATCAAACTCAAAAGAAAAAAAATCAAACAGTTTTAGGAACCTGATATGTTAACAAAGTCTAGTTCAAAAAACCATAGCACATATAAATTTAACAACAGATGTACCTATAACAGCAGATTAAACTATGAAGATTATATTTTTATAACTTCTCATGTACATGTAACAACAGATATACCTCACATATACTTAATATTTGATACTGTAGTTCATCGCGAAAGCCCCTATATTTGTGAACCTAATCCAAAATCACCCAAATCAAATAATCCAATAATAAACCAACCCAGATCATCATTAGTTTCCAACCAAATTGACAAAAACATCACCCTTAAGCATGGATAACGGAACAAGCAAAAACATATTAATCAAAATGATACCTAGACGCAAAAGACGTGAATAATTAGCGCTTGAAGGCAATTGAATCCTTTGCTCCAAAGGGTAAGTAGGTTTAGTGAATTAGTAAAACAATCAAATGGTCAAAAAACCGGAAATTGAAAATAGTGTGTGAAAAGGATTGAAACTTACCTGAATTTCAAAGCGACATGAGTAGAAAGATGGAAAATGCCAGAAGATGGAGGAAGGCTCCATATATACGTAGCAGGAAGCGAGCGGTTGTTGATTCCTGAGACGTTACATATTCACCGCCATTAATTTCAAAGGTTAGGTTTGTAGAAAATGGGTAGGGGATAACATATACGATGCAGGAAGCGGGTAGTTGTTGATTGTAGAGACGTTCCTTATTGCCCGCTATAGATTTCAAGGGTTCGAGGAAAAGAAAAGAAGAGGTTAGTAGCGGCAGATAAGAAAGTAATCAACAGGGAGACGCTTGAGTTTAAGATCTGAATAAAATTTTAAGGGGGCTTATGCAGCCTTGAAATCATACTCTCTCTCTCTCTCTCTATATATATATATATATATATATATATATATATATTATAAGAAAATATATATAATATAAACATCTAAATATACTATAATATACACACACACATGCATACTTGGATGAATAATATTTAAAATGCTTAATTAATTAAATGAAGTGAATTAAATAATAATATTTAAATAGAATATTAAAAAGATATACTAACTTATAAATGATCAAATGTACATATAAATGTTGATGAAGATTATATAATTTATATTATAGACATATAAAGGAATCATATGACATTTATATATGTTTTATTAGATATTACCTAATATTAAATAATTAAATAATGTTTTTTAAAAATAGTAAAATTATTATGTTTTCAAATATAATTAAATTACTTTGACTATTGTTATATGTGGGTTATCATTTCTGTGTGATGAGAAATTTGAATAATTAATTTAGTGATACCATCTAGTATGAGACTTTCGGTAACACTCTTTTAGTTATTCATCAGACTCGTTGCATAGAAATACTTGGTGTGGATCGAGTATGTTGTGAACATTGAATAAGCATTCAAATAACTCATAGTGGTATGGGACATCGTAGTGTTTTTGTTTGGTTGCTCATCGTAAATAAATATCACCTGTGCGGGGATATATATATATATCTGTGTGTGTGTGTATGTATATGTATGGATTGATATGGTACGTACTCACTATGGTGAGTAAGGATGGTTATAATCGTGTGTCGGTATATGTGTAGAACTGTGTGTCAGTATACACACACACATGGTGCTGTGTGTTAGCCATAGTTTATAAAATACGATGTGTTTGTCTACCACTGTCCGACTTCCTTTATGGCACGGAAGTTGAACCCGATTGGCTAGCATCCATTATGGGGGCCTGATCACAGTGGTCATGTCTCGGATCTATGACACCTTATTCTTAGAGTTGTGTGTCGGCAGTGTATAGAGCCATTAGTCGGTTATGTATCGCCCCTTGTGTCACATAGACTCGCAGTCTGTTACCATTAAGGGGGCTTATGTCACTACAACAAAAATACCATATTACAACGCCCTTTTTACAACGGGCATTTGCTGCCCGTTGTAGTAGAAGGCTATTACAACGGTCCATTCAGGACCGTTGTAATATATGCCCTATACAACGCTCTTTTTACAACGGGCGATGATAGCCCGTTGTAATAGAATGTTATTACAATGGTCTTTTCATGACCGTTGTAATAGATGACATATTTACAACGTTCAAAAAAATGCGCGTTGCAGTAGAATGCTTTGTATTTTCATTCTGCCGCTTAAAATTTTCGTTCCTTCCACTCCAGATTAAACACTTACGTAAAATCAAATAGCTCACTTTCCCAAATCCCAGAATAGCCAAACCTAGATCTAAATAATTTCCTCCATTACGACCACTCTCCGCGCTCTCCTCCTTCCGCTCCACCCTCCTCTCCTTCATCTTCGAACCCAAGTTCTGATCCAGGCGGCCACTCTGACATCGCGACTCGACTTCTCATCTACATCAGGTACGATTTTTCAGACCCCAAAATCTAGAAGTGGTGAGGATAATTTTTGAATCTAAGGGTATTATGTTATTATGACTAAGATTTGATGGATTAATTGCATGCATTCATTCAATCTATCTCTAGATTAATTGCATGCATTCAGTTTGACCTATTGTTCTAATTTTCGTTCGTCCATATCTCTATTGTTCTGATTTTGCACAAGCAACACTCTGTTGCTTTATTCCGATCATGCCCTGTAGCCTTGAAGGTTGGTCATGCAATCAATTTTTATTGCATTGAAACTTTCATGTGTGCAATTGTACATATTTGGTTGGACTTAAGTGCAAACATTCCCTCTGTGAATAGTGAATTCCTTCTTTTGTTGTTTTATTTTTGTACGTACTATGCCTATGCTTTGAAAACATTGCTCACGCAAGTACCTGATGCTTTGGTTTCGTTCTTTATATGTTTGATGCTTTAAATTGTTGCCACGTCCATATGTGAAATAATGCACGTTCATTTGATTGCAAAATCTCTCTTAAGTGAATATTTGCAAACATATTTACTTGGATATTTGATCACACAAGTAGCCTGCACTCTATGCCTTGCTTTGTGCGTCCTTGCTTGCTCAAACTAGATGGCTGTTCTTTTAGTAAGTTTTATGATTATTATTTTATGTGTGCAGCCTTTTTAATATATGTTTCATTGTTTAGCTTGTTGCCTTATTATGTTTCTTTGTTTAGATTTGAAGTCTGACTAGTTTGATAGCTAATATACTCACATTTTGTTAAAGACAGGTTTTGTAATAAAATATATACAATATAGTTTGAAATTTTACATGCTTTAGTTATGGCCAGGTTTCGAAAATTTCCATACATAGTAATATATATACATATATATGTGAATTGTTTAACTTAGTACAAGTCCTAAATTTCATAAATACTTAAAGGGCTTACTGTCCATGTTTTGTTTTAAGTCTACTACCCTAATTGCTTTTGTCTAAATAATAGAACCTGACACATTTTGCCTTCTTTATAAATAGAAGCCTTGACTTTGCATGTGTACTAGTATGTCTATTCCTTAGTTTAGAGTAGGTATAGCATGTATACAATTATTACAGTCACTGTTGATTATAGAAGTAATTGTTTGTGCATGTTCGTGACTGTCAGTTAATGGTGGCGAATACTACTTGTTTTCATTAACACGTTACAATCATTATCTTTGAATAACTATCTTTGTCTGTTGCTATAAAGTTTACGTGTGTGTGAAAATTTTGATGTATTTTAACATGCATATCTTTTTTTCTTATTACTGAATTAATTATAATTTTGCTGAAACTATATTTTTTTATTCATAGATTTGAATGAAAAAGATTTGATGTGTATATCCGGTTAGTTGTGTGTTGTTTTCAACACGTTTCCCTCAAATAGGATGTAAATCTCTATTTTTTGTTGTATTGAGTAGAGAGAGCAGATAATTATACTTCTACATTACAGGATCTTTACTACTCTGGCTTTGCAGATTTGGAAAAACGTATGAATGAAACACAGACTTTTTAAGAGGGAAACAAGTTAAAAGAAAAAATTAGTCCCTGTGGTCAGTCTGTGGGGTTGAAATGCGCAATTTGTTTTTCATACCCAAGGGAAGGGAAACATTGGCCTTTCTTCAATATTCCTTTTCTTACCACTTAGGCGTATGTTTATATCTCCAAATAATTAGTTTATGCGTCTGAAATACTATTAAGAAATAAAACCATTTTCCCGCTGCCTTTTTTTCTTCCTAAGGTTTCCTAAGCTTTTTGCAAAATCACCAAAAATCGACCGAAGTGCAAAAGGCAAGGATCAGAGTGCACAGCTGACCGAACCTGATTGACCAACCAGCAAAATTACAACTTGAATTTGCGAAAATAGTCCAAATTTTCCAAGTGCAAACAAAGGTGAGAAGAAAATGAATGCAAAAATGTAACTCACTGTTTCGTCAGCAAATTTGATTTTCTTCGTTTTACACGTAGTCATGTTGAAGATCAAAAAGTCACTACAATCACTTCACAATTTAAGATTGAATATGAATTTTGATACACACTTCACAATTTAAGATTGAGTATGAAGTTTGATACAGCAGAGCACTGATTGATTTTATATACTGGGAAATCGTATCATGGTTTTTCTTTGGATTGTAGTCATCAAATATCTGGTTTGCGATTACAATACCATTCAAATAATGTCGATCAAACAACAGTGTAATTGAATATTCATTGATCAACTGTCGCTTGCAGTGCTGCCTTTGAAATAATAAATTAAAATTGGCATCTTAATTAAGGGCGTTTAGAGTCATCGATCAGGACGATGTGTGCACTGTAATCTACTGTCTAAAGGCTAGCTTAAACTTAAGTTTAGAACATGAAGAAATATGCTACCAAACAATTTCCGTGTAAAAAGACTGTTTTGTTGTAGTGTGTGTAGGGTTCATACTTGAATTTTCATTCGAGAAGCATGCTGCATAAAAAAACCACTTGTGAAAATTTCAAAAGAAAAACTTAATGTTTTATTGTTGTTTCTCAATATAGTATTCTATTATCCAAGTCCTTGTAATCTATACTAGTTCTGCATAAATTTTGAACCACTACTCCTTTAATGCAGTTACCCATGTTTATTTTGCAGATGGAAACCTCCGAGTGTTTATATGCTAAATGCACAAGGACAATTGCAGATAAAAGACAATGCTCAGTTTTCATATTCAATTGATTGCAATGTTCCAGCTGAAAAATACTCCAGGTCAGTTAGCCCTATTGATTCACTTTTTGTCAAGTAATTTTGGTATCCAAGCTAGTTGTTGCGCAGATGAATTAGTCCACTCGTGCTATATTTAAAGTTGTGCGATATTACAGATTCAGATTTTGGATATGCCAATATTGCATCTAGAACATACAGTTGTAAAGATGCATTTGGAAGTGGATGCAGTTGTAATGTATTTGGTAGTGGCAGAAGTTTAGGGTATTGTAGGGGAATTTTGTGATGATGGCAGAAATAAAGTGGGGCTGCAAGTTTCGATGGGGGTAGGCACCAAGGATGATGGAGGAAGGATGTGTAGTATGTATGAATGGTGAAGTGGGATGTTGATATGGAAGTTGCTGTGTGCACAGTGTATTTGCAGTGTTGAAGTAATGCACAGTTTTGAAGTAATGCAGTGGTGTGCGTAGTGTTTATGTGATTGTAACTGTTCTTTTTTATTTTTTATAAAGAAATGTACAGTGCACAGTTAAAATGTAAATGAAATGCAAACACACTTGAAATGAAATGATTTTGATTGTTTTATGATAATATTTATTACTCGTTGAATTATTCATTATTGGTATGGATGTACTGCATGGATGCTGCTGTACTTTTTTTTAAAATTTGCATTTATTTTGCAACGGTCAGAAAATCGTTGCAATATCATGTATTACAACGGGCTATGCCAGTTGTATTATAGTCTTTTACAACGAGCGTTAATTGTTGTCATAGAACCTATTGCAAGGGCCGATGACCGTTGTAAAAAGGTGTATTACAACGTTCATTGCCCGTTGTAAAATACGGTTGATCTATTACAACGAGGCCTAATACAACGGGCGCATGTCCGTTGTGAAAGCCATATTACAACGGCCATTGCCCATTGTAAAATGGCTGTTTTGTTGTAGTGTGTAGGGTCATGATCGAGTTCTCGCGTAGTCGAGTACATTGATAGATACGAGTCCCGATGGTCGTCGAGGTAATTGTGGCTATAAGGGCTGTGTCAGATGGATACGTGTGAGTCTTTTGGAGCTAGTCTGTTTTGTCAGTCTTTTGTCTAGTTCTAACGTGTGTGATAGGTAGACGTATACTACTTATATTCCTATAATGATGAGTATGACTATGCTAGAGATTATATGTCTAAAATATAGTCTATTCCCGTATTATCCACACTCATTTTGTTCATTTTGTTAGCATGATTTTTTCTATAGTATGGAAACATGGTTTGATGATATGTGAGATAATTGTGTTACTTACATATATTACACTAGATTATATTATAGTTATTATATCACACTTAAATTTAATTCAAACATAGTTTGACCTATGTGTTTTATACTTGGGTCAATCCGAGACATTACAGGTACAAGTACTATGTTGATAGCATGACTCGTGTAATAACTCGGTATTAGGACTAAATAATAATAGTATTTAATTACTTAAAAATGGTCATTTTAAGAATTTTGAAACAAAATAAATAAAATAAAATATATTTTTGAAATTATTTATTAAGTGGACATAAAAGTGAATGTTGGATATTCAGACTTAAATATAAATTTGATATGAAGAGAATATAGATTTGACGTTTTATTAAATTATACTTAAATATGAAAATGTGAATTGATTTATTTGGAAATAATGATAAATTAAAATTTTGTAAAATAAATAAGTTGTAATTTACAAGAAAGTAATTTTGTAAAAGAAATAATTTTTGGAATTGGGCTTTCATAGAATTGTTTATAAATTAGAGAAAGAAGGAAGGAAGGAGAATATTTATACTAACTTAGAACTTGTTTTTATTTTTCAAACCCAAACCCAAATAACCCAAAACTGTAAACTAAGCATCCTAACTCTTCCAAGTATCCAGACTTTTCTTTTTCTGGATTCATCTTCTTCAAATATAAATGAGCTACTTACGTATTCAGGAAAACTTTAGAAAATGAATCTTTGTGGAGCTTATGCGAATACTCGATACTGCAAGTATCTTTCTTTGGAAGTAGCTAACGCACAAAAATTCACTTTCTCTACTTTTAAAATTATTGAATAAATGCCTTTCAAAAAAAAATTATTGAATAAATCTTATCAATAAAAGAAAAATCAGCAAACTATCTTGCTTGAGTCTATATTTATGTTGCGCGAGTTTACCTTTTTTTCAGTGAATATATTTTTATATACTAATGGAAGGGAGTTACTTTAGTGTAGGTATACGTGATGATATATGTACAATTTAATATATATATATATATATATACACACACACACACACATGAGCTTGTGAGGTCTGCTATTTATATGTAATATATGTTAGGTGTGACCCACATTTGAAAGTGCGTGGGTTGAACGTTAAGTCTCACACCGCAAGAAATATGGTGCATAACGTGGTGTATATGTGGGATTGGTGGCACGTAATATTGAGAATTCCTTTTGTTACAAGCAAGTGTTACCAATACCACGTATGTGCCCATTCCGGAAGGCGATAGAGGGATGTTCAATCGGGACGCTGTCACATCAGAAGCTTCATTAAGATGGCACCGTTACGGATTAGTGAAGCGCGTGTTCATGGGATGCGTTGGAGAGCCGAAACACAACATGGTATCAGAGCTCATGGTTTGAGGGACCATTATACGATGCGAGAGCGACCGAAGCAAAGACTCCTTGAGGCTTGGAGATACGTAAGCAGCATGACCTTACCACTAGATACGTAGCCTGCTCTCATGTGTTGTTGAAACACCAATATGGCTGTAGCGGAAGTACTCGCCTTAAGGTGGAGATTTGGTAATGCGGCCTCACTAACTATGTAAAAAAGTGGAAGCAGCCTGACCAACTATAGAGCTTCTTCAGTATGCTCTAAATGAATATTACAAGAAATGCAGACCAAGGTGGAGACTTGTTAGGTGTGGCTCGCATTTGAGAGTGCGTGGGTTAAACGTTAAGTCCCACATCGCAAGAAATATGGCGCATAAAGTGATATATATGTGGGATTGGTGGCACGTAATATTGAGAATTTTTTTGTTACAAGCAAGTATTGCCAAGAACACAACACAACAATATAGGCCTGTTAATTTATATGCTTTAAGTAATTGAGCTTGTGCTGCTGTTTAACTTCTTTACGTAATTCTCTAGGTCGCTTCATTTTGTAGCAGCTCCGACTTTATTTGTACACTTATATATGTGTGTGTATATTTGCGTTAATATAAGAATTAAACCCTAACTATTATAAAGCCTAGGAGACATCGGGAACTATTATGTACACTTAGTAACTTAATAAGCATGGATGAGACCTTTCGTTTTGGTTTACTGACCTGGTGTCTTAACGTGTTCTTTTATTTGTTGTGCTTAGTTTTGATTTTTGGTCCTAATAGTTCAAGTAGTCTGCTATTCCTGACTTTGTTAATGTAATATATTTTGCTTAGTTTTGTGGTGTTCCCATTTTTTTGTGTCTGAGAATATCCGTATATGAGTATAAACTATCTTAAGTTATAATTAAAATATAGGTAGATTTAAATATAATTCAAGTTCTGAAAAATGTATATAAATTGAATGTGAACAAATTTAACTAACTCATATGTTTTATAATTATCTAATTTTATTTAGTAAGTTGTTTATTTCTCTAATTTTAGATTCTATAATTATTATCTATTATAAAGAATTTATTATTAAATATGAATTTGTTTAATATTTTTATATTTCTCTATTTTGAAATATGCTATATTATATTGGTATTGTATGTTTCGTGATTTTTCACCTTTTTAATAATATGGTGATGACATCCTTCTATTTGACTTATGAGATTCCATTTCTCTGTGATGAGGAATTTGAATAAACGGTTTAGTGATAATGCTTGGTATGAGACTTTCGGTAACGCTTTCTCGGTTATTCATCGAGCTCCTCCTACAAAAATATCTAATGTAGAATGAGTGTAGTTTATGAGCATTAAATAATTATCCGAGTAACATATTGTGGTATGAGACGTTGTTTTGTTATTCGTTTGATTATTCTTTGTAAGTAAATGTTACTCAAACAGGGATATACTCTTGTGTATGTGGTGATACTTGCTGTGATGGGTATGTTATAGTCATGTGTTGACTTATGGTTAGAGTTGTTCGTTGGCCAGTGGTAAGATCTCTAGTATACCATAGTCATTTGTTGACTTATACAGAGCCGTGTGACGTCCTATGTCTAGAGCTATGAGTATGTATAGGTTAAGAGTACTATATGTCATCCACATTGGGTCCGACTCCCTTTATATTTCGACAGTTGTATATTATGTATTGTTCTGTCATGGAGGTATATGTGTTTATTGATTTGCACTGATACTGGGTACGTACAGGTGAGTTATATATATATATATAATGTTTTACTACGTACCAATGTTAGTCTAAGGAAATATTCATGTGTGTACCCCATATAGCCCCATTCTCTGTATTATTCGATAGTATTACTCTGTAGTACTCTTGAATAGTACGGGTATGAGGTGGAGCATTATAACTCGTCTTGGCATTTTTTGGAAGGCTTGTGGTTGTTATAGAGTGATACATTTCCTATATATTTTTGTAGCCTCATTGATGTACCAGTAGTTGCTTCTGATGATGTATTGTATAGTGGGCTAGAGACTATCATTTTGTAGCCCTAGACTATGTACTATATTAAGTATTATGTTTCATTTATAACATTCTAACTCTTTGTGCTCTGATGATATTCTATGATTAATTGTTCTATCCTGGTAGCATATGTGTTTATTGCTTTGTACTGAGACCGTGTACATTTATGGTAAGTATTATATAATATATGATATGTACTAGTGTTAGTCCAAGGGAATATTCTTCTGTGTATCCCATATCATCTAATTCTCTGTATTATCCGATGGTATTACTTCGTAATACTCTTGGATAGTATAGATATGGAGGTATGGGTTGGTATCAAAGAAGGTTCGAATAATACATATCATAAAGAGACACGATACATTGGCCTAGATGGACTTAGGAGACCTTGGTCCTTGGGTAGATAACCTAAATATATTATCTAGGTATATATGTTGAGTGCAGGGTGTAGTCATCTAGGTGCGTATTTTTTAATTGTATGATTTGATGTATTATTACTAATTTTGAATATCCATAACATATGTCTCACTCAAGTGTAGAAGTGAGGAACCAATGGTCCTTGAGCTAGTCGTGCCGACCCTGGTCGGTCTAGTGGATCTGAGGGAGTCTATATGACTATAGAGCAACTTATGCAATTAGTGAGAAGTATCGGCAATCGAGCACTACCACCACTACGAATCCTCCCACTGCTCAATTCGATTTTGCCATGCTTTGTGGCGATTATGCTAAACTTAGAGGAAAACTTTCAATGGCACAAAGGGAGTGATAGGGGGTGCAAACTTGCCTGAAGATGTGTGAATGCATCTTTACATGTATGGATATTACTGACCAGTAGAAAGTCCAGGTTGCTTCTAGCCAGCTGTTCGTCGACGGAAATTCTATCGGTTTAGAAGACCGTCGAACGAATTTAGAAATAAATTTGCCGCAAGCGCACGGCGTACACTTGTAGTACGTGGCGAGTACGGGTCGATCCGCAGGGAATTGATGATTTTAAAAATCTATTCAATCAAATTAAACCAAAGTCGAGGGATAATAAACTAACTAAAAAAGGTAAGAACAAGCAAGAACTAAGGAGAATAAATATATGAGATTAAAGAGCAATTTAGAGGTAAATCTTCTCTCATGATCAAATAAATCAACATAATGAAATTATGATCTCTTTTTGGTCATTTGTGAGTTTAGTTGATGCATTTATCATAAGCATGGCCTAATTGTGTTATTAATTAGCACACTTAAACCATTAAACTTTAATGCACCCTCTAACCCACTTACTAACTTCAATGAAAATGATATGAAATTAAAAGTAGAATCTATTTTAAGCATGGCTTATTAACTATTGAATTAGAAACATAAACCATCAAATTTTGATTTTAAATCCACTTCCATTACCATGATCATATGTAGATGAAGAGGTAATTAGTGATTCATATGACTAAGCATAGCCTATTTAATTTGAACAACATAAGCTATCAAACTCAACATTAAACACAAAATCACACAAACATCCAACTTTCCATTAAGCACAAAAGAGGCATAAATGAGAAATTATGTTGCATCTACATGATTCAAGAGAGCATCATTACCCCTAAATTGTAGGGATTAGCCTCTCATTTGTGTTATTATGTCAACACAAGTAGAAAGCAACATAAAATAAAAAAAAATAAAAAGAAGAGGAAAATGAAAGCTAATGGAGAAGAGAACTAATCTAATTGCATAAAATAAAAGGGATCTACACTATAACATGAAAGGAAATAAACAAGAAAATGAAAAGAATATGTATTAAATTGCATAAAAAGTTACATGAAAAGAAGAAATGGCTAAGTAGCCATGAAAAGAAAGAGAGCTCTCATTTTATTTTCCTAAGAGAAGAGACTAAGAGAAGAGAGCCTAAAAGAGAGACTAAGAAGGAGAAGGTTACATGAAGATATAGGGTATTTATACAAGTGTTAAACCCTAATTCATATTTTTTGGGAATGCCCAAATTGCCCTTGAGGTAGTGTGGTGGCCAAGTAATCATTAACATCTATTAATCCCCACTTAAATGTACATGAAGCTTTAATGTCCTTTTATCATGTGATTAGCTCCTAATTTGAAAATCAAGGTAAGAGGGGGGGTCCTCCATGATCACCACTTTGAATTATTTCCATCTTCATTTGTTCTCTTCACTCTTGTGCATGCATATATTATCATGAACCCACTTGTAAAATTCACCAAATTTCCTACAAAACAACATAGAAAATTCCAAGTAAATTTTCACAATTTAATAAATGCACAAAAATGACCATTTTACCCCTATATGAAGATGAATATGTGACAATTTGAAAATAATTTGAATTTTGGTTTAAACAAGTTAAAATACCCGATATGATCATTTATTTAATTTAAATAGATTAAATATGGTGGTAAAAATATGCATATTTACGTGCACATCACCAGCTTCAGGAAAGAGCATTAGATTGGTATAACTTGAAAAGAACTGGGACTTTCGACCCTTGAAAATTGACACTAATACGTCCACTGTATCACGTGCCAAGCAATCGAATGCTGAAAAGCCCGATCGTTAGAAAAAAGAAGAAGGTAGGAAGAACATAAGATGAGAAGAAGAGGGGAAAAAACCAACAACACAGAACCTCATAATGCAGCGAATAATATATATAATATGAAACAGATCTTTACAAAGAAACAAAACTGTAATATATATATATATATATACACACACACACACATACAGACATCAATCGGAGTATGCTAACTTATTTCATCCCGTATAGTTATAACAACATAGCCTCACAATTGCTGATAAATACAACAATGAATGCAGCGAAAAATAACCATGTACGTGAATACGTCATTGGGCCTCCAGCTCATTTCCTGAAGCTCCAAACCATCCAAACTAAATCTATAATATGCTCGGTCTGACCCGAGCATTATAATAAAATAACACACGAGTCAGTCTGGAAAACCAGCATGAGAAAACACACCCAACTGGATTTTAAAGTTATAAAATAAACCTTTGAAATCAAAAGTATCTTGTAAGACCATGCCGCATATAAATACAGACGGGTTTTTACCCTACGATAACCAAAAAATTTCTGTAGAAAATCCACCAATATTATAATTATCTCCAGGGGTAAAAGTAAAATATGAATATAACTGAAATGCTTGCATCTCACATTTCAGCATAGTTGAACACAACTAAATCCGTAAATCTCGTATTGGAGAATGGATTCCATACTATGACAAGGTAAGGAACTACCTTCCGATGGTACATCTCTAGATGAAATGCACTGTAACGACCCAGAATTTTGAACAAATTAAATTGAAAATATTTAATTAATTTTAAATATTTGAACGATAATTTAATTTGAATCCCCGATTGAACTTTGAAATTTGCGATTAAACATTAAAATTTAATCTATGGAATGCTGAATAAAAATTTGAATCTTCAATTTAAAGTTGAAGAAAAATATTTCGAAAGCTTTTAAAATTCGTATTGATGATACTGAAGATAACAGAAGCTTCAGAATCTAATTTCAAACTGTTTCGTTCAGTTTTGAAATTATATCGTTCGTATCGATATTTGAAAATAGCGTTCCGGGGTACAGTCTTGGATTTCGATGAAATCAGTTCCATTGGATCCGTAATATTGTATTATTATCGGATTTCAAATTTCGTATTGATCGGAGTTGTTTTGTGACCGTACGGTTAGAAAACGCGTGGAAATCCATATCGAATTCAAATTTAAAATCTCTATTTATATTAATTTAACATCGCACGTTATCTCCCCTAATTCTACGCCTAAAATCACGAACGAGATCGTGTAAGCAGACCTACTCTCTGCAATGTCGCGTACGTTGGTCTCCCCTTCCTCCTCTGTTAAAATATCACGTCTGTTTCCTCTGTATAATTTAAAAAACGAAATCCTGCAAAAGAAAAAAAATGGCGACAAAATCATTTCGTTCCTCCTCTTCAACTCTGAAAAGCAAATCGAGAAAAAGGAGGCAGCTTTAAAAATCAAACGCATTCATTTTCTTCATTAATAATGTCGAGCTCCTCCTCTTTCAAAAACAAACGAAAACGAATTCTCGTTCAAATCTAAATTGCCGAGCCTTCATCTTTACACTTTTCAATTCCCTCTCCACTATTTCAACTCGCGAGGCACGCGACATCAATGGGGACTGGAGGCGCTCGCCTTGGCGCCGCGTATAGGGGGTAGCACGAGTTCGCGATGAGGCGGCATCAATTCGTTCGATTGCGAGCTCGCGAAGGCGTTGGACTTCGGTCGTGAGGCGAGGGCTGGGGTTCGTCGAGTTCGTGGTGATGAGGGCGACGAGGTCGGGGTGGCTCGAGAGCCTTGGACATGGTCACAAATCAAGTTGTGGTGTCGATTTAGGGTTGTGGCAAGAGGCGACAGCGAGCTAGGGCATACGTGAAGGCGGCGAACGTGGGCGAGCTGGTTTGGTTCTGGGTCGTGGGTAGGGGGGTTTGCCTGCGAGCGTGGGATTTGAGGTATTCGAATTTGTTTATTGGCATAGTTATCTCTGTTTTAAGATTTGATTAAACAATATATATACACACTTAAAGATAGAAAAATATATATAAGTTAAAACCGAAAATTTATTACAGTAAGAAATAAAAGCTTTTCTATTTTAAAATTTGATATATGTATATTGAGACGTTGGGAAAATATAGGAATTTGAATATTAATAAACCATATAAATTTCTGTTTAAGATCTAAAATTTGTGGAGAAACAAATCGAAAATAAAATGGGATTTATTTGAGATAAATAAATTTATTTAAAAGAAATGGGGTTGAAATAAAATCCTTTGTTTAAATTAAATTGTTAGTAAATTTAATTTGCCAAATGGTTAGACAATTAGATTTATTAAAGGAAATCGGTTTGGAAACAAACAAATGAACAAGTTTTAATTTTGAAAATAAAATCAGTAATTAATGGTTCAATCAATTTAAATAGTAATAAATCTTGAATTGTTTATACAAGGTTAACATTGCAAAGGGATCAAGCTGTAAATGGAAAAGGATTGCAAAATTTAAAAGCAAAGGTGAGATCTTTCTCACTCAAAATAAAATTTGAATTTACAGTTATTGATTGATGATTGCTATTGGATGTGATATTAGATATAGTAGGATATATCTATATATATAGCAATATATACATATTGGCATATGTATATATTGGATTGATTGATTTCCCGCCTCGTATAGCGGATGAGACCCTATTGCGCCGTTAGTAAGCGGATGATTTTTTTTATAAAACCCATATACCGCGATATTCCACCTCGAAGTGGAATTGGTATTGTGCTAACGTCTGTGGATGCAGGGAAACAGGTTGGAGGGATCCAACTGGATTCCTCACCAGTATTTATTTATTTACAGATATTGTGATGTATTCCGTTATCATATTGATATATGATATTGAAAATTGTGATTGACTAATTGGTGCGTTGCATCATCGGATCCAATTTTGAAAGTTTAAAAATAACGATGTTGCTTTTAAAAGAGATTTTTAAAGTGATTTTTGGAAAGTATACATTTTATTAAAATTTGAATTTATTTATCTTAAATAAATAAATGTTATGAATTTAAAGTTATGTAAATTTTAATGTTTGTGAAATATAACCGAAGGGTTATTTTTGAAATAAATAGTTAAGTAATTTATAAAATAGCTTAAATTTGAATTTTTGAGTTATTAAAAACGATGTATATATAAAGATGTACAAAAATGGATATTTATAAATTTAAAATATTGGGATTGTATGACAAGTTTCTATAAGTGTTAAAATGAAGTATAAATGGGATTTCATAAGTTAATGAAATTTGAAAGGTTTAAATTTTGTGAAGTTTAAAAGAACGATTTCTTTTAAAATAAATGAATTATAAGTTATTAACTTATAAGATGGACCTTTGGTATATACATTGAGTTATAAATTGAATAGGTCATTAAAGAAGATTTATAAATCGAAATTGTTATAAAATGGAAATAGAATTTATAAACGTTGTTTTATAAATTCGAAAATAAATCAAATTTGATGAATTTAATATAGAAGGTTATTAAGGGAATTTTATCCACGATTTTGGATAGTGGATAATTCTTGAAATAAAATGTGTAGAAAATAGTGAAATGTGATTAGTGAAGTATATTCACGATTTTGGACAGTGGATATATTGTCAAGTAAAATTGATAGTTTTGGAGAAGTGACATTAAAAATGAAGTTAATTGTTTTAACAATGTTTAAAAATGTATTAACTATCGAAACCATAGATTTCAACATTCATTGTTGAAATAGACGTTTTCGAGAAATAAGGAAATGGTGGACTATAACACTGTTGTTATAGTAAATGATTTCCGAAAGGAAATGTTTTATATAGTATTGGGATTTATATATCTATCTTAATTCCGAATCCCTATACTAGTGATTTTGAGTCGTTGTAACGATGTGTTACGTAACATTCGTTTTGACTCAAATAGATTTCCTTAAAGAATGAATTTATACTTAATTTGGTTTAAGTATATCGAATATTTTCCAAGTGTTGAAAATAAATGATTTGTGAATTACTTATTATTAAATAAGTATGGAAATGCTTTTCCAATATAAAATGAAATGTTTGTTAAAAATTTATCTTTGTAAAGATAAATTGAAATTGAATATTTGAAATCGATTTGAAAACCGTATATCAGTAGATATTTTGAAATATAAATTCACTATGGAATTTATAAAAGAAATGGGAATTCGTTTTAAAAATAAATATCGATTTATTTTTGAAGTGTGGAAATTTTATATCTAGTAAAGATATTTTTGGGAAATAAATAATTTGGGAAATTATTTGGAATCTGATGATGTTGCGCATCTTTATTGATAGTTAAATAACCGACTATCAATAATTACCTTGAATGGGTATTTGTTGTGAATTGGATAAATTTGAATGCCACACTTATTTTTGAATAAGTGCTCACTATTCGGGTTAGCCGGGAAAGGACCATGGGGTCGTATAACCCATTCCGAATATGTGATACGTCGTATATGGATCGCATTTGATGACCGGTGTTGAAGACCGGATATTTTTGAAAACGGAAGGATTACCGTCGAGTTACTCTACATCGGCTGATCTCCGGTTTAGAGGTTTTATCACCCTTAGTGACGGGAAGTCCGGACGTGATTAGAAAATTATCCGGAAATGCAAGGGCTTCGTGAGAAGTGCCTTCGGTTCTGTTCGATCCCGGAACAGACTTGTATGGATTGTATGTCTGACGTTACAGATTGAGAGATAAAGCTGATTTCTTTCAAATACATATCTGTTGGTGGCGGAGAATTTATTCTCTTAGCTTAACACCCTTCTCTGAGACGTATGGGCTCAGAGGTTATGTAGTTGAAATTTATCAGCGATATATTCCCAATTTGGTAACGTGGCATACTGAGTGTTGTTGTGAAATGATCAGTGTTTGATCATTTGCGATATGATCATTTGTTTGATCTTATATCTTTGTGATCATAGGTTGATCATTTGTTTGACCCGAAGCATGGCTTTGTAGAAAGCGTAGCTTTGTGGACGAGACTTCGTCGAGCCTCACACCCCGGAAATGGTCAAAACAGGAAGGATGCAGCAAGGTTCTAGGGAGTAGCGCCCCTTAGTGTATGTCATTCCTTCTGGATAGAGGTGGTATCATGGTATGGAGCCCAGATACTTAACCTATGTGGTTACTGCATTATTATTCTTATGTGGTTGTTGCGAATCGGGGATCCTCGGGAAGATCGGTTACGATCGGGGGATGGCATACGCGTGTCAGTAGTTACCTATTTTTGCAGAGGTAACCCGGCCTTGTGTTGGCAGAGATCCGGTTAGGTTCTCGGGACATCATTCCAGAGGCGTTCCTTCGTGGAATAGGAAGTTCCTTAGCCTGACCATTTGTTGGAAATCCAAACTCCAATACGTGACTTGTACGGTTTTAGTTGTAGAACCTATCATTCACTTATGGTGGCGCCCCACTGTTTGGATGGTAGCTATAGCAGGCATAAGTGCGAAATACCTATGCTGGCTAAGATTTATATTATACTTTCGAAATGTTTCCTACACTATGCACTAATAATAATATCAAAAAGGATTTGATTTTGCATAGTAAGCATCTTTGACTATCATAAGAAGAAATCTCCTCCAATTCTACGTTTGCATTGTGTGTGTGGCGGGAGGTCTTATGGTAGTTTCATTTACCAAAAGCATTGCGAATCTATTTTATTTTCCTTATGAAAAATAACTGTTTTACGATCTCACACCAGTCACCATGACTGACTCGGAGTTTATTGTTTCCCTTCTAAACTCTGGGTGCCCACCAATTTCCACACGGGCAGTCTAGAGTTAGGTTATCAGGATATTCTGGATATTCTGGAGCTTGGAGATAAGCTGGATGACGAGACGTAGTATTTGTATCTGATAGTATTTATTCCGCTGTGTATTCTGTATGAGGACAAGTTTATATAACTGTCCATTGTTGTATATTGACTCTGATTGATGTATGTATAAAAACTGATATAGTTCTTTGTTTTAAAAGGCTAGTGATTATCTATTATATATTGTTCCGCTGCGATATGTGAGATTCTGATATTGTTTCTGTTCTGATGTTGTTCTGTTGTTCTTCTCTTCTTCTCTTCTTTCTTCTATCTTCTTCTTTTTCTTCTATCTTCTTCTTCTTCTGCCTACCTCTTCTTTTTAAAACCCTAACTTTTCGGGTTTCCGGCATTCGATTGCTCGGCAGTCGATAAAGTGAGTATCGATGTCGAATTTTCGAAAGTCGAAAATTCGAGTTGTTACATGCACCGAGGTCTGACAAGAACATCTTGTACCCCTGGCACACTGTACTGGCCTACCACTTGACTAGTAGTACCGAATATGATCACCCCTTCTGTTAATGGGCCCCCGAGCATACACGAGTAGATAGTAATCGATCTATATTTGGGATGACCGTACCTTGATGGGAGCAACTCACATGGCCCTGCTACATGTCTGATTTTTGTCATTTTCCGATTGATGAGACTTGAGGCTTAGTTTTACCTTTTATATAGCACTTCCCACTTGGAATGCTAACACTGCCCTCCAAGCAACAATGCAATACCAGCATTCATCCACACAAGTTGTTCATAATATGAACAAACCAAAGGCACTACCTCTACTACATCCATTTTGGAATCACCCTCAGTATTAGTAGCAAGCAGCCCTTGCACTTCAAAGAGTACCGTCTTCAATTCCGTCATCTTCAAAATATCTTCACTTCAAAACGCTTGAGTTGGATGGAAGTGGTTTTTGGATAATATATCCGATTCCGGTCTCTTTGAAACACCATTCGATAGTTTCTAGTAAACTCAACCCCGGTTCATTCGAAAATAAATAGTCAAATATAAGAGCAGAGATCACCTCCTAACCGTTAGTGGACAGATTTCCTTATCATTGTCTTTGGAGAACAAAACGATATTTATTTGCACAGTACAACATCATCGGAGATGATTGTGCCATATAACTCATGTGTTTCTCCTACATATTTCCAAAGTTACATTTTGGGTCTATAGTTGATAGTTAGCTATTTAACCATCGAATAAACAAACATTCAAATTAGGGATTTAATTACATAAGGAAAACCAACATTGGTTAAGCACATAAGCAACCACTAACCACCTTAATTAATCTTTTCATTTATTAAATTCATTTTGTAAATTACCTGTATAAAAATACCTTTACAAAGACATACCCACAAATCTCTATATTTCAATACTTGGAAAAATATCCATATACTTATTTCAATGGTATAAGTATACTCACAAACATTACACTTCACAACTTAGAAAATGTACTCATATACTTACCTCAATGGTATCATTTATAAACTCTTTTATAAATTTCAATCACCTATAAATTCTTTTTGTACATTTCTAAAATAATTTACAAACCCTTTATAAATCCATAAAACCATTTATAAAATTTGTTTTATAAATCTACAAACCCACTTCTAAAATTCATCTATAAATATCTAACCATTTATGAACCTCCTTCACCTTATATAGTCTCTCTTAAAGTCTTCAAACCATTTTATAAAATTCCTCTTATAACACCCAAGTCCGTTCATAAAACCCTATTTATAGGTCTTGAAAACATTCATAAATAAATAAAAATCATTTACTTCAAAACACTATTATATAATAATTATTATTAATAATTTTAAATAATCAATAATTATTAACTTCAAAAATGTCTTAAACTAATAATTTAAAATTCCAAACATTATTAAATAAACAATAATAATAAATCTTTACCATCATTATAATAATTAGTTTCCAAAACATTATAAATAGATCCTTATTATTAATTTCAAGCCATATTAATTTTTAAATAATTAATTTTTTTAAAATATTAAAATATTGATAATAACTTTAAAACAATATTAAATATAAATAAATAATCTTTAAAACAATATTAAAAGTAGATAAGCTTAGAACAAATTAATATAAATGATCTTAAAACAATATTAAATATAAATATATAACTTAGAAAAGACAGATAAAAAGGTCGGAGTAAAATAGAAGTTGAATCCTTTTAAACAAAATATTCCGAAACCAAATTTCAGACTTAAAATCATTTACTATCTCAAAAACTAACTCCAACTTGAATGGCGATTTGTAGTATTTTTAAAATACTAATTTAAGGCCAGTAGCTACCAAACGTTTAACCAATATCGGTATTGATATTCTATCACTACGGGGTTTTAAGTTTTGAACATATAACAGTGTCATAACCAATAGTGTCAAACAATCAGGTTTGATTTTCAAAAAATCATATAATAGGAATATTATTGAAAAACATTTCAACAATGGCAAGGAATCTCGTTGGATCCCTCCAATCTGTCCCCCTACATCATAACTCATATATATATATATATATCAACACATATATATAAATGAAATTCAACAATGGTGAGAAATCCTATTGGATCCCTCAACCTGTTCTCCTGCATCATAGATAGTATATAATCGTATAATATGGGTCATCCGCTACTAGGCGTGTATATATATAAAAGGTCATCCACTCGAGGAGCAGGAATAAATCTGAACCAACTGATAAAACAATAAATCATCCAACCATTCAATCAACAATTTTTATCAACTATACAACCTACTAGTTAATAAAGAAGGTGAGTTTAACTCACCATTATTCCAGTTGTTGCCGAAGCATTTCGGTTTTGTCTAAATTCGAATGACGTTCGAATTCAGCGTAAAATTCAATAAGCTCCATTCGTCGCCAAACCAATTCCATTTCGAAGAATTCTCTCATATGATCGCAACGCAACTCGTCACGTTCGATTTCAACCTCGTATGAATTAGATATGATTTAATGAACATTTGAGACTATTTAAATTATCATTAACTTTAAAATTAATTATTATTCAAACATCTCCCCTCTCGGTAATCTCCTCTCTTTCTGTTCGCTCATTCACGAACCCATGCCGCCTCCTTTTCTTGCCTCACCTCCGCCGCCACGGTTGACTAAATGTCGTCGCATCGTGCCTCATGCTAGCCCTGCCGCCCCTCCTCCCAACGCCGCTGACCACACCCGAAATCTCACCGCCGTTCGCTAGAAAAATCCCCAAAGGACGCACGTCGTTCATGGCAAACTCTGGCCACCATGCGCCACCATAGGCGACGAAACTTCACCATGACATCGCTCCCCTTCCTCTCGACACATCTCCTTCAGACACCATCACCTGAAAGTTCACTAATTCGTCGGAATCGACGAAAAACGTGGATGACGTTGAACTACTGTAGCCACCCCCACAAGCCACCATTTTTTATCACCACCTTTCACTAGCTTCACTTCGACGTCGGCAACAACATTTCTCTAGTTGGAGTCATGGCCTAAAAACGCTTGGATGGGTGTTGGCCGTTGGATTTGGTGGTTTTTAAAAAAAACAAACTTGTTTTATGGTTGGTCACGTTCTGTATAGGGGAAGGAAGTATGGGCAGTGACATGAGGAGTATGGAGATTAGGTAAGGTGAGAGCATGGGGTAATGTATGGTGAAAATATATATTATATTCAAAAATATCTAGCTCGATGCACTCAAAAATCCCGAACTCCAAACGAGGCGTGCCACCTAGTGTTCCATATTAAATACTTATATTCCGAACACAATGGAACTAGTCTCGAGACCTAATTCGATCATATACATAAGAAAGCTTTTCAAACCCAGTTATATTATATTAATTTCTATAATTAGTTTAAGCGTTTCGAGCTCACGACCAAACGATACATCCGATGGCCACGAAATTCCATGGCATATAATAACTCACTATTACGGATCCAATGAAACTGGTTTTGTCGAAATCCGAGACAATGCCCCGGAAAGCTATTTTCGTACGTTAATTAAAACGGTTATTATAAAACAAGTTTAATCGCTTCTAAATTCAAATTCAAAAGTTTACCATCTTCATTCTTATCCAAATAGAATTTAAGTCAACTTTCGAAATCATTTTCATTCACATAAAATTCAAGATTTAATTATTCAAACAATTCTGAATATCCAAATACCTATTATATTTGAAATTCAAGTTATTTAACTTATAAAATTAACCTTTCAATATTTAAAATTAATTAAATATTCCAAATTCGAATGACTGAAATTCTGGGTCGTTATATACTTCCATCCTTAAAAGAATTCCGTCCTCGAAATTAGCAAGTAAGAAAAATGCCCTAAACCCATTAGCTTTCCAAAATCAATTAGCTGAAATAGATTATAAAATTTTCAACGTCTTTTAAATTCATCCATCTATACCAACTACTTTTCATCCATCTAATCATTCCAGGTTATAACTCAAAATCTAATTTTAGTTCTTAAAAATTTCTTCAAAAATTTTCTACCTCTTAAATTTACAGAAAATTTTGACAGTGTTTCCTTTGCGCGGATAGACCGAAACAACTACAAAATCGTCACTAGGACCCAAATCGATCAAAAGAAAAAAAGCCAAGTGGCTCACTCATAAAATCATCAATTGATCAAAATAGAAACATGTACTATTTAGTTGGGCAACCAAATTTTACTTATGAAATCAAAGGCATCGAACTAGCTCTTGCTTTTATATACCTACATCTTTTTTACACATAATATCCAACCATATAATTCATAACTATATTATTTTTCATTTTAAAGTAACAAATGTTTGATTACGATAAAGCCTGTAAGATGTACATATATCATCCATATGCAATATCAAATATGATCGCTCGCTCGATCACATCATTTCACTTCAGAACTAGTAACGTTCACATGACTACTCTAATGCAGACCCGGATCCGGTTCCTTGATTAGAAAATCGTCATTCTCCTTGCATAACCATATACTATGATAGAGAATATCAGAATCAATCAAAAATCCATATCCTATGTTTGCCATCAAGAATCGAGTGAAAAATTCTAACTCGGACCGATGTAAATCACCTCCAAATCGTATATTCGAACTGGATCAAATAGTTATCTGAATAAAATAATATGCGTACAACTTACATATTTATTTCAATTGGTTTCTCATTATTCAGATTCTTTTATTTATTTATTAATAATCATTATTCACATTGCTTTATTCACATTCATTTATTACTTAGTATATCTCTTTCAATACTAATGTCACTTAAGAACTATTCCATCAAATGTTACTTAAGTTTATTATAAACATTTTATACAACACTTCTTATGTTTATTATCTCTTCACAACTTAAGTTCTTATTCATTTTAAATCAAATTCAATTTCATTTAGCTTTACTTAAGTTAAATTCCACATCATCACAATTTCAAATTTTTGTTTGCTTAACCAAAAGGTCCAACCATTTTAAAATTTGGTTTTACTTTTCCATTTTCTCAAATTCTATATGTTATACAAACTTATCTACTTAAAATTCCTTATATCTTTACTTAAGTTTGTTCACATTCTATAATTACAACTTATGGTATGTAATCATTTTACAACTTAAGTTTAAATTCATTTTACACTCTTTAATATCTAAGAGTATGTAAATTTCCAATTAATTTAGTTTATCTAAATATTTAACAAGTTTAAATTTTATTTTAATTTACCATTCCTCACTTTATAAGTTACAAAAACTGATTTCTTATACTTTCAACAAAATACTTTGAAATTTTTTTAGAATTTAAATACTTTGTTTTATTTCAACTCTATTTTGAAATAATACATAATATAATGTATATCTCTTTTTGTATAACAAATCATATTTGGAATTTAAATCAAAACTTGTTTTACCAAAAAAATATCCCTATGGTAGCAATTTCTATCTTGGAAACATGAAAATGAATGTCGATGATGTTGCAGTCATCATCGAAATTATTTTTCAACAACCAAAGTGAGTTCAGTGCTTTTTACCTTCTTTAAAAGTCCATTTTAACTACCTCTATTTCCTTCAAAATCTTTTAGAAATATTTCTGATGAAGCACTCACCTTAAGTCGTGACCGACTCAGCAATTACTCGCCCTCCACCTTAAGTCGTGACCGACTCATCGATGTCTCGCCCTCCACCTTAAGTCGTGACCGACTCATCAATTACTCGCCTTCCACCTTAAGTCGCGACACCTCCAATAACTCGCGAACGACTCAAGCAACCGATTCTTCAATAACTCGCGAACGACTCATCCCAGCATCGATAAGTCGAGACCGATTCAATCCCAGTATCGATGAGTCGCGACCAAGAAGAAGCTCGTTACCGAGTTACTTCCCTAAGTCGCGATGCTCAGTTCACACTCCTCTTCCATGAGTCACGAGCGGTTCCTCAATGTCGCGAACGACATAGCTATGTCGCCGAGAAAGTCTAAGTCGTTTATTCGAACTTCACTAAGTCGTGGCCGTGTTATCTCTTAAGGATGATGAATATTTCGTAAGCAGCGAAGCTTCCATAAGTCGTTGCCGAGACAATGTTAAGTCGCGAGTTTTGTTGAGTTGTTACCGAGTCATCTTCAAGTCGAGGAGAAGTAGCCGAGTTAGCATTAAGTCGCTGCATATTTTCTTTAAGTCGTATGTTGAGGACTATGAGTTGTAATCTTTTTAAGTCAAAAGTCGTGACAGTTGTATTATAAACTGATAAGTCGTGTACGACTTATGATGAGTCGTAGGTCGTAGGTGATGAGTCGGAAACGACTTAAGACTTATGTAATTTTCTGGATATGTGTTGTAGCCTATAAATAGGCAAGTGGTGTCATTTTGTAAGGTGGTTGACTTTTGAATAAAATTTCCATTTTGATTGCTTTGTGCTTTCTTCTAATTGGTAGTCGAGTGAAGTCTCCTATCTCCACTTACGTTATTCGAGTGCGCTCGAATCTTCGTTTGTTGAAGCCGATTCATGGTATCTTGTGCGCAAGATCAACGTTGAAGAATCGTAGATCTCTTTCCCGGTATCTTCGGATCAACGAGTCAGAGATAGCTAGAATTCGGTATCTTCGGATCAACGAATTCAGGCATCGCAGTATTCATCAATCCACCGATTGCAATTTCATCGATCTATCTTGTTTTTGATTATTCCGCTGCATCAGTTTGGTATCAGAGCTTGTTTTAGCCAATCATAGCTAAATCGAGTCTTGGAACCGAGAATTTGAAGTGTTGAAGTTGTGTTCATCATGTTCATCATATTTTGCAACAAAGTTGGAGTTTTCGATCCATTTCATTTTGGATCAAAATTCGAAAGGTGTTTGAAACTTGAAGTGTGAATTTGTTGAAGTGTTTGGGAAGTATTCAATCATGCCGCCAAGACGAGTTCAACGTCATCGCAATATTAATGCTTTGTACGGAAGAGAAGAGGCCGATGAAATGGAGCAACGAATCAACGAGAAATGGAGCAACGAATCAACGAGAATTTCAATGAGAAGCTTACTGAAGGGATTGGTCGATTAGAAAGAATGATGCTTGAAATGAGTCAAAATCAGAGAAGGGTTTCACCTGAATCGAGCCATGGAAGAAGTAGAGTTTCACCACATTCTAATCGGGAGAGAAGTGTTGATAGTGATCATAGAAGCGTGGATCGAGATTGTGATAGAAATGTTGATGATCGAGGTCGTGATAGAAATGTGACTGATCGAGATCGTAGGAATGTTGGTGGAAGAAATGGTGGTGGAAGAAATGGTGGTGGTTAGGATCGACATCGATATACATCGGATGGTGAAGAAGAGTATGATGGTGGTAGTGTTCATGGACGAGGACGTGGACGAGGAAGGAATTAGTCGAAGTACGATCACAAGTGGGAATCTGGGATGAAGACAGAAATTCCCGAATTCAAAGATGGTATGCAGGCTGAGGAGTTTTTGGATTGGGTGGCTAACGTTGAAGAAATTTTTGATTTCAAAGAAGTTCCAGAACATCGTAGAGTGAAGTTGGTTGCTACGAGGCTGAGGGGTAGAGCTTTGGCATGGTGGCAGCAGACCAAACTTACACGTGATCGGATGGGAAAGTCAAAAGTTGAATCTTGGGAGAAGATGAAGAAATTGATGAAAGCAACGTTTTTACCTTACAATTATCAATCTTTGATGTATCAACGTTTGCAAAACTTGAGACAAGGGACGAAATCTGTGAATGACTATGCTGATGAATTCTATCAACTTATTGCAAGGAATGATATTATGGAAACAGAAGAGCAGCTGACATCTAGATTCATTGGGGGATTGAGAATGCAGATTCAGGATATGGTTAACATGTTTGATCCTAGATCTGTAGCGGAAGCACATCAGAAAGCGTTGGCTTGGGAGAAGCAGGGTAGACGAGGAAGTGGTGTGTTTACTAATTCTAACAATCAAGTGAAGGGTATTGGTGGAAGTTCTCATGTTACTAAACCTATCAGTAGACCAGTAGTGAAGGAGGCTGAGAAGACAAGGGTTAACAATAGTTTCAAATGTTACAATTGTCAGGAATTGGGTCATAAAAGCAGTGAGTGTCCAAAGCCAAAGAAGAGAACCATGATTGCAGAAGTTGAGGATGAGGATGAAGAAGCTGAATGCTCTAATTCTTTACCAGTTGAGGAGGAAGACTTACTGGCAGGAGATGATGGGTACGCATTGATGATGAGGAGAAGTTGTTTAACACCGAAGCAGGAGGAGGAAAGTAGTTGGTTGAGGAACAATATCTTTCAATCTACATGCACTATTCTGGGAAGAGTTTGTAAATTTGTTATTGATGCTGGAAGTTGTGATAATATTATCTCTACAGAAGTGGTGAAGAAGTTGGAGTTGAAAACCGAGAAACATCCTAAACCGTACAAGTTAGCTTGGTTGAGGAAGGGTGGTGAAGTGAAAGTTGGACGTAGAGCTTGTGTGAAGTTTTCAATTGGGAAGAAATACAAAGATGAAATCTGGTGTGATGTCGTAGATATGGACGTTTGTCATTTGTTGCTGGGGAGACCGTGGTATTATGATCGAGCTGTGCAGCATGACGGGCGTACCAACAGTTACAGTTTCATGTTTGAAGGGACGAAGATTACTCTAGTTCCGAAGAAGCAACAACAGAAGGAGAGTAAGTTGGAGGAGATTGAAGAGTTGAAAACTTTATTATCTCTGAAGGAATTTGTTAAGGAGGTTGAAGAGGAGCCAGAAGTGTTTTTGTTAATTGGGCGAGAGAGCAGTGAAGAGGTTGAGATTCCAGAAGAAGTTAAACCAGTTTTGAAAGAGTTTGACGATGTATTTCCAGAGGAGTTACCAACGGAATTGCCGCCATTGAGGGATATACAACATCAGATAGATCTTGTTCCAGGTGCTGTGTTGCCACACAGACCACATTATCGAATGAGTCCAAAGGAACATGAAGAGTTGCGGAGGCAAGTAGAGGAATTGCTTGAGCAGGGGCGTGTACAGGAGAGTCTGAGTCCTTGTGCTGTACCGGCTTTATTGGTACCCAAGAAGGATGGGACGTGGAGGATGTGCACTGACAGTCGAGCATTGAATAAGATTACTATGAGATATAGATTTCCGATGCCGAGGCTTGATGACTTTTTAGATCAAATAAGCGGAGCCACTATCTTTTCGAAGATTGATTTGAAGAGCGGATATCATCAAATTCGTATCAGACCAGGAGATGAGTGGAAGACTGCTTTTAAAACCAGGGAGGGTCTATACGAATGGTTGGTCATGCCATTTGGTTTATCCAATGCACCGAGTACTTTTATGAGGGTGATGAATCAGATTTTTCGACCGTTCATTGGGAAATTTGTGGTGGTGTATTTTGATGATATTCTGATTTACAGTGGGAGTCCAGAGGAACATCTGAATCATCTTAGAGAAGTGCTGATGGTAGTGAGACAAGAACAATTTTATGCTGCTACGAAGAAATGCGTGTTCATGATGCACAGTGTTTTATTTCTGGGGTATGTTGTTTCAGAGAAAGGAATACAGGTTGACCAAAGTAAAGTTGAAGCAATTAGAGATTGGCCACAGCCCAAGACGATAACGGAAGTTCGTAGTTTTCACGGGTTGGCTTCATTTTATCAGAGGTTTATTCCACACTTTAGTAGTGTGATGGCACCTGTTACTGATTGCATGAAGGGTAAACAGTTTGCATGGACAGAGGAAGCAGGGAGTGCTTTTGGGAAGATCAAGGAATTGCTGACGTCTGCACCAATTCTAGTGCTACCTGATTTTCAGTTAGTGTTTGAACTACATACTGATGCATCCAAGGTTGGGATTGGAGGGGTGTTGAGTCAGAAGGGACGTCCAATTGCATATTTCAGTGAGAAGTTGTCAGGAGCAAAAATGAGATACAGTACATACGATGTGGAATTCTATGCTGTTGTACAATCTATTAAACACTGGAGACATTATCTATTTCAGAAAGAGTTTGTTCTGTATACTGATCATGAAGCATTGAAGCATTTGCAAGGGCAAGATAAGATTTCAGCAAGACATGCATCGTGGATTGCATATCTACAACAGTTTACTTTCGTTGTGAAGCACAAGTCAGGGGTGACGAATCGAGTGGCTGATGCTTTGAGTAGGAGGAGTCATTTGTTGACTACGTTGAAGGTTGACGTGACGGGGTTTGAGATGTTGCCAGAATTATTTACCGATGATCCTTACTTTGCAAAGATTGTTGATAAAGTCAAGGAGGGAGAGACGGATGAGTTCGTAATGGTCGATGGTTTTCTTTTTAAAGGAAATCGATTGTGCATACCGGAGGGTAGTCTGAGAATGAAGATTATCAAGGAGTTACACGAAGAGGGACATGTTGGGAGAGACCGTACATTACAGCTGATTTCACAATCCTACTTTTGGCCATCGATGAGGAAGGAGGTGGAAAGATTTGTGGAGCGATGTCACATATGTCAAATTTCGAAAGGAACTGCGACTAATGCTGGTTTGTATATGCCGTTACCGCTACCAACTAAACCATGGGTTGATGTGAGTATGGATTTTGTTTTGGGTTTACCTCGAACTCAACGGGGAAACGATTCCATTTGTGTGGTGGTTGATCGATTTTCGAAGATGGCACATTTTATAGCCTGTAAGAAGACAGCGGATGCAGTTCGAGTGGCACAGTTATTCTTTAAAGAAATATATCGTTTACATGGTTTACCCGAATCTATTGTTTCTGACCGAGATACTCGATTTCTGAGTCACTTTTGGTTGAGTTTGTGGAAGATGGTGGGAACGAAGCTGGATTTTAGTAGTGCTTATCATCCGCAAACAGATGGGCAGACAGAGGTGGTGAATAGATCGTTGGGAAATTTGTTACGATGTCTTGTGAAAGACAATTTGAAGAGTTGGGATTTGAAGTTGTGTCAAGCTGAATTTGCTCACAATCATGCAAATAAGCGAAGTACAGGTTACAGTCCATTTCAGATTGTATATTCAAGTTTACCAAAGGGGCCGTTGGATTTGATGATGGTTACACAACCGAAGGGGACAGTTAAGCGGGCTGCTGATTTTGTTGATGGGTTGACGGAATGCCATAGAATCGTTCAGGAACGATTGGAAAAGGCAAATGAGAAGTATAAACAAATTGCGGATAAGAAACGAAGAAGTGTAGTCTTCAAAGAGGGTGATTTTGTTTACGCGGTATTGACGAAAGATCGTTTTCCAGTTGGAACTTACAATAAGTTGAAAGCACGAAAGATTGGTCCAGTAGAAATCTTGAAGAGGATCAATGATAATGCGTATCGATTAAGGTTGCCAGAAGAGGTCCATACTTCTGATGTTTTTAATGTCAAACACTTGATTCCATATTATGGGAAGGAACTTGACGAAGATGACGAAAATGCGAATTCGAGGACAAATTCTTTTCAACAAGGGGAGGATGATGAAGCACTCACCTTAAGTCGTGACCGACTCAGCAATTACTCACCCTCCACCTTAAGTCGTGACCGACTCATCGATGTCTCGCCCTCCACCTTAAGTCGTGACCGACTCATCAATTACTCGCCTTCCACCTTAAGTCGCGACACCTCCAATAACTCGCGAACGACTCAAGCAACCGATTCTTCAATAACTCGCGAACGACTCATCCCAGCATCGATAAGTCGAGACCGATTCAATCCCAGTATCGATGAGTCGCGACCAAGAAGAAGCTCGTTACCGAGTTACTTCCCTAAGTCGCGATGCTCAGTTCACACTCCTCTTCCATGAGTCGCGAGCGGTTCCTCAATGTCGCGAACGACATAGCTATGTCGTCGAGAAACCCTAAGTCGTTTATTCGAACTTCACTAAGTCGTGGCCGTGTTATCTCTTAAGGCTGATGAATATTTCGTAAGTAGCGAAGCTTCCATAAGTCATTGCCGAGACATTGTTAAGTCGCGAGTTTTGTTGAGTTGTTACCGAGTCATCTTCAAGTCGAGGAGAAGTAGCCGAGTTAGCATTAAGTCGCTGCATATTTTCTTTAAGTCGTATGTTGAGGACTATGAGTTGTAATCTTTTTAAGGCATAAGTCGTGACAGTTGTATTATAAACTGATAAGTCGTGTACGACTTATGATGAGTCGTAGGTCGTAGGTGATGAGTCGGAAACGACTTAAGACTTATGTAATTTTCTGGATATGTGTTGTAGCCTATAAATAGGCAAGTGGTGTCATTTTGTAAGGTGGTTGACTTTTGAATAAAATTTCCATTTTGATTGCTTTGTGCTTTCTTCTAATTGGTAGTCGAGTGAAGTCTCCTATCTCCACTTACGTTATTCGAGTGCGCTCGAATCTTCGTTTGTTGAAGCCGATTCACGGTATCTTGTGCGCAAGATCAACGTTGAAGAATCGTAGACCTCTTTCCCGGTATCTTCGGATCAACGAGTCAGAGATAGCTAGAATTCGGTATCTTCGGATCAACGAATTCAGGCATCGCAGTATTCATCAATCCACCGATTGCAATTTCATCGATCTATCTTGTTTTTGATTATTCCGCTGCATCAATTTCTATTCAAAATACTTCAAAACAATACTCATTATTATTTTTCAAAAACTTTGAAAAACAATTTCCAAAACACCGGGATTTAAATTCTCTAATTCTCAGTTTAAATCCTTTTAATTTATAAATCGCCTTTATAAACCATATTTATATAATTTCACTTTGTTATATAAAATCATTTCTCAAATGTTACTTTGTTAAGTTGTAACAATAATTTTTATTTAAAATCAAATTTTAACTCAACATTATCTTCAAACGCCTTATAGTCAAATTGTGAAACTGAACTCATAAGGTGTTCGTTTTAACTGTTTCCACAATCACTAATCTACCCAACCCATGTAGAGAAAAGAATAAAACTGCTTCTGACCAAGCATAGTAGTCAATACCCATAAACTGGTCAAGCACGACTACCCAATCAACAACAATAGTCAATGCTTCTACTAGATGAGCATGACTAATCAAATGATAATAACTGAATATTATCATTTTCCTAACAGCCAGCATACCATATATAACTATAATAATAATTATTTTTTTAATTTTTTTTCTTTATATATAAAATATAATCTAGGTAAAATTATTTCATTTACCCAATTTCAAAACAATACTATGTCGGTTGGCCTTGTTCAAGTGTTTAGGGATCCCTATCAATAACATTAGCTACTCATATTGACCAGAATCTATAAGCCACTCAACAGATCAATCAACACAATATAAAACATTTTTATATCACTAACAAATACGCGCTCATATATATATATACACACACACTCAAACTCATTCTAGGGTGCTACTGACCATATCTCTAATGAGTAATCCCCACCAAAGCCATGGTGTTTGCTCAACCTCGCTCTGATACCAAAATATAACGACCCACTTTTCCGAACAGTTTAAGCGGACAACCAACCACACATGACCCACTCAAATTGAATGGAAAGGCAGATAGTTAGGAAAAAAAGGAAGGAAGAAGAAAAGAGGAGAAGAAGAGGAAAAGAAAACTAACAATACAGAATCTCACAACGCAGCGAATAATATATATAATATTAAACATATCTTTACAAAGAAACAAAACTGTAATATATATATATATATATATATACAGACACCAATCAGAGTATACTAACCTATTTCATCCCAGACAGTTAAAACAACCTGTCCTCACAATTGCTGATAAATACAATATTGAATGCAGCGGAAAAATAACCATGTACGTGAATACGTCACTAGACCTCTAGCTCGTTTCCTGAATCCCCAAAGCATCCAAACTAAATCTATAATATGCTCGGTCTGACCCAAGCATTATAATAAAATACCCAAGTCAGTCTGGAAAACCAGTGTGAGAAAACACACCCAACTAGATTTTAAAATTATAAAAAACCCTTTGAAATCGAAAGTATCTCGTAAGACCACACCGCACATAAACACGTATGGATTTTTACCTTACGATAACCAAAACATTTTCTGTAGAAAATCCATTGATATTATAATAATGTCTAGGGGTCAAAGTAAAATATGAATATAGCTGAAATGCTTGCATCTCACATTTCATCATAATTGGGCACAACTAAATCCGTAAAGCTCATATTGGAGAATGGATTCCATAATATGACAAGGTAAGGAACTACCTTCCGATGGTACATCTCTGGATAAAATGCACCGGGGTCTGACAAGAACATCTTATACCCCTGCCACACAGGACTGGTCTACCACTTAACTAGTAGTACCAAAAATGATCACCTCTTTTGTTAATGGGCCCTGAAGCATACATGAGTAGATAGTAATTGATCTAGATTTGGGATGACCATACCCTGATAGGAGCGACCTACATGGCCATGCTGAATGCCCGATATTTGTCATTTTTTGGTTGATGAGGCTTAAGGCTACGTTTTACCTTTGTGGATATTAGCCACAAGGGCCTCTTTAGCTAGTGCAATTAGTTTGTAGGACGCACAACTGCAATAATTACTTTTAAGGACAAAATGCAAAATAATTAGTTTCTAAAGCCTAAAAACCTATGAAATTATGTCCTTGAAAGTAATTGGACCGCTAACTTTATCCTTAAAAGTAATTATTCTGCTGACTTTGGCCTTGAAATTAATTTATGTGGATGTGTGTCCTAGAAACTAATTGGACTGCAAAGTTTGTCCTTCTAGTGCAATTCCCCTTTACCTTTTATATAGCACTTCCTACTGGGAATGCTAATACTGCCCTCCAGGCAAAAATGCAATGCCAACATTCATTCATACAAGTTGTTCAGGATATGAACAAACCGAAGGACTACCTCTACTACATCCATTTTGGAATCACCCTCAGGATTAGTAGCAAGCAACCCTTGCACTTCAAAGAGTTTCGTCTTCAATTCAGTCGTCTTCAAGATATCTTCACTTCAAAATGCTTGGGTTGGATCGAAATGGTTTTCGGATAACATATCTGATTCTCGTCTCTTCGAAGCAAAATTTGATAATTTTCGGTAAAATCAACCCCGGTTCTTACGGAAATAAATAGTCAAAGATAAGAGCGGAGATCACCTGCTGCCCGTTAGTGGACGGATTTCCTTATCATATGTCCTAGGAGAACGAAACAAGATTTATACGCACAGTACATCATCATCAGAGATGAAGGTGCCATATAACACGCGTGTTTCTCCTTGATATTTCCAAAGTTACATTTTGGGTCTATATTTGATAGTCGATTATTTAACTATCAAATAAAAAAACATTCAAATCAGGGATTTAATCCATAAGGAAAACCAACATTAGTTAAGCACATAAGCAACTACTAACCTCAATTAATCTTTTCATTGATTAAATTCATTTTGTAAATTACCTGTGTAAAAATACTTTTACAAAGATATACCCATAAATCACTATATTTCAATACTTGGAAAAATATCCATATACTTATTTCAACGGTATAAATATATTCACAAACATTACACTTCACAACTTAGAAAATGTACTTATATACTTACCTCAATGGTATAAGTATATTTACAAACATAGAAAGATTTTCTTTTTAATCGATTTTAAAATCATTTATAAACTCCTTATAAATCTCTAAAACCGTTTATAAACCATTTTATAAATCTCTGAAAATCATTTATAACCTCTTTTATAATTTTCAATCACTTATAAATCCTTTTTGTACATTTCTAAAATAATTTATAAACCCTTTATAAATCCATAAAACCATTTATAAAATTCCTTTTATAAATCTATAAACCCAGTTCTAAAATTTATTTATAAATATCTAACCATTTGTAAAACTCCTTCACCTTGTGAATAATCTCTCTTAAAGTCTTTAAACCATTTTATAAAACTCCTCTTATAATACCCAAGTCCATTTATAAAACACTATTTATAGGTCTTGAAAACATTCATAAATAAATAAAAATCATTTACTTCAAAACACTATTATATAATAATAATCATTAACAACAAACATTTTAAATAAATAATAATTATTAACTTTAAAAACATCTTAAACTAATAATTTAAAATTCCAAACATTATTAAGTAAACAATAATAAATCTTTTACATTATTATAATAATTAATTTCCAAAACATTATAAATAGATCTTTATTATTAATTTCAAGCCATATTAATTTTTAAATAAAGAATTTTTATGTAAATATTAAAATATTGATAATAACTTTAAAACAATATTAAATATAAATAAATAATCATTAAAATAATATTAAAAGTAAATAACCTTTGAACAAATTAATATAAATAATCTTAGAAAATATTAAATATTAAATATAAATAATCTTAAAACAATATTAAATATAAATAAATAACTTAGAAAAGACAAATAAAAAGGTTGGAGTAAAATAGAAGTTAAATCCTTTTAAATAAAATATTTTCGAATCCAAATTTCAAACTTGAATTCATTTCCTGTCTCAAAAACCAACTCTAACTCGAACGACGATTTGTAGTATTTTTAAAATACTATTTTAAGGCCAGTAGCTACCAAATGTTCAACCAATATCGATATTGATTTTCTATCACTATAGGGTTTTAAATTTTGAACATATAACAATGTCATAACCAATAGTGTCAAACAATCAGGTTCGATTTTAAAAATTCATATAACAGGAATATTATAGAAAAACATTCAACAATAGTGAGGAATCTCGTTGGATCCTTCCAATCTGTCCCCCCTGCATCACGGTACACACACACACACATATATATTAACACATATATATAAATGAAATTCAACAGTAGTGAGGAATCATGTTGGATCCCCCCAACCTGTTCTCCTACATCAAAGATAGTATATAACCGTATAATACAGGTCATCCGCTACTAGGCGTGTATATATATAAAAGGTCATCTACTCCAGGAGTGGGAATAAATCCAAACTAATTGATAAAACAGTAAATCATCCAACCATCCAATCAACAATTTTTATCATCTATATAACCTACTAGTTAACCAAAAAGGTGAGTTTAACTCACCATTATTCCAGTTGTTGCCGTAGCATTCTGGTTTTGTCCGAATTCGAACATAATGGAACTAGTCTCGAGTCTAATTCAATCATATACAAAAGATAGCTTTTCAAACCCAGTTATATTATATTAATTTCTGTAATTAGTTTTTAAGCGTTTCGAGCTCGCACGACCAAATTATACATCTGATCACCATGAAATTCGATGGCGTATAATAACTCACTATTACAGATCCAATGAAACTGGTTTCGTCGAAACCTGAGACAATGCCTAAAGGGCTATTTTCACACGTTAATTAAAACGATTATTATAAAACAAGTTTAATCGCTTTTAAATTCAAATTCAATCTTCATTCTTATCCAAATAGAATTTAAGTCAACTTTTGAAATCATTTTCATTCACATAAATATTCAAGATTTAATTATTTAAACAATTCCAAATATTCAAATAACCATTACATTTGAAATTCAAGTTATTTAACTCATAAAATTAACCTTTCAATATTTAAAATCAACTAAATATTCCAAATTCGGATGAATGAAATTCTTGGTCATTACAGAACTTTTACTAGTAGACATTGATGAGTCAGAGTTGACTCGAGACGATTTTGAGCTGATTTCAGATTATGTTTCTTCCAGATGCTGAGAAGGCGCCTATGACTCGCAAGTTTGTGGATCTGAAGTACCGTAACATGTCAGTAGCCGGGTATTTTTCTATATTCAAAGCCTTATCTAAGTGTAATAACCCGCATATTTTACGAATGAATATTTAAATATTTTATTTAAATATAGAATCGTTAATCGGATTGAAGTCTGAAAAGCTACTTTTTGCAAACAGTCGAATTAGGACTCGAGACCACTTCCATTGAGTCCAAAATGGCATTTGCGACTTTTTTTAGTATAAGCTTCGATATGTTTGGAGTAAATTGAATTTTGCTATTTTCTGTTGGGCTTTTTGGGTTTGAGTTTCAACCCTACTTATTACTCTAACTCAGCCCTCTTCTTTTCATTCACCCTCATTTTCCTAACATCCATGGTTCAACAAAAATGGGGAGGGGAATGGGAAATTAAAATTCCAAGCCCTAGTTTTCTTTTGCAAATTCAATTCTTGCTCCAAAATCAAAGAGAAGCTTAGGTAAGCCTTCTCTTCATTTTATCCATTCCATTTCCTCTTCAATTTCAGAAATGTTCTAAACCCTAACTTAGGAAATGTTTTCTTTTGAGCTTAGATTGAAGCTCCTTGGGTTGAAATTGAAGAGTGATTGTTCTAGCCTTGCTTGGTAGCTTCTCTCTTGTGTTTTTGGGATTAAAGGTGAGTTTTTGAACTCACATCTACTTCTATAGATATCATTGTTGTTAGGTATGAATTCCTAACACTTATCTATGTCCTTTTGCTTTTGATTTGAATTGAATTGGTGAATATTCCAATTTTTGTGTTTTGGTCCAATTTTATGAAAATCCTCCTATGGATGTTTGGACATTGATGTTTGGGGTGTATTGAGGAGCCTATAAGGCTGGGTTGTCGCTTGGCATAATCCCTTAGTCTTCATTGCTCGTCCAATAGCTCCCGAATCGTTTTGGCCATCAGGGCCTAGGCAAAGTATTGCCCAGACCAGGTCTTCAGACGTCTGAAATGCAAGTTCAGACGTCTGGTTTTAAACCTGGAGCAAAAGTTTATTCGGCAGAAATTTATAAAAATGGTAGAAATCAAAGTCAGGCGTTTGAAATACCTTGTCAGACGTCTGAAACTACCTCTCAGACGTCTGAACCACCCTGTCAAACGTCTGAAGCCTCCCTCCAAACGTCTGGATGGTTTCTGAAATTCCAGAACCTAAATCCAGACGTCTGGATTGACCCCCAGACGTCTGGAATTGCCAATTTCTGCTTATTTGCCTATTTTTGATTGAATTTCCATTGTTTAATCGATTCGTGTTGATCCAATTGGTTGTTATTGTATTCTTTGACTATGATGATTTCTTTTTGATTTCGTACACGGGTTTTTATAAAATGATCTTTTCAAATTGTCTCGTTTCTCCAATTTATAAATTCTATTCAAAACACACACACAACTTTGCACTTCGAGCGAAGAGGGAGGAGAATCAAATGATTAAATAAAACGTGTGCTATGAACACGTGTGTTTATCTTTTCAGTTAATTCCTAATCTATTTGTTTGATCGTTTTGACCTTTGGGTCTGGTTTACCGATGAGATGAGGTGAACTTTATACTGCTTTGAGTGTGAAATTGGCTAACGGTTAGTAAACCGTTTAGTGCGAACGTGGGGTATGGGACTCACGTTAACATTTTTTGGGTTCCTTTCTGAGAGTTGTGACACATTCCGCCAGTTAGTGGTGTCCAGTACTGGGTCTCCGGACCTTCGCCACTACGGTTTGTTGCCTTCGGGGTTTGTTACCTTCGGGCTTGAGTCTTCGGGGTTTGTTGCCTTCAGGCTTGAGCTTTTGGGGTTTGTTGCCTTCGGGCTTGTACCTTCGGGTTTGTGCCTTCGGGTTTGTTACCTTCGGGCTTGTGGATCCTTGTTATACAGTACTGAGCTCGAGCATCTTTTGTTTTCTTTGAAAATTACATTTCCCTAGTCTATCGCCTTTCGGGGTAGGTTCTTTGAACCACACGATATATAGCAATTACCGTGTGGAAACTTGTGTTACCTTTATTGGTATTTGTTGTTTTCCTTTTGGCTTGTTTTGGGATATGATATCCTTTGTTTATTTGAGTTGCCGATGATATGAGGCTTGTTATGATTCATCTTATGTTAGATGATTTGGTTATCTCTTTTGGGAGATAATTGTGGTACTTTATGATCTTGTATGTTCATTATCATTTAGTTTATCTAACTGATTTGTTTATCTAGACTGACCCGTGTATTTTATACTCGGGTCAGACCGAGATGTTTCAGGTTAGGTATATTGGACTTAGCCTATTTTGCTTCCGCATGGACTATTCCGCTAGCTCCTTTTTGTTATAGCTTTTTGTGTAGTCCCTTTTGGCTGTAACTCTGATATGTATTCTTTTGACTCGCTTGTATATAGTGGTTGCTTTACCACTTGACATGTATCATTTTGTATACTCTGTAATGTATCTGAATTTGTGTAAATGTATGTGTTGATTAAATGTTCTGTGATGTGTATTACATTTGAGTTGTTATATTTGTTCTGATAGATCCTTCAGCCATCTATGTCTTTGTGTTAAGTATTTATTGGATATGTCGATCCACTTGAGAAAAATATAGATATATGCTACCTTGTCGACGTATTCAGTAGATAATTAAGGCAAGGCTATAGATGGTCGCTCCTAACCAGCTCTATTCTCCGCATTAGCAGACAGTGTTACCTTGTAATACTTTACTAATGTGGGTCTCAGAGTGGGGCGTTACAGCTTGGTATCAGAGCTGAGTTCAGAACAAAATATGATAAACATAGAACAGAGACACATATTACGGTACATCAAAGTGTAGTACGAATCTTTGAATCATCGTGCCATAGGAATTAATTCGAGTCTTCATACCGTTCTATCCTATTTTATTTCTTATGATGCCTTGTTTTATCAATCATGTTTTTTTGATACTCATTCTGAGAATAACCTTTTTCCTCTTCTGTCTTTTTCTCTCTTTCTTAAAGAAAAAGAGACTGTTAGATCTGGCAGTCCCAGCGCCGGTCGATCTAGTAGTCCTTCTTTGGATGGCGTATTCATGACTGCTCAACAACTTTTGGATCTTGTAAAGAATCAAAGGTTTATCTGTGCTTTAGGTAAGAACCCCGAAAAGGTTTTACCTCTGAAATTAGAAGTGCCTTTCGACCAGTTTGTAGATATCGCTCTTCGACTTGAAGAGGCCGATAAGGATAATGATGTTGAAGTTGTGGATGCCAAACAAAACTTCAACATCAACGGGAAGAGGCATATTAAGTTCAAAAGTCCTAATCCCAACAAAAAGGGGAAGCAGGAATTTTTCCCTTCCAAGAAGAAAAGGCCTGTTGAATCTGGTTCTAACTCTCAATCTGCTGAAACACCTTCCATTCGGAAGTGTTTCAATTGTGGTTCTCCTGATCATATGATTCGAGCTTGTCCTAAGCTTCTCTTTTGCCGTTATTGCAAGAAGGAAGGTCATTGTATTTCCACCTGCCCTACTGCTCCTGCTAGTGCCAAGTCTAGCAAGCTTTTTGTTGCTAAGGCTTCTGGGGGTTCCTCTCAGCCCAGAGGTAATTCTCCTCCTATCCTTGATGGCATTATTTTATTTCGTGATTTTTCTATTTGGTTTCTTTTGATACGGGTGCGTCCCACTCTTTTATGTCAAAAGAACTTGTTGATTCTTTTTCTTTAAATATTATGGGTTTTATGACTTCACTGAGAATTGTGAATCCGATTGGTGGATCCGCAACACTCAGTTTGCTTTGTAAAATGTCGAGATTATTTTATGTGGTTATTCTTTTCGAGCCGATTTGCATGTTATGCATTATTTAGGCTTCGAAATTGATTTTTGGGAAAGGATTGGCTTAATTATTATGAAGGCCATATCCTATGTCCAATGTGGACTAGTCCTCTTCGACATCTTCAATTTGTTAAGCAGATTTCTTTTGTTCTTAATGATTTTGATTACCAAATTCGGTGATATCATTTTAATTCTTTAAACCTACGGGATGAGGAGAATATTATTTCTCTCATTCAGGTAGTTTGTGAATTTTCCGCTATGTTTGAGCTTGTCTTAGGTTTATCACCTAAGCAATCTATTGAATGGTGCTAAGGTCTTTTCAGCTCGACCTTGCCACCGGTTTTCATCAGCTACGAGTTGCGGAAGGTAGCATCCTCTTACCGCATTCCGCACTCGTTATGATTTTTGTGTTTGGTTCGTTATGTCATTCGATTTGACGAACCTTCTACCTTATTTCATCCATTTTGTGAATCGAGTATTCTACGAATATCTCGATGAGTTTATCCTTGTATTTATTGATATTGGATGAAAACAACAAATTATAATTTGCAAATCTTTTAATAAGATACTTATATGTATGATTGGAATTTTGTTCTTAAAACGAGCAAAGAATATTTGTAAAATTTTTAAGAGACTTGTTTATCATATAGAAGATGATTTTGTGTTATTTTGCCCATTGAGTGCTTTAAGAATTCTGGTCGATTCGCTTGATCAACGCTATCGATAAGAATTTCCTAAACGCTATGATGAGACAGTCAAACACAGTAAATTCTTGTAAAAAGTTAATTTTTCTGAAAAGATGAATATATACAAAGTTAATTATAATTTTGAAAGTTTTAGCTTTCCGGGAAGGAGAATCGATTAAAGGAACTCTTTTCCAATGCTATTATTCTTACGGTTCCCGAAGGGAACCAAGACTTTATTGTTTGTACCGATACTAGTCGTATTGGTTTTGGTGTCATTCTCTTGCAAATGGAATGTGTTATCGCATTTGCTTCTTGACAATTAAAGCTTGTCGGGACTAGATATGCCATTCATGATCTGGTGCTCGCGGCTATTGTTTTCGCTCTTAGATTTTGGCTCGTTATCTTTTGGGAGAGAAATTTGTTCTCTACACCGATCGCAAATCTTCGAAGTATTTGTTTCCTCAAAAGGAACTCAATTTGCGTCAACAACGGTGGCTCGAGTTCCTTGCATCTTATGATCTTGCTTTTTTATACTTCCGGAAAGGGAAATCGTGTTGTCGATACCCTTAAGCCGAGAGCAGCAAGCAGTTGTTTCTTTGATGATATCTGAATGGAGTGATCTCGAGACTTTATCCACTTGTGAGATTCGAGATTGTGAATTAAATTCATGTTCCTCTCTTGTTTTGTGTAGCCTTGAGGCTCGTCCTTCTCTTTTGGACTATACCTCTTTTGGCTAAAGTCTATGTCAAACTAAATTGCATGGAGTTCCTACTTCTATTGTTAGCAATCGTGATCCATTATTTTACTAGTGGATTTTGGAAAGGTCTTCAAAAGCTTTGGAAACAAAGCTTAATTTTAGCAATGCTTATCGTCCTCAATCCGAGGGACAAACCGGGCGTGTGAATCAAATTCTTGAAGATCTTCTTCGTGCACGTGTTCTTGATTTTGGTGGAAGTTGGGAAGATCATATTTTTCTTCTTGAGTTTTCTTCCAATAATAGCTTCCAATATTGTATTGGTATGGTACCTTTCGAGGCACTCTTCGGAAGGCCGTGCCGATCTCTTTTGTGTTGGCTTGAAGCCGGTGAGAAGCTGGTTTTAGGTCCAGATTTTATTTGTGTTTCACCTTTGATGGATGATGTGCGTTTTAGTTGATCGGGAAAATTAGCACCTCGATATGTTGGCCCATTTCCCATCACCAGATGCATTGTTTCCGTGACTTATCACCTCTTTTAGTACCGGCTCAATTCTTTTGCTATTCTTGACGTTTTCCACGTCTCTCAACTATGGAAATACCTTAGGGATTCCGATTCTGTTCTTGAGCCCGGTGTTATTGAAAAAATAGAAGTTTCACCAAATTTGACTTATGCGCGACATTCTATTCGTATCATTACTTCGGAGGTTAAATGCCTTCGAAATAAAGATGTCTTCTTGTGAAAGTCCAATGGTCCTCAAATCCTAAGGATTGCTCTTAGGAATCTTGAGAATCCATTGAGCAAACACATCCGGACTTACTCTTTCGTGCTCTTTATGGTGAACTTCTTATTTCAAATTTTCTTTTGTGTTTATATGCATTTATGGTTGTTACTCTTTATTTTCTTCCTAAGTATTGCGAGGACGCAATTTCTTTAAGGAGGGGAGTTTGTAACAACCCGCATATTTTACGAATGAATATTTAAATATTTTATTTAAATATAGAATCGTTAATCGGATTGAAGTCCAAAAAGCTACTTTTTGCAAACAGTCGAATTGGGACTCGAGACCACTTCCATTGAGTCCAAAATGGCGTTTGCGACTTTTTTGAGTATAAGCTTCGATATGTTCGGAGTAAGTTGAATTTTGCTATTTTCTGTTGGGCTTTTTGGGTTTGAGTTTCAACCCTACTTATTACTCTAACTCAGCCCTCTTCTCTTCATTCACTCTCATTTTCCTAACATCCAAGCTTCAACAAAAATGGGGAGGGGAATGTGAAATTAAAATTCCAAGCCCTAGTTTTCTTTTGCAAATTCAATTCTTACTCCAAAATCAAAGAGAAGCTTAGGTAAGCCTTCTCTTCATCTTCTCCATTCCATTTCATCTTCAATTTCAGAAATGTTCTAAACCCTAACTTAGGAAATGTTTTCTTTTGAGCTTAGATTGAAGCTCCTTGGGTTGAAATTGAAGAGTGATTGTTCTAGCCTTGCTTGGTAGCTTCTCTCTTGTGTTTTTGGGATTAATGGTGAGTTTTTGAACTCACATCTACTTCTATAGATATCATTGTTGTTAGGTATGAATTCCTAACATTTATCTATGTCCTTTTGCTTTTAATTTGAATTGAATTGGTGAATATTCCAATTTTTGTGTTTTGTTCCAATTTTATGAAAATCCTCCTATGGATGTTTGGACATTGATGTTTGGGGTGTATTGAGGAGCCTATAAGGCTGGGTTGTCGCTTGGCATAATCTCTTAGTCTTCATTGCTCGTCCAATAGCTCCCGAATCGTTTTGGCCATCATGGCCTAGGCAAAGTATTGCCCAGACCAGGTCTTCAGACGTCTGAAATGCAAGTTCAGACGTCTGGTTTTAAACCTGGAGCAAAAGTTTATTCGGCAGAAATTTATAAAAATGGTAGAAAACAAAGTCAGGCGTTTGAAATACCTTGTCAGACGTCTGAAACTACCTCTCAGACGTCTGAACCACCCTGTCAAACGTCTGAAGCCTCCCTCCAAACGTCTAGATGGTTTCTGAAATTCCAAAACCTAAATCCAGACGTCTAGATTGACCCCCAGACGTTTGGAATTGCCTATTTCTTCTTATTTGCCTATTTTTGATTAAATTTCCATTGTTTAATCGATTCGTGCTGATCCAATTGGTTATTATTGTATTCTTTGACTATGATGATTTCTTTTTGATTTCGTACATGGGTTTTTATAAAATGATCTTTTCAAATTGTCTCGTTTCTCTAATTTATAAATTCTATTCAAAACACACACACAACTTTGCACTTCGAGCGAAGAGGGAGGAGAATCAAATGATTAAATAAAACGCGTGCTATGAACACGTGCGTTTATCTTTTCAGTTAATTCCGAATCTATTCGTTTGATCGTTTTGACCTTTGGGTCTGGTTTACCGATGAGATGAGGTGAACTTTGTACTGCTTTGAGTGTGAAATTGGCTAACGGTTAGTAAACCGTTTAGTGCGAGCGTGGGGTATGGGACTTACGTTAACATTTTTCGGGTTACTTTCTGAGAGTTGTGACACATTCCACGAGTAGTAGTGTCCAGTACTGGGTCTCTGGACCTTCGCCACTACGGTTTGTTGCCTTCGGGGTTTGTTGCCTTCAGGCTTGAGCCTTCGGGGTTTGTTGCCTTCGGGGTTTGTTGCCTTCGGGCTTGAGCCTTCGGGGTTTGTTGCCTTCGGGATTTGTTGCCTTCGTGCTTGAGCATTCGGGGTTTGTTGCATTCGGGGTTTGTTGCCTTCGGGCTTGAGCCTTCGGGGTTTGTTGCCTTCGGGTATGTTGCCTTCGGGCTTGTACCTTCGGGTTTGTGCCTTCGGGTTTGTTGCCTTTAGGCTTGTGGATCCTTGTTATACAGTACTGAGCTCGAGCGTCTTTTGTTTTCTTTGACAATTATATTTCCCTAGTCTATCGCCTTTCGGGGTAGGTTCTTTGAACCACACGATATATAGCGATTACCTTGTGGAAACTTGTGTTACCTTTATTGGTATTTGTTGTTTTCCTTTTGGCTTGTTTTGGGATATGATATCCTTTGTTTATTTGAGTTGCCGATGATATGAGGCTTGTTATGATTCATCTTATGTTAGATGATTTGGTTATCTCTTTTGGGAGATAATTGTGGTACTTTATGATCTTGTATGTTCATTATCATTTAGTTTATCTAACTGATTTGTTTAGCTAGACTGACCCGTGTATTTTATACTTGGGTCAGACCGAGATGTTTCAAGTTAGGTATATTGGACTTAGCCTATTTTGCTTCCGCATGGACTATTCCGCTAGCTCCTTTTTATTATAGCTTTTTGTGTAGTCCCTTTTGGCTGTAACTCTGTTATGTATTCTTTTGACTCGCTTGTATATAGTGGTTGCTTTACCACTTGACATGTATCATTTTGTATACTCTGTAATGTATCTGAATATGTGTAAATGTATGTGTTGATTGACTGTTCTGTGATGTGTATTACATTTGAGTTGTTATATTTGTTCTGATAGATCCTTCAGCCACCTATGGCTTTGTGTTAAGTATTTATTGGATATGTCAATCCACTTGAGAAAAATATAGATATATGCTACCTTGTCGACGTATTCAGTAGATAATTAAGGCAAGGCTATAGATGGTCGCTCCTAACCAGCTCTATTCTCCGCATTAGCAGACGGTGTTACCATGCAATACTCTTTGCTAATGTGGGTCTTGGAGTGGGGCGTTACACTAAGTATGGCATTGACGCACTGTCGAAGAAGAGTCAGAAATTTGTTCATGGGCAGAGGAAATCTTTAAGGATGGCTATTCTACCTCAGTTAGAGGTTATGAGAAACTCATGGACACATCACTAAGGCTGGAAGAAGAAGGGAAAGAAACAAGGATGAGTCAAAGGATAAGGAAATTGTCGGGCAGAAGCAAACATTCCAATTTTAGGAAGCAAAATCCCAAATTTCAGGGCAAGAAGTCAGTGAACGCTAGCACATCAAAGTTTAAGAATTATGGAGAGAGACTGTGAAGTGCTATAACTATGGAGAGAAATGCCATTTCTCCATAATGTTCCAAACCTCGTCGGGTTCCATTTTAAAAGACGTGTAGGATATGCAACAAGGAAGGGCATCTTAGCAACACTTATCCTACAGCAGAGAAGAAGACTGGAAAGATGAATGCTATAAAGACTATTGGAAGTATCCCTCAAGCTAAAGGAAAATCACCTACAGTTCATGAAGGTATGATTCTACTTAATGGTTTTCCTATTGGAGTTCTATTCGATACAGACGCATCACACTCACTCGTATCGAAAGAACTAGTGAATAAATTTAATCTTTATGTAGTATACTTGGACACATCTTTGAGGATTGTGAATCCTATTGGAGGATATGCAACTCTCAAGATGTTATGTAAATATGTTGAATTGCTTTTAGGTGGTTACTAATTTCACTGCGATCTACATGTATTTCAATACATGAGATTTGGCATTATCCTTGGGATGGATTGGTTGGATCGATACAAAATACATTTATTATGTCTTGAAAGGATTGTGACTCTCAGCCATCCAGATTCTAAGAAGAGAGTAAGTATAGTCCTTATGAGTGTTAGTGAAGATTCAGATGGATCTCTTTTTTCTATTAAAGCTCGAGATGAGGATGAGATTGCTCGGATTCCAGTGGTTAAGGAATACCTGGATATTTTTGAACCTATTATAGATCTCCCTCCTAAGAAAGCTATTGAGTTCCAAATATATCTTCTTCGGGAGCTTAACATGTAAGTCGACCTTCGACAAGAATGTCCACGAAGGAAAATGAAGAACTTATAGAGCAATTGATGGAACTAGATTCGAAGCATTTTATTAGATCGAGTAGTTCATCATGGGGAGCCATAGCTGTATTTGTAAAGAAGTCAGATGGATCCCCTGGGTTATGTATCAACTATAGGAAGTTGAATGAGCTAACTATTAAGAACTTGTATTCCTAGGATCGACGATATGTTTGATCAGCTGAGTAGAACTATGATCTTCTCACAATTGGACTTAGCTATGGTATTTCATTAGCTCAAATTACTGAAGGCAACACTCCACTGACCTCACTAAGAACCAGATATGGCTCGTTTGAATGGTTGATATCACCATTGGGCTTGACGAATGCTCCAGCTTACTTTGTGGATCTAATGAAAGGTCTTTAGCGACTACTTGGATAAGTTCATCCTAGTTTTCATTGATGATATACTGATATATTATAAATCTGAAGAGAAGCATGAGAAGCACCTCAAGACAGTGTTGGAGATGTTAAATTTTTAGGCCATGTCATTTAAGAAGAGAGTATCTTAGTAGATCTAGTAAAGGTAGAAGCGATATAGATTTGGAAATGGTCAAAAATAGTTCTGGAGTTCAAAAGTTTCTTGGGATTAGCCAAATATTATCGGTAATTAATTAAGGATTTCTCAAAGATTGTACATCGTCTAACCAATATCAGGAAAGGGGTAAAGTTCCAATAGAGAGATAAGTGTGAGGAAGATTATTTTAAGTTGAAAGAGTTACTCACGAATGCACCTTTTCTTACAGTACTTGAAGGCAACCAGGACCTATAGGTTTATACATATGCATGGGGTTTGTATTATGTGTATCATTAATATAGAAATGAATTGTTGTTGCATATGCATCGAGACAGTTAAGACCTAATGAGATTACATATGCTACACATGATTTGAAACTTGCAGCTGTTGTCTTTGCTTTGAAGATTTGGCGACACTACCTGCTTGGAGAACTATTTGTGTTACACACAGATCACAAGTCGTTGAAGTATTTATTTACACAGAAGGATCTCAATATGAGACAACGACGATGGTTAGAATTTCTAGCAGCATATGATTTTGAGATCCAGTACACACATGGTAAAGGCAATCAAGTTGCTGATGCATTAAGTCGGAAGCATCAAGTTGTAGTCTCCATGATGATAGCTGAGTGGAAAGATCTCAAAACTTTGTCTATGTCTAAGCTTCGAGATAAGAAATCTATAGCTTGTTTAGAATTGGTGTTAGCTTTCTTAGTACTAAGGCCATCTCTGATTGACTAGATTGCAGAAGCACAAAAGAAAGATTTGACTACTTTAGCTCTTATTTAGAGGCTGGAATCTAAAGATGGAGGTGAAGATTTAACTAGCTATTCTCTAGACTCTCTTAGATGCTTAGGGAGAAGAAATAAGTCAGTAGTACCAGATGTTGATGATCTCCATAGAGAAATATTAGAAGAATGTCATAGATCATGATACACCATACACCTAGGCAGTGGAAAAATGTACATAGATATGAAACAACTCTACTACTGGGAAGGTATGAAAGTGATATTAGAGAGTTTTTTAAGGAGTGCATGGCATGCTAGTTAGTGAAGGCGGAGCACTAAAGACCCAATGGTCTTCTACAGTTGTTAGAAATCGCTTAATGGAAATGGGATCAGGTATGAGTGGATTAATAATCAATGATTCACTTGTATAAATCTCATTAGACTGGCATTTACATTTTGTGGTTACAGGCGTCATTGGATTTTTGGATGGGTTACCATGGTAGAGATGTGGACACAATAGCATTTGGGTTGTAGTGGGTTGACCGATTATGTTGCTGCACTTCATACCGGTAAAGTCGAACCAAACTACACCATATTCAGCTAAGCTGTACATGAAAAAAGTGGTGAAACTTCATAGAGTATTTAGCTCCATAGTTTGCAACCGTGATCCCCTATTCACTAGCAGATTCTAGAAAAGTTTCCTAGAAGCATTATGAACGAAGTTGAGTTTTAGTACAACATATCATCCGTTGATAGACGGACAAACAGAGCGGTTGAACTAGGTTCTTGAAGATTTGCTTTGTGCCTGTATATTAGACTTTAGTGGTAATTAGGAGGACCACCTATGCTTGGTGGATTTTGCTTATATTAATAGTCATCAAGCTAGCAACATGGATCCATTTGAAGCTTTATATTGTAGATTGTGTCGATCGCCATCCTGTTGGTTGGAGACCAGAGACAAGTTTGTTTTGGGTCCAAATTCAATTAGAAAAGCAACAGAGAAGATTGAGATGATAGACGAAGAATGAAGGAGGCCTAGGATCGACATAAATCATATGCCAATCGTAGAAGGAAGGATATAGATTTTGTAGTTGGAGATCTAGTATATGTAAAGATTTCTCCATTGAAAGGAGTTATCAGATTCAGCAAGTCGGGGAAGTTAGCACCACACTATGTGGGTCCATACCCGATTACTGAATGTGTCGGGAGAGTGGCATATAGAGTTGCATTTCCTTATTACTTCTCTGGGATTCATAATGTCTTTCATGTATCTCAACCGAGGAAGTTCTTAAGGGATACCGAGACTGTTTCAAGCCTAGAGACATTCAGAAGCTTGAAGTATCCCATGATCTGACCTACGTGCATCATCCAATTTGGATAGTTGACTCTAAAATCCAATGGATCAGGAGCAAGAGAGTTCCATTGGTGAAAATACAACAGTCCGACAATCCATTGAATTGATCTTGGGAGACCGGAGCTCATAGAACGATATTATCATGAGTTATTCTCAAATGCACGTGAATCAGGTATGTAATTAGGTCTTTATCTATTATTAATTGGTGATATGGAGAGTTAGAATTTAACTAGCTAGTTATAAAATTTCTCTAATAAGGATTTACGTGGATGTAGGTTTCTTGGGGAGGAGTCTGTAATAATCCGTTGTCAAGAAGCAATTAATTAAAAAGTAAACAACAATAATTAATGTATTAAATGAGATTAGAATTAATTATATGAATTTAGGAATTGGTTGGAATTAGATAAGAAACATATTATTAAAGTGATAAGAATTGAATAAAAAAAGAAATGGTTTGATAATTTATTTAATTATTTTGAAATACATAATATAAATTAACTATTTGGATATAATGTCAAGTTATATTTTATAAGTTTGACATTTATTTTTGATAAAAGGAAGTATTTTATTAATGAAGTTTGAAAATAATTAGTAAATGAGTTTAAGTATAATGATTAAATTAAATAAATAAATCATAAAAAATAATTTTTACAGAATGAATAGTAAAATGATTTATAGTAAGAAAATTAGTGAAGAATAATTGTTTTGGAAAGGGCTTGGAATTATAAGTTGTTTCATGAATCAAACTAAAAGGAAAGAAAAGAAGAAAGAAAAAAAAGAAAAAGAAGGAAATGAATAAAGAAAAGAAAAGGAGAAAAAAGAAAAAGAAGAAGGAAACAAATCAAAGCCCAACTTTCTCAAGCCTAAACCCAAACCCTATGTATTGTTAAACCGAAATTTGGTTTAATACCCAAAAGATTGTACAAGGTGGCATACTAGAAGAAATTCCAATTATACCCTTTGGTTTTATGGTTATTTACAGAATTGTTTAAAATATGATTCATAAGTACAAAAGATAAAACAGGCAAGTCAAAATAACAATAGATAATATGCTCAAGTCATGTCCTTTATTCAACTATGAGCTTGTTACAAAGTGTGCAAATATGCAAATTTTTAATTGTTCAAGCCCTTGTCTGCAAATATATCGTCTTCTCCCTCGTTAGCCTTTTTTCCATTAGAATCAGCCTTGAGCTCTCAAGGAAGAGAACTTGGAGAAGATTCTAATTAGAAAGAGTGATAAGAGTGAAAAAAGGAGATAAGGACCTCTTTCCATGAGGGGGTGTATCTCTATTTATAGTGGTGGGAAGGAGGTAAGCTTGCTTCAATTGGTGATGTGGGACATGGATTGCTATTTTTGTGATGGTTTCAACATGAATGCCATTGAAGTTTTATGAAGGAAAACGCACCTATCTTCTTGAATTTTCCCTTGTGAATGATTTTAATCCTCTTTCTTTGCATGGCCTCTGACATCGCTTGGTATTAATGTTGTTCGACATTAATAAGAGGCGACATTAACAAGAGGCGACATTGATAAGGGGCTGCATTGACAAGAGACAACATTGATAGGAGACAACATCTATAAGAGAGGGCATTAAATAAACATGTCATTGCTTGGACGACGACATTGAAGGGATGCAACATCAATGAGACGTGACATTGATGATACATCATACAGCTTTAACATTGATGGCTTACAACATGGTGTTATTTGATATCACTGCCCTGATGACATGCGATATTAGTGGTGCGCGAAATCAATTCTTGCATCAGTGAGGTATAGTGTCTTCAACATTATCTTTTTAAATTTATGAAGCGCGGAACTGATGGTACACGACATCATTGCAGGCTTGCATAGTGATGAAGTGCGACAACCTTCCTTTGTTTCTATGTTGATAGAGCATGGCATATGTGATATGCGATGTTGATAAAATGTGGTATGGAATCAATGTGGTATACTCTTTTTCCTTTATTAATGGAATGCGACATCATTATTGGCTGTAGGCTTTTGATATCAACTATTTCCCCCTTGTGTACTTTTCTTCCCTTCTCTTCAACATAATTTATTATGCTTATATTGCTACGAGATTCGATATCTCCATCTGTACATACGTTCGACATTGTTTTCATTTGCTTGTATCATTTAGAAAATACGTGGATAACATTTGTCTCCCTCCCTATATAAAAGAAGCTTTCTAAACTAGTGTAAAACCAAGAATTTTCTCTCTTTTCTAATTCTTTGCAAGGTTTTCTTTCTAACCCTGTTTTTCAACAAACCCAAAGCAAGCTATGATGTTCATTATTAACTTTTAAATTTGACTTTGGACAAACCATTCAGGATTTTGACAAGATCATAAATGATCTTTCGCTTGTAATCTAATGTTACTTTTGGAATCTATATGCTTGAAGAGGCCAAAAATCTATTTGGCAGCAATTTTACTTGAATAGAATCCCATAGAATCAGGATTAGTAAACTATTTGGAAATAATAAGTGCATGAATAGAAAACTAGAAAGTCATTTAAGAATTATAATTTCCGGAACAGAAAACTAGAAAACCATTTGGAAATATCATAGGAGGGAGGACCAGAAACTCCTCTAGCGATAATAATTCTGAATAGAAGACCAAAAAATTATCCGGTATTAATAGAAGGCCAGAAATCCATCTGGTAATGATCTGAATAGAAGACCAGAAAACCATTTTGGCAATAGTAATCGCTGAAATAGAAGCTCAGAAAGTCATCTGAAGAGAAGACCAGAAAATCCATTTGATAATAATAATTTATGAAAAGAAGATCAGAAAATCATATGGCAATAATATTAGAAGACCAAAAACCATTTGGCAATAATAATAGAAGACCAAAAAATCCATCTAGCAATAAGAATAGAAGACCAGAAAACCATCTAGCTATAATAAAAGAACACCAAAAAATCCATCTAGTAATAAGAATATAAGACCAGAAAATCCATCTGGCAATGATAATAGAAGACCATAAAATCCATCTAGCCATTGAAGATTGCTTTGTCTTCATTTTGAAGCACAATAGCTCAATTTTTGCTCTGGAGCACAAAGGGCTCATATTGATTGATCTTCCTATAGAAGATTGATTTTGCTTTGGAGCATAAATGGCTCTTTTTCGACTGATCTTCCTCTATAAGATTGACTTTGCTTTGGAGCACAAACGGCTCTTTTTCGACTAATCTTCCTCTAGAAGATTGACTTTGCTTTGGAGCACATTTGGCTCAACTTTGATAGATCTTCCTCTAGAAAATTGTTTTTGTTTTGGAGCGCTAATGGCTCAAATTTGACAGATCTTCCTCTAGAAGATTGTTTCTACTTTGGAGCGCTAATGGCTCAACTTTGACAGATCTTTATTTCGAAGGTTGTTTCTGCTTTGGAGCGCTAATGGCTCAACTTTGACAGATCTTCGTTTGGAAGGTTGTTTCTGCTTTGGAGCGCTAATGGCTCAACTTTGACAGTTCTTCGTTTGGAAGGTTGTTTCTGTTTTGGAGCGCTAATGGCTCAACTTTGATAGATCTTCCTCTAAAAGATTGTTTCTACCTTGGAGTGCTAATGGCTTAACGTTGACACATCTTCCTCTAGAAGATTGTTTTTACTTTGGAGCACAAATGGCTCATTTTCGACAGATCTTCATCTAGAAGATTGTTTTTGATCCATTCTTTTGGATAGAGTGAGATTGGCTCAATTGATTTTTTCCAATGCATTTGGTTTGCTATCTAAGCATAACCAAAGACTCAGCCGACCTCCCTCTAAGAGGTGCTTTTCATGCCTTATAGGTGGTACTGAAGGCTGGTCGGTGCTTTGGCCATGCCGTTTTTAGACAAGACCAAAGGCTTATTCCGTCCTCCCAGTAGGAGGCGCCTTAAATAGGCTATTTTTAGGCGGGAATAAGGGCTTATTTTTGACAGATCTTCCTCTAGAAGATTGTGAGCGCTAATGACTTATTTTTGACAGATCTTCCTCTAGAAGATTGTTTTGGAGCAATGATAGCTCATTTTTGACAAAGGAAGTTGGAGCACTAATGACTCATTTTTGACAGATCTTCCTCTATAAAATTATTTTGGAGAGATAATGGTTCATTTTTGATAGATCTACCTCCAGAAGATTGTTTTGGAGAGTTTATGGCTTATTTTGACAAATCTTCCACTAGAAGATTATTGTGGAGTTCTAATGGCTCATTTTAACGGACTTCGTCTAGAAAATTGTTTTGGAGCGCTGATGGCTCTTTTTTGATAAATCTTCCTCTATAAGATTTTTTTAGAGCGCTAATGGCTCATTTGTGACGAATCTTCCTCTTGAAGATTATAATGATCTCAATTTGGATTGAACCCCTTATCACCGCCTTAGGTGATGACTTAGGTTTTTCACTTTACTTTAGGCGATTCTTACTCCTTTTCATGATTGATTCATTAGATATTATTGTTTCAACTTCTTTATTCATCTACTGTTGGGAAGTATGGTCTCAATTGTTCGGCGTTCCATGTTTTTGCTATTACACTGCCATCAAGTCGGCATAATCAATAAGTTTCTAGTGGGATTACTTTGTGAATGATAAGGGGTCCTTCCTAGTTAGGCCCGAGCAGACCATCCGCTGGATTCTTAGTGTTTTCCATAACCTTTCGAAGTATTAAATCTCCTTTTTGAAATGATCTTCCCTTAACTTTGGAATTTTTGTACTTGGTTATTCTGCGTTGATATTCAGCTGTTCGTATTCGTACAGACGCTTCATCTCTTAACTCATTGATTGGGTCTAGGGATTCTCTTTTCAATTTTTGATTTAGATTAAATGCATATGCAATCCTTCAATGAGAGGGTAGTTCAACCTCAATTGAAAACATTGTTTCACATCCATATGGGGTATGTCCCGTTGTAGTTTTGGCCAAAGTTCTATAAGCCCATAACACAAGAGGTAATTCTTCTACCCAATTCCTTTTAGAATGATCTTTTCTGAATTTCATGGTTATTGTATCTTGATATCCTTTGTTGATATTTGGGTGCTTGCTCAGCCGCATCGTTCCTTAGTTCATTGACCAAATTTAGGGATTTTCTTTTATCTCTTTACCCTTCGATGGGATGCTATTCCAACTTCGAATGGAAGCATCGTTCCTCACACATATGAAATACATCCTGTTATGGCTTGATATGCCCAAAGTGTGAGTGACAGTTCTTTTACCCAATTTGTTTCTCACAAAGAACATAGCAAAGGCTGAAAAGTATTCCTCACTTGGTGTTTTCCAATTGTTTTCAATATGAACGAATCTCTTTTGGTCTTTATTAGTTAGCATTCTCCTCTTTGATAGAGGCTAGATATATGGGTAACTCCAGTGAATTCATACTTCTAGGGGTAATTCTTCTTCCCGATTCACTTCATGTTCAAACACATTTTTGTGGTTCCATTGGTAATCAAAAACCATCTTTTAATAATTGATCTTCTTGAACTTATAGATGTAGGCATTGGGTCTTGTGAAAATCCCATAATTACTTGGAACACATCAAATTGGTTTTACTGCCTTGTCATCACTTGAGACTTTGAAAATACATATTTTTGTTAATGGATTTCCAAGAAATGTAAGGAAAGTAAAACTTGGTTGAGGGGAGACTTAGATAAATCTAGATTAGCTTGCTAGGAGTGCACAATCTCCATGTCGAATCCATACTAATGCTGGAAGCATAAGTGATTTAGAATTCGATACAAGTTATGATCGAAATCATAAGTGCATTGGAATTCAAAACAAGTCATAATTTAAGAAACCTCCATTGCTATGTAATCTCATTATTTTATTTTTGGATTATACTTTTTGGTCTGAGTATCGTAGCTTGAAAAGTACTATATTGGATGTCGATTTGACTCCTGAGTTATAGGTTTACTTAAATTTTTCCTCTTTTTTATTCGAAAGGTGGTTTTCTTGCAATACACATTTTGCCTCGATGTATTGACCATTTTGCCATTACTTGTCTTGGTTCATCGATTATCTTTTCTTTACCTTATTTTATATGTCTAAGGTGATTCGTATAGAAATCTTTTCAAAGCCTCACTTATTCCTCCTGGTCTTGTTATTATGAGCTCAAGTTTATTTTGAATATGGGAATATAAATCTATCATCCTGACTTTTGAAAGCTACTTAGAGCATTCTAATGGCCTGGATAAGAGATTATATTCCTAGCATTCGAAGTTCAAAGAAAGTTTTTGTAAAACTTGTTTATTGGAATAATCTCATAATAGAAATGTAAATCTCGAATAAAGGACTGAGTGGTCATGGTTCATGAACCAATAGTTCTTTAATTGAGAATAGACTCTTCTAATTAGAGTTTTAGCAGCACAAATAGACTATGGTAGCTCTAAAACGTTTCTAAAAGACAGTTTTCAATAGTATACACTTTAAAAACTATATGAATTTCTTTTGCAATAGATAGATATATATTTTCTAATCCATAGGGTAATTAGTAATAGCCCCTTTGATTTTCAAAGAATATTTTCCCAGAGACGTGTTTGGTAGAACCTTCTTGAATAAAATTGCTTGTTAAAATGAATGTTGGTGTACATTATTTTACTTTTATAAGATATGAAATGTATCACTTCAAGGTCTTCTTAGCGAAATGAAATATCTTGTTTGCAAGCCTGAAAAGTCATGATTCATCAACTGATAGACTCTATAGATAAGAACATGCTTTTCTCTAAGAATCCCTTCTTTTAAAATAACCATCTTTATATAACAATCTTTTGAATGAACCATACAGCCTGATTTATACAACTTTGCAATTTGAAGTCATGTTCTTTATGAAACTTTTAACTTACAAAACTACATATAAAATTTTTGGATTAATATTTATATATTGAAGGCATGTATGTATAAAACCATATATATATTTGAAAATTTGATGTGTTTGAGATTGTGCATGTTGAATCCTACGTGTATAGGAACCTTATATTTAGAAACTAGCACATATTTGAAGATTTGATACTTATATATATACAAAGCTAGGTATTGTTGAAAACTTGATATAGATTTAAAAGCTTGTATATAAACTGACACATTTTTGTTATCCAAAACCTTTCATTTACAAAATCCAAAAGCATCAACATAAAGATTTTTGCTTCAACTTGAAGATTGATGGCCTTTAAAATGATAATTTTCGAAATGAATCTCTTCATGCTTTTCAAAATTTATATTTCCAAGAATATATATATATATATATATTCCATTTCGAAATCTGATACAATTATTCAAAGCTACATGAGAATTATAGTATTTAAAAACTGATAGATACTTAAAGCTTTTATGTGAATACCTGAGATCTATATGTAAAACTTTGTGCATTTGAAACCATGTATATATGATGAGCTCAAGGCCTGTTATCAACTTTTACTGCAACAGAGGAAGTATTAGAAGAAACTTGAGGAAGAAGACATAGAAAAGTGAAGAAGAAATTGTTTATCCTTCCATAATTCAATTCAATTCATTGGAACCAAGTTAAAGCTTGGCCGGACATATAAAAGCTTGCTAATTCAATTCGATATTCGTCGGGAGTAGAATGGTATTTGAAAAAACTTTCGGCTTGGAAGATCCAATCGAATGGATTGGATCCATCGAATTTTGTTAGTTCACATTTAGGGGAGCGAATATGGATTGGGGTAGGAGTATGATGGGTATTAATCAGGGTTGTTAGTAACGGGGGAGGAGGTGGTGGTTGTCGGATGTCTTGAGGAGGATGAGGGTATTGCCGAAGATGAGGTAACCATTAAAGGAGGTGGTGGTGGTGAGGTCGGTGGTGGTGGGGTTGTAGAGCCATAGCTGAGTTTGGAAGATAGATCGGCTATGATTTGTATAAGTTGTTGGATGGAAAGTTGTTGTGTGGCGAGTGAGTTTTGATATCGGGTATGTCGGCAATGGCGGCTTCTTGCTTGGAGAGGGAAGTTTGTGGGGTTGAGAGGATGGTGTGGATGGAATCAATGGCGGCTTGTTGGTTATTTAGTTGAGAGGTTAGTTCGTCGAGGCGGGTCATAGTGATGAACGGGAGGAAATGAGGATAGCTATGAAAGCACCAAATTGATGAGCTCAAGGCCTATTATCAACTTTTACTGCAACAGAGGAAATATTAGAAGAAACTTGAGGAAGAAGACATAGAAAAGTGAAGAAGAAATTGTTTATCCAGCCATAATTTTCCATTCATTACTCATTGTATATATAACAGCATAGCACGATTCATAGCATAACAACTTTGGACAGCTGTCCTTTTCCTATTTGTAATACATTCTGCACCACATTTTAGTAGCTAACAATTAATAAAAATAGAAAGTTTGTTATGCTTTTTTGAGCTGTCATCATGAGCATATTATTCCCTGTAACGGCTTGAAATTCTTGTGCACCTCTTTGGCCTATTAGTGACAATATCTGTATCCATTGGTGGCCTGCTAGCTGCTGCTGCATCAATATATTTGAAATTATATCTTCAAAATCTGATAAACTCAAACTGTATACTTTTAAGGCTATATACCCATTAGAATCATATACATACAAAACTATGTATATATACAAAACTGAAATTAATATCTCAGATCTATGAAACTTATTTCAAAAGCATTTACTTTAAAAATTAACCTTTTTTAAGATTAGTATATAGAATGCATATATCTGCAACCATATGTTTATATATTAGAAATAACATATATTTGAGTCTATGTATACTTGAAAACATATACTCTAGAAACCAAACATATACGTATATTTGAAGTCTCAAAATTTAATATTTCTGAAGCTTAAAGAAATATACCGAAGGCTAAATATACTTTGAAAATCCATATTTTGAAACCGTATATATGAGGTGCTTTATATATTCAAAACTGTTATATGCGTCTGAAACCTGTATATATATAAAACTTTGCTTTATTCAAAACTTTGATGATATGTATTTAAAGCAAGTATGCACTCAAAACTTGTACATTTTCAAAAACATGGCATACTCAAAACTTTTAAATTATTTTCAAAAGCTTATATATATTTAAAACTGTGTACATGATGCCTTAGATATTCAAGGCTTGTTCATTTCAAAACCTGCGCATTTGAAAACATATATATGTATATATGCATGCATGTGAAATAGTCTACAAATTTCCGAAAGCTTACTGTATTTGAAACTTTGATGTATATAAGAATTTTACATTTTCAAAAACCTGATATACATAAAATTCTACAATTCGAAGCCAAATTTATTCAAAATTTATATGTTCATTTGGAAACTTTGACATTAATTCAAAACTGTAAGTTTTTTGAAGCCCATATGCACTTGGAATCATGCACGTTCTTAAAGCCATATATATATATAAAGTTATATTATTTGAAACTTTGTATATATCCCACACCTGATAGTATTCGAATTGTGATTCCTTTGGAATAGAATATATATTTGAAAATGCATATGTTAATTCGAAGCTCTTGTATTTATGAAATCTATTGAGCTTTTGAAAATTTTAATTTTGAAACCGCTTTGTGTTCAAATTTGTAAATTACTAAAGTCTGTAAATTTTGAAAATCAAATAGTTTTGAAACCAGCTTTATATGTTTTTTCGAAATATGAAGTGTTATTTTTGAAATCTAAGGGTCCGTTTGATTTCGTTTTGAGTTTTGTGTTTTCAACCCACATTACAAAATGCAAGAAAATGAGGGAATTTGTTTACAATTCTTAGTCATTGCGACGATGGACGGAAAATGGAGAAGATGAATTGTTTTCCGTCCTCTTGTTATGTCTCAAAACACGAAAAATCAAATAAACTTGTTTTCTATTTTCTATGTTAATTTCATTTTTCGAAATTGTGTGTTTTTCAACAATACGTAAGAAATGTGTATTTTTGTTTAGACGAAAACGCAAAACTAAAAATAGCAAGCCAAACGGGGCCTAAAATTTTCGTAAACTCGTCCTTTTTGAAGCCTAAAGTAATCGATTTTTGAAATCTGAAAATCTTCAGCATGAATTGTTAGGCCTCGGTATGAAGCTGGGCTTCAATATGAATTTTTGAGCTTAGGCATGGAGCTCTCTATTTTGGCAAGATACCTTGGATTTTGACACAAGGGCTTAGCTACGGCCAGAAGTCTCTGGTATGAAACTTGGAATTATGAAGCTCTGAATTTCGATATTGATCTTTGAACTTTGATATCGAATTTTTTCAGCATCAATTTTTAAACTTTGTAGCTTCGATATCAATTTCTTGCCGCGGCGTGGAACTTGCCTTTGGCGTTAACATCTCTACGACATTAATTTTTACGAGATCATTCCCTCCAACATCAACCACTTCTGGTATCAATTAAATTATGCCATTATGACGCAGCGGATTATACAAAAACAAGGTAGAACGGTGAAAGTAGCAATCGGTGGATCGATGAATACTGAAATGCCCAAATTCGTTGATCCGAAGATACCGAATTCTAGCTATCCTGAACACGTTGATCGCGCACGATACTGGGTTCAAAGATCTGCGATTCTTCACACATTGATCTAGCGCACTAGATTCCGTGAATCGGCTTCAGCTGTCGTTGAATCGAGCGTACTCGATTATCTGAGAGTGGAGATAGGAGATTACACTCAACTACCAATTTGGTGAAAGCACAAAGCTAACAAAACAAAGTTTTTATTTCAAATCAACTAAACTATTACAAATGACCAAACATGCCTATTTATAGGCTACAACTCAACACGCCAAAACAGAACAAAATTTCAAACACTTAGGTCGTCCACGACCTAACAAACATCACGACCTAAAGATAGTACAACATAAGCAAATACAACTCAACACTTTACAACACATAGGTCGGCAACGACCTACACAACAGACGCGACTCAAGAAATTACTTAACGACCTAACATTGAACGACTTAACCAATGAGCGACCTAAGAGCACGCGGCAGCAGCGACCTAAGAATATGGCTCCGGATCTCTTCATGCGACCTAAGATGCAGCAGAGTTAGGTCGTTTGAGACCTAAAAGAAGCGGCTTTAGAAAGACTGCGCGACCTAAGTCTTCACGACCTAAGTCTTCTCGACCTAAGTCTTCACGACCTAAGTCTTTCCACATCTTCTCGTGACCTAACTTAGGTCGTTCCATTTTCCTGCGACCTAACATAGGTCGTTTCCTTGTAGGTCGTAGCACCTTTCCCTTCAACCCGTTAGCTCGTTGCACCCTGTTAGGTTGTTCCAACGACCTAGGCCTTTGCTTTAGCTCGCCATTCTCAAACCCGTTAGGTCGCTTACGACCTAAAACTTCAACTTCCCACAATGCTTCACAAATGTTAACTCGTTAGCTTCCCCTTTAGGTCGGACTCGACCTATCAACCAGTTAGGTCGCACACGACCTATGACTTCTTCTTTCTGGGCTGCATCACATTATTACTTGCAGCATCATATACTCTACGACATCAGGTGACTTACAGCAACAGATAACCCAACACCATCACTTACCTAGTGTCATCGCTTAACTCACGACATCAACTAGCGGCACCAAAATAATTTTGGCATCATTAATCTGACGGCATGAGTTACCCAGCGGTATAAATTTCTCCTAATAAAACCAGATATGTTGACACCCATTATCTTCGACATCAAATTTTGAGCTTTGGGATGAAACATCTAGCTTTGACATGGAGCCCCGACCTCAACATCATTATTCCCATTATCATCTAATGTTCATGAGATCCAGATTAACTTCGAAATCATCTAGATCTACTTTGGAATTTTCTAGATCTAATTCGGGATTATCCAGATATAAATTTGGCCTCGCTTATAAGATCAGAATCTTCTCTTTTAAATAGGAAGGGATGTCGAAGTAAATTGGGGTTGGATTTGATGTTCAACATTTTAATGTTGAATAAGGAAGAACTAATGTTGAATATCGAATGGATGGGATGAACAATTAATGTTGAATCGATCATTGATGGGTGCAGGATTAGTAGCGAATGATTTATGGGCCAAGCATGGTCGAGATGGATTGAACGGCATCGAATGGATGAAGCGGAATTAATGAGGTCTGTTTATGCCTATAGCCATTTAATCCCAATTAATTTCCAACTCTTAAATTTAATAAAGATCGAATTTTTGAATTTTTCTCCAAAATATGAAACTCAAATCTTTTTGGGGTATTTTGGTTATTTTTTGAACATTCGGAGGTTTTGATCTCTCCTTCTAGCGCCAAAATGTTAAATCGAAATTTGGTTCAACACCTGAAAGATTGTGCAAGGTGACATGTTAGAAGAAATTCCAATTATACCCCTTGGTTTTATGATTATTCATGGAATTGTTTAAAATACGACTCATAAATTCAAAAGATAAAATAGGCAAGTCAAAATAACAATAGGCAATATGTTCAAGTCATATCCTTTATTCAATTATGAGCTTGTTATAAAGTGTGCAAATATGCAATTTTCTAATTGCTCAAGCCTTTCTCTACAAATATATCGTCTTCTCCCTCGTTAGCCTTTTTGCGATTAGAATTGTCCTCGAGCTCTCAATGAAGAGAACTTGGGGAAGATTCTAATTAGAAAAAGAGATAAGAGTGAGAAATAAGTTAATGGCCCCTTTCCATAAGGGTATGGATCCCTATGTATAGTGGTGGGAAGGTGGTAGGCTTGTTTGAATTGACGATGTGGGACTTGGATTGCTATTTTGATGATGGCTTCAACATGAATGCCTTTGAATCTTTATGAAGGAAAGCACACCAATCTTCTCGAATTTGCTTTTTTGAATGATTTAATCATTTTTCTTTGCATGGCCTTTTACATCCCTTGGTATTAATGTTGTGCGACATTGATAAGAGGTGCATTGACAAGAGGCGACCTTGATGCGGCATTGACAAAAGACAGCATTAATAGGAGACGACATTGATAAGAGGCGACATTGAATAAACGTGTCATTACTTGGACAGTGACACGAAGGTATGCGGCATCAATGAGATGCGACATTGATGATACATCATGCTGCTTTAACATTAATGGCTTACGACCTGCTTTAACATGCAGTATTGTGGTACATGGCATCAAGTCATGCCTCAATGAAGTATAATGTCTTTGACATTATTTTTGTTACATTTGATGAAGCATGGAATCGAAGGTATGCAACATCATTGCAGGCTTCCATAGTGATGAAGTGTATACTAATGGAGCATGCCATGGGTGTTATGCAATGTTTATAAAATGCGGCATGGAATCAATGCGGTATACTCTTTTTCCTTTATTGATGGAATAAGGCATCATTATTGGCTGTAGGATTTTGACATCACCTATTCCCCCATTATGTACTTTTCTTGCCTTCTCTTCGACATCATTTATTATGCTTATATTGCTATGAGATCCGATATCTCCATCTATACATAAGTTCGACATTGTTTTTCTTTGCTTGTATTCTTTAGAAAATATGTGGACAACAAGAATCATGAAATCTCCATCTCCAAACTTCTCTTTTTCTTGATTTTTCACCTCCGTCTATCAATAAAACACCAACATTTTCATTTTCTCACTTTAGAAATCAAATTTCCCTCAAACCCTACCTCTCCAAAAATTCAAATTAAATTCAAAATAAAATCTATAAATTTCAACAACTCAAATCTTAGCTTCTTAATAACTCCACACCACGTAGCAAGCGAGGAATCAAATTTTGGTCATTATGTTGAAGAAGATGTGATTTATAGTGAGAAGCAATGGAGAAGCAATGAACGAGATAAGAGGAGGAAGAAGAATGTAACGACCCAGAATTTTCGAACCCGAAAATTCCAGATAGTTAGAAGAAAAAGAAAGAGATAGAAGAAAGAAACAGAAAGAAGAAAGAAGAACAAAGAACACAACATCTCACATTCGCAGCGGATTAAATATAATAACAAATAATAATATCAGTTATACAAAGATAAACTGCATTTGTTAATTACATTTTAATACATCAGAGTTACAACATTCACAAATGTACTAGACAGTTAAAATTAACATGTCTTAGACAACTATAATATCACAGCGGAATATACTCCATACGTTCCTGCCATCCAGCTCGCCTCTTGAGCTCCAGAACGTCCTTACCTGAAATCTGTAATACTCGGTCTGACCCGAGCATTACATCAAAGTAACACCCGGGTCAGGCTGGAAACCAGCGTGAGTAAACCCATCTAACAAGAAATTCCAATCTATAGAACTTATTTAAAACCCAGGGTAACTCGTACATTATTACAAGTAAACAACTTATATAGTCAACACTTATTTTCACAAAACAATATCTAAGTATCTAACTTAGTTTAAATGGTCCATTTTATCCCAACCAGCCTATTGGTTTCACATATCAATCTATAAAGTATTTTAGATGATTTCAAATCGAAGTGGTTTCGGATATTTACTAATACCCGACCCCGGTCTCTTCGAAACCAATGTCATCTTAAAGGTCAAGTTATTTAAAAGTTAAACAATTCAATTTAACACTTTGAATTCACATAGCATTTATCATAGATAATCTATACATTCATCACAGATATATCCAAAGCATATCACAGAGTATCACAGAATATCACCCAATAGATATCAATCAATCCAGACATTTTACTCTAACAATCATCCAAACAGAATTTATTAATCCATATTATAATTAATTTAATTATCTTAAATTAAATTAATTACTTAAGAACTAATTACTTAATCCTGCTTAATCAATTTATTAATTAATTGCAATCATTTAATTAATTAATCATACCTTAATTACTTTTATAAGTCAATTAATTAACCTTAATCAGAGATTAATTTATCCTTAATCATTAATTAAAATTTAATTAATTCTTAATACTTGGTTAATTAACCCTTAATTATCAATTAATTAATTACTAATTACCAATTAATTACTTAATTAATTTCTTAATTAATTACTGCTAATTATCAATTAATTAACTTTAATTATCTAATTAATAATTCTTAATTACAAATTAATTAAACTCTTAATTAATTAATTATAATCTTTAACTATTTTATTATTATTACTTTTACATGTTAAAAATTCCTTATCTCTAAATTTTTTTTTTAAAAGAGCTTAAACCAAATTCCTTTTTAATTTCATACATTTAAATCTAACTACCATTTAAAACTTATTTAAAACATTTAAATTTATGAAACTTATTTATTTCAAATCTTTAAGATTCAAAACCAAACTTGAATCTATATATTTAAACTTAATTTTAAATTCTTGTTTAAATATTACACCACAATTTAAATTCTGTTTAAAATTTAAACTGACAGGTTTCTTAAAAACCTGGCAACAACTAAAAATACTCGAGACCCCTCAAAATTTCTTCGAGTCGCCTCTCTAAATACTTCGAACATCACTCGAAATAACTCGAGAAAAACCCGAGCATTTCTCTGCTAACAACCATACATCACCAGATACATACTCGATCGCGTGCATGTGCACGATCACCAGCGTCCACTCCGACCATCGCCGAGTATCCCCACAAGACAACGATCGACCACCAACCAAACCACGATCATCCAAACTTCAATCCATTCGCGAAATCGAAATAGAGTTCAATTTCGAAAAACCTGGAACAAAAAGACCCAACCATCACCAAAGCCTGTCAACACTTCCCCCACGTCACTCCGTCCATCAGAGATCTTCCACCACCGGCCACAGCCTCGCCTACGACCAATCTTTCAACCCTCAAAACCCCTTTGCACTCGATCGACTAGATATACCGCAGTGACCAAATTACCAAGACACGCTAAAACTAGGGTTCTAGCAAAGAATCCACTACTGCTACTTCCTCCATGAATTAAACACCTTCCAGACAATATTTCTACCATCACCGATCATTAATCAATCACCAATGACGATCATAACTTCCCAGACCACTGAGATCATCAGATATTACCTAAAACTCATATTTTGCTTAAACCAAAACTGCACCTTTATTAACAAACTAAAAATTTTGATTTTAATGTTAAAAATCATATTATAACTTACCTATTCAATTTATAAACCTGAATTTATAAATTACAAAGTTTGAATTTTAACTTTTATATACCATGCACTGTTATTTTGGTTACAGAGACACTCAGACTAAATGTTTGACTTAAATTAAACTTTTTAAACATTAGTATATAATAAATCAAACAATTCTTGTTTATGAATTAAGTCCTAAATAAAACTGGATCAAGAGATGAGGAATTTCAAATAGAAATTTAAGCCTGGCAAACAAAACAAGAACAGAGCAACCAATACATCCATTTGTCACAGCAGATTCCACTTATACATACATGCAATACATATTTGTCACAGAGATTTAACATGCAACTTATTTATAAATTTAAACTTTAGAAATAGTGATGTTACTCACCTGTTAAAGAAGAACAGAGCCTTATTTGAAAGCCTGGAATTTGATTTTTCTCTGAATTTGAAAACTTGAAAACTAGAAATTGAATCAGATCTTCTTGGTCTTTGAATCTGAAATTACTGCTTAATTGTTGAGATGATTCTTGAGTTATTACAGGTTGAAAACTGATTGTATTTAAATTTAAACTGAGTTGCTTGCTTAAATCTGAGAAAATCTTGTTTGATTTGCTTTTGAAATTGGCATCTTGCTTCAGGTTTGAAACTTTGATTTGCACTTCAGTTTTAAAGATGATTCAAATAGCTGTAGTTTGATTTGGTTAGAGGAAATTATTGGTTTCAGATTTTCGTTTAGATGTTGGCTGAAGATTACTTAAGTTATGAAAAGAATTGGAAAATATGAGGTTAAGAGACACTTGTTTTATTATTATTTTTATATATATAACATTTGTCACTTGGTTTATTTAATAGCTTACACATGTTATTTAGATGTCTTAAGAGACTTACACATGTATTTAAAGTGTTTTAATTTTTTTTATTTAAATTGTTTAAAAATCTATACATTTTAAATTATTCTTATTCATGTGTAATTTTAAAAGAAAGAGTATTTATTCTTTATTTAAATCTTTTCTAATGTTTTACACAAATTTATGTATCATTTGTTTTAAACTTTCCTATGTATATTTACAAACCATTATAGTTTAAGAAATTTTAAAAGAGAGCATAATAAATCCTTTATTAAATCTTATTTTAACTATCATGCCTTCAAATGAATAAATATTTATCTTTAGAGTTTTTAAAATACATAGTTAACTTTAAATAACTTTTGAAAATTTATTATATTGGATTCAAACTCATGCTTCAAATCACAATATATATATACACACACACTCATATACTTGTAAACTTATAAATTCCAACTTTATAGAGTTTTTCAAATATCTATTAATAATATTCATCCAGATATTTGTATAAATTTGTTCAACTAACTAAAAACCAGCATCTTAATAGTAAAAATCAGTTAATTTACCAATTTACCAGATATCCAAAAATCCGGGTTATCACATTCCTCCCCCCTTTAAATCTTTTCGTCCTTGAAAAGGAACGAAGCAAAAATTTTATTATAATGTTGATTATTAGTTAAATTATTCCTTAGACATCTTAACTCTTAACTCTTTTTATTTAAATTTTTCAAAACATTTTAAAAAAATCTACATAATATTATCAAAATAGTTTTTATAAAAATACTTTTTATAACTCGATGTTTCAACAAGTTCATCCTTGTTCTCACAGAAATTCGGTCATACGTTGATCAGACGTAGGACTGAAAATCTATAAGGACTTAGCAAACCCATTTTCAACACCCAGTGAAAATATTTTGAAAATACTTTATTTGAAAATATCGAAAACGTTTTTGAAAATAGAGGAAATATCTTTGGTGAAAATGCTCTGGAAATCATCACCCCCATCCATGGTCGCAGTTAACCCGATGGTTACGTTGCCGTCCCGGCAAAATCCACAGATAACTGTAGGTCTCCGCGCTCCTCGATTACGCCATGGAACCCACTACAGATCGCAGTTATACCCGGGCCTTACGTTGCTATCACAGCACAAACCCATATAACTGTAGGCATCAGCGCCACCGAATTTCGCTGCCAAATAATGAAACTTCTCCCACATAGGTCGCAGTCTACCGATATAAAATCAAACGCAGACTGTTGGCTCTCAGCGGCACAAACGACTTTCTCTATGTTACCATAGTGTCACAGTCTACCGATATAAAATCAAACGTAGACAGTTGGCTCTCAACGGCACACATGACTTCCGCTATGGTCTGCAGTAGATCGCAGTGACACTGAGTTAAATTGTTGTCACAGCATAACTCAAATGCCTCTGTGGGCACCAGCCCCTCGACTTTCGCTACACAAATAATCCTCAGGAACTAGTTTTGTCCGGACTCCTCACAGGATCAACTTTAGAATCCCCCCTTGGGGTTCAAGGCAGTACCACCCAGTGGCACTCCTGAGAAGTTCATTTTAAGGGAGCGCCTTTTTCCCCAGAGCTATTCTCAAAACACTTTATACTATATACTTATAGTATCTTCAAATCATACCCTTTATGATTTATCAAAATCTCCTTTACACAAAATCGATTACCAAAATCGATAATTCTCAAACTAGGCTTTCCAAAATCCAAAATTGATTTTCCCAAAAATCAAAAGCCCTTTCCAAAATCCATAGGTTCCCAAAACCTTTTCCAAAATCATTCTCATAAGATCCTTTATATATATATAGATATAGATATATATAACTTTTAAAAATCTTTGGATCATTTCAAACTTGTATAAACTTCTTTTATACTTCAATTATTTCAAAACCCTTTTTATTTTGGCTAGATTCAATAAGGGAAGTTTATCATATTACAAAATACAACTTTATTTATTGCCAAATCAAATATTCAAGTTTGATTTCTTTATAAAGTTATTTACCATTTACTTATCTCCATAAAGTAAATTTCAACCAAAGAAATATCCAATTCCATTATATTTCACAAATATACTTTTCATTTCAAAGATCATTTTACAATCCTTATCCACAACTTCAATATCAATTTCATTCAAACCTGTACGATGTACACATATCATCCGTACGCTATATCAATTTGATCGCTCACTCGATCACACAATTTCACTTCCGAACTAGTATCGTCCACCCGACTCTCTAGTGCGGACTCAGATCTGGTTTCTTGATCAGAAACCGTCATTCTCCTTGCATAGTCGTAGCTATGATAGAGAATATCCGGACCCAATCAAAAATCCATATCTAGGTTCGCCGTCGAAAATCGAGCGAAAAATCCCAACTCGGATCGATAATATTATCTCGAAATTTTGTGTTCGAATCTGGATCAAATCACTATGCGAATAGAATAATATACGTATATCCTACGTATTTATCTTTATTGGTTATTAGCCAAATCACTTCTCTTTTCCATTCACATTTCCTTTAATTCCATTCACTTATTCTCAATTACTTCATTTCCCATTTGAGTTATTACTTCAATTACAAACCGTTTGAACTCTGACCATTTAAATTTAAAAATAGCTTGAAAAGGTTTTAAAATAGATAAGTAGTTGAAAAATAGTTATTAGTTTGTAAAATAGCTGTAAAATAGTTAAGTATTATAAAATAGTTAGGTAATTGCAAAATAGTTTTTAAAATAGTGATTAGATATAAGTAACTGAAAAATAGTAATTAATTTATAAGTCAGTTTCAAAATAGTTAAATAGTTCCAAAATAATTGTAAAATAAGTATAAGATAGTTTGGGGTTTAAGAAGAAGATTATATAGTAAATAGTTTGGAAAAATATATTTGTATTAAAACAATTTATTTTGAAAATAATCCAGAGCCAAACTGTTTAATTTCCCAATCTCCATTTCCAATTAATTTCCCATTAATTCAATTTAAATTTCCACTTCCATTTAAATTGACTCAATACTTCAATTTCCATTGAATTTAATTCAATCCCAATTCAAGTTGAATTAATCTTAATTCCTTTCCAAATTCAAATCAAATTCCATTTGATTTTAAACATATTCACTTTAATTACAATTTCAAATTATTCAAACTAATTTCAAATTGAATCCACTTAAATTTCAAATCATTTCAATTTCTATATGAATTAATCCCAATTCCCATTTGAATTTTGAACTCATTCAATCTTCAATTTTTATTTTAAATTAATCCATTTCAAATTTTCCATTTGAATTTTAAACTTATTTATCTTAAATCACAATTCCCATTTATTCAAATCAAATTCAGTTTGAACTAATTCAATTTAAATCTCAATTTTAAACTATCTCGAATTATATAAATTCGAGTTAAAATTGATTTAATTCCTTAAATCACAATTCCTTTACTTTTAAATTAACTCAATCTTTATTTTTTTATTTTAACAAATTAAATCTTTAAACCTTTTAATTCTGAATTCAAATTTCAAACTTCCATTTTAAAATTATCTTTACTTAACTCATTACAAAGTTCAAATAAGAATTCAAAAACAATTTAATCTTCAGATTCTAATTTATTATCCATTTTCAATTTCCAGATTTCAAACCCATTTTGAGATTACTCGTAACTCCCATTTAAAATCAACCATTTAACTTCCCAAGTTAAATTTAAATTGCATCTTGAAATTTCCAATTCAAGTTATTTATTCAAACTTATTTAACTTCCTCCAAGTTAAATTAAATTTACTTAATCTGGTCAACTTTACACAATTTGAATTCCCATTCAAATTTTAAACTTCAGATTAATAATTTTTCCCCTTTTAAGTTTAAAAACTTACTTCACTTTGGGTTTCACATCACATTCCAATTTAAAACTCAACACTATGTGTTTATTTCAAATCATCATAGGTATTATGTATATTCCTCATATATACATTTTCTTTACACACCAAGTTATACTTTAAATTTTTAAACCACCTTTGGTTTTAATTCAAAACAAACTTTTTTTAAACAATTTCAAGTTTTCTGGATTTAGATTTAAAATTTCACAATTTTTAATTATCTTCAATTCCAATTTATAAGTTATACTCACTTAAATGTTTACTTCCCTAAACATTTTATTTCTCTAAAACATTTCATTTTGCTTAATTATTAACAACATTCCTTATTAATCACAACTACCATTTATGATAATAACCAAGATTTTCATATCTGAAAAACAATTCATTATTATCTTTATTCTTGATAACACCTCTACAAATTCAAGATTTTAATTTCAGTTTGAATTCATTTCAAACTTAACTTTATTCAATTTTAATTTGGTTGTATTACTATTACCACTTAATTTAATTCCAATATTTTATTTAATTCCAATTAATTTAACAACCAATTTCTTTAATATATTTAATAATTAGAAAATTATTTCTATATATATCAAAAGATAAACTTATATAAAAATCATTTATTTTTAAAATCATTTTAAAACCTTTATGTAAGAAAATAACAAGTACGCTCTCATATATATATATATATATATATACACTCAACTCATTTTAGGGTACCATTGACCCTATCCTTAATGAGTAATCCCAGCAGAGCCAAGGTTTTCGCTTAACCTTCAGCTCTGATACCAAGTGTAACGACCCGGAATTTTCGAACCCGAAAATTCCAGATAGTTAGAAGAAAAAGAAAGAGATAGAAGAAAGAAACAGAAAGAAGAAAGAAGAACAGAGAACACAACATCTCACATTCGCAGCGGATTAAATATAATAACAAATAATAATATCAGTTATACAAAGAAAAACTGCATTTGTTAATTACATTTTAATACATCAGAGTTACAACATTCACAAATGTACTAGACAGTTAAAATTAACATGTCTTAGACAACTATAATATCACAGCGGAATATACTCCATACGTTCCTGCCATCCAGCTCGCCTCTTGAGCTCCAGAACGTCCTTACCTGAAATCTGTAATACTCGGTCTGACCCGAGCATTACATCAAAGTAACACCCGGGTCAGGCTGGAAACCAGCGTGAGTAAACCCATCTAACAAGAAATTCCAATCTATAGAACTTATTTAAAACGCGGGGTAACTCGTACATTATTACAAGTAAACAACTTATATAGTCAACACTTATTTTCACAAAACAATATCTAAGTATCTAACTTAGTTTAAATGGTCCATTTTATCCCAACCAGCCTATTGGTTTCACATATCAATCTATAAAGTATTTTAGATGATTTCAAATCGAAGTGGTTTCGGATATTTACTAATACCCGACCCCGGTCTCTTCGAAACCAATGTCATCTTAAAGGTCAAGTTATTTAAAAGTTAAACAATTCAATTTAACACTTTGAATTCACATAGCATTTATCATAGATAATCTATACATTCATCACAGATATATCCAAAGCATATCACAGAGTATCACAGAATATCACCCAATAGATATCAATCAATCCAGACATTTTACTCTAACAATCATCCAAACAGAATTTATTAATCCATATTATAATTAATTTAATTATCTTAAATTAAATTAATTACTTAAGAACTAATTACTTAATCCTGCTTAATCAATTTATTAATTAATTGCAATCATTTAATTAATTAATCATACCTTAATTACTTTTATAAGTCAATTAATTAACCTTAATCAGAGATTAATTTATCCTTAATCATTAATTAAAATTTAATTAATTCTTAATACTTGGTTAATTAACCCTTAATTATCAATTAATTAATTACTAATTACCAATTAATTACTTAATTAATTTCTTAATTAATTACTGCTAATTATCAATTAATTAACTTTAATTATCTAATTAATAATTCTTAATTACAAATTAATTAAACTCTTAATTAATTAATTATAATCTTTAACTATTTTATTATTATTACTTTTACATGTTAAAAATTCCTTATCTCTTAAAATTTTTTTTTTAAAAGAGCTTAAACCAAATTCCTTTTTAATTTCATACATTTAAATCTAACTACCATTTAAAACTTATTTAAAACATTTAAATTTATGAAACTTATTTATTTCAAATCTTTAAGATTCAAAACCAAACTTGAATCTATATATTTAAACTTAATTTTAAATTCTTGTTTAAATATTACTCCACAATTTAAATTCTGTTTAAAATTTAAACTGACAGGTTTCTTAAAAACCTGGCAACAACTAAAAATACTCGAGACCCCTCAAAATTTCTTCGAGTCGCCTCTCTAAATACTTCGAACATCACTCGAAATAACTCGAGAAAAACCCGAGCATTTCTCTGCTAACAACCATACACCACCAGATACATACTCGATCGCGTGCATGTGCACGATCACCAGCGTCCACTCCGACCATCGCCGAGTATCCCCACAAGACAACGATCGACCACCAACCAAACCACGATCATCCAAACTTCAATCCATTCGCGAAATCGAAATAGAGTTCAATTTCGAAAAACCTGGAACAAAAAGACCCAACCATCACCAAAGCCTGTCAACACTTCCCCCACGTCACTCCGTCCATCAGAGATCTTCCACCACCGGCCACAGCCTCGCCTACGACCAATCTTTCAACCCTCAAAACCCCTTTGCACTCGATCGACTAGATATACCGCAGTGACCAAATTACCAAGACACGCTAAAACTAGGGTTCTAGCAAAGAATCCACTACTGCTACTTCCTCCATGAATTAAACACCTTCCAGACAATATTTCTACCATCACCGATCATTAATCAATCACCAATGACGATCATAACTTCCCAGACCACTGAGATCATCAGATATTACCTAAAACTCATATTTTGCTTAAACCAAAACTGCACCTTTATTAACAAACTAAAATTTTTGATTTTAATGTTAAAAATCATATTATAACTTACCTATTCAATTTATAAACCTGAATTTATAAATTACAAAGTTTGAATTTTAACTTTTATATACCATGCACTGTTATTTTGGTTACAGAGACACTCAGACTAAAAGTTTGACTTAAATTAAACTTTTTAAACATTAGTATATAATAAATCAAACAATTCTTGTTTATGAATTAAGTCCTAAATAAAACTGGATCAAGAGATGAGGAATTTCAAATAGAAATTTAAGCCTGGCAAACAAAACAAGAACAGAGCAACCAATACATCCATTTGTCACAGCAGATTCCACTTATACATACATGCAATACATATTTGTCACAGAGATTTAACATGCAACTTATTTATAAATTTAAACTTTAGAAATAGTGATGTTACTCACCTGTTAAAGAAGAACAGAGCCTTATTTGAAAGCCTGGAATTTGATTTTTCTCTGAATTTGAAAACTTGAAAACTAGAAATTGAATCAGATCTTCTTGGTCTTTGAATCTGAAATTACTGCTTGATTGTTGAGATGATTCTTGAGTTATTACAGGTTGAAAACTGATTGTATTTAAATTTAAACTGAGTTGCTTGCTTAAATCTGAGAAAATCTTGTTTGATTTGCTTTTGAAATTGGCATCTTGCTTCAGGTTTGAAACTTTGATTTGCACTTCAGTTTTAAAGATGATTCAAATAGCTGTAGTTTGATTTGGTTAGAGGAAATTATTGGTTTTAAATTTTCGTTTAGATGTTGGCTGAAGATTACTTAAGTTATGAAAAGAATTGGAAAATATGAGGTTAAGAGACACTTGTTTTATTATTATTTTTATATATATAACATTTGTCACTTGGTTTATTTAATAGCTTACACATGTTATTTAGATGTCTTAAGAGACTTACACATGTATTTAAAGTGTTTTAATTTTTTTTATTTAAATTGTTTAAAAATCTATACATTTTAAAATATTCTTATTCATGTGTAATTTTAAAAGAAAGAGTATTTATTCTTTATTTAAATCTTTTCTAATGTTTTACACAAATTTATGTATCATTTGTTTTAAACTTTCCTATGTATATTTACAAACCATTATAGTTTAATAAATTTTAAAAGAGAGCATAATAAATCCTTTATTAAATCTTATTTTAACTATCATGCCTTCAAATGAATAAATATTTATCTTTAGAGTTTTTAAAATACATAGTTAACTTTAAATAACTTTTGAAAATTTATTATATTGGATTCAAACTCATGCTTCAAATCACAATATATATATACACACACACTCATATACTTGTAAACTTATAAATTCCAACTTTATAGAGTTTTTCAAATATCTATTCATAATATTCATCCAGATATTTGTATAAATTTGTTCAACTAACTAAAAACCAGCATCTTAATAGTAAAAATCAGTTAATTTACCAATTTACCAGATATCCAAAAATCCGGGTTATCACAAAGAAGCTTTGAGAGGTAGTGTATTTCTCCAATCAAGGTGAATAGTTTAACTCATTACTGTGTCTATTACAAGTATGAATTGATATTCGGAGTGTTAAAATGCCTTTGTAATTCAGTTGAACCCAAGCACTGAAACATTGCTTCTTCATCTCCCTAATTATATGATACTTATATTATGAAATTGATACTTGATTGGGACATGGTCGAATCATTGAATGATAGAGTTTGGTTTTATGATGTTGAATGATGAAGGGGTTTTAGAGATCAGGGAGGAGAAGGTTAGAAATGTACAAATACATGCATAGAAATTGTCATGCCTGATGCACTAATCGATCGACCGCTAGCGGTTGATCGGCGGTTGCGACCGGTCAGAACATGTTTAAAACAATAATAATAATATATAAATAAATTATAATAAATTATCATAAAATATATATAATATAAACATATAAATGTACAATAATATATATACACTTGGATGAATAATATTTAAAATGTATAATAATTAAATGAAGTGAATTTAACATTATTATTTAAATAAAAAATTAAAAAGTTTAGTAAATACATACTTATAAATTATCAAATGTACATATAAATGTTGATGCTGATTATATAATTTATACTATGGACATATAAAGGAATTATATGACGTTTATATATGTTTAATTGGAAATTACCTTATATTAAATAATGTTTCTTTTAAAACAGTAAAACTATTATTTTTTCAAATTTAATTAAATTACTTTGACTATTACTATTTATGTGTTATCATTTCTGTGTGATGAGAAATTTGTAAATAGTTTAGTGATACCGTCTGCTATGGGACTTTTGGTAACACTTTTTCGGTTATTCATCGAAAGCGTCGCACATAAATACTTGGTGTGGATCGAGTGCATTTTATGAACATTAAATAAAGATTTGAGTAACACACGGTGGTATGAGATGTTGTAGTGTTATTTGTTTGGTTATTCATCGTAAATAAATGTCACTCATGCGGGGATATATATATATATGGATTGATATGTACTCACTATGGTGAGCAAGGATGGTTATACTCATGTGCCGGTATGTGTATAGAACTGTGTATCAGTACACACACATACATAGTTCTGTGTGTGAGCCATAGTTAATAAATACGACATGTTTGTCTATCACCGTCTGACTTCCTTTATGGAACGAAAGTTGAACCATATTAGCTATTATCCATCTTAGTGGCTTGGTCATGGTCGCGTGCCCTAGATCTATGACACCTTATTCTTAGAGTCGTGTGTCGACAGTGTATAGAGTTGTGTGTTGGTTATGTATCGCTCCTTACGTCACCTAGGCCAGCAGTCTTTTACCATTTAAGGGGGCTTGTGTAAGGTCATGACCGAGTTCTCGCGTAGTCGAGTACATTAATAAATACGAGTCACCATGGCCATCGAGGTAAGTAAGACTATAGAGGTCGTGCCAGACGGACACGTGTGAGTCTCCTAGAGCTAGTGTGTTTAGTCAGTCTCCCATCTGGTTGTGGTGTGTGTGAAAGATAGACATATACTATTTATATTCCTTTGACGATGATTATGACTATGCTACCTATTGTATGTCTAAAGCATAGTCGGTTCCCGTATTATCCATACTCATTTTGTTAGCATAATTTTTTTTCTATAGTATATAGACATGGTTTGATGATATTTATAAGTGAGATATTTGTGTTACTTACATATATTACACTAGATTATATTATAGTTATTATATTACATAAATTTGATTCAGACTTAGTCTGATCCATGTGTTTTATACTCGGGTCAGTCCGAGACATTGCAGGCATATGTACTATGTAGATAGCAGGACTCGTCTTGGCATTTTAGGAAGGATAGCGGTAGTTATAGGGTGATATATTTCCTATATGTTTTTGTAGCCTTATTGATGTGCTAGTAGTTGTTTCTGATAATGTAATGTATAGTGGGCTAAAGACTATCATTTTATAGCCCTGGACTTTGTATTATGTTATGTATTATATTTTATCTATAGTTTTGTGTATTCTGATGTTATTATATGATTATTTATTATTCTGTCCTGGTAGCACACATGTTTATTGCTTTATACTAAGACTGTATACATTTGTGGTATGTATCATGTGATATATGATTTGTATAGGTAATATTCATGTGTGTACCCTATATCGCCTCATTCTCCATATTATTCAATAGTATTAAATCGTACTACTCTTAGGTAGAGGTGGGGGTGTTCACACATCTTTAGTCTCGCATACTTCATGGGGCTTTCTAGGCTTTTGCTTTCAGTTATGGCTTCTTAGACCCATTGCTTTGAGGTGAGATACTCATGGGGTCTCGGTATATGATCCGGAGGTTGTGTGTAGTTATAGTACATAAGTCAAAGAAGAATGCCTTGATGCTTTCATCTTTCCTTAGAGCTATCCTAGTGGCTTTTGCTTTCAGTTGAGCCCATATTATACTTTCAGAGTGGCCTAACTTGAATCTTAATAACTATGTTGTAAGATGAGTGGCACATGTGGTTCTTGATTTTCACCTTATTTTAGACTTGCTCTTTATGTCATAGTATTATGGGTCATTTAGATGTTTGTTTTGAGCTCGGCATCTTGCCTTCAATGCCTTGGTCATTTAAATGGGGCATCTATCCCTTGGACCTTGTATGTGCTTCAACATGATTGCTTAGCCTTTAGACTAATCTATGGAAGGGAGCTATGCAAGGCTATATACAAAGTATTCATTGATATTTATACTGATGAAATGTCAAGTACAGAGTAGGGCTTCCAGGTTACTGCCAAACAGTTGAGACTTTCGATGTTCATATGCAAAGAATGCCTAAGGATCTTCCTTTTGGGTTGCGACTTTTATAGCTGAAATTGAATAACAAAGTAAAAATTATGGTATAACACATGCCTCCCAAAGTTTGCTTTTTATGAAAGAATACGAAGTGAACTTTGTAGAAATAGTTAGATTATATTTTTGTACTCGGTTATTTCATTTTTTCTTTTAATCTATATTAATTTCCCATAACATTGAAAATAATCAACATTTGAAAGAATTCAGTCTCATTTCTAACCTCAGTGCAAGGATTTTGTAGTATAAGGGACATATCAATTACTTCTATAGGAAGGACTACTATAGTGTTGTGTAATGCGGTCCATGCTAACTTTTGTTAATGCATAAGGAGCCTATCTTGCATGCTCATATTAAACAATTTTATATAGTGTAACTGTATATCATTTTAGGACAATCCCAACATCCTTTTATATTGATTATAGAAGATGTTCTTTCAAATCCAATATTGAGAATTGAGCAACCAAACTGAAATGATTTTAATATGAGTACATCGGTAATAATAATAAGTAAGTAGTTTACTTATAGTTTTGAAATATTTTAGTACCTTTACAGTGCTTTCTTACGTAGCATGCTTCCTTTATATTTTGACTGAATTCAAACGTTTGAATTCTCTATCAAAATATTTGCTCAACTCTGATGTTAATCGAACAACGCTTCCGTATCAGTTTTTGGATCATAACCAATACCTACAAATTGAGTTATCGCTCCCACTGAGTTTGAGAAATTTTGGTTTTTTGTGCAAATGGTTTATTCTAAATGATTATTTAGAATTTATGTTGCAACATACATCTACCAAAACTCAAATTCATACCGAGCGATGAATTTTGTCAGAGGAACCCGAATTAACTTAAGCAAGTTGAATAAGATTTGTTATATTAATTTCGATAATTGAAATTTGCGACGTTATTATATCAACGTAGCCTATATTCCGAAAGATTTGGTCTTCTTTTTTAAGACACATTTATGGTCGATGTATAATATCCCTTTAGGTGCAACTATCAAAATCATATTTTTCTGATGTGCTTGGAATCCATTCTGGGTTTGCGCATCTTTCCATATGGTAGAGTCAATCTCTTAATTGCTTATTGAGAAATGAGGAAATTCTTTTCTCAACATCAATAAGAGAATCATAGTTTCTCCTTAATGTGCGAAATTTTTATTAGACATTATAATTAGTTGTGTCCATTTAGGTTTAATCGGTTTCATTTTGTCCTTTGTAATCAATTTTTTCTCTAGATCGTATCTGAATCAATATTACTACCAATAATTTCTAAAAGAAATTCCTTTGTTCTGAAGTTGGTGTTTCTTGAACAATTATTATTTCTTGGTGTAATGGAATAGGTAATCATAAACATTTTATCACTTGCCTATATATGTATAAACCTTATTTGGTTTTAAGTTATGAAACTTATGTTCATAACATATATTGATCAATCAACATTGATCGGTCGGGGTGGTCCACACAAGATCCCTCACGAACAAGTGTTACATGTAGTCTCTCAACTCACATAACCTGCCAACTCTTTAACTCAAGATATGTGGGGTTTGTTTCATTAACTCTTATCTTGTATGATTTTGTAAACTTTGTTTTGTATGAAATTAAATTTAATCTTATGTACTTACTTTAAGTGCACGTCCTCAAAAAATGAAGTTAGCTCAATTTCACTCATCATCAATCATACTTTTTCAAACAAAGTCTGATTACTCCTTATCAATACATCACTATGCATCATAAAGTAGAGTAGCTTTTGAGATTTAATCTTATAAAATTTTGATTGTTTGGAACCTTTCCAACACACTTACCTATTCGATAAAATTGAACTCTTTTATTACCTTTCCATTTTATGTTTTCTACTTTCATATTAAATTCTTTGAACTTATCCTAGACTTACTACTTGTAGAATATGCTAGTATATGATTTTTGTTTGATGATAATAAACATATATGTATTCATTTAAATGTATTTGTTATTGTACTATTTAATTTTTCACATAATTAAATAAATACTTGTTGAATAAAATAAATAACACAGAATTCATATTCAAACAAATATTTTTTTCAAACAAATATTTTATTACAAATTCAAATAGTACAAATTTGAGCTCTCACTAAATATATACATTTTTCAATTACACTACAATTTCGATTACATCACAAATTTCAATTTACAATTTTGACCTCACTACATATATTCACTCACACTCGTATTTTATCTTCAACTCTGTTCCAGCCTAAATCCAACATCTGAGCTATCTGCAAAATAAACACTAACGTAGTAAAATTGAACAAGAAATATTTTTTTTCAGTATACAATGAAGTGTGTGTTTTGAAAATATTGTTCGCCTCAATTATTTGGATTATTCGTCATCATTTCTCTTTTAAATTCATTTTACACGAATAACTTGTGACATGCATAGTGTATCACTATACATGCCACAAGGCCGTGCACACCGATATACACTTGATAAAATTGCAGGGACAGCTGTGCACAAGGTAAAACCCGAGCCGAGGCTGGATTCAACTCAGCTGCAATACGAAAACAAGTACAAGTTTCAATGGTCAGTCAACATGATCTAAAATGAAACCAGACTATAAGATAGGTTCAAATACAAGTGCACTCAATAAGGCACCAACATACATGCATGAACACACATATATCAGTACAGACGCATATGAGTCTCAACCAACATGAAAACACAAAACAGTACAGACCCAAAGACACTTGAAGACCAACTCGAGCTAGCATATCAGGAGCAATAAAGACCAGTCTAGAATGAATGCAACAACAAAGTGAACCAGAGGTGAATTCAACATGAAATGATCAAGTACAAGCACAAATACAATGCAGATTAGACTCGAAGCCAATGCAGACCAGGTCAGAGAACGTGGCAATCAACTAATAACTCAGGTCGTACTAAAGGCAGTAACACAACAGTTCAGATGTAAGCAACTGGATTTCGACTCAAAGCAATATGAAAATTCAATTGAAACCAAGAAGCAGGTCATCAATGAACCAATGTGCACAAGGATAAAGTCGACCACAATAGGCTACAACATGAACATGACTTCAGAATGAAACAGATGAGACAATGCCAAGTTACATGAACATATGAAGTCCAAACCAAAATGCAAGACAGGAGTGTGTACAAATTAAACCAGGGTAGTGCACATGTAAGTAGAACCAAATTCAACATGCTCAAATGTATCAAGGACAAAGGGAAGAACAGAGATATGTACAATGATTCGGCCATATACAAAACAAGTGTACACAAGACTACCAACCCAGTTCAATGAAATACAAGCTCGTGACTTCAATGCACAGGGACTCAAACGCAATATCAAGTTCATATGCAACAATGTACAAGTCAACAGAGTTCAAGTCTCAAACAATGCAACAATATCAGAACCCAGACAATACTCCATAATGCAACTGCACCAGACATAGCAAATGGATGTACCCATGAAGTTCAGAGCAAACAAAGTACAGCCTTCACAAATGACTCGACAATACAAGACACAATGCAACATAGCAAAGCCTCAACACACACCAGATTCCAAGTCCAGACCAAACCAAAGATTCAGGCATGTGCACCAAAATAGTGACAATGAACCAGTGGGCATGAATCAAATCAAGGTTGACAAAGCAATATATATATATATATATACATATATATATATACATACATACATACATATATATATATATATATATATATATATATATATGCAGCCTAGACCAACATGAACACAGCAATAAGTTCACGTGAAACCAAGTGGATAAGCATAAAAATCATACACATACATACATATATGTATGTATATACGTGCTCATATGGTTACAGTAATCATAGTTGCTAGTCACAGTAATGTTGCAGTGAATTTCAAAATGAACAAGTCAGAGCAGAAAGGAAATGAACAAGTCGAAGTCAGGTTTATCACATAAATTCACGATGCCAAAGTCATAGCAGAAAACTACAGAACCAAGTCAATTATCTCAAGAATTCAAATGCCAGAAAAGAACGGAACCAAATCCAACCGAATATGACATGAACAAGTCAAAAATAAAATACCATCATTCTATTAAAAAATCAAGGGCCGAGCATAGTAAATCGAAGCAAGTGATAAAATCGTGAAGAATTCAAATTCAAATATACGAACGTAAATTTAGGGCTTTTATTCCCTATAAATACCCATTAACATCATCGGCAAAATTCATTCGAGTTCAAGCAAAAAATACTAGAGCAATTCATTGAAGAAAATCAAAAACTAATAACTTGAATCGAAATCGAGTTTGAAAGCAAATCAAGTCGAGCATAATCGTTACCGATAAAAGGCAATTCACGTACCAGCTCAAAGCATTGATTCGAACTCAACTAATTGAAGCAACTGCATGTACTCAAGCTAGGAATCAATTGAAGAAGCAAACCAGTGTTGAAATCATCACGTCAATTGATTGATATTAAGGCGGTGACTTCGATCTTGAGCAAAGCCCCGATTTTACACAAGCCCTAGTATTCGCGACCAAAGGAAAAAGGAGGCGGACATTAATTTCATAGACCAAAAAGGGAACGACCGAAGTTTTACGCAGAAGGAAAAAAAAGGCGACGTCTTCTTTTAATATGAATTGGGCCTGTCTCCAATTTTTTATTGGGCTTATTTTTTTAATTAGGGTTTTATTTGTTTTAGTTTTTATTTTGTATTTTCTGTTAAAATTGGTGGAACTTTAGTTGTGTAACTAGGTTACGAACTACGGTGGTGTAGTTCGACAATTCGCAACTCAATGGCTGAGTTTTTGCAGGGTTTTGAGCATATAGTTAGGTTAGTCATTAGCGGGTGTCATAAGTTTACTTGTGTAAGCGTTTGACTACTTAATTTCTAGTAGAAACCTTAAGGGCAGCATGTAGGAAGAGTTTTGCCGAAGTTGGGTAAATCTGTGTTGTTCTATTTTCGCTTTTATTATTCTGCTATTATCTGTGCTGCAATTATTATATATTTATTTCCGCATTAATTTTTATTATTATTAGTATCACCCTATTCACCTCCCCTCTAGGGTGAATTCGATCCTTCAAGTGGTATCGGAGCTAGGAACAAAAACCATTTTTTATTTTAAAATTTTGATTTTTCAAAAACCAATTTTTGTTTTAAAAATTTGATTTTTTAAATGGCTTCTTTTAATAATGCTTTTGCTGAGGGTCAGTCCATAGTTAGACCACCCATGTTCAATGGTGAATATGCTTATTGGAAAAATAGAATGAATTTTTTTTTGAAAACCATTAATGCTTAGAATATTGTTGAGACGGGATATGGGACCCCAACTATAGTGGAAGATAATCAAGAAATTGAAAAACCAATGGATCAATGGACAGGTCTCGAAAATAAACTACAAAATTCCAATGCTAAAGCTATGAATTCTATTATTTGTCCATTAGATCAAATTGAATTTAATCGTGTCTCACATTATCTAACTGGGCAGGAAATTTGGCACACACTTGAAGTGACTCATGAAGGAACCTCCTAAGTCAAAGAATCTCGCCTTGCCATGCTTAGTGGCGAATACGAGAACTTCACAATGGCCAAGGATGAAAATGTCGAAGAGATGTATGGACGACTTTCTAATCTCGTATATAAATCAAAAGCTCTCGGAAAACCATACACATAATTGGAAATAGTCCGAAAAATCCTTAGAGTCCTTCCATGAAATTTTAAAGCAAAAGTTACTGCCATTCAAGAATCAAAGGATTTGAAACAAGTTAAAATTGAAGAACTCATTGGAAATCTCACCACTTATGAGCTAGAAATGAAATTCAAGGAAGAACATGAAGGAGGATGTAACGATCCGTAAATTTTAACCGTTTTAATAACGTACTTAGTTGAAATTTTGTGAAATTTTAAACGATAAAATTTTGAAATAAAAATTTATTATTTGGAATGCGTCTAATTAAACATAGCAATTGGTAAATTTTCGTCCGAAAATATGAAATTTTATTTCGCACGTAAATTTACTTCAATTTAACCAGTTAAAAAGCGATGAAAATAAAATATTTCCGAAACCTAAATATTTTTACATAGAAAAATTCTAAACCATCTTCTGAGCAAGATGTCAGTTCGTCATTTTTCCAAATTCGGACATCTATTGCTCCGTCGTTCTTATTTTCTGCAAAATAGCAGCATTCTGGTACCGATATCGATTTTTAAAATTAAATCGTACCACCGATATCTGTGTACCGTTTTGATCGCTGTGTCGTGCTGATCTCTGCAGCATATTTGTTCGTTTGTTTCGACGTACGATACACGGTGAAATCAATAAATTAAAGAACCGTATCGGTACCCGATTTTACCCGTTTTGGTTTTCTTGCCCATTCATTTTCCCATCGTATTATACCAATAGTCTCTAACCTTTTATATTCCCCAAATTTACTTTCCCAAATTTACTGCTAGCTTTTAAAATTTGTACCGGTTCAATGCATATTTGCTTTTCGCAACACTGTTCATTCTCATCACTTTCTTTTTGAAAAGAAGTGAACCTGCTCTCTTCTTCTCTGTAACTCATCTTGCTTCCCTGTAATCTCACCCATCTCCTTATCAATCCCTCCTCCTCTCCTCTTTTAATAAAATCTGTTCGCTCCTAATAAAAAAAAAAAGAAAATTTGTTGATGAAATTGCTGCCACTTGAACTCGCGAGCCACGGCGCAGCCTCTCCACATCACAGCGTGTCGCCTCTCCCTCGGTCGAAGCTTACCCGCGGCCTCTGACACTTCAACCGTTCCACTCGTCGGCAACCCATCACCGCCACATACTCGAGTCGGCCACCATCCTGCTCACGTGCGAGCAGCACGTCTCCACGTCTTTGCAATCTTCAACCGAACCCGGTTGCTCATGTGCTCACCTACTCCACCATTGAACTGCTGACTCCACGCTCAACCCATCGCCCACACAGTCCACCTTCGCTCTCTCTTCACCGCGCAAACCCGAGCAAACCACCACCATCCTCGACCTGTGCCTTGCGAACCCACAGCCTGCTCCACCTCCCCTGCCTTTGAGTCAGCATGGCCGTGGCCTTCACCACCTCCTTCCACTCGCTCATCGACCTCCGCCATCAGCAAAGCAACTCTCTTTCCCCACCCTTCAGAGTCATGCCGTGCTTGTTTAAGGTATATAGTTTATATTATAGGATAGGTTCTGTTTGTAAACATTATATTATATATATTTATACTATATATTTACTGATTGAAAGTTGGATTTGTTATACTATGGGTTTTGATAAAAACGTATACAATGTTTTCCTAGAGCCTGCTTTACTATTAATGGAACATTATGTATATATTTATATATGAAAATGTTTGCGTCAGTTGTATATACTACGATATGAGTTGTGATAGCTATAAATTATATTATTTCATATTCTGTTTATATATAATGGTGTACAGGCTTTATATATTGTTTGTAAAAGTTTTGTAGCTCGATGATATAATGATTTATATATTAAGTATTTTTGTATATAGGATCGGTTTGTAACTTCTGTTACTTATATGATGTTAGTATGTAATACATATACTATATTTTTATCTTATACTTTTATATATTGTACTTTATGTTAATATCCAAAATAGCTTCACAACCATTTAGTATATAAGTATATTTTTGAGTCTGCACATATACATGTTAGTTATTGACAATGTAAGGTCCACGTTAGTATGATATTATCATAAAATTTGTTGGCAGTCCGCATAAATAAAGTTTCAATATAAAAGGTATTGTAATAGTTGGGTCTCATATAACAGGGTATGAGTTTGGTTGCACATTTATTCAAGGTCTGCACATAATTGTATTAGTTATATATAAAATGTTGATTTACATATATAGATGTTTTATAAGTTATTTAAGATCGTTTGCTTCTATATGTACATGAATTTTTAAAGAGTTTGAACCGAATTGATTTTATTATTATTAGTATGTGCCTTATTTTAATTAAATATATATATATATATTTATTTTTATATTCGCCTTAAATTTGATATTGATTTCATGGAAAAATAATAGTATATATTCTGTCTCTATCTAGATGATTCTGATTCGCTCTCATCAATTCAAACTATCAGCTTTGATCGTCAAATCGTATCCATCTAGCTTTGCTTTGGATTTCGTGATTAGATTCGCAACTCATCTCAGTCTCGCACATCTCTAACCTCGGAAGGTGAGCAATCACTCACGATTAACGTTCTTTTATTTATTAGATTTGATTTCAATTGAAACGACAATTGAAATATACTGCTGTTAGTTAATTACACTGTTATATATGCTATTGCCTGTATCAGTTCACCTGTGACATCTGACACCATTATCTGTTAATTATTTATGCGATGATAATACAGTTTGGCTGAAATTTGATTGATTGTTGATGTTTATATTGGACGTTAAATTTTTAATGTTAAAATGATAAATAGTATGCAATTGAACTTGATATAGTAAAGTTAAATGTTAAATTTGATTAACTGACATTTGTATAATATGACCCATTTAACTGTTAAATTTATTGACACGTAGGATTTGTTAATTACACTTTGAACCATTTAAATGTATGTTGTTAAATTGATGATGTATGAAATTGAAAATAGATGACAAGTGAAGAACCGTATTGTAATAAATCTTTAATCTACGCGAAATGATAGTGTAGATTCTAGAAATAATTATATTAATTCGTACAAATAACAATGCGAATTAATACGGTTATTTCGGGATTATTTGAATTGATTATTGGATTGTTATTGTTTGTTGTGATTGCTTGTTTATTTACTTTGACACCATCCCAGTTATCACACTGCAAGTTCCCTTTACTATGCTTTGATTTGAATTGAATTGGAATCGGGTTGAAATGATAAATACCCAAATTGAACTTTGACCTAGGATAGAGAATTAAATAAAACCCGATTGGTCAATAATTTGATTTAAAAATAAACGAAGATTTTATTTGAATAAAAATACGGTTTTGAAATGAAGTTGAAATTAGAATTTTAATGAAAGGAAAATGTTAATATTTAATAATATGAAACAAAATATTAACAATGTAATTGATGAAAGAATGTTGTTTAATTTGAGAAATGATTGAATTAAGTTTGAAATTATAATTATGTTTGAAATTATTAACTTTGAAATTATATAATAATTAAGTTTGAAATTATTTAATAATTAAATAAGATTGAATTATTTAATGATTAAATTGAATTGAATTCTTTAAAATTGAACTTTTGAATAAGTGAATTTTTCTTCGTAAATAATTGAAAATTGAGTTTCTTTATTAATTAAGTTTTGGAAATTATTTAAGGAAGTAAATAAGTGAGATTGAATTTCTTTAACAAGAAATGAAAATGTGATATTTTCGGAATTAATGTAAGACTTGAAATGTAAAGAATTTGATTTGATGAATTTAATTTAATTAAATTTGTAAGTTTTGATATAATGAAGTTGAATTTAAATAATGGATTTAATGAATTGGAAATTTAATAGAAATTGTCTTGAACGATAAAGTAACTTAACGAATATTGAATGAAATCGATAAATGAGTTTAAATTGATTTGAATGTTAAATTAAATTAATTTAAATGATTTCGAAATGAAACTTATATACGAACTTGAATCAATATTTGAATTGTTTTAAATAGAAATTGAAATTGAATTATAAGATTTTGAAATTGTGAATTTGGAATTTTTGAAACGTAAATATTGGAAATTGGTTTAGAAAGACAAATGAAATGTTGATTTATAAACTCTGATTGAAATGGAAATTGATTTGGTTTTGAAATATATTAAATGACCAATCGGTGTAATAATACGTAGTTATTAAAGAGACCGGGATCGGATATGGACATACTCTCTGTCGATACCGAAACCACTTTAATAACTAATATACGCGGAGTGTTGATCCAGAACGAAGTGGATGGTTTTGGTGAACGCGTTGACTGAAGAAAGAGAACGATATTGGATGACCCCTGACATGACTAAAACAGGAGCCGCGCCGGGCCATTGAGGATCGCCATCTCTAGCGGACACACTTCTTCGATACCATATCTATTACTTTTGTGATTCGATTTGGGTGCACCCCTCGATTTGGGAGTGTTGTTTCGCGGTGTTGGGGTAGTAGCTGCTATGCCCAACATCAGTCCGGATCAGGCAACTACTAGTATCCTAGTTGGTATCGCCTCATGTACCTTGTCATACTGATTATCCTATGCGCGACCACTACGATTTTGATTTGTACCTTTAGTATATGGATTGCCCTCTGGTGACTTCCGGTTTTGGGGAAACTACGGTCTTGTATATGCTTTTGGGAATAAAAATGTGTTAAGGGTGGAATGGGCCATGACTTAACGCTATTTTTGATATCTTCTTATATTACTGATAGACATTATCTACTTATCGTACACTACTACATAGTAGATAGTTTAACGGATCCTTAAAGGATGGTTATTCCAAACATCCTTTAAGTTACTTGTATTTCAATTGCTATTTCACTTGAGTTGGATTTATTAATATAAGAATGTTAATCCTGACTCGAGTGTCTTGTGTTTTTGCTTTACGCTCGGGTCAGACTGAGTGTACCAGTATTCGAGACTCACCTTTGGAGTTGGAGCTTTGCTTGAAGATCCAGCCATCTATTCTGCTTCCAGTATTCGATGATTCCAGTGATGTATTCTGATTTGTATCTGATGTATCGTATTACTCTTCTGTTGTAAACTCTGATGTATTTTATATATTCATATAGTAGCTTCATGAACTACTATCTCTTTTATTTCCGCTGCACTTATTACTCTGTGTCTGTGATCTGTGATTATTTATTTACTGTATATGTTCGCTTTTGCCAAATTTAAATTAACAACGCGGTATTTTGGGCAATTCAACTTCGGCATGAGTGTCTACCTATACACTTATAATGGATGCGAATGGTCCAAATTTCCGGGTCGTTATAGAGGAGATACTCGAAAGAAATCAATAGCTCTCAAAGGAACAACGGAAAGTGAAGATAATGATCATGAGGATGGAGCAGCTGAACTGGCAATTTTAATAAAGAGATTCAAAAGGTGGAACCACAAATACAGAAATCCAGCTCTAAATCAACAATTGAAAAGCAGAATAGTCAAAGTACTAGACAACTCAGAAGAGCAGGAGATCATTTGTCACAAGTGCAATAAACCCGATCACATCAAGCCCAATTGTCCTCAGAATCGACTCGGCCAAGGAAAGAAATCGAAAAGGAGAAATTGTGCAGCCACTTGGAATAAAAGTGATGATGATAATAAAAGCACTAGTAGTGAGAGTGAAAAAGCAGATCGGTGTCTTCAAGGTGATACAACTGATAGTGATGATGACGAGCCAAGCGAGTTATCAAAACCCACTCACTCAGAATTACTTATATATTTTCACAAAGTAAATGGCTGCTTTGAACGATTTAGGAAGAAGTGCGCTAAAATTGAATCACAAAGAGATAGTTTGATAGAACTAAATAAATAGCTTGATCAATTGGTTAAAAACTATCGAAACAAAAGCCCTAAGTGTGATAAGTGTCCATCATTTGAAGAGGAAATGAAAAAAAATCAGAAACTAGAATCAAATCACTTGAAAATGAAATTCTGATTTTGAAAGAAAGTGAAAACACTAGGAGAGAAAATTCTATTAAAAAGTGCACTTTGTTATTGAATGAAAATGAATATCTCAAAACACAAGTTCAACAATTGTCTAAAACTTAGCAAAATTCTCCAAAGGAGAAAAATCACTAAATATGCTATTAGGGAAACAAAATGACAATACTGTTAGACAAGGACTTGGGTATACTCAATCTAAACATGTTAGAAGCGAAATTAATCAAGTCAATTCCAAGTGCACGGTTTATGGAAAAATTGGACATAATCACAATAATTGCTGGTATAGACCCAAACACGTGAAAACCATACCAATTTAGGTTCCAAAAGGCACGAATATAAAATCCCTTAAAGTCAAACAAATCTGAGTGCCGAAAGGAACAAATATAGATTGTCTTGGGTCTACACAAACATATTTATCAAAATCATTTGTGACTAACAATCATGGACCTATAAAAACAAATAGGTCACAAAAATCTTTCCTCGTGTAGGTATGGTGGAAAGCTAAGGAACAACAAGAGTGGTACCGGGATTCTGGCTGTTCCAGGCACACGACGGGCGATAAATCAAAGTTCCTTAGCCTAGAGAAGTACAAAGGTAGCAAAGTCAAAATGAGTCAAACGATGTATTATATGTTGAAAATCTGTGTGACATCCCGAATTTTTGGCAGTATTATATTTAATTGAATAAATTAAAAATGTAACTTATTATTTCAAAATATATATACGTATTTGGGGGAAAACTATGATTTGGAAGGTAAAATAAAGAATTTTAAATATTTTAAAATGAAATCTATTTTAAAACAAATTAAGCTCTACTTATTGATATTTGATTTCAAAATATATTTATTGTATAATCTAAATCATAGTTGTTAAATAAGATAAATCTTATCAATATTGAATCTAAGTATGAAACAAATATATGGACTTAAGAGACTTTAATATTGACACAAGTATAATAAATAAATAAATCAATCAATAAGAAATTAAAATGTTGGATAGTTTAACTGTAAAAAGAAATAGAATAAGTAGTTATACTAGAAATAAGTACCTTAAAATTTATAGTTAGGTAAAATAGGAAATAAACATTTAGAATAATTCTAAAAGTTGAATATGTATGATGGTGAGTAGACAAGTAATTATGAAATGAAATAGGACATAAGAAAAACAATAAGATGTATATAAGTTTGTACATAACATCAAAATGGGATAAGTATGAAATATGAAAGAGGACACTTTTAATTAATGCAAGCATAACAAATATCATCTCAACCACCATTTAGAAAAAAAATATCTCTGGTCAAATGAAGGAAAATGGTACCAGCAAATACTTACCCTGCACACTTCCTTCTCCATATATAAACAGATCCTTTGTCTTGCTTCAATCTCTGGTTCGGAAAAAAAAATTATATAAAAAGCAGGTCAAGTTGGATGAAGCAAGCATGGAGCTGCAGTTCATATGCAACTGTGAGTAATTCAAACCAGTTCCCTCTATTTATTTTGAAATCCCTGTGAGTAATCAAATTCCTATTCTATTTTAAATGAAAAAAAGAAGAAGAGAAGGTTCCAGCAAACACAAATTTCCTGTAGAACTGTTTTCTATATATATATATCTCCTTTTGTTCCATTTCATTCATCGAGATTTTGCACACCAGAGGATAATTTCACGACTTAAAACAAATCATACAAATTCACCTCAAAACAGATTCAAAACTTAAAGCAACTCAACATAGTATTTTAGTTTTCCAGCAATTCCAGTTTTAGTTTCAAGGATCTGCAGAGTTAAAGTTCCCAGTTGCACATCAAAATTTTTAGTCTCTGCACATTAATTTGGTGAGTAGTCTCAAGTTTTGATCAGTTCAAAATCCTGTAACATGCAATAATTTCTTGGAACAAAGTATGGTATGAATTTGCAAGATTAGTTGTATGAATTGCATGTAGATATATATAATTATATGGTGGGTGCATGTCTGGAAAATATGAATACACTGTTCTGACATACAAGTTTTCAAAACCTGATCAAATTTAAATATCTCTTTCCTGATTCGTTTTTAAAACATGATGTATAAATGAAACTTGTTTATGTTAACAGGACAATTTATTTAAAAATATTTCTAGTAAGAATCCGAGGATAGTTTTAATAAAAAGGAAGAACAAAACATTGTAATTTAATTCATATCAAAAATTTCGATTCAAAGAATTCTGATTTCTTGTATATAATCTTCTTCGTTTTAGAAATCTAGAATTTTTAAAAGCAAAACTATTATTTTTAAGTTAGTAAATCTCGAGAAATCGAGGGTTGAACGTGATATAGGTTTTGAGTGTTTTCTGGTGATTGGCAAAATTAGGGTGGTCGGGGTTCAAGTTAGAGGCGGCTAGTGGATCAACGGTGGTAGGAAAAATGGCGTCTGATTTTTAAAGTAACCGGGTGGCCGTGGCGAAGCTGGTTAGGGTTTATTGCTGGTTTTCGATCAACGCTTTAAATCGAGGTATCTCGTGGTCAAGGAAGAATTTGAGGCGATCGTGAGTAGGGGTTTAGTATCGTGGACATGGGACGAAGGTTTGGTCGAAGTATAAGATTTTTTTGATGACTGAAGTAGGCGAGACGAGGGATTCTTGAGTGATGGTATCGTTCCAGTAATGGTCAATATGCTCGTATTTTGATTTCGTGTTCATCTCGAAGGTTCGGGTGGTCTGGAGGTTTGGGTTGATCATCGGTGACATGTTGATGGTCGGGATGTTGGCTGGAGGTGACTTGGGTGGTTGTGCACATGTACGAGGCGTTCTCTAGTGTCTGGACGTGTTTCATGTGGGGACGAAGCTTGTACCTTGGGTCGAAACTCGAGAGATTTTCATGTTGCCTCGAAATTCTTGTGGGAAGCGAGGAACTCGGTAGATGGCCCGAGTTTGTGAACAGATGACTCGGGTTACTGGTGCTTCCAGGTTCTATAATTCAAGAAGATGTTACCAGTTTTATTCTTTTAATTTAAACAAGTTTAAAAGCCTATCAAGGGTGAATATGTTTCAAAACAAAAGTAAACCAAGTGTTTACAGAGTATTATCAAATTTTAAACGAATTTCAAAGATTAAAATGTTTTCAAATTTGTTGAATTAAGTAAATATTTAATTAAATCTTACATGTTTAAGATGAATTAAAGTACAAATTATTTTTTTAGAGAATTGAGATGGTAGATTAAGTAATTAATTAAGAATTGATTGATTCAGGGAACTAATCAAAAATTAATAATGAACATGATTAATTAAGGGATAATTGATCAATGAAGTAATTATGAGACAATTAATCTGTATAATTAAGAATCAATGAAATTAGTATGGATGGGTAATGAGTGAGTAATTTTTGTAATTAAGAATTACTCACCTATTGTCATTAAAGAATAATGAATCAAGGATGATTAATCAGGATGGATAATTAAGAGATGATTAGCTAATTGAATAAAATTAATTAAGGTTAAATAATTGAGGTTTATAGGTAACAAATAATTAATTTAATTCATTGGTATATAAATAAATTAAATAGAAATGGTATGCCTAAGTTATTTTAATTCTGGATGATTAAATAATACGTGAGTGCCTCAGATAGTTTGGATATCCCGAGTATGCAACCGTGATGCTATGTACTATTAAACGTTTCTATTATTCGGCATATTGGATTGAATAGGGATAATGTGGTTATCTATGATGAATTACTGTGTAAAGGTGGCATGCAGTAATTAAAACTTAATCACGAATGACTTGAGTTAAGATGACATTAAATTCGAAGAGACCGGAGTCGGGTATTAGAAAATACCCGAAACCACTTCGATTCTTCTTAAATTGATATGTAGAACCAATAGACTGAATTGAAATGATTTAACTAAATTGAACCATTAATCTAAGGTTTGGTATTTAGAAATTGATGTGTGAAATAAATGATGACCATAGCAAATTGTAAATTTGTATATTGATATGAGTTACCCGGGCTTTATATAAGTTGTATGCTTTAATATTCCTTGTTATATGGGTTTACTCACGTTGGTTTCCAGCCTGACCCGGGTGTTACTTTGATGTAATGCTCAGGTCAGACCGAGTATTACAGATTTTCAGGTAAGGACGTTCTGGAGCTCAGGAGGCGAGCTGGATGACAGGACGTATGGATTGTTTCCGCTGTGACTATTATTTCTAGCCTTGTGATTTGTATATGTCCTGTGTTTGAGTATGTATAACTCTGATGCATTAAAATGAAAATTTACTGATATGGTATTCTTTTGTAAACTGCTTTTATTTGATATTATATTTTATCCGCTGCGAATGTGAGAATCTGTGTTGTGTTTCTGTTTCTTCTTCATCTATCTCTTTCTTCTTTCCTAACTATCTGGAATTTTCGGGATCGAAAATTTCGGGTCGTTACACTTGGTATTAGAGCTGAAAGGTTAAGCGAGAACCTTGGCTCTGGTGGGGGAATACTCGTTTAGTATAGGGTCGATGGTACCCTAGAATGAGTTGAGTGTATATGTATATATGAGAACGTACTTGTTATTTTCTTATATAAAGATTTTAAATGATTTTATATGAGAATATATTTTGATATATATAAAGCAATATTTCTTAAGGTAATTGACCGTTAAATTTTTGGAATTAAATTAAGAGATAATAGAAATACAGCCAAATTGAAATTAAATAAAGGAAGTTTGAAATGGTTTCAAACTGAAATTTAATCTTGAATTTGGGGAAAAGTTTCAAAATAAGATAACCATGAATTGGTTTCCAGATATGATAATTTTGAATATTATTATAAATGATTCTTGTGTTTAATAATAAAATGTGTATTAATGAGTAAGCAAAATGAAATGTTTTAGGGAAGTAAAACATTTAGGCAAGTATGACTTATAAATTGGAACTGAAGATGATCTAGATTGTGAAGTTTAAAATTTAAATGGAAATTCAAGTTGGGTAAGATTGGCTAGATTAAGTAAATTGAATTTAACCTTGGGAAAGTTAAATAGGTTAACAAACAACTTGAATTGGAAATTTCAAGATGAAATTGGAAGTTAACTTGGAAAGCTAAATGGTTAAGTTGAATTGGGAGTTTGTGTGATCTCAAAATGGGTTTGAGATATGAAAATTTAAAATGGATGGATGTTTTAAAAATAAATTTAATGATATCATCCTATTGTTATTAATAATCTTTAAATTGTGAATTGGATTTGTTTAAATGAATGAGAAATGAAGTGTGGTAATATATCCACTATTGAAATTAAACATTAATTTAAAATTAAGGATATGGAATTACACTGAACTGTTAATAATTGAATTTGTAATTTAAAAGTGTTTAAGAACTGGTTTCAAAACTGGAAGATAACATTTAGTAATTAATTGAATTTTTAAGATAAAAAATTGTTTTGAACTCTTATTTGAACTTCTAAATAAGTTAAGTAAAGATAATTTAAAATGGAATTTTGAGAATTTGACTCAGAATTAAATTATTTAAAGATTTGGATTATTGATTTAAAAATAAAGGTTAATTTGATTTAAGAGGTTAAACCAACATTTGAAAATTTAACTCGAATTTATATATTTCAAGATGGTTTAAAGTTGAGATTTAGATTTCGTTAGTTCAAACTGAATTTAGTTGGGATTAATTAGAAGTGAAGATGGATAAGTATACAATTAAATGGAAAATTTGAATTGGATTAATTTGAATTGAAATTGAAGTTGAATAAGTTCAAATTCAAATGGGAATTGGGATTAATTCAAACAGATATGGAAATGATTTGAAATTGAAGAGGATTCAATGTGAAATTAGTCTAAATTAATTTGAATAATTTGGAATTGTAATTTAAGTGAATATGTTTAAAATCAAGTGGAATTTGAGTTGAATTTGGAAAGAAGTTGAGGTTTATTCAACTGGACATGGGATTAAATCAATTTCAATGGAAATTGAAGTTAATTTGAGTTGAATTTGGAAAGAAGTTGAGGTTAATTCAACTGGACATGGGATTAAAACAATTTCAATGGAAATTGAAGTTACTCAAATTAGAATTGGATCAATTTAAATGGAAATGAAATTTCAATTGAATTGGTGGGAATGAAGATTGGAAATTGAACGGTTTGGCTCTGGACTATTTTTAAATAAATTATTTTGAGATAAACTGTTTTAAATCCATTTTCCTAACTATTTACTATACAACTTTTCTTTTTAAATTTCAAAACTATCTTACATTTATTTAACAACTGCTTTTGGAACTATTCCATTATTTTACAACTATTTTATAAACTAATTACTATCTTTCCAACCATTTTATACCTAATTACTATTTTATAATTATTTTGCAATTATTTTACTATTTTTCAACTATTCTACAAGTACTTAACTATTTTACAGCTATTTTACAAACTAATAATTATTTTTCAACTATTTATCTATCTTTAAAATTTTCCAAGCTATTTAAAAAAATTTAAACTGGACAGAGTTCAAACTGTTTATGATTAAATATCCACTTGAGATAAGAATTGAGGTTGTAATTCATATGAGGATTTAAGCAATTGTTAGTAAGTGAAGGTGGATAGAAAGAGAATTGATTCGGCTAATAATCAATGAAAATAAATCCGTAAGATGTACGTATATTATTCTATTCGCCTAGTGATTTGATCTAGATTCGAGCACAGAATTTCGAGATAATATTATCGATCCGAGTTGGGATTTTTCGCTCGATTTTCGACGGCAAACCTGGATATGGATTTTTGATTGGTTCTGGATATTCTCTATCATAGTTGTGACTATGTAAGGAGAATGACGGTTTCTGGTCAAGAAACCAAATCTGAGTCCGCACTAGGAAGTCGGGTGGACAATATTAGTTCGGAAGTGAAATTGTGTGATCGAGTGAGCGATCAGATTGATATTACATACAGATGATATGTGTACATCGTATGGATTTGAATAAAATTGATAGTGGAAATTTGTGGGTAAGAAATGTGAAATGGTTTTTGAAATGAAAGGTATATTTTGTGAAATATATGATAAAGTAAAATGGAAATTGGATATTTCTATAATAAAAAAATTTACTTTATGAAAGTAAGTAATATGGTAAATGACTTTATAAAAAGAATAATCTCCCCTTATTAAATCTATAGCCAGAAGATAAGGGTTTTAAAATATTTGAAAGTATTTGAAGTATGAAGGTGAAATTTATACAAATATGAATTGATTCAAAAGTTTTCCAAGATTATTATATATATATATATAAAGGATTTCGTGAAAATGATTATGAGAAAAGGTTTTGGGAATATTTGAATTTGGAAAGGCTTTTGATTTTTGGGTAAAATCAATATTGGAATTTGAAAAAGCCTACTTGGAGAATTATCGATTTTGAGAATCGATTTTGTGTAAAGGCATTTATATGAAATTCATACTAGGTGTATGATTTGGAAAATGCTATATGTGTATAGTATAAAGCATTTTGAGATTTGGCTCTGGGGAAAAAGGCGCTTCCTCGAAATGAACTTCTCAGGAGTGCCACAGGGTGGCACTGCCTTGAGCCTCTAAGGGGGAGGTTCTAAAGTTGATCCTGTGAGGAGTCCAGACACAACTAGTTCCTGAGGATTATTGTGTAGCGAAAGTCGAGGGTGCTGATGCCTACATGGGCATTTGGGTTATGCTGTGACGACAGTGTAACTCGATGTCACTGTGATCTACTGCAGACCATAGCGGAAGTCGTGTGTGTAACAACCCGTGATTGCGGTTACCAAATAATAAATTAAAATTGGGATTTTAATTTAATTGGAGCTATTAATGAATTTTTAATGTGGCTAATTTGTTCAAAATTTAGTCATTTTGAATAAATTAATATTTTGGGCTTAAGTGTAAAATGGAGCATTTCAAGGAAATTAATTAGGGAAATTTGTAATTTATATTATTGCAAAATTTTATATGTGTAAAATAGTGCAATATTTGATTTGGGAAATTAATTTGCAATTTATTTGCAAAATGGTGATTTTGGCTAATATTAACTATAAACGGTGTTTTGGGAAAATTAGGGGTTAAAATGTAAAATATTGTTGATATAGGATTTTATGAAATGGCTAAAAGTAATTGTTAACATATTTTCATAATTTTCTATGGTTTGAAATGTATTTAGTAATTTGTATGTAGAGTGTACTTAGAGAAAATTGCCTATATATGTATGCACATGAATAATACAAAGTCCTAATGGGTATTAGATCCAATAACTCTAACCATTAGCCTATAAAGTATCTTTTACTCTCCCATTTCAGCCAACACTTCATTTCATAACCACTAAAACCTAATTAGAAAGCTCCAAAACTTAATCATGGCCTCCTAAGCAAGACTCCAATCTACACCAAATCAAAGAGAGTTAATCCAAACTACTAAAAGAGGTAATAGCAATCACAAAACCCACCTCTAATTCATTCTTTAATTTCTGAAATTATTTTGTAATCCTCTTTTTTTGTGCATTTAGATTGTGAAACTCTTTGATCTTCTTTTCATTGCTTGGAAAGAGGTAATATATGCTAGCTGAAATTATAATTAGTTTATTGCTGTTAGTAAATTAGGCATATCTCATTCATCTTAAATCGGAATTAAGATTTTCTTGAAGTTCTGGAAAGCTTATTCTGTAGCCTATAACTTTCATGTTTTGAGCTTTGCCTAATTTTGTGGTTTCAATGGTCGAAATCACATTTGTTTGTCGCTGACCTGACAACAAACTACAGGGTTGATAAAATAAAACCCTGAAATTGATTTGGCCATAAGTTACTCGTTTTTGATCCGAATTAGATAATTTTGGTTGTTCCGGAAAGCTTAAAACATATGCTACAATTTTTGTTCAGTGAGTTTTCTGTAATATTGCCATTAAATGACCTGAAATGCGTTCAAAGACAGAAGACCAATTCTGTCTTTAACAAGTTATCTTGAGTTTCAATCTTATATTGTTTTGCATGTATCTCTCTCGTTTCTTATCCAAATCTAATAATTTTGGATGTTCTGGAAAGCTTAGATTTAGAGCTAAAACTTTCATGTTTTGATTTTCATGAAATTTCGAAGTTAATTTGGTCAAAATTGTACATTCTTACCACTGTCCCGAGAAAAAAAAGGGAAAAAAAATAATAAATAATTTTTTTTAAACCCTGTTCCAGATTTTTTTCTCCACTTCGCGATGCTGCCACGATCGCATCCGAAGTCGAAATTCGACGTTTTTGGTCTAGTTGGAAAGGTGGAGTTTCGAACTCCATCTCTGTAAAATTTAGGCATCATCGGCATTCTTTTGGTACTTCGAATTTCGTGTCGAAGTTGAACTCTTGTCGCTGTTTGTAAACAGTGTGAATCTTGTTCTGGGTCCAACTTTAAGACGTTGCTGCTACTTCGTCTCAACTCGGATTCCAGAAATTCTTTTTGAATCTTATAGTAGGGATGTTGGACTATATTCCTACCAGTTTTCATGTCATTTGGATTCAGTTTGCTGGTCCAAATAAATTGCCGAACTTGGGTTCGCAGCAGTTTTTGAATGGTCAAACACTTAGAATGAAAATCAAATATCCCTTCTGTTTCCAGCTTTTGAGCGCCACTCCGCGATGCCTCCACGTTCGCATCGGAAGTCGGAATTCAACGTTTCTGGTCTCGTTAGAAAGGTGGAGTTCCGAACTCCATCTCAGGAAAATTTGGACAGCATTGGAGTTCGTTTGGTACTTCGAATTTCGTGTCGAAGTTGAACTCTAGTCGCTGTTTGTAAACAGTGTAAATCTTGTTCTGGGTCCAACTTTGAGACGTCGCTGCCACTTCGTCTCAACTCGGAATCCAGAAATTCTTTTTGCATATTAAAATAGGGATGTTGGACTACATGCCTGCAAATTTTCATGACATTTGGACACAGTTTTCTGGTCCAAATAAATTATCGAACTTGAGTTCACAGCTGTTTTTGAATGTTTACAAACACTTAGAATATTTTTGATGATTTTCTGGTTTTCATTGATTTCTTTGAGATTTGTCTCTAGATTTCGTACACGGGTTTTATGAATCATTTTCAAAAGATTTTTCACTCCTAAATGGCTTTTGAAAATTATTATATAATATTATTTTAATTATTAAATTAATTACTCCATAATAGGAGACCTTTCAAAAGACTGTTTTAAAAGTGATTCCGAAAATCAATTATAAATCCGTTTTACACCATTATTTTCTATAATAAAAATCTCACACTCACTTTTAGCACGTCGAGCGAAGTGGAAAGGTGCTTAAACGGTTAGGAAATCTCCAGCCTATGGAAACCGTGTGTATTTTCTTTCCGGTTAATCCCCGACCTATTCGATTGATCGTTTTGACCTTTGGGTCTAGTTTACCGATGATATGAGGTAGACTTTTTATTGTTTGGAGTGTGAGCTTGCTATTGGTTAGGAAACCGTTTAGTGCGAACGTGGGGTATGGGACTCATTGTTAACACTTTGCGGGTTCCTCTCCAAGAAGTTAGTGACACATTAGCCTCTGGGCGGCCAGTACTGGACCTCTGGGTCACCACGCCTCTGGGCAACCGTCTCTGGACACCTGCTCTATGGAGCAGTTTATTTTTCGGCGTGTGCCTCTGGGCCTTTATCCTTTTGGGAAGGATCTCGCCGTCTCGCGCGTTTCGCATCGGTGCGAGTGATCGATCACAACTCTACAGTACTTGGCAACAACGACTCTGGTCGGTGCACGTGCAAAACTTGTATTATCTGATTATTTTTATATCCATTCGAGTACCGCCATTCGGTGTTGGTTCTATGGAACCATACGATGTAAGTGCGATTACCTTATGGATCCACAGTGTCTCTGGACACTGCTTTTCAGTGTTTGATTTCATTGACTTTTCAGTATATCCCCATGGCTCTTTGGAGCATCGATCTTTGCTTGGGCATTGATTACAGACTCTGGTCACTCTTGGGATTATTGCCTATGGGCATCTTTTTATAGCTTTGGCTACGCCGATGATATGAGGCGATTTTATTTATTCTACACTTTGGTGTTGATTTCTCTTTGGAGATTTTTATTGTTTATTGATGATTAGGGATCGTCATTATATTCATGTGGTTCATAATATACTTCTCTTTGGATAAGTACTGTTTTATTTATGTACCGCATTATGATATATCTCAGTTATTACTGATTGTTTAGCTAGCCTGACCCGAGTGTTTTCGCTCGGGTCAGACCGAGTTGTTTCAGGTTAGGTCTCTGGACTTAGCTTCTGTGCTTCCGCTTTGGACTTATCTACTATGCTTTTGAGATAGCTTATCTTAGTGTCTGTCTTATGTTATTATTCAGACTTTGATATGTACATATTTTTGACTCACATGTGTGAGCAGTGGCTTTGTACCCACTTATGATATTTGGATCTGTATTGACGATGTATTGTTCTGGGATTTTATATCTGTTATGTGATTCTGTTCTGTGATGTTTTATCATTTATTATTATGCTTTGTCCTGATAGATCTTTAGCCATTTGTAATTTCGTTATAAGTATTTACCGAATATGTCGAACCACTTGAAAAATATATATAGATACCATCCTTTCGACGTATTCAGTAGATAGTTATAGCTTGGTTTCAAATGGTCGCTTCCACTATACTCTATTCTCCGCTCTAACAGACAGTATTACTCCCGTAATACTCTTTGTTATAGTGGGTCTCAGAGTGGGGCGTCACAGCTTGGTATCGGAGCCTGGTTTCAGGAATAAGCATAATAAACACAGAACAGATACACTTAGTACAATACATTTTAAATTAGATCCGAATTAAATCAAATCCCTTCCTTATGGTTATTGATAGATAAGTTAGGAATATGTATAGGAATCCGTTATATTCCGTAGTATTCCTTAATTAATTATCTATCATTGAATCATGTCTAACTCTAATTCCCGTTACGACATGTTTGACCAATTGAGCGGTGCGAAGGTCTTCTCTCAGCTCGACCTCGCCACCGGATTCCATCAGCTACGAGTCGTAGAAGACAGCATTCCTCTTACAGCTTTTCGCACTCGTTATGGTTCTTTTGAGTGGTTGGTCATGCCGTTCGGCTTGACGAACGCTCCGGCTTTCTTCGTCGATCTCATGAATCGAGTATTCCGGGAATACATCGATAGATTCGTTCTGGTTTTCATCGACGATATTCTTGAGACTCTTTCTATGTGTGATATTCGAAATCGAGCTCCGTCTTCTATATTCCTTTTGTGGATTAGATGTTATAGACGACTTCTATATTTAAGGAATTGCGGGGACGCAATTTTCTTAAGGGGGAGAGTCTGTAACAACCCGTGATTGCGGTTACCAAATAATAAATTAAAATTGGGATTTTAATTTAATTGGAGCTATTAATGAATTTTTAATGTGGCTAATTTGTTCAAAATTTAGTCATTTTGAATAAATTAATATTTTGGGCTTAAGTGTAAATTGGAGCATTTCAAGGAAATTAATTAGGGAAATTTGTAATTTATATTATTGCAAAATTTTATATGTGTAAAATAGTGCAATATTTGATTTGGGAAATTAATTTGCAATTTATTTGCAAAATGGTGATTTTGGCTAATATTAACTATAAACGGTGTTTTGGGAAAATTAGGGGTTAAAATGTAAAATATTGTTGATATAGGATTTTATGAAATGGCTAAAAGTAATTGTTAACATATTTTCATAATTTTCTATGGTTTGAAATGTATTTAGTAATTTGTATGTAGAGTGTACTTAGAGAAAATTGCCTATATATGTATGCACATGAATAATACAAAGTCCTAATGGGTATTAGATCCAATAACCCTAACCATTAGCCTATAAAGTATCTTTTACTCTCCCATTTCAGCCAACACTTCATTTCATAACCACTAAAACCTAATTAGAAAGCTCCAAAACTTAATCATGGCCTCCTAAGCAAGACTCCAATCTACACCAAATCAAAGAGAGTTAATCCAAACTACTAAAAGAGGTAATAGCAATCACAAAACCCACCTCTAATTCATTCTTTAATTTCTGAAATTATTTTGTAATCCTCTTTTTTTGTGCATTTAGATTGTGAAACTCTTTGATCTTCTTTTCATTGCTTGGAAAGAGGTAATATATGCTAGCTGAAATTATAATTAGTTTATTGCTGTTAGTAAATTAGGCATATCTCATTCATCTTAAATCGGAATTAAGATTTTCTTGAAGTTCTGGAAAGCTTATTCTGTAGCCTATAACTTTCATGTTTTGAGCTTTGCCTAATTTTGTGGTTTCAAATGGTCGCTTCCACTATACTCTATTCTCCGCTCTAACAGACAGTATTACTCCCGTAATACTCTTTGTTACAGTGGGTCTCAGAGTGGGGCGTCACAGTGTGTGCCGCTGAGAGCCAACAGTCTACGTTTGATTTTATATCGATAGACTGCGACACTATGGTAAGATAGCGTAAGTCGTGTGTGCCGCTGAGAGCCAACAGTCTATGTTTGATTTTACATCGGTAGACTACGACCTATGTGGAAGTGGTGAAGTTTCATTTTCGACAGCGTAATCGAGAGGCCGCAGAGAGCCTGCAGTTACATGGACTTTTGCTGTGATGGCAACGTAACCCTAGAATGTAACTGCGATCTGTTGTGGGTTCCATGGTGTAATCAGTTACATGGACTTTTGCTGCGACGGCAACGTAACCCAGGATGTAACTGTGAACGTGGATGGGGGTGATGATTTCTAGAGCATTCTCACCAAAGATATTTCCTCTATTTTCAAAAACTTTTTTCTATATTTTCAATAAAATAATTTTCCAAAACATTTTCACTGGGTGTTGGAAACGAGTTTACCGAGTACTTATAGATTTTCAGTCCTACGCCTGATCAACGTATGACCGAATTTCTTTAAGAACAAGGATGGACTTGTTAAAACATCGAGTTATAATTTTTTTTTATAAAAACGACTTATAAAGTATTTTAAAAATGATTTTAAGCGATTTCATAAATTCTGGCCTCGTTCCTTTTCGAGGACGAAAAGTTTTAAGGGGGGAGGGATGTGACATCCCGAATTTTTGGTAGTATTATATTTAATTGAATAAATTAAAAATGCAGCTTATTATTTTAAAATATATATGTATTTAGGGGAAAATTATGATTTGGAAGGTAAAATAAAGAATTTTAAATATTTTAAAAATGAAATCTATTTTAAAACAAATTAAGCTCTACTTATTGATATTTGATTTCAAAATATATTTATTGTATAATCTAAATCATAGTTGTTAAATAAGATAAATCTTATCAATATTGAATCTAAGTATGAAATTAACAAATATATGGACTTAAGATACTTTAATATTGACACAAGTATAATAAATAAATAAATAAATCAATAAGAAATTAAAATGTTGGATAATTTAACTGTAAAAAGAAATAGAATAAGTAGTTATACTAGAAATAAGTACCTTAAAATTTATAGTTAGGTAAAATAGGAAATAAACATTTAGAATAATTCTAAAAGTTGAATATGTATGCTGGTGAGTAGACAAGTAATTATGAAATGAAATAGGACATAAGAAAAACAATAAATGTATATAAGTTTGTACATAACATCAAAATGGGATAAGTATGAAATATGAAAGAGGACACTTTTAATTAATGCAAGCATAACAAATATCATCTCAGCTACCATTTAGAAAAAAAATATCTCTGGTCAAATGAAGGAAAATGGTACCAGCAAATACTTACCCTGCACACTTCCTTCTCCATATATAAACACATCCTTTGACTTGCTTCAATCTCTGGTTCGGAAAAAAAATTTATATAAAAAGCAGGTCAAGTTGGAAGAAGCAAGCATGGAGCTGCAGTTCATATGAAACTGTGAGTAATTCAAACCAGTTCCCTCTGTTTATTTTGAAATCCCTGTGAGTAATCAAATTCCTATTCTGTTTTAAATGAAAAAAAGAAGAAGAGAAGGTTCCAGCAAACACAAATTTCCTGTAGAACTGTTTTCTATATATATATATATATATCTCCTCTTGTTCCATTTCATTCATCGAGATTTTGCATACAAGAGGATAATCTCACGACTTAAAACAAATCATACAAATTCACCTCAAAACAGATTCAAAACTTAAAGCAACTCAATATAGTATTTTAGTTTCCCAGCAATTCCAGTTTTAGTTTCAAGGATCTGCAGATTTAAAGTTCCCAGTTGCACATCAAAATTTTTAGTCTCAGCACATTAATTTGGTGAGTAGTCTCAAGTTTTGATCAGTTCAAAATCCTGTAACATGCAATAATTTCTTGGAACAAAATATGGTATGCATTTGCAAGATTAGTTGTATGAATTGCATGTAGATATATATAATTATATGGTGGGTGCATGTTTGGAAAATATGAATACACTGTTCTGATATACAAGTTTTCGAAACCTGATCAAATTTAAATATCTCTTTCCTGATTCGTTTTTAAAACATGATGTATATATCAAACTTGTTTATGTTAACAGGACAATTTATTTAAAAATATTTCTAGTAAGAATCTGAGGATAGTTTTAATAAAAAGGAAGAACAAAACATTGAAATTTAATTCATATCAAAAATTTCGATTCAAAGAATTCTGATTTCTTGTATATAATCTTCTTCGTTTCAGAAATCTAGAATTTTTAAAAGAAAAACTATTATTTTTAAGTTAGTAAATCTCGAGAAATCGAGGGTTGAACGTGATATAGGTTTTGAGTGTTTTCTGGTGATTGGCAAAATTAGGGTGGTCAGGGTTCAAGTTAGAGGCGGCTAGTGGATCAACGGTGGTAGGAAAAATGGCGTCTGATTTTTAAAGTAACCGTGTGGCCGTGGCGAAGCTGGTTCGGGTTTATTGCTGGTTTTCGATCAACGCTTTAAATCGAGGTATCTCGTGGTCAAGGAAGAATTTGAGGCGATCGCGAGTAGGGGTTTAGTATCGTGGACATGCGACGAAGGTTTGGTCGAAGTATCAGATTTTTCTGATGACTGGAGGAGGCAAGACGAGAGATTCTTGAGTGATGGTATTGTTCCAGTAATGGTCAATATGCTCGTATTTTGATTTCGTGTTCATCTCGAAGGTTCGGGTGGTCTGGAGGTTTGGGTTGATCATCGGTGACATGTTGATGGTCGGGATGTTGGCTGGAGGTGACTTGGGTGGTTGTGCACATGTACGAGGCGTTCTCTAGTGTTTGGATGTGTTTCATGTGGGGACGAAGCTTGTACCTCGGGTCGAAACTCGAGAGATTTTCATGTTGCCTCGAAATTCATGTAGGAAGCGAGGAACTTGGTAGATGGCCCGAGTTTGTGAACAGATGACTCGGGTTACTGGTGCTTCCAGGTTCTATAATTCAAGAAGATGTTACCAGTTTTATTCTTTTAATTTAAACAAGTTTAAAATCCTATGAAGGGTGAATATGTTTCAAAACAAAAGTAAACCAAGTGTTTACAGAGTATTATCAAATTTTAAACGAATTTCAAAGATTAAAATGTTTTCAAATTTGTTGAATTAAGTAAATATTTAATTAAATCTTACAAGTTTAAGATGAATTAAAGTACAAATTATTTTTTTAGAGAATTGAGATGGTAGATTAAGTAATTAATTAAGAATTGATTGATTCAGGGAACTAATCAAAAATTAATAATGAACATGATTAATTAAGGGATAATTGATCAATGAAGTAATTATGAAACAATTAATCTGTATAATTAATTAAGAATCAATGAAATTAGTATGGATGGGTAATGAGTGAGTAATTTGTGTAATTAAGAATTACTCACCTATTGTCATTAAAGAATAATGAATCAAGGATGATTAATTAGATGAATAATTAAGAGATGATTAGCTAATTGAATAAAATTAATTAAGGTTAAATAATTGAGGTTTATAGGTAACAAATAATTAATCTAATTCATTGGTATATAAATAAATTAAATAGAAATGGTATGCCTAAGTTATTTTTCTTCTGGATGATTAAATAATACGTGAGTGCCTCAGATAGTTTGGATATCCCGAGTATGCAACCGTGATGCTATGTACTAAGAAACGTTTCTATTATTCGGCATGTTGGATTGAATATGGATAATGTGGTTATCTATGATGAATTACTGTGTAAAGGTGGCATGCAATAATTAAAACTTAATCACGAATGACTTGAGTTAAGATGACATTAAATTCGAAGAGACCGGAGTCAGGTATTAGAAAATACCCGAAACCACTTCGATTCTTCATAAATTGATATGTAGAACCAATAGACTGAATTGAAATGATTTAACTAAATTGAACCTTTAGTCTAAGGTTTGGTATTTAGAAATTGATGTGTGAAATAAATGATGACCATAACAAATTGTAAATTTGTATATTGATATGAGTTACCCGGGCTTTATATAAGTTGTATGCTTTAATATTCCTTGTTATATGGGTTTACTCACGCTGGTTTCTAGCCTGACCCGAGTGTTACTTTGATGTAATGCTCGGGTCAGACCGAGTATTACAGATTTTCAAGTAAGGACGTTCTGGAGCTCAGGAGGCGAGCTGGATGACAGGGCGTATGGAGTGTTTCCGCTGTGACTATTATTTCTAGCCTTGTGATTTGTATATGTCTGTGTTTGAGTATGTATAACTCTGATGTATTAAAATGAAAATTTACTGATATGGTATTCTTTTGTAAACTGCTTTTATTTGATGTTATATTTTATCCGCTGCAAATGTGAGAATCTGTGTTGTGTTTCTGTTTCTTCTTCATCTATCTCTTTCTTCTTTCCTAACTATCCGAAATTTTCGGGATCGAAAATTTCGGGTCGTTACAATCTGCACCATAATCAGATTTCAATCAGCCAGCGATCAACTGAGAAAATTTGAGCACCATAATTAAATTGTCAAGGATGAAATTGGTAAGGTAGTTGATCAAAATAAACATCGAGGTATGATTGATCACTTCTTCATCTTACTGCTTCTAGACATTGTGTTCTCTGCTTACTTGTGTACATGGGTTCAATCAAATCCAAATGAATCTCATTTTAAAAGTTGAAAAATAATTATAAGGTATTTGTTGCACACTTCACGCTTTGGTCTATGGTATTCAACTTATGATAACTTTGATTTAAAGGGGTATTCGGATGAAGATTGTGCTGGTAGTTTAGTTGATATAAAAATTACTTGTGGAACGTGTTTTATGTTGAGACATTCATAAGTTGCATCACATTTCCAAATAAAAAATCTGCATAATTTTCATTTTAACTGATTTTCGATTGGCAGACATCTTTTCATAAAACCCCTTTTTACATTTCAGATAGACATTTTATAAATTTGATTTTATATTTATTTTTGGATTTGATCTTAAACGAATACATTAACTAATCTGACTCCCTACTAATTATCAAAAAGATAAATAGTGATTGAAAAAATGATGAGTGTTAATATTAATCATATATTATGACATGAGACAGTATATTTAGTAAATTTCTTTAAAAATTTAAACAAGATTTATAATAACTTTTGTTGGTAAAAATTCGATGACCATCTCTATTTCTATCATATTTCTAATGACCATCACTCATTAAAATCCAATATAGTATGTCAAAATGTGGTATTTTAAATAGGAAATTATTCGTTTTATTTTATTTTTAGCAATAAAAACATCCAAAGTATTCACTCTCATTTAAAAGTCCTCACGGTTATGCATGGGTGAATTACTTGGAAAATTTGTTTATGTGCTTTCATGCTCATTTAAAAGTCCTCACGGTTATGCATATATGGAACACATATTAAAATTGATTATTAAATAAACGTGTTGATTCTAATCCCATTTAAAAGTCCTCACGGTTATGCGTGGTTAGAAGATGCCTGAAATTCATTTTTTTTATATAAAAATTAGGAATACTAGTAATCTCATTTAAAAGTCCTAACGGTTATGCATGGTTAGTAGATATTCAAATTCCTGATATAAATATACCACAAATAGACACAACTATATGGTTTTATATGCCGACATCACCCCTATCACTCTAAAGTGGAACATGCACCTAACAGAGTATTTATGATTTTTGTTTGATTTTCTATTGAAATTTAATATTTATACTCGATTGGGTATTAATGTCTATCACCTTATCTCTATTTTTCTAACATCATTACTCTTTTGATAATAACAAAAGGGGGAGAGAAAAGTTAAGATTTTGGCAAATAAAGTTCAAATATTTTATTTTTTATTTTCATATTCCCATTTAGGTTCATTTGCATATTTTTATTTATTTTCATGCATATAGGAAGGGGGAGCTTTGTTGAAGAGAGGGAGCGTTCAAATAGGGGAAGCATATAATCAATGACCAAATACATTTAATAAATTCAGAATCTTAATATATGTTTGTTATCATCAAAAGGGGGGGGGGGGGGTTGTAGAATATGCTAATATATGATTTTTGTTTGATGATAATAAACATATATATATATATATATATTCATTTAAATGTATTTGTTATTGTACTATTTTATTTTCCACATAATTAAATAAATATTTGTTGAATAAAATAAATAACACAAAATTCATATTCAAACAAATATTTTATTACAAATTCAAATAGTACAAATTTGAGCTCTCACTACATATATACATTTTTCAATTACATTACAATTTCGATTACATCACAAATTTCAATTTACAATTTTGACCTCACTACATATATTCTCTCACACTCGTATTTTATCTTCAACTCTGTTCCAGCCTGAATCCAACACCTTAGCTATCTGCAAAATAAACACTGACGGAGTAAAATTGCACAAGAAATATTTATTTGCAGTATGCAATGAAGTGTGTGTTTTGAAAATATTGTTTGCCTCAGTTATTTGGGTTGTTCATCATCATTTCTCTTTTAAATTCATTTTGCACGAACAACTTGTGACATGCACAATGTATCATTGTACATGCCACAAGGCCGTGCACACCTATATACACTTGATAAAATTGCAGGGACAGGTGTGCACAAGGTCAAACCCGAGCCGAGGTTGGATTCAACTTAGGTGTAATACAAAAACAAGTACAAGTTTCAATGGTCAGCCAACATGATCTAAAATGAAACCAGACTATAAGATAGGTTCAAATACAAGTGCACTCAACAAGGAACTAGCATATATGCATGAACACACATATATCAGTTCAGACGCATATGAGTCTCGACAAACATGAAAACACAAAACAGTACAGACCCAAAGACACTTGAAGACCAACTCGAGCTAGCATATCAGGAGCAACAAAGACCAGTCCAGAATGAATGCAACACAAAGTGAACCATAGGTGACTTCAACATGAAATGATCAAGTACAAACACAAATACAATGCAGACTAGACGCGAAGCCAATGCAGACTAGGTCAGAGAAAGTGGCAATCAAACTACATAACTCAGGTCGTACTAAAGGCAGTAACATAACAGTTTAGAGGCAAGCAACTGGATTTCGACTTAAAGCAATATGAAAATTCAATTAAAACCAAGAAGTAGGTCATCAATGAACCAATGTGCACAAGGATAAAGTCAACCACAATAGGCTACAACATGAACATGACTTCAAAATGAAACAGATGGGACAATGCCAAGTCACATGAACATATGAAGTCCAAACCAAAATGCAAGACAGGAGTGTGTACAAATGAAACCAGGATAGTGCACATGTAAGCAGAACCAAATTCAACATGCTCAAATGTATCAAGGAAAAAGAGAAGAATAGAGATATGTACAATGATTCAGCCATATACAAAACAAGTGAACACAAGACTACCAACCCAGTTCAATGAAATACAAGCCAGTGACTTCAATGCACATGGACTCAAACGCAACAGCAAGTTCATATACAACCATGTACAACTCAACAGAGTTCAAATCTCAACCAATGCAATAATATCAGAACCCAGATAATACTCCATAATGCAACTGCACCAGACATAACAAATGGATGTACCCATGAAGTTCAGAGCAAACAAAGTACCGCCTTCACAAATGACTGGACAATACAAGACACAATGCAACAGAGCAAAGCCTCAGCACACACCAGGTTCCAAGTCCTGACCAAACCAGAGATTCAGGCATGTGCACCAAAACAGTGACAATGAACCAGTGCGCATGAATCAAATCATGGTGCACAGAGCAATATATATATATATATATATATATATATGCAGCCTAGACCAACATGAACACAGCAACAAGTTCACGTGAAACCAAGTGGATAGGCATAGAAATCATACACATACATACATATATGTATGTATGTATATACATGCTTATATGGTTACAGTAATCACAGTTGTTAGTCACAGTAATGTTGCAGTGAATTTCAAAATGAACAAGTCAGAGCAGAAAGGAACTGAACAAGTCGAAGTCAGGTTTATCTCATAAATTCACGATGCCAAAGTCATAGCAGAAAACTACGGAACCAAGTCAATTATCTCAAGAATTCAAATGCCAAAAAAGAACGGAACCAAATCCAACCGAATATGACATGAACAAGTCAAAAATAAAATACCATCGTTCGATTAAAAAATCAAGGGCCGAGCATAGTAAATCGAAGCAAGTGATAAAATCGTAAAGAATTCAAATTCAAATTCAAATATACGAACATAAATTTAGGGTTTTTAATCCCTATAAATACCCATTAAAATCATCGGCAAAATTCATTCAAGTTCAAGCAAAAAATACCAGAGCAATTCATTGAAGAAAATCAAAAACCAATAAATCGAATCGAAATCTTGTTCGAAAGCAAATCAAGTCGAGCATAATCATAATCAATAAAAGGCAATTCACGTACCGTCTCAAAGCATTGATTCGAACTCAACTAATTGAAGCCACCGCATGTACTTAAGCTAGGAATCAATTGAAGAAGCAAACCAATGTTGAAATCATCACGTCAATTGATTGATATTAAGGCAGCGACTTCGATCTTGAGCAAAGCCCCAATTTTACACAAGCCCTAGTATTCACGAGCAAAGGAAAAAGGAGGCGGACATTAATTTCACAGAGCAAAAAGGGAACGGTCGAAGTTTTACGCAGAAGGAAAAAAAACGAGGACGTCTTCTTTTAATTAGAATTGGGCCGGTCACCAATTTTTTATTGGGATTATTTTTTAATTAGGGTTTTATTTGTCTTAGCTTTTATTTTGTATTTTTCTGTTAAAATTTGTGAAACTCTAGTTGTGTAACAAGGTTACGAACTACGGTGGTGTAGTTCGAGAATTCGCAACTCAATGGCTGAGTTGTGGCAGGGTTTTGAGCATAGAGTTAGGTTAGTCGTTAGCGGGTGTCGCAAGTTTACGTGTGTAAGCATTTGACTACTTAATTTCTAGTAGAAACCTTGGTGGCATCACGTAGGCAGGGTTTTGCCGAAGCTGGGTAAGTCTGTGTTGTTCTATTTCCGCTTTTATTATTCTGCTATTATCTGTGCTGCAATTATTATATATTTATTTCTGCATTAATTTTATTATTATTAGTATCACCCTATTCACCCCCTCTAGAGTGAAATCGACCCTTCACTACTTGTGTATTAAATATATGTTTTCATGTCTAAGATAATTCATTGGTGAATTTTAATGAAGTATGTAGGAACTGGGCTAGTCGAAAGCGGGTGAAATATGTAGATTTCATATTCTTTTGCTATTTTAGATCCACTGAACCTATGAAGTCTAAAGTGTTATTAGATCCAAACTAATATATTTTAAATAAAATCTTTATCTTACTTAATTTGTTTAAAAGAGTATTTATTATGTTTTAATTTACAAGTGTATGAAATCACTATTTGTTTAAAGTGCACATGTTATAGATATGAAGTGCACATAGCTAATATGATCGTATATTAATGTTGGGATTTACACCACAATAGACCGATTTGTCCATTTATATATTCCTTAGCTGCTTCAGTTTTGATTTAAAATTATATATAAATATGATGATAAATATATAATTAATGAAAAGTCTAAAATGAATTTTATTGTTTTACATGAAAGTTCATTTCATAAAATTATAGTTAAAATAACTTACACATGACTATATATTAATAATTATAAACTACGTTTTAATATCTAAAAACAACTTATGTATGTAAAGATTGCAATCTAATATTTACATATATAAATTTGAAGTTTAAATTTTAAAATTTAAAATCAACTTTCAACTTAGGTAGAATTAAATGATTTAAGATTTTTCACAAAAGTCTAATTAGGGAATTTATATTAAAATAGCTTTTCACTTATCTAAACAGCAATCAAACAAAATATATTCAAACAACAATCATGTAATACATGTAATAATTAAAGTTGTTTTAATAGAAATCTGTTGTCAATCAAAATTAATTAAAAATTAATCAAAATTGATTACAACCGGATTAAATAACCATGTAATATGTATGTATATGTGTGTGTATGTATATATATCTATATATAATTAAAAACTATTTAATAATAAATGGTTCCAAAACAACAAGAAATGTAGTCGGACAAATTAGACACGTATAAATTTGTTATAAAAGATTCAAAATCAAACTATACAAATAATATGAACAAATAATTATACAAGATGAAGGATCTAAGCCATATTAACATATTGGTAATGAGATCAATTAAAAAGGGGATCCAAATTGAATTAACATGATGAACAATTAATAAATTAAGGAGTGGCGAAAGAGGATCTAAATTATATCAGATGGTGAATATACAAACAATTGTTATGTAGTATGTAAAGAGACAATGAACATTGAATGATGAATAAAATTTAAAATCACTTTAGTAATTAACCAAAAGTCGCACCTTGAATGATGAACACGACTCCTAGATTCAACTCAATCAATCTCTGGATTTTGCAGGAATCAAGAGACAATGAATATTTTAATATTTTGATTTAATTTTAAAGTTGTTTTGGGATTATCAAGCCGTGGAGGCCATAGAAATTTTAGCTTAAAGTAGAGGAAGTGAGAGGATAAAATAATTGTATGGAAGAAAAATGAAAGAAAATAAAGAGAGGTTTGTATTAAACAAATGATCATAACCTTTTCCATTCTATTACAAAAGCTTCTCTCTTTAATTTTTTATATTCAATATCAATTAAATCATCTCTCAATTCTACCAAGTATGGCCGACCAAGAATGGTGCCATATGGGAACTTAAAGATTTCCAAAAGCCTTTAGTAATTAATCTATTTAATCTAATTTAAATATTCTATCGATATCGTATATTGATACGTGCGTATGTTATTTTTATATACACACTTTATTAAATACTATTGTTATTTAAACAAATCAAATATATTTTTTGTAACAGGAGTGATACATTAGTTAAGCAGAACACTGATTATGATATCTCAAGGGCTCGGACCGATGACCTTTAAAATATTTGTCTAAAACACCATACCTCTAGCCACTGAGAAGAGGTCCTTGACAACAAATCAAATAAAATTTAATAATTCATAATTCATAAATATTAATTAGTTTAGTTAATTTGCAATGACTATAAATTAATTAAATCGTGTGGTTTTTCTAAGTATTCATCATTACGGTTATGTGACTCAAAGATGTAAAATACGTCCACGATTAATATCAAAAAAATCGAATATTAATGTTAATATGTCACCTTCTTTAGTGGTTTAATATTTCAGTGGAATTTATCATTTACACATCTTTTTGGTAAAAACAATTTTGCTTATTACAAGCAGTACCTGGTAGTAACAATTATTTACCCTAATTCTCTTCATTAACATTATATCACATTGGGACTTATGGAAGTTTTATTTTTGTAGTTAGCACAATTATATGGATTTTGGTATGGGTCAAAATTCTAAAATCATCAACATTCAAGTTGATTAGTCCAAACAAAAAATCCTTGATTCAATCAAAACAATTATTATTAATCGTACTACTCCAGCCAAAGACTTTGACTTTAAGTTGGCACAGTAGACCGTTATGTTAACCTCCTATAGTAAAGGAGATGAATTCTCTATTGAATAGTTTTTCACTTCCAATGCTTGAAATTAACCTAACTATAGTCGTTCGATAGGCATCAAGTTGCAATTTAACTGTAATCAAAGTGGAGTGTCCACATTGAAGTTTAACTGTATGCTCAAGTAGAGAGAACTATGTAATATTATCACTTTAAGATTCTATGTTTAATCTTGGTTTTATTAACCAACAGAATACCCTCAAGTGAGTCATTCTATAGTAATCCAATAACTATCATTGCATATACCCTTAGTCTGACGACCCGACTTTCCACTCCCGGAAAATCGCATCGACAGTAAGAAAGAAAGGGGTGAGAAATAGAAAAGAGAAGAAGAGAAAAGAAAACAACAACAGATACTCACAGCGGAAAGGAAACGAAATATAATATATCACATAAATATCACATAGTATCATATACATCATCTATCAGAGTTACACAGATTACACATCACATACTAGACAGTTATAAACATCTGTCTAGTTATTACATCTCAACACAATACAGATCAATACAAAGATCAACACAGCGGAAAACTACTATCTATATCTACAACGCCGAAGCCTCCTGCTCCATTGCTCCTCCAGATTACTCGTCAAAGCTAAACCTGAATCCCTTGGCTACTCGTAAAAATTTGAGTACCCAAGAGTTTATAAATCAGAAATAAACAACTTGGGTCAGACATGGGTCTGGTGTGAGTAACAGGTTAAACTTGTTTAACTTCAAAACCTTTTGAAAGAAAAAGGTATCACGTAAGACTCTCCGCACATAAACACGGAAAAGTTTTTACCTTACGATAACCAAAACATTTGATAGGAAATTCGATTGTATTATAATAGGTCTAGGGTTTTCAAATAAATATGAAATAGCTGGAATGCTTACATCTCACGTTCCAACATAGTTGGGCACAACTAAAACGTACGGCACTTATTGGAGTTTGGATTCCATCAATGGCAGGGCTACCGGGGTACCGCCCGTCACAGTACGTGGCCTAGATCACCGTACCGAGGATCACTCCCAATCCCCTGCAACACAAGGCCGGAACATCCCTTACTGGATAATTCCCGCACAAGATATCCCAGCAGTTGGAGCTCACAACTGCCCACACAGCCGAATAATAATAAGAAGGGACCTCTAGACAGAGATAATCTTGTCCTACTTGGGTGCTACCCACTAACCTTGCTGCACCTCCCCTGTTTTAGCCATTCCCGGTTTGTGAGGCTTGAGGTCACGATTACCTTAGAAAAGAACACATCACTTAGAATGCTCATCGTCCACCTGACGATGTGCTGAAAGCATTCAATCCATACAAGTTCGTTCCGGGTTCGAACGAAACCGAAGGCATTATCTCGTTACACTCGTTTTGGAATCACCCTCAGAGTTAACGACAATAACCCTTGCACTCTGAATCTTTATCTTCACTTGATTCACGACCTATCGTTAATTTGGATCGATGTGGTATTCGGGTCTCCAGACCTGGAAATCCGGTATACGGAAACCCGATCCCGGTCTCATCGAAATCCAAAACGTATCTTTTAAGGCCAAGTTGTTTTAAAGGTTAAAACAATTCATTTCAATTATCTTTATACACATAGAAAGATAGTTCACAATAGATAATCAACATTATCAGATAATCCATATTATCATCACAATTAAACTAAACATCCAAATCACACATTACATATTTAAAACTTGTTAAAACAATTTTTATAGAAAATAATTTAGTTTAATAGTTAAAATCTTGTTTTACCTTTATTTTAAAAACTTAGAAACATTACAAAGAAACAAATTTCTTTTGTTTTAAAATCTTAAAACATTTCTTTTAAAATATTTAAGCCTGCCCTTACTCAAACCCGAGTAAAATTTTAATTTTAAATAGCAACCATACATATCAATCATACACTATCAATCATAGCCCTGCCATTTATCAAATTAAAATTATTTAAAAAGCCTTTTCTTATTTATTTAAACACTTATCTATATATATTTCTTTAAAATCCATTCATATTAATAAAAATAATACATTATACTTATTATATGAAATTAACATATTTGATATTTAAATAATTTATATAAGAGATTATATTATCAAGTGATATTTTAAAAAGAAACAAAACAAGCCTTTTTGTTAACCCTTATATAATTTTAAACTTAAGTAAAAATATCTTAAGCAATTAAAGTATTTTAAAACTATAAATTTACTAATTTAAATAACTTTGAAAAGTCATATTAAATTAAATCTAAATTCCCAATTTACCCAAAGCTTCTATTTAAAATATATATAAATAAATATATATATTCAAATAGAAAATATCTTATTAACTTTTAAAAGATAAAATCACTAATTTATACTAATTTAATCAGATTATTAAATTAAATTCAAATCTTATTATCAAAGATCATCAATATTAATTTAATTATTTAACAGATTATTAAATTGATATTGTTAAAATTTCCGGGATATTACATTCCTTCCCCCTTAAAATAATTTCGTCCCCGAAATTTAAACAAAGGTAATTTAATAATCTTATTAAAGATTTTAAATTTTAAAACACAAGCATATACTATCATTCATATGCTAACAACCATAGCAACCAATTCACCCAATCAATCAAATCTAACTATCCAGACAAAATTCTAGATAGAATTCCTCGAGTTTTCCCAAGTATATATATATACCGGGATACTCGCTCTACAACAATCTAAACTACTAAGCTATAGATCTCCTACTCATCTAGATTTACAGAACTAAACAGAATATCAGACTACAGACGAGTCTGACTCAACAACTAAACCTTCCTGAACTACTGATTTCAAAAACCAGAAATAGATCAAACACGTACTCCCTCAGAGATACGTAAAACACAATGAATTCCAGTTGTCCAAACTGACAATTCAATCCTGAAGACCAAATACTTATCCAAATCAGAACATAGAAGAGATCCAAATATAACTTTGCTTCACAACATCAGTAGATTCCAAACTTACTTCTCCTATCCAGAGATATACTCCAAACTGCTTTCGCTGCTCAATTCAGATCTGAGATAGAACACAAGCACAGACTGAACAACTCATTCCAGAAATAAGGTTTACTGATCCATAAATAAAACTCAGATACTTCATCAAAACTTGAGTTGCTGCACCAACTCCATCTCTAGGAAACATCCTTCAACTAGACTGAACTACCGGTACTACTCCTGGAATCCAGTCGATAAGAAAACTCAATCTCCAAATGCTGACAAACTTCTGACTTCCCTGAAGACACTCAGAAAAACTCTGATAACCCAAGAGAACACTCAAACTATCACAAGTCACTTTTGCGATCAACCCAGCCTATTTCCAAAGAAAACTGTTCCTCTTAACAAATCAGAACAGTCCATACTTAACTATCCAATCCATCGAAGAAATGGATCCTCTTTGCTGCTTCTGAACTTCACCTTCAGAAAACTGCTCAGCCAGAAAACTTCCTTGTCGGCACAGAGAACACCTCCGAGCTGCACTGCTGACACTGATGCCAAAGATTTCCTATCCAAAGATCTTTGAGAAACTCGAACTCCAAACCAAACAGAAACACCATGCTGAACTCAGCCACAACACTGAAGCATACACTTCTTAAACTCGTTCCAAAGAAAACATCTTCGGGAATATCCATCGTCACTGCATCTCATCACACAGCTACTATTACCTGAGGTATCAAGATACCATTACTTGCTTCTGTTCAACCGATAGATCCAAACTCTACTCATCCAACTTTACAGATAAACTCCGAACCTTAACAGGTTTCCTTCAGAGATTCGATGAAATCCTTCATCACAGCAAAACTTACTCGAGATAGTATTGGGTCTACAGTCTCGATAAATACACTTCCAACCTTAATTCCAACCATTGGTAGTCGTGTTTCATACACTACTACCCTATCTACCTTTATATCTTATATTGGAGAACCTGTACGGGTAACCCAACAATATAGGTAGAATATATATATAGTTATATAAAAATTACAAATACGCTCTCTCACGATAGATACCACTCCAGAGCTAGGTATTCACTCAACCAATAGCTTTGATATTCACTTAACCAAAAGCTTAGGCATTCGCTCAACCTAAGCTCTGATACCACGTGTGACGACCCGACTTTCCACTCCCGGAAAATCGCATCGACAGTAAGAAAGAAAGGGGTGAGAAATAGAAAAGAGAAGAAGAGAAAAGAAAACAACAACAGATACTCACAGCGGAAAGGAAACGAAATATAATATATCACATAAATATCACATAGTATCATATACATCATCTATCAGAGTTACACAGATTACACATCACATACTAGACAGTTATAAACATCTGTCTAGTTATTACATCTCAACACAATACAGATCAATACAAAGATCAACACAGCGGAAAACTACTATCTATATCTACAACGCCGAAGCCTCCTGCTCCATTGCTCCTCCAGATTACTCGTCAAAGCTAAACCTGAATCCCTTGGCTACTCGTAAAAATTTGAGTACCCAAGAGTTTATAAATCAGAAATAAACAACTTGGGTCAGACATGGGTCTGGTGTGAGTAACAGGTTAAACTTGTTTAACTTCAAAACCTTTTGAAAGAAAAAGGTATCACGTAAGACTCTCCGCACATAAACACGGAAAAGTTTTTACCTTACGATAACCAAAACATTTGATAGGAAATTCGATTGTATTATAATAGGTCTAGGGTTTTCAAATAAATATGAAATAGCTGGAATGCTTACATCTCACGTTCCAACATAGTTGGGCACAACTAAAACGTACGGCACTTATTGGAGTTTGGATTCCATCAATGGCAGGGCTACCGGGGTACCGCCCGTCACAGTACGTGGCCTAGATCACCGTACCGAGGATCACTCCCAATCCCCTGCAACACAAGGCCGGAACATCCCTTACTGGATAATTCCCGCACAAGATATCCCAGCAGTTGGAGCTCACAACTGCCCACACAGCCGAATAATAATAAGAAGGGACCTCTAGACAGAGATAATCTTGTCCTACTTGGGTGCTACCCACTAACCTTGCTGCACCTCCCCTGTTTTAGCCATTCCCGGTTTGTGAGGCTTGAGGTCACGATTACCTTAGAAAAGAACACATCACTTAGAATGCTCATCGTCCACCTGACGATGTGCTGAAAGCATTCAATCCATACAAGTTCGTTCCGGGTTCGAACGAAACCGAAGGCATTATCTCGTTACACTCGTTTTGGAATCACCCTCAGAGTTAACGACAATAACCCTTGCACTCTGAATCTTTATCTTCACTTGATTCACGACCTATCGTTAATTTGGATCGATGTGGTATTCGGGTCTCCAGACCTGGAAATCCGGTATACGGAAACCCGATCCCGGTCTCATCGAAATCCAAAACGTATCTTTTAAGGCCAAGTTGTTTTAAAGGTTAAAACAATTCATTTCAATTATCTTTATACACATAGAAAGATAGTTCACAATAGATAATCAACATTATCAGATAATCCATATTATCATCACAATTAAACTAAACATCCAAATCACACAGCATATATCTCATCAGAGATATCAAACAAATGCAAAGCATTTAGTATTATCATCCATCCATAAGTAATGATCTATATCATCTCTAATTAATTTAAAGTTAATTAAACTAATTACTTTTATTTTATAAATCCTTCTTACTTAAACATTAATTAATTACAAAATTAATTAATTATCCTCTAATTACCTTTTTCAATTAATCATCTTTGATTAATTATCTTTTAATTACCTTCAAGTAATTTATCTTTAATTAATTACTCAAAATTAATTAACCTTAACCACTTATAGTAATTAACCTTTAATTACTTCATTAATTAATTAACTATAATTAATTAAATTAATCAACTATGATTAATTATATTAAACCTTAATTAATTATATTAATTAATCACTTCATTTATTAATTATACTTAATTAATCAATCTTAATTACATCATTAATTATATTAATTAATGATCCTTAATTACAAATTAATTATTAATTACTTTAATTAAATTAATTACATTAAGTAATTAACTTTTAACAATATTTATTAATCACCTTGATTAATCTTCAATCAGTAATTAACTACCCTTAATTACTTTTATTTACTAAATTAATTCTCCTTAATTAATTTCTTAATTAATCCCTTGATTAATTATTCAAAGTAATTAAACTTAAATTACTTTCCTTAATACATAACCATCAATTAATTACTTCCAGTAATTATCTTATTATTTACTTCCTAAATAATCATACCTTAATAATTACATTAAGTAATTATTATCAAATCATTTCTTAATTAATTAATCTAACTAAATCAAATTAACTTAATTAATTACAATTAAGTAATAAATTTCTTAATTACTTCCAATAAGTAATTCATTTAAAACAAATTCTATAATTTATCATCTTTAAATTAATTAATCTAATTAATTATTAAAATTAATCACATTAATTATTTATTTAAATAATCTCAAGTTAATGACCTTCATTAACTATTAACAACCCTTTAATTACTTTTCTTAAGTAATTAACTTAGATTAATTATTATTAATTTCAAATTAATAAATCTTAATAACCAATTTAATTAATCTAATTTATTTAGTTAATTAAGTGTTAACCATAACTTAATTAATATTTAATTACTTTACTAATTAATTCTTAATCATTAATTAATATTCTAATTTATAATCCTTAATTATAAATTAATTATTGCTTAATTAATTAACTTAAACCTTAATTAAGTTAATTTAAATCCTTAATTACTTAATTAATTAATCCAAATCATTAATTAATTAGATTATTTAAACCATTTTAATTACCCTCAAGTTTTAATGATTTTAACTTTAAGGTAAAACATTTTCTTATCAAAGGTTACATTATCATCCTTAAATATATTTGAAAACATCCATTTCAAATTAACTTTTAAATTTCATTTTAAATTCTGTATTTAAAATGAATACCAATTTATTTTTAACAAAGTTTTAAAACCAATTTAAAAACTTTTACTTGTTAAAAATTTCTTATCTCTTATAAAAGAAATTTTAAAAGAGTTTAAACCAAATTCCTTTTTAATTTCAAATATTTAAATCTAACTACCAATTAAAACCTATTTAAAACATATAAATTTATAACTTATTTATATCTAATCCAAAATTCAAACTAACTTGAATCTGAACTAAATCTTTGATTTAAAACCCTGTTAAGATATTACTTTAACAAATTTAACTTTAGTTTAAAATTGAAACAGACAGGTTTCTTAAAAAACCTGACAACACTAAAGATTTCTCGAGACCAAACTAATTAACTTCGAGTCGTACCCTCTAAAAACCCTAGCATCTCACGAAACAACTCGAGTACGAACTCGAGAATATCATCTTCCCCAACATTTAAACAATCCAGAAATAAACCTATCCTTGCAAATTTCTTCGAGTCGCCTCTCTCAATACTTCGAACATCACTCGAATAACTCGAGCATCTCACTGCTAACAACCAGACATCACCAGATACATGCTCGATCGCGTGCACGTGCACCGTCCAACCAGCCTTCTCTGACCATCGCCGATGATCTCCCTACCTCGACAACCAACCCCTTATCCTACTCCGGCCACCTTCTAGCTTCCAGACTACTCGAATGTGAATTCGAGTTCAAATTTCAAAACCTGGAACAGAAATTCCAGACCATCACAAAACCTGTCAACTTCACCTCGACTTCGAAATCCCGTCCATCTGAACTCCTGCAACTTCGACCATGTCATCGTTATCGACCAAGCTTCCATTTTCCCAAACCTCACTACACTCGATCCATCATAGAAATCGGGGTGATCATTTTATCAAGACTAAGTAAAACTAGGGTTTAAAACTTTAATCCCAAATCAATTCTTCCCCACGGCATTAAAAATTCTCCTGACAATTTTTACATCATCCCTGATCATTCCTCTGCCATTACCCAAAATCCCGACTACCACAAATCAAAAGATCACCAGAATTTCCCAAAATCCCCTATTTAGTTCAATACAGAACTGCACTCATTTTACTAAACTAAAAATTATGATTTCAAAGCTAAAAATCATATTATAGTTTATGTTTTCAATCCATGTACCTGGATTTATAAAATACAAGATTTAAATTTTCACTTTTATATAACATATACTGTTATTTTTGATTTCCAGAGACACTTGGTTTTAAAGTTTAACTTAACTAAATTTTAAAACATTCTTCTATGCTAAATCAACAACTTTTGTTTATAAGTTTAGTCCTAACAAGAACTAGATCAGGTAGTAAGGAATTTTGGAGTTTGGAAATAAAACTGGACAGAGACATGATCACACATGTACACAAAACATCCATATATACATACAGCAGAATTTCACTTGTATATTCATACATCAATACATATATATATGCAGAACTATCTATAACATTCACATGCAACCAAATTATGTTTAAATTTTAAAAGTTACTCACCTAAATTGAGAGTGAACAGAGCCTTGTATTTGGATAATCTTGAAACTGTTTTTGAACTTTAAAATCTGAATGCCTTTCTTTGAAACCTTAGACTTGCATGCCTCTTTTGATTAAAAAACTCGAGTTGCTGGCTTTAAATTGCTTTAATCTACATGCATGCTTGTATTCCAGGTTAAAGAAATAAATGCAGACAGCTACTGACTTGAATTGGTTCCAGATTGAAAATGAAGGCAGGCTTTGATGTTGAAAAGAATTGCAGGCTGGTTTTAAGTTGATTCCAGATTGCAAATGAATGCAACAGAGCTTTGTTTTGGTATTTAAAAATGAGATTACAGGGATTGATTTCTCTTGAATTTGAAGAATGAGATTATAGGATCTTTGAATTTTGTTTTTGGTTTGAGGAGTTTAGATTACTGATTTTCAGATTTTGTATTAGAGAAAGGTTTGTTACAGGCTTTGAAAAATGAATTGAAATTGTGGTTTTGAGAGGAGTTTAGATTACAGATCTGATTTTCAGATTTGTTTAGAGAAAGATTATTGATTTCTCTTGGCTTTTGAAAAAATGAGAAGATTAGAAGAATGAAATGAAGAAATGCAATTGTTTATATACATGTATATTTTTGATTTTATAAAATAAAAGAAATTGAAAATAAATAAGGACACTTGTCCTATACATTTGTTTATTTAATTACACATGTTTTTACAAAGCTTTAGATAAATGACACATGTCCTTTAAGTAATTACTCATAATTCTATTTATTTTAAAATTATTTAAAAAGCCTTTTCTTATTTATTTAAACACTTATCTATATATATTTCTTTAAAATCCATTCATATTAATAAAAATAATACATTATACTTATTATATGAAATTAACATATTTGATATTTAAATAATTTATATAAGAGATTATATTATCAAGTGATATTTTAAAAAGAAACAAAACAAGCCTTTTTGTTAACCCTTATATAATTTTAAACTTAAGTAAAAATATCTTAAGCAATTAAAGTATTTTAAAACTATAAATTTACTAATTTAAATAACTTTGAAAAGTCATATTAAATTAAATCTAAATTCCCAATTTACCCAAAGCTTCTATTTAAAATATATATAAATAAATATATATATTCAAATAGAAAATATCTTATTAACTTTTAAAAGATAAAATCACTAATTTATACTAATTTAATCAGATTATTAAATTAAATTCAAATCTTATTATCAAAGATCATCAATATTAATTTAATTATTTAACAGATTATTAAATTGATATTGTTAAAATTTCCGGGATATTACACTTAGTGCCTCTATAAACATTCATACAACTGATTTTGAGTACTTCGTAAATTTCACTCTTTTATCCGTTTGATATATCGGCCCTATTAAAACCATTTTTGCTTGCTGTTTTTCTTTGTAGTTGCTATTGTAAGTTAATATATGAAAATAATATGTACTATATTTCCTTGCAAGGTATCCATTTAGATTAGAAGGTTGTAAGGTTTTGGTGATGTAACGACCCGTAAAGTTTAACGATTTTTAAAACGTAATTAACTAAATTTTTGATGAAATTTAACAATTAAATTTAGCAATGAAAATTTAGTATTTGGTATGCGTCTATTTTTACATAGCAAATGGTAGATTTTCATTCGTAAATATGAAAGTTAGTTCTGTTGTGTAATTTTCAATTTCAATTTAAAATCATTTAATTTGATGAAAGTAAAATATTTTCGAAATCTGAATATTTTTATATAATAAATTTGTAAATCATTTTCCGAGTGAGACGTCATATTTTGCTTCGTCAAATTTGGACTACTCTAACTCCGTTTATCTTATTTCCGGCGAATTTGCAGCAGCTTGGTAGCGAAATATCGACTTTTGATAGGATGATCGTATCGCTCATATCTGTGTACCATTCTGTTCGTCTCGTCATGCTGATCTCCGCAGTGTATTCATTTGTGTTTTTTGGATATCGGTGCATGGCGGAATCTGTAAATGGATAGCCGTGCCGGTACCATTTTAATTCTTTTGGGGATTCTTGTGTCCATTCATTTTCCGATGCGGATAAATAGCCACTGGCTTTTATTATTTTCTAAATTCGGTGGCTGACCTTTACTATTCCTACCATTTCAATAAAAGTTTTGTTTCGTTTGCCTTCTTTGTTCATTCATTTCGATCTATAATTTATTCTGACATCTTCTTCTTCATAAATAAAAAAATAAAATAAAAGAAGATATTAGTTGCTTCATCTTCTTTTACTTTTTTTTTAAAGGAAGAATATATATATAACAGGATGGAGAAAAAATGCCTTTCTCCGGGAGCTTACAGAAATATAATAGACATTTTAAAAATGCCTTCGAGAATAACAGTACAGAAACAAGCCTACCAAGAGTACTAAAGTAATAGAAAGCACCAGAATCCACTGCCGAAAGAATACAAAAAATCCCTCCTGAGAAAAGAGGAGCATCAACCCACTGAACCGACTATCCCGCTACACCCGATGAAGGTGTAGGCTAGACCAACGTAATAAACCAACCTCCACCAGAAATAGAAAGCCCGAAACCAACCAAGATCTAAACACCAACAAACAGACAGCCGAAGACAAGCTCTACCCGACTGAGGAAATCATAGGGGATAGAAACAACAACCAAAGGCAGCGGCGAAGACAAAACCGATCCATCAAGGAAGACGAACCACCACAAAACCTAAACCTGAAACACTAGCAAAAACATCAAACCAAAAATAATAGGGGGGAGGGGGAACCAGATTGCTGGATGAACGCCAGCAATCCGCCAGGAGGACCTAGCCGACGCCAAGTCTGGCGGAACTCGGCGCACAAGAAATGGAAAGAAGACAGACAAAACGATGAGCATTGGAGCTCAAGTTGCCCCTAAACGGTCGACCACGGAATGCTAGGAATACATCATTCCTAACTTGATGAATAATGGATGAGGGGACCATAGGAGAGTCGTCGAAGATTGCCTTATTCCGTGCACACCAAATGTGCCAGCAGATAAGACAAGGAACAAGACGATGAATAATCGAACGAAGAGATTTCCCAGATTTCCGCGCCCACCAGGTAGCCGACAGATCATTAGCAGATCTGGCAACCCCGCGGACAGACAAAAGGTTACCAAAGTAATTCCAGCATGCAGAGGCAGTAGAACTGGCGAAGAATAAATGGTTCAAGGATTCAGAATTCTCGATGCAGCAGCATTTGCAGCGGGAGACTAAAGGAATGCCTACCCTTTTGAGATTCTCATCCAATGGCAGTCCGTCATGAAGGATACGCCACATCAGAAGTGAAACCTTAGGAGGAGAGCGAGAATCCCATATGAAGGAAAATAATGGACGGGTAGGACAAGAAATTCTAACCGAGGACCAAGCTTTCAGGATGGAGAATGGAGCGCCATCCCAGCCCGCCCGACCTCCATGAGAATCAGCGAAGGTCTTCACAGACTGCATGTGCTTCCAAGTCTCACTTGCATAAGACGGAGTTCCCGAAAAGTTGGAACCAGCCAGCCTATGGTACTTAGCATGAAGGAAGTTAGCCCATAAGGAGTCATTAGCACCAAATCTGTACCACAGTTTACAAGCAAAAGCAGCAAAAATATCCTTAGGATGCCTAAGCCCCAAACCGCCCTCGTTCTTGGGACGACAAATAGTGTCCCACGAAACCCAATGGTGGCGACGGCGATCGTCCTTTGTGCCCCAGAAAAAGGACGAGACCAAAGACCGATATGAGCGGAAGAAGGAAGATGTAGGGGTCATTGCCGCAAAGACATGAGTGCCCATAGAATCCAACACAGACTTAATAAGAACCAGTCTACCGGCCTGGGAAAGAAGAGCCGCATTCCAGCGACAAATCCGGCCCCTCACCTTGTCAGTTAAGCAGTCGAACAAGGAGTTAAGCTTCCTACCACGGTATAGAGCGATACCTAGGTATGGTAACGGCAAAGAAGCTTCCTTGAAGCCTGAGAAGGTCTCAATCCAAGTGGATCGAGACGAAGAACAGTCCTTAGCACGAACGAAACAACTTTTGGAAGGGTTAACAAGCTGACCAGAGGACCGTTCGTATTGGTGGATGAAACAAAGAAGACGACGAACGGAGGAACGTCCCCCGTTTGAGAAGATAACAATGTCGTCAGCGAATGAAAGAGAAGAAATAAGAGGACAACCCCTAGGGATTCCAAATCGCTGAATTTGACCAAAAACCGTAAGGGTATGAAGACCACGGTTGAAAACTTCAGCCGCGATCACAAAAAGAGTGGGCGAAAGCGGGTCTCCTTGGCGCAAACCCCTCCCAGCTTTGAAAAAACCGTTAGCAGAACCATTAATAAGCACAGAGAACCAGCAGTTGGAAATAAGTCTCCAAACTAGGTCGATGATGGTTTCCGGAAAACCGAACGATCTTAAAACTTTGATGACGAAAAACCAGGACATACGATCGTAAGCCTTAGCCATATCCAATTTGAAGACAACATTTGAACCCCTAACTTTCCTATCAAGCTAGGAGATCAATTCCTAGGCCAACAGGACGTTGTCAGAAATTAAGCGCCCTTTAACGAACCCCGCTTGAGACGAAGAGATAATACGCTCAAGGAAAGGGGCCAGACGACTAGCAAGGATCTTCGAAATAACCTTATTCGAGAAGTTGCATAGGCTAATAGGACGGAAATCCCCACAGGATCGAGGGTTGTCGCACTTTGGGATAAGAAAAAGGTTGGTGGAGGTCCAACCGGCAGGGAGGCAACTTCCGGAAAAAAAGGACTGGACAGCAAGACAAAAATCCGCCTGAATAATAGGCCACGAACAACGGTAAAAGGTACCGTTGAAACCATCCGGGCCGCTCGCACTATCCTTACTCAGGGCGAAAACAGAAGCACGGATTTCCTCAGGGGAAGGGAGGACCGCTAGAAGGTCACTCTCTGGCGGGAGAACCAACCTGGGAATAAAGGCAAGCAAAGCAGAATCGATTGCCACCTCGGACGAAAAGCCCATAAAGGATTGAAAATGGGCCAAAAGGGTATCTTTCACTTCCTCGGGCGAGGATGCCAAAGAATGATCAGGCCGCAGAATCTCACGAATAATGAGAATGTTGTTCTTCTTTCGAATGAAAGAATGGAAGAATTTGGAGTTCGCATCGCCGTCAACTACCCACTTTACCCTTGCCTTTTGACGAAGGAATTCATTCTCAATACGAAGCTCCGCAGAGTAGGTGGAATGAGCCAAGGCCCACGCCTCCTTATTGGACGCGGACGGGACCTCATCAAACAAAGATTCGGCTATGATAAGCGATTCTTCGGCCACCCGGACACGATCGAATACGTTCTTGAAGACCTCAGCGTTCCAAACCTTAAGACAGCATTTGAGACGCTTCAGTTTGCGACTGAAAACCGAACAGGGAGAGCCAATAATGGGAACGGACCAAGAATCAGCCACAACTTGGTGATAAGTGTGGTGCGATCTCCACATGCTCTGGAAGCGGAAAGAAGAGGGCCCGGACAGGGAGAAGGGAGAGCAACGAACAACCAGCGGAGAATGGTCTGAGAGGGACCGATGTAGATGAGTTACGGAGAAGGAAAAAGGTAAACCGAACCAATCCTCTGATCCGAAAACCCGATCGATCCTGGAGAGGATGCGACTAGGGCCCACCTGATTGTTAGACCAGGTGAACGCAGAGCCCACAAAAGGGAGCTCGGAGAGACCAGAGCTGACAATGAAGGAGTTGAAGTCCGCCATTGCAAGACGGTTGATGGCAGCTCCCCCTCGTTTCTCAGCTTGGCAGGCGACGATGTTAAAATCGCCGCCCACCAAAGAGTTAGAAATACCCAAAGAACCAAGACCAATAATGTCTGACCATAGAGATAACCTCTCCGTACGGTCACAAATAGCATAAACAGCCGAGAAGAGAAAAGGAGATCCAAAGGAGGGAGAAGAGCAGACTACCGAAAGAAGCTGAGCAGAGTCAAAAACAGAACGAGCCGAAAATGATTTGGACCATAAGATCCAAATCTTACCAGAGACATTGGCAAAGCCACCACCAAAACCAAGGGATAACACGGTGCTGGTAATGCCTTCCAGAAGTATGAATGGTTCCAGAAGAGCAACCAAGCCTATCGAGTGTTTCCGGACAATGCGTTTAAGTCTAGCCAAAGACGCATCGTTACCTATATCGCGGACATTCCAAAACAAAAAGTTCGACATGACTGAAACCAGACGGAGCCAAAGAGACAGGCGAGAAAAACAACAAAAGAGGTGGACAGACCACAACAACCGAGATGACCAAGCACGCTCAGGCAAGGTACAGAGAGTATCGAGCAGATCTATCAATCTGCTCGGACGCCGCTATAGAGCGTGTACGGATGGTGCGAGGAGTAGAATGGACCCTACGCGATCGTCGCCGAGACGATCGGGCAGGAGAATGATGGGACTGAGAAGAAATCACCGACAACTCCTCACAAACAGAGCCCTGAAAAACCAGCTGGGACGCCTCAGCAACCTCAGGAGCCGAGTTCCTGGACAAACAATCAAGGCGATCGTTAAGAAGCGCAATCTCTTCCTTACTCATCAACGGGATGGTAATGGACAGAGAACAAGACGAAGAGGGGAGAGAGCATGCCGAAGAACAGGACGGCATGCTCAAGAGAACTGAAGGATCAGCAATAAAAGAATAAAAAAGCAGACAAGAGGGAAGACGAGGAGGGCGAACACCAGACTGCCACCTGAACCTATCAAGGGCGGTACAGGAAGTAGCGAGGATGGAGTCTGGAAAGGTAGGAGAAGAGCCATCGACGCCTGAGGCCCCAGATGCTTCCGACGGAAAGGCTGAAAAAGAAGGAGAAGCGGACGGGAAGACGAAGCTGGACGAACACGACAGGGACCGGTCAGGTGTAAGGAAGCAAACCATAGGCTGCCCCAATTGCTGTTGGAATCTTACGGATGCGAGACTGTCACTGGTAGTACAGTCCCGAAATGTCGGTAAGATTCGCTGGGCGGACCATACAGAAGGCACAGTAGAACAAAGCAATAAAAGCTGGCAACAATCCAGGCTGTCCGTATAGTGATCACTGGTGATCACTATACGCACAGAGATGGAATACCGCCCAAACCAGTCGCTCCAGGCAAACCGTACCTTCTTATGGCGCCAAGTAAAAACTGCCGACAACGGAACCCAATGAGAGGACCAGATCACTGAAGGCACAGACCAGCCCTCAAAAAGACACAGCACCAATACCCGAAACAAAGGCCCACACGAACCAGACCAAACTGACTCGGTTGTTAAGATACAACCGTAGCCGAAACAAATGGACAGCATAGCTGATAGAAGCCAAAAGCACTTCCGCAGGCATCCCAACAAACAGGCAGACGCAATAAAAGAATCATACCAACAGGGACCAGACAAGCAAACAGACGAAGAGGAACAAACAGTGAGCACACACCAAAGCGTGTCAAGGCTCACCAAGACACAACCAATATCCACAGCCATCAACTTAAACGGACAGTGCAAATCGACAAAAACAACAAAAAACGAAAGAGAGTGAGAAAAGCAAGCCTTCCAACACAAAGCCTCAGCAGCCTGGAAAATAGGAGCATATAGTGCCGTAGCCCCAGACAGAACCACATCCATGGTAGGACCCAAAGTCCCACCACCAACCTCATCCAACCCAGGAACGATCCCCACCAACTCAGAGGAGAGACCAGGCAATGCCGAAAAAGCAGAAGGCATTGAACAGGGGCAAGGAGATAAAGTGATGAACTCTTTATCTACCTCACCACCCTCATATGAGCCAAAGCAGAGATCACCAGCAAAAGCATCAGCAGGTGAAGAACAACCCAACACCGAAATACGAGGCGAGAAAGGAGTGGTGAACTCTCCCCTCTTCCTCTCCTTGAAACCAACGACGCAAGAGTCGACCGAAAGACCACTGCCAGAAACAGCACTGAATGAGCCAAAGGAAATCTCAGACGAACCCAAAGGCAATGAACCCACCGAAGCCCCAAACTCCAATCTTGGCACGAATCGGGTGGTGAAATCCCGATCTGCCTCTGACGACGAACCAAGCAAACAGCGATTCAACCCCATAAAGCACGGGGTAAGTTCCATAAACAAACCCTCAACCAACAGAAACTTAAATCTAGCCAAATCGGAGAAAGCCCCAATCGAGTACACTTCAATCTCGACCGAACAATCATTCAAAAAGCAAACAGACAAAGGAGGAGCCACAACAAAAAGCAAGGCCTCTGCGATGGCGGCGAACGGAGGGCAAAGCCTCACGAATTCTCCTTTAAAGGAGAAAACCCCCAATACCATAGAAATAGCTGAAAGAGAACAGCAACCAACGAGATGCTAAAATCAGATAGAATGCAAAACTTACAGTCACCAACAAACAGAACGGAAGAGGCGAAGAAGGAATAGCCTAAAGAAAAAATACGAGAGGAGGGAGAAGGCGGAATTAGGAAGCCATTATCGAGTTTTTTAGACCGTTGCGAATGTCATCTTCTTTTACTGCTCATCACCTTTCCTGGAGCCATCACACCCTCTCTCCTCCGAAAAAACTCATCCACCATGCCCACTAATAACGGCCATGTCTCCATGCTACACGTCCCAAAGCCGCTCGCCCTCGTTCCTCCCTCCGCCATAGCAGCAGTGCCCCTTCAACGTCGCTTCTCCCTTTACCTGACCCAAGCGACCACCTTTCCCCTTGCAAAGCCTCAGATCTGCTCATCTCTAACTGAACTGCTGTGGAGCCGCAACCCAAACCTTTGCCTCTCCTCCGACAACAAACTGAGACAGCCCCTTCCGATCATCAGCCTAACCTCCTCCTTCCATGTCCGCCACTCTCCCCGCAGTTCCAAAACCCCATCACCGATAAGCCTCAACTTCTTCCGAATGACTTCCACTTCCCCGGCCACCAAACCCACTTCCGCTTATTAACTCAGCCCTCATTTTCCTCGGCTCCGCCCTCCGCTTCCCATCTCCACAATAGCCTGACCCATCAACCACCGACCTCTCCCCTCTACGAAATCTTCCCCTACAACATTAGCTGTGTGTACTTGATAAGAAGAAAGAAAAGAAAATGTATGTTGCACGTTTTTTTTTCCTGTATCTTGATCTTTCCACTTCCCCTCTCCATTAGTCAGCAGCCTGTTAATTCCCTCCGGAGCACAGCGGCTCCAACTCCGCCTAAACGACCGCCTTAGCCCTCATCCTTCGCCAACACAGCAGCTTTGCTTTGTTAAATCCTGCATAGTCAGTACTTTGATGTGTGTGTATATATATATTATGTATATATTTCATATGTATATATATATTATCATTGATTTTTATAAAAATATAATATATATATTTCGATTTTAGATATTTTTATTTTTAATATATTTTATATATATATATATAGATATTTTGATTTTAAAATGTATATAGATTTTAAAATATAATATATATATTGATTTTAGAAATTATTCTATATATATATCCGTATAATATGTTTAATATGTATTATGTTTAGTTAATATGTATTATATTTAAAATATTAATTTCTACAATATAATATAGTATGAAGATTTTCATTTTTAAATTTGTGTTTGAATTAAAAATTGATTTTGAAATATATATAAAAAGATTTTGGTTTTCAAATATATATATATATATATATTATAAAGATTTTATTTTAACATGTGTTTAAATTAGTATTTATTTTAAAATATATATATAGATTTATTTGAAATGTGTATTTAAAGTGAATATTGAATTTTTAATCATAATATATATTTGTTGAATTCAAGATCTTGCTTCACCGCTGTCCGGTTTATTTTTTTGTTCATCGCTGTCCGGAAATCTCAACAGCTTTGATTTGCTTTGCTCGTGTCCATATCCGTGTGCGTGTCCATGTCACATCTTCGCTATGTTGTTTTCTAGCCTCGAAAGGTGAGTAATTACTCACGATTAACATTCTTATATTTAGTAAATCTAATTCACATGAAATGACGATTGAAATATGCTATTAAATTTGAATTATTAAGTTATTTAATTGTTAAATATGATATGCCATTATTTGCAATTGTTCACCTATGACATATGACACCATAACTTGTTGTATTATTATATTTAAAATTTCTTACTGATGATATATGCCTGTTGTTGATATGTTATATTATTATCATATTAATTCTCACTCGGAAAGTTCCCTGTTAGTTTAGAGTTCCCTATGGGTTAAAATGATACATACCCAAACGATATATGTATATATATAATTTGGAAGTATTTTTGAATGGAAATTGTTTTTGAAGAATTTTTAAAGAAGTAAGTCAGTACTCTCCTCTTTTATCGCTAGAAAATAATCTCGTTGATGACTACAGCATCATTGACATTCATTTTCGAGTCTCATGGTGGAGAGACCACTTAGTAGCTTCGCTGCATTTTGTTTTGAAAAAAATGGATTTGATTTGAATTTCTTGAGTATGATTTGATGTATAAAATATATATACGTATATATTTATTTCAAATAGTTTGAAGTGAGACCGAAAATTTAATTATTAAATTATGTGTTAAGTAATGGTTTTCAATAATTGAAATGAGGTAATTTTTTTGAATAATTGGAGTGTTTAAATGAGAAATGATATTGAAACAACTTGAAACAGTTAACTCGGATAACATTTACTTGTATAATACTCAATTGCATTCTAAAACATATATAACTTGCTTAAAATATTCAAATGTTAAAATGTTTATGAGAATATGTAATTGAATAATCTATAATATAAATGTAGGTAATAAGATGTTAAAAAAATGAAATTTATATGATTTTAAATTAATTGTTGTATCTAATTAATACTGTGTATTTCGAATCTATCTTAAATTTTTGTTACTCATATTCTCCCATCTCATTCCATTTTGAGGACGAAAAGTTTTGAGTGGGGGAGAGTGTAACGACCCATAAAGTTTAACGATTTTTAAAACGTAATTAACTAAATTTTTGATGAAATTTAACAATTAAATTTAGCAATGAAAATTTAGTATTTGGTATGCATCTATTATAACATAGCAAATGGAAGATTTTCATTGGTAATATGAAAGTTAGTTCTGTTGTGTAATTTTCAATTTCAATTTAAATCAGTTAATTTGATGAAAATAAAATATTTTCTAAATTTGAATATTTTTATATAATAAATTTGTAAATCATTTTCTGAGCGGGACGTCATATTTTGCTTCGTCAAATTTGGACTGCTCTAGCTCCGTTTATCTTATTTCCGACGAATTTGCAGCAGTTTGGTAGCGAAATATCGACTTTTGATAGGATGATCGTACCACTCATATCTATGTACCATTCTATTCGTCTCGTCATGCTGATCTCCGCAGTGTATTCATTTGTATTTTTCGGAGATTGGTGCACGACGGAATCTGTAAACGGATAGCCGTACCGGTACCATTTTAAGTCTTTTGGGGATTCTTGTGTCCATTCATTTTCCGGTGCGAATAAATAGCCACTGGCTTTTATTATTTTCTAAATTCAATGGCTAACCTTTACTATTCTTACTGTTTCAATAAATGTTTTGTTTCGTTTGCTTTCTTTGTTCGTTCATTTCAATCTATAATTTATTCTGACTTCTTCTTCTTCATAAATAAAAAAATAAAATAAAAGAAGATATTAGTTGCTTCATCTTCTTTTACTGCTCGTCACCTTTCCTGGAGCCATCACACCCTCTCTCCTTTGACAAAACTCATCCACCATTCCCACCAATAACGGCTACATCTCCATGCTACACGGCCCAAAGCCGCTCGCCCTCGTTCCTCCCTTCGCCATAGCAGCCATGCCTCTTCAATGTCGCCTCTCCCTTCACCTGATCCAAGCGACCACCTTTCCCCTTGCAAAGCCTCAGATCTGCTCGTCTCTAACCGAACTGCTATGGTGCCGCAACCCAAACCTTTGGCTCTCCTCCTCTGACACATCGAGACCGCCCCTTCTGATCATCAGCCTAACCTCATCCTTCCATGTCCGCTACTCTCCCCGCTGTACCAAAACCCCATCACCAATAAGCCTTAACTTCTTCCAAACGGCTTCCACTTCCCCTGGCCGCCAAACACACTTCCGCTTGTCAACTTAGTCCTCACTGTCCTCGGCTCCGCCCTCTGCTTCCCATCTCCTCAATAGCCTGACCATCAACCACCGACCTCTCCTCTCCACGAAAGCTTCCCCTACAACATCAGTTGTGCATACTTGATAAGAAGAAAGAAAAGAAAATGTATGTTGCATGTTTTTTTCTGCAACTTGATCTTTCCACTTCCCCTCTCCATTAGTTAGCAGCCCGTCAATTCCTTCCGTAGCACAGCGGCTCCAACTCCGCCTACACGACCGCCTTGGCCCTCAGCCTTGGCCAACACAACAGCTTTGGTTTGTTAAATCTTGCATAGTTGGTGCTTTGATGTGTGTATATATATACTATGTATATATTTCATATGTATATATATATATATTATCATTGATTTTTATAAAAATATAATATATATATTTCGATTTTAAATATTTGTGTTTTTAATATATATAGATATTTTTATTTTAAAATGTATATGGATTTTAATATATAATATATATTGATTTTGGAAAATATTCTATATATATATGTATGTATGTATGTATGTATGTATAATATGTATTATGTTTAGTTAATACGTATTATATTTAATATATTGATTTCTACAATATAATATAGTATGAAGATTTTCATTTTTAAATTTGTGTTTGAATTAAAAATTGATTTTGAAATATATATATATAAAGATTTTGATTTTCAAATATATATATATATATATATATATATTATAAAGATTTTATTTTAACATGTGTTTAAATTAGTATTGATTTTAAAATATATATGTAGATTTTATTTTGAAATGTGTTTTTAAAGTGAATATTGAATTTTTAATCATAATATATATTTATTGAATTCAAGATCTTGCTTCGCCGCTGTCCAGTTTATTGTTTTGTTCGTCGTTGTTTGGAAATCTCAACAGCTTTGATTTGCTTTGCACGTGTCCATATTTGTGTGCGTGTCCATGTCACATCTTCACCATCGTTGTTTTCTAGCCTCGAAAGGTAAGCAATCACTCACGATTAACATTATATTTTGTAAATCTAATTCACATGAAATGACGATTGAAATATGCTGTTAAATTTGAATTATTAAGTTATTAAATTGTTAAATATGATATGCCATTATCTGCAATTGTTCACCTATGACACATGACACCATAACTTGTTGTATATATTATATTTAAAATTTGTTACCGATGATATATGCATGTTGTTGATATGTTATATTATTATCATATTTGTTCTCACTCGGCAAGTTCCCTGTTAGTTTAGAATTCCCTATGGGTTGAAATGATACATACCCGAACGATATTTTAGAATAGGGGAAAATCGTTATTGGTTGAAATGATAAACCCAAGTGAATTTATTGTTTTGAAATTTTGGGATTGCGGGTTGAAATGATATATACCCGTAAATATTAAATTTAAATTGCGGATTGAAATAATAAATATCTGTATCACTTGATCATAGGATAAAAAATTTAATACGGACACCATAGGTCTATTTTTGAAAATGATTTCCAAGGTTTTGAAAGGATATATATATATATATATATATATTTATGAGGTATAATAAAAAATGATTTTTAAAATATAATATATAAATTTATTTTAATATATGTGAAAATTTAGATTTTAGATTATATGTTTTGAAAATTTTAAAATTATAAGTTAAGTTGTGAAAATGTAAATTTTAAGATTTTACTTATATTTTTATTATTTTTAAAATATATAAATACGTTTTAGGTTGAATTTAATAATAAGATTTAATTTAATAAAATTTAATATACTTTAATTTAATAAAATTTAATTTAATTAGTTTATATAATATATTTAGTATATATATAAAATTATATCAATATTTTGAAAAATAGATTTTGTAACAACTTTAATAAATTAAGGTTTGAAGGATAAATTAAAATTGATTTGCAATTTAAATTGTTAAGGATTGAATTTAAACAAGGATTGATTTGGACTTATTGATTTCGAGATTTTAAAGATATGAAATTTATAACTTGATAACTTGATTTTGATTAAAAGTGACTAAATGAATATTTTCGAATTTAAATAAATTGAAGTTGAATATTTAGTTTTGATTTAAATGTGTAATTTGAGATTTTATTTAAATGATTATAAAAGTGATTAGGTGAATGTTTTAGAATTAAATATAATTGAAGTTAAATATTTAATTATTGATTTTATTTAAATTTGTAATTTGAGATTTTATTTAAATGTTATTTGAAATGATTAAGTGAATATTTCAGATTTAAATAATATTAAAGTTGAATTTAAATATAAATGAAATTTATCAATTGATTTATTGAAAATGTTTGAATATTTAACTTTGAAACCTATTGAATTGGAAGTGGTTTAAATTTGTAGTTCGAATCTGGATTTGAAATCGATATAAATTAAGAATGGTTTTAATGAGAATTTGAATTGAACCTTTACCTTTTTCAATTGAAATTATTGAATTGAAATTGATTTAAATTGAATTTTGGAACTAAAGTTGATTTGAATTGATTGGTGAAATTGGAAGAAGCAATTCTAACTTGAAACTATTTTCGATAGATATATATTTTAATCTATAACCTATTTTAATATATAAACTATTTTAATATAAAACCTATTTTTAAATATAAACTATTTTTAATTTATAAATATTTTAAATATACCTATTTTTATCTATAGTTGGAACTGTTATGATTTTGATTAATGGATTTAAATGCGAATATTTTGATATGATAGTTTAAACTATTTTATGTTTATGATATTTGAAGTAAATATGATTTAAAGTGATATGATTTCGAAAGTGGATATGATTTCGAAAGTGAATATTGATTCGAAAGTGATATGGTTTTGAAATGAATATGATATTTTGTATGATGTATGAACTGTTTTAAATATAAAATGACCATGGTGTGAAATAAGCGTTTGGTTGTTAAAGAGATCGGGATTGGATATTGTCATACTCTCTGCCAATACCGAAAACCACTTTAACAACTGTGCACGTGGTGGAGATTCCAGAACGAAGTAGGATGGTTTGGTGACGATTCTATATGAGGTATTAACGGAGCCTCGACTCCCATGAGTCAGCTTGATGTGGCTAAAACAGGAGCCATACCGGGCCAAGTGAGGTCGCTCCTCCGATCTGGCACATTTCTTCGATACCATTCTATTACTTTGTGATTTGATTGGGTGCACCTTTGATTTGGAGTGTGTCTCGAGGTGGGCGATAGTAGCTGCTATGCGTTACCACCAGTCCAGGTCCGCAAAACGGTAGAATCCTACCCTGGGCATTGCCTCGCGTGCCTTGTCACATGCCTTATCGCACCTTCTACGAGTTTGGTTTATACCGTACCTATGGAGTGCCCACTAAGTAAACCACCGGTTTGGTGGAGCTTACGGTACTGTATAGCCTACGGGAATATACAAAATATATTAAGGGGGATATGGGTAACGCTTTAACGCTATTTTAATACTTTGCTTTACTGATAGACATATTATAATAGCGTATATTACTACATAGTAGATAGTTCCACGGATCCTTAGAGGATGGAAATCCTAAACATCCTTTAAGTTACTTGTATTTCAGTTGACATTTCACTTGAGTTGAATTTACTGGTATAAGAATTTTAATCCTGATTCGAGTGTTTTGTGTTTTGCTTTATGCTCGGGTCAGACAGAGTGTCACGGCACTTGACTCACCTTTGGAGCCTAGAGATCTGCTTGGAGTTATCTATTCTACTTTCCAGTTATTTCAGTTTATTCCAGTCATTTATATTCAGACTTGTCAGTTGCTTATGTATTAGAGATTCATTTGTATTTGAGATTCTGTTGTATTTTGTTTCAGACTCTATTGTTTATATAGTAGCTTCATGAACTACTATTTATCTATTCCGCTGCTTATTGTCGTAAAACTTTGTGTCTGTGATTCTACGATTGATTTATTTACTGTATAAGCTAAGTTTTGCCAAATATAAATTAACAATCTGTTGTTTTGAGCTATTCAAGTCTGACATGTTTGGATGCGAATGGTTCGAAATGGCGGGTCATTACAGATGAGGCATATTATAGAAGTATATTTAGACCGGTTTTATTTTTAATAAAAGTACCTTTTCCAAAAAATATATTTGGAGAGTGTTACACACTCTAATCTCAACGGATGTATCGATATCATATCTCAAAATATCTTGCTAGAAATATTTAAAATAATATGTTATTTTAATTTAGTAAATTTCTTATGATTATTACAAATTGCAATTACTATCACATCGAAGGAACCAAGTAAGTCAGAAGCGAGTGAAATAGGTAGATTTTTTAAAAAATAAATCCTATTTTGGATCAATTGGGCCTATGAAATCTAAAGTGGATTTTAGATCCAATCTAAAATATTTTAAATAAAATCCGTATTTTATTTAATTCTTTAAAAAAGGTTTTTTGTAAGTGTACCAAATACACTATTTGTGTAAAGTGCATGTGTTAAAGGTATGAATTGTACATGTCTAATGTGACCATATGTAGATGTTGGGATTTATACCGCAATTGACCAATTTATTCCTTTATATATGCCTTTGTTTTCCATAACTTATATTTTAAAGTGGAATTAAGCCTAAAGGACAAATAATTCAAATTAATTAGCATGAAGGACAAGCGACATAAATTTTAGCATGAAGGACAATACAGCAACCAACTAAAAACATTTACCGTTCCCTCCAAAGCCTCATTCTCATTTCCAATTCGGTTTCTAGTCATTTTTTCTCTCAAATTTAGTAAAACTTAGCGCTTAGAAATCCACTTTCTCTCTCAAATCCAGTAAAACCTAGGACTTGGAAATCCACTAAATCGTAGTTCTAATGGCATGAAAAAGAAAAAATACAGCTTCTACTAGCGAAAATGCTGAAGAAACTGATACCTTAAGTGCTGCATCAAAGTCGACAAAAGTAGGGCAAACCGTCAACGACAAAATTCAAAAAAGGGAAAGAAGATACAAATGAAAGCATGAATTGATTACAGAGAATGTGGTAATTATGGTAATGTATAGTGTCCTTTTTAGGTTTAAAATGATTTTTATTTTAAATTTTAGTTTTGTATGATTTTTTACAGGAAAAAGGAGTTCGTTGAAATTACTTGTAAATGCCTTGTTTAGCATTTTGTTGAAATTACTAGTAAACTGATACCATACAGTATAATTCTCGATATTATAGTATATAAACAAACTAGTACTGCATAGTAGCGGTTTGAGTTTATCTTCAGTTAGCACATTTTTCGCATTACAGTTGTTAAATATATTAGCAAATTTTTGTGGTTATATTGTATCAATGGATTAGTATCGGTTTTGTAGCAATATAGTATCAATTTATATGAAATACTTTTGTACTTACATGGTATCAATTGCATTAAAGAAACTATGTTAATTATGACACCGTGTAGTATCCATATTAGGTTTAAAATGATTTTCATGTTGACTAATGTTTTGTATACTTTTTAACAGTATGGTGAAAAAGAAAATGAAGAGATAGATCAATTGAACGAAGTAGAGCAGAATATTGATGGCACAAAGCTTGGGGAAGAAGAGGTAAAGATTTATTTAGAAATTTGTTGAAGTATCATATTCCGTATTACAGTTTACAAATAAAATGACACCGCAAAGTAGCAACGAGTAAATTATTTCAATGTAAATGTTTTATAAAAGTTTTGGAATTAGATTTGTAAACTGATACTATGCAGTATAATTATTTGTGTTGTATGAAGGAGTTTGTAACGAATCGTAAGAAAGATAATTTGGATTGTGTTTACATAAAAGTATAGTTCCTTTAATTATATCACATACTATTGATTTTTGACCTTTTCAAACAATGTTAAATACAAATTATATAATAGCAAACTGTGTACGAACAAATTGATACTGCTTAGTAGCAGTATGAATTTATCTTTAGTAGCACTTTGTTTACATTATAGTTGTTAAATATATTAGCAAATTGTTTATGGTTATATTGTATCAATGGATTAATATCGATTTTGCAGTAATATGGTATCAATTTCTATGAAATACTTTTATACTTACAGGTTATCAATTTCATAAAAGAAACTGTGGTAATTATGATACAATGTAGTATCCATATTAGGTTTAAAATAATTTTCATGTTGACTAATGTTTTGTATACTTTTTAACAACATGCTGAAAAAGAAAATGAAGAGATAGGTCAATTGAACGAAGTATAATAGAATACTGATGGCACAAAGCTTGGGGAAGAAGAGGTAAATGATTTATTTAGAAATTTGTTGAAGTATCATATTCCGTATTATAGTTTACAAATAAAATGACACTACGTAGTAGCAATGAGTAAATTAATTCAATGTAAATGTTTTATAAAGGTTTTGGAATTAAATTTGTAAATTGATACTATGTATATGTGTTGTATGAAGAGAAAGTTTTTTTAGTTAATGTTAAATACATATGATTTATACAAATCAGAACATTGCTTATTAAAAATTTGACACTTTATAGTATCAGTATAAGTTTGAATCTCGATTAATGCATTGCAGAATATACTAAAAATGACACTAAATAGTAGCAGTAAATGTTGGTACAATTTTGATAGATATATTATATCGGATTCTTAGTGTCAGTTTTATTCACCATATTTATGTAAATTCAGTTTAATATGATACTATGTAGTGTCATGCTTGCAAATATATTTAAAAATTAGTCCTTTCACAAACTTTTATATAGTATCATTGTTAAAATAAAATTTAAAAAATAAGAAAAATTGCTACTATATAGTAGAATACTTGAAAATATTGTTAATAAATATATTTGTTATAGGAAACTTCAAACCTGGAAGAAGCAAATAGAGACAAAAAATCAGGAGCTACAGCTTATAGTTGTGGGCTAAATGCCACATATCAAACGATTAAGATAATAAAAAAACAAAGGAATGACTAAGCTGAGAATGGACTTCATGAAAGCAACTCCATTCTACAATTTCTTCTATGTCTTCTAGGAGAACAAAATAAAAGCGAAAGAAATTAAGAAAACATAAAGCAACCTAGATTTTCTAATGGAATCATATTCAATAGAAGAAGAAACATTTTTGCTAGGACATGCAAAAATGAAAATAATAGCGGAAGAAATAAGTTTGCTTTTTGGTTTTCAACTTGTAGGACAAAAATAGAACCTATAGCAACAATTACTAGGCACACAATTCCACCAGAGTTCAAAGATTTTGTTACAATAAATTTTCCTAACATTCAATACATCAATAGGACTAATGTTGAAAAGAGAATTAAAGAGGAAATGACAAGAAAGTCCAAAGAAAACAATGAAGATTTATAAATTCTACTGATTATGGAAATGCTATTGACTTTCTTCTTCCCAAACAATCAGCAAAAGGTAAGATGGGGGATACTACCATTTCTTTGGACCTAAAAAAAGAACTCAATATCATGGCCGTTGACAACAAAATGGTCTATTAACAAATTCATAAAAACGTTCATGCACAAGCCTAGAAACATGTTAGGCTATTCGATGCTTCCACTAGTAAGGTTTCTATCATAATGCAATGTTAATACAATATATTTCTACTTAAATTGATACCATATAGTATACTTCAATTTATAGTATTGCAGTATTGCATTTGTGACTTGTTTTAACTATATATTTCTAATTAAATTAAACTCTTTTTACAGTACTGCATATGTGAGAAGATGAAGTATTTAATCCCACCAAAAACTGGATATGATATGACATTGCCCAGGTTTGCAAAGCGGGACCTACTGAAATTGAAGGACATTGCCGTGAAGGATTTCATTGATAAATTCAGAAAGATGATGTACAGTAGCAGTAATATTCTCAAATTATACATTTCCTAGTTTTACATTATTCAGTATACTAGTATAAAACAGTAGCGGTAATATTGAATATACTAGTATAGAACAGTACCGGTAATATTGAGTATACTTGCCCTCTTTTACATTATGCATATTCTCAAATTATACACAAACTAGCAGTACTATTAAGTATACCAGTGTAAAACAGTTATAAAATGTAACCACACAGTATCATAAAAAATATCTATGACACCACCAATATCATAATTTTTTTTATAATACTACATAGTATAATAAAAAAATTATGATACTACACAATATCGGTTTTATAGTTAAATGATACTGTATTGTATAATTTATATGAAGTATGACATTTCCTCCAACCAACTGACAACAGGTAAAAGCATTTTAAAGCATTCAGTCACACAAAATAAAGCTATTGTCAACAAAAATTCCAAAAAAACCACTTCAAAGCAAATCCAAGTTAAAAGAAAATCAAGAAAAGAAAACTTGAGGAGGAGGACTCAATTAATACTTACGAAATCGAAATCCGAATATTAAAACAACATCTTACTGATGTAGAGAAGAATAGAGCAAGGCAGTTGCTGATATACAAAAAGAAAAGAAAATTCTAATTCAAACTGAAAAGGAGTTGACATCTTTAAAGAAGGAAATGAGAGATGCTTGAGTTGACAGGAAAGGGCTGCTGCAAAAAAACAAAGATTTTAGGAAGGGGGAAAAAGTTCAAAGTGAAAATATTGGGGTTGACTCGGAAAGGACTGAAAGTGATCAAGAAAATGTAGATAACGAGATTAGAGAGACTGATTCAGAAAACCAAGATGAGGAGCACGTTGCTATAGAAAATATTAACATTGCAGTAGAAAATGACGGTGAAACAATTGACATTCAAAACAAAGATGAGGAGCAGACTCCTTTAGAAAAAAAATGACAATAAAGTAGAAAATGATTGTGAAGAAATAGACAGTGAAAACAAACAAAAAAAGAAGACTAATACAGAATCTGAATAGAGGAATGATACTACGGACAACACTGATACTAAAGAGAAGATTGAATCTGAGCACAAGACCGATACTGAGAAGAAGCAGAATAAATCAAGTTAAATGGATGTAGAAAAAGAGAAAAGATTGCCTCCTGTAGAATACAAAGAGCAAACTTTAGAAATAACACCACCATCTTTCAAGCTGTATGATTCTAATGAATATCAAGGAAAAAAAGAGGGCAATGAAGCGCAAAAAGAGAGGATGAGCAAGATGAAAAAATGAAAAAAAACCAAAAATGATAAAGAATCTAAAAACCCTCATTCCTATGTTGAAAGATTGAAAGGAAAACAAAGAAAGCGTAAAATTAACAATGAATTCAACTATGACAAGAAAAATAGAAAAAAGCAAAAGCTAGCAGCAGAAACAAAAGATAAGAAGAAGAAACCAGTACCAGAAAAAGATGAAAATAAAAAGAATGCATAAACTGAAAAAAGGAAGAAAGCAGAAGAAGAAATTTTGGAATTCGTTGTAATAAATGTACCAGAAAATAAAAAATTCAAAGATAAAACAGATTCAGCTTCCCCAGCAGCCATGCTTCTTCCAACATCGAAGTCCATGACGGCAAAGTTCAAAAATACAATGAAATATCTAAGTGAAGAAGAACGGAATACAATAAAAACTTTCTTTGTTTTGAGCGATGATAAGATGTAAGTGAACTTAATGTATACTTTTTTTATTACATTTTAATCAATAGAATCACTAATATTATATCAAATATATTAAATACAAGGAAGGGAATAGCTTGGGATGACAAAGGAACAATGGATTCGTAGGAGGTTGCATGATAACAAAATGCATGCTAAAAAATTTGCTGGAAAGCAATCTTACGGATGGCCAGGTTTTTTTTTAGAAAATTGTTGCTGATAAATAAAAATTAGAAAGGGTAGCTCATTTAAAACTAAAATAAAAATGCTACCATGCAGGTAGCATTGCAACAATCTTTCAGCAAAATTTGTGTTAGTAATACATACATCAAATATGATTTTTGTTTATTTAGTTTATTCAATAGCATTTTAATAATGCATTTGCATTTTAAATATTTCATTTCACTAAAATCACACCAAATATGACACTGTACAGTACCATTATTGTTTATTAAGTTGGTTCTGGAATTTAACTTTAGCAAAATTTTTGTTATTAACAACTATGCTTAATACTAGATTTTTTTTTCAAACATCGTTGACTGGTGTATGCACAAGGCTAAATTTTATGAACACAACTACGGAATGAGCACATTAATGATGGTATATAAAATATCTAAATAGTCTGATAACTATATTTACAAAATTATTTGAAACTAACCACTATTTCAATTTGTTTTGGACAGAAATCTAATTCCACAAATAGAGAGAATGTTATCGATCACTTGGTAGATCCATTTCTTGAAAAACTTTCAATTGATCAATATGCAAAGACAATATTTTTTTCCCTTCACTGCGACAACCACTGGACTTTAGTGATACCATCCTATCCAAATATGGAATGGTATCACTATGACTCGAATAGACCAAGAAGGTCTAATGAGACAAATAACTCAAGCTTTAGAGGTGCCATTTATCTGGTACTTTTAGTAAACATAAAATATTTTACTAACAAATAGCTACATTTACAATGCACACTACTATAATTCTTACAGAGACAAAGGGTTGAAAAAATACTGCAAAAGATGTGGGAAAAGCATAACATCAGGGATAAAAAAGTGAAAACAAATAATATTAATCAACCAGATTGTGCTCAACAAACTCCATACTCGTAAGGTAATATTTTATATATCTAATTTATAAGTATTTTTGCCAAAACTGACACTGCAGACTATATTTAGTAACCGCTACTGGTATGTTTGCTAAAATTGATACTACATACTATATTTAGTAACTGATACCGGTATGTTTGCTAAAACTGCTACTAGTATGTTTGCTAAAACTGATCCTGCATGCTATATTTTGTAATCTTTACTGGTATTTTGCCTAAACCGCTACTAACAAAAATGTTAAATTCAAAAAAAAATGATATTTCTATATATATGTTATTGGGTTTATAACATCAATATGATAAAATTGCTACTATCATATTAATAAAACTGCTACTATCACAACATCATAAACAAAATCTTTCATTCAATATGATAACACTGCTACTAACAAAATGTTAAATTTCAACTAGGGTTGATGGTGGTATATATATGTTATTGGGTTTATATTATCAATATGATAAAATGCTACTCTCATATTGAAAAAATTGTTGTTATCAAAGTATCATAAACAGAGTCTTACATACAATATCATAAAACTGCTACTAACAAAAATGTTAAATTTCAAGCAGGCTTGATTATGGAATACATGTTATAGGGTTTATAGTAGAATTCAATAGAGCCAACAAGATTCCACTGAAATTCGAAAAAGAAAAGATGAAAGCAACAAGAGCCAGAACAGCTCATGCTGTACTCACCGATAAAGGCAAGAATTGGAGCTTGGAAAATTACTTTTCATGTCAAGAACATGAAAATGAAGACATATAATGAGTGGTTGATAATTTGTGGCTGAAGAATTTCTAAATGTTTGATGCTTAATATGCTACTATAATTATATTGACATTACTTGTAAACTGATACCGTATAGTATAATTCTCGATATTATAGTATACAAACAAATTGATACTGCATAGTAGCAGTATGATTTTATCTTCATTTAGTAGTTTTTTTACATTATAGTTGTTAAATATATTAACAAATTGTTTGTGATTATATTGTATCAATGGATTAGTTTTAGTTTTGCAATAATATAGTATTAATTTCTATGAATCACTTTTGTAATTACAGGATATCAATTGCATAAAAGAAACTGTGGTAATTTTGACTTAATCTCTACTTTGAGCCACAACACAAACAGAGATCCAACATCATTTGCGAAAGGGTATTTCCTTTAGTTTCTACAACATGATGCTTTCTATCGGAGATGCAGGTTGAAAAACAAATTTTTGTGATTACTGTATAGTAATTACAAAAATATAAACTATGTCATCTACTTATGGTGTGGGATAAGTTTGATAAATTTTTCACTAGACAAAAAACATAAACTTCTATTCAACAAAGAATCACTTAATATGATACTAAACAGTATTATTAGTCTTTAAACTGAAAACAATACTACACGATATCATAATAGATAAAGTGTAGTATCAGTTTTCCTATTTTAAAGTAAAATTAATGATGCACCTTTTCTTTATGTACAGAAGGATATGTATTGATGGTGATTACGAAGGAGTAACTTTAAATCTGAAAAGCAGAAGTATATGTATATTTTAGCTTATAATGACTTTCGTGATAATGCCTAGTATCATTTTATTTAATAAAAGGAAACCGATACTATATAGTAACAACGTTGAACATGCTACTAAAATTTTAGATTTTGGCGATTGTAGTGGTGTTGGGAGCTGTAGCGAGGCTGGTTGTGCAGGTGATGGCAGCGGGTGGTGGGGCGAGGAGTGGTGGTTGGTAATTTTGTCGGTTTGTCCACCTATTAAATAAAAAACTTCCATAAAATGATAATGCAAAGTATCACAAAAATAAAATGCACCCTATAAATGATACTTAGTAGTATCATAACATCAAAAATCTAGTGCAACCTATTTTGCAAAACAAACTACTAACTGATATAAATATGAAATATCACAAAAAACAAACAATATCATAAACATAGGCTTAGATTCACTGTATCATAAATAAAAAAAAAGAACTAGCTAGATAACATATAGTACAAAAATAAACATGCATAAAATAACAAATTTAAATACCAAAACTTGAAAATGATACTAGACAACATCACAAACACATACACCTAATCAAATAAAACATTGATAAACCCATTCAAAAAAGTATTGTATCACAGTTTAATATTTGAAATACAAAAAATTGCCAACTAAAAAAGAAGTCTTATAACCAAATAATAATTCTAATAAACATAAAAAACCAACTCATGTCTTCTTAGATGCCTGACAATTGCATTATTATGGCCATTTTGCTTGCAAAACACCGCACTTATTTGCTTGTTTTGAAAATATGAGAATCCACCTTTCCGTTTGATAGAAGATCTTTCGACACCACGTTTTTCTTTAGGAGACTTGATAACACCTTCATCATTAGAATCAACAACTGGCTTATCAAAATTAGGAATGAGATTTACTAAATTAGCATATGAAGAATGGTAATCATCAACGGTAAAATAGTACTCAAAAAAATCATGAATAGACAATTTACCTCTATTCATACACTTTACAGCATCCACGCAAGGAAATCCCGTTATCTTCCATTGATTGCAACTACAGATATGTTGTTTTAGATCAACATGATGAGATTTAGATGACTTAACTTCAAAAACTAAATCGTAAGGCTTAAAAACATCCCATCCAAAACCTTCTTCGATCAATTCACCTAAATGAACCTCAATAGAAGGACAGAGGGCTGAATTCCATAGACGAATCTCCTTTCTCCTTCTAGCCGTTTGTTCCATAACCTTAGCACGAATACCATCTAAACAAGCAGTAATAGGCAAGGCTCGTTCATCCAAAATCCAACTATTAAAGCTTTCAGCTACATTAGAACTTTACTCGCCATAAAGCTTTCCTAGAAAAAACAAGTCAGTCCATCTATCATAAGGCTTATCCTTCAAATTTTTTAAAGCAGCACTACCATCAATTTCACAAAACTTAGAAATAGCTTGTTCAAAATCATAAATAGTTGAAGCTCTAGAACACTTTTTAAACAAATCAACAATAGACATATTATGATTTTTTGCTTTTACCGTTGAAAGAAGATTTTGTTCCATATATTGGTAACAATAACTATGAAATGTTGAAGGAAAAACATTACTAACCCCCAAAATTAACCCTTGATCACAATCAGACATACAAACCAATTCATGATCTTCTCGAATCAGTCTCTTTAAATTATTCAAAAACCATTTCCAATTATCTTCATTTTCATGAGAGACAATACCCATAACAGATGGAAAAAAACCTACAAAAAAATATTTATATATTACAAAGCAATTTAATCTGATATTGCACAGTAGTAGTAAGAGCTCATAATGCATTGTAGAAAACTTATACTGCATATCATAACAACTAATACTGCTGAATAGCAGTAAATGATGGTAGTGCACATCATAAAATTTGAATAATAGTAGCATATCAAAAAATGATAATGCACAGTAGAAAATTGATACTGCATAGTTGTACTAAAAGATGATAATGATTGTAGAAAACTGATACTACAAAGTACTAGTAAAAGATGATACCGCACACTAGGAAAACCGATACTACGCAGTATCTTATAAATCTGGAGTGTTACAACATATCTTACAAATCTAAACTGACACATTCATCTTTCCTTCACTAATCGATTTTTATACTTATGGTAACCACAATAGAAACTATCAGCTGCCCAAAGTCCTCATTCAAAAACTACCAACACCAAATTTGATCTGACACACTGTAAAACATATACTGCACATTACATAAATTGATACTACACAGTATAAGTAAAAACTGATAAAGCATTGTACATAATAAAAATTGCATAAGAATATCATAAGAAAAACTGATAATGCACATTAGAACTTTTAATAAAAAAAGTAGACATACCATGATTACCATTTTTTGCCGTAGCACCCATCAACACACCTGGATGTCCCCTTCAATGAGTAACATCTAAAAATATCAAAGCTCTACAATGTTTAAAACCAAGTATGCAAGCACCAAATCCAATAAAAACCCTCTCAAACTGATTACTAGAAGCATCAACATCCATATCAACATAACTACACAGATTACTATTCTTTAATGCCTCCAAATACTAATTTAGATCATTATAAGACATAGCATCATCACCATACAACTCCATCAAAGCAAGTTGTTTCCATAATAAGCATAATAATAAGTCAAAGTGAAATTGTACCATCTTCTAAAATCATCAACTATGTCTTTTGGCTTTTTACTAGGACAATCACGAGTCTCATCTATGATCAAGAATTTCACAAATCTACTAGAAATATGCGGATTATTCACGTATCTAAGATCGACTCCACAAGAATGTTCAATAACAAATGATCTAATGAAAAAATGACTTAACTGAACAATATCATAAGAAGCATGCACTTTAAAAGGACAACCATCCTTGGCTGAAGAACAAATAACAGTGATCCCATTAGGAGAGTTTTTCAAAAACACCAACTCATATTCTTTTTGAATTTGATATGCAATCAAAAGTTCTCTAAAATCTTCAGCGCCTCCAAAACAAATTCCAACGAACTCTAAATTACATAACTTTGATCCACTTTTTAACATTTCTTTTAAATAACTTTTACTTCTAACAACATCTGAAGACAAAGGAGCACTACATGAAGAATCACTATGAAGATTAGAAGTAACCGAAATATGATGATGAGCATCAATCTCAATCAAAGTGTTCTTAATTTTAACAGTGAACGTAAAAATTGAGCTCTTCTTATATAATTGATAGCAAAGTATGGTCTGAATATCTGAATCGGTATTGACCACAATAATTTTATTCTTAAGAATATATGAAAGCTCAATGGACACAGGAGTTAGTTGAGACCTATGACGACAAATTTCATTCTTCACATCATAAAAAAAACAATCAACCGGTAGCCGAGTACTGAAAGTATTATCATCAAATATAAAAACAACAAGAATGTTATTATCACCACTGCAAAGAAGAAAATAAGAAAACTATGATACTACATAATAGTAGAAAATAGTATAAAAACAAAATAAAACTGATACTGCAAAACAACAAGAAAACCAAACCTGCTGCTACTACCAACATTATCCATAAATCAAATATAGAGACAACCTTAAATCAGTTAAATATAAACAAACAAATTAATAATGATGTATTGATAAATATAATAACACCATTAAAATACAAAATCAGAAATCGAACCAATTTCAAAATCCAGTTGAAGATACCTGGAACTAAATTTTGAAGAGATGACCTAAAATTGAGTTGAATTTGCTTAAACTCGAGATGAATATCAAAATATATTTGAAATTTGAAGATGCCTCTTAGTTGAATTTCGTTCAACTTGGGATGAATATCAAAATCGAGTTAAGGGTCGCGTTCAAATTTCAAAATCAAATTGAATCTGGAGCTAAGAGAAAAAATCTTAAGAGAGAAATTAAAATCGACATTAAAAAAAGCACGGTGAAGATTCAAATTGACCACGATGTCCTGGAGATGTAATATTTGGTTTAGAAGCAATATGTGTAGAAAAATTTGTCCATCCCCAGAAAAAAGCAGCAGTGTCCTAGTGGCTGAAAAATGTGGAAATAGTGTCCTTCACACTATTTTCATGTGTTTACAATACATGTATATATAATGATAGATATATTATTAAAAAAAGGTTTAAAATTGAATTTTATAGTTTACATAGAAGTCCATTTAATAAGATTTTGAGTTAAAATAACATACATATATGCATGTCCTTATATAAATAACTATAAATTATGTTTAAATGTTTAAAATAGCACATGTATGTAAAGATTGCAATCTAATATTTACATATACAAATTTAAAGTTAACAAATCCAACTTTCGACTTAGAAAAGAATCAAATGATTTAAGTTTTACATAAAATTCCTCTTATGAGTTTTTAAATCAAATAACTTTAACACTTATGTAACCAAACAAAATATCTTCGAACAACAACCATGTAATATATGTATTCATCTTAAAGGTGAATTTAGAAAATTAAAGTTGATTCAATCAAATATTGTTTCCAATCAAAATTAAATGAAGTTAATCAAAATCGCTTTAAATCAAAATTGTTTAATTAACCATGAAACATATATACATATTTAATTAAAAAGTATTAAATATGATCCTAAAAGAACAACGAAATGGATCAAACAACTTAGACATATTTTTTTTATAAAAGGTTCATTATCAAACTATACAAACAATATGAATAAATAATCGTATGAGATAACGGTTCTAAATTATTGACATATGGATCATATAATTAATTAAGGAATGACATAAAATGGTACCCAAATCAAATCAACATGATGGACGGTTAATTAATTGAGGTGTGGGAAAAGAGGATCTGAATTATATTACAAGATGTATATATAAACATTTGGTATAAAGCATATATAAGAGTCAAATTACGTGAACCTGATTAGTATATGTGAATAAATAAAACTAAAAATCACCTTAGGATGTAACTAAAAATTTGCGTCTTGAATGATGAACAAAGCTCCTAGATTCAACTGAATCGACCTCTAGATCTTATTAGAAACAAAGATATAATGTTATCGGCAAATTATCCATGGTCTTAGAATCGACTCAAGCTAAAGGAACATGATAATAGAATGATGAAAGGATATATAATAGACTTAGGAAACATCAAAGGTTGGCAATACAAGAATTTGGCTAAGCATGGTGCAAGATGGATCGATCGATGTTGATTCATCATATAAATCAATGCCAATCTATCTTAGGGCCAAGATGGGTCCCACCTAATCTATAGATTACTTCTCTAAAACTTTGAAGATAAGATCATCCATATGGATTGGTGCATATCCATATTGACTATTGGAATAAGTACATGTGATGTGACATCGATCAAAACCGATCCTTGTCTATGACCATTTTGACTTTGAAGTTCCAAAACTCAAAGACTTAAAAAAAATTGAAGAAGTGCTAAAGATATGATCAACCATATGGATTGGTACCAATACATATGGGATGGTACCAATCCATAGTAACTTTGGAGGATATGAGTTTTAACTTGTTCCTGCTGCTGGAACTTCGAATCTGAAGATATTTGCTCGTTCAAACCAAACACAGTAATTTTTTGCTAGAATTCACCTATAAATAAGAGAGCCTTCATTAGCTAGAAGGGAACCTTTTTTGGATTCTTCTTTTCCACATTTGATTACTTTAAGATCTAATGATTGAAAATTTGAAATTCTATTGTGAATTGAGTATTCCGAAGAGAATTAATCAATAAATACAACTATGTGGACGTAGACCTGAGATTTTTGAAACCACTATATAAACCTTGTCACTTTCTCTTTGCTTTCTACAATTTTGTATTTGTTTGATTTGTTTTGATTAATATTGGGGTGTTGTACCAATTTGTTGGGCAATATTTTTGGTGCTTTATTGAGAGGAACTTGAGATCTAAGATCATTGAAGATGAAGAGGCCTAATTCAAGGGTCCATCATTGGACCAAGCCAATCGGAGCATGGGGGCAGCCGGAAGATGTCCTCTAGTTCCAATCTACCTTCTATCTATGTGGCCATAGAAAAGTGGAGGGGGCGATGGCAAGTATGAAAGAGAGATTGCTAGCTCGATTAAATGAGATGATGAATGGATTTTTTTTCAAAGAATGGAATGACAAAGAGCAGTTGGTAATCAGAACTGAAGGCCAAAAAATGGAGCAGATGCGCAAGGAAATGGAATGAAACAAGCAAGAAACAACCCCATAGAACCCAAATTGATCAGTATCGACTGGATCAGAGTTTATATTGTTCGACCGAGGAATGTGATGATGCTATCTAGCATGAAGTAGAGCAAAGGTGAAAATTTATGGAGTTACTTGGCTAGATACAATGCAATAGCTACTGTAGTGCAAAAACTAGACACATCAATTAGTTCAATAAGAGTGGTTTCTGGACTAATAAGATTAATTTCAAGGAGGCATTGGAAAAGGGATCCACCAGAAGATCTTGTAGATTTTTACTACCACGCTGAAAGATATTTTCGTTGGAGAGATGCAAAAATTGAGAGTGGTGAAGTCAATGAAGTAAAGGATGGAGGGCCGCCCAAGGTAGGACCTGGAAAAGAGAAAGGTCGATGATGGCTTTGGAGCCTCGAAGTGACTGAAGAGGGAACCGAAGTTCACATCTTACGTTGATTTAACAGATACCCTAGAGAGGATATATCTAGATACTATGGGGCAGATTCCCTATAGGAAACCTATGAAGATAGAATCCACAAAGCGGGAAAGAAAATCCAGATAGTACTGTCTATTTCATGAGCTGGATGGACACTAGAAAACGAATGCAAATACTTAAGAGATTTGATAGAGGAGCTGGTTCAGAGTAAGTGATTACAACAATATACGAGGAATCAGATAATAGTAGCATAAACCGTAGTGGTGTAGTAGGAGCGACCACCAGCTATAACGGATATATCCAGTCCTAGCCGAAGATCTAGGTCGAGCATGGTTACCCTATGTCACATACCAAAATTTTCGACTTTCGAAAATTCGACATCGATACTCACTTTATCGACTGCCGAGAAATCGAGTGCCGGAAACTCCAATAGTGAGGGTTTTAGAAAGAAGAAATAGGTAGAAGAAGAAGAAAAGAAGAAAAAGAGAAGAAAGAAATAACAACAGAACAAGAGCAGAAACAGAAACAGAAAACAATATCAGAATCTTACACATCGCAGCGGAACAATATACAATAGATAATTAGTAGTCTTTTAAAACAAAGAACTATATCATTTTATACATACATCAATCATCAGAGTCAATATACAACAATGGATAGTTATATAACTTGTCCTCATACAGAATACACAGCGGAATAAATATATCAGATACAAGTACTACGTCTCGCCATCCAGCTTATCTCCAAAGCTCCAGAATATCCAGAATATCCTGATAATATAACTCTAGGCTGCCCGTGTGGAAATTTGGTGGGCACCCAGAGTTTAGAAGGGAACAATAAACTCCGAGTCAGTCATGGTGACTGGTGTGAGATCGTAAAACAGTTATTCTTTTAAAAAAAATAAACAGCAGAGAATTTTAAAGTCAATTCGCAATGCTTTTGGAAAATGAAACTACCATAAGACCTCCCACCACACACACAATGCAAACGCAGAATTGGAGGAGATTTCTTCTTATGATAGTCAAAGATGCTTACTACGCAAAAATCAAATTCTTTTTGATGTTATTATTAGTGCATAGTGTAGAAAACATTTCGAAAGTATAATATAAATCTTAGCCAGCATAGACATTTCGAACTATGCCTACTATAGCTACCATCCAAACAGTGGGGCGCCACCATAAGTGAATGATAGGTTCTACAACTAAAACCGTACAAGGCTCGTATTGTTTCTTTGGATTTCTAACAAATGGTCAGGCTAAGGAACTTCCTTTTCCACGATGGGTACGTCCCTGGAATAGACGACCCGAGAACCTAACCGGATCTCTGCCAACACAAGGCCGGGTTACCTCTGCAAAAATAGGTAACTACTGACACGCGTATGCCATCCCCCGATCGTCACCGATCTTCCCGAGGATCCCCGATTTCCAACAAACCACATAGATAATAATGCAGCAACCACATAGGTTAAGTATCTGGGCTCCATACCATGATACCACCTCTATCCAGAAGGAATGACATACACTAAGGGGCGCTACTCCCTAGAACCTTGCTGCATCCTTCCTGTTTCGACCATTTCCGGGGTGTGAGGCTCGACGAAGTCTCGTCCACAAAGCTACGCTTTCTCAAAAAGCCCTGCTTCGGGTCAAACAAAATGATCAACCTATGATCACAAAGATATAAGATCAAACAAATGATCATATCACAAATGATCAAACACTGATCATTTCACAGCAACACTCAGTATGCCACGTTACCAAATTGGGATATATCGCTGATAAATTTCAACTACATAACCTCTAAGCTCGTACGTCTCAGAGAAGGGTGTTAAGCTAAGAGAATAAATTCTCCGCCACCAACAAAAATGTATTTGAAAGAAATCAGCTTTATATCTCAAATTGTAACGTCAGACACACAATCCATACAAGTCTGTTCCGGGATCGAACAGAACCGAAGGCACTTCTCACGAAGCCCTTGCACATCCGGATAATTTTCTAATCACGTCCGGACTTCCCGTCACTAAGGGTGATAAAACCTCTAAACCGGAGATCAGCCGATGTAGAGTAACTCGACGGTAATCCTTCCGTTTTCAAAAATATCCGGTCTTCAACACCGGTCTTCAAATGCAATTCATAACGACGTATCACATACTCGGAATGGGTTATACGACCCCATGGTCCTTTCCCGGCTAACCCGAATAGTGAGCGATTATTCAAAAATAAGTGTGGCATTCAAATTCATCCAATTCACAACAAATACCTACTCAAGGTAATTATTGATAGTCGGTTATTTAACTATCAATAAAGATGCGCGACATCATCAGATTCTAAATAATTTTCCAAATTATTTATTCTTCAAAAATATCTTTACTAGATATAAAATTTCCACACTTAACCGTTTGAAAACAATTTCAAATCAATTTTCCACATTTCAATTTGTCTTTGAAGATAAAATCTCAAAACAGTTCATTTCATATTGGAAAAGCATTTCCATACTTATTTAATAATAAGTAATTCACAAATCATTTATTTTCAACATTTGAAAATATTCGATATACTTAAATCAATATTAAGTATATATTCATTCTTTAAGGAAATCATAAATTTTACATCTATTTGAGTCAAAACGAATGTCGCGTAAAACATCGTTACGACGACTCAAAATCACTAGTATAGGGATTCGAATTTAGATAGATATATAAATCCCAATACTACATTAAAAACATTTCCTTTCGGAAATCATTTACTATAACAACAGTGTTATAGTCCACCATTTCCTTATTTCTCGAAAACGTCTATTTCAACAATAAATGTTGAAATCTATGCTTTCGATTCACAATACATTTTAAAACATCTTTAAAATGTTTAACTTCATTTTTTTATATCACTTCTTCAAAAATAAATCCATTTATTTAAAAATATATTCACTGTCCAAAATCGTGAATATAATTCACTTAACCCAATTTCAATCATTTCTACACATTTTTATCTCAATAAAAATTCGCTACCCAAAATCGCGAATATATCTTCTTTAAAAATCTTCTATATTTAATTTCTCAAATTCAACTGATTTTGAATTTATAAACACGTTTATAAATTCTATTTCTATTTTAATAACAACTTCGACTTATAAATTTTCTTTTATTTACTTCTATAATTTACTTATCAAGATAAGTGATTTCGGATTCATAAACAACGTTTATAAATCGCATTTATACTTTATAACAATTTCCACTTATAAAATCATTTCATTTAGCAATTTCTATTCATATCTCATCTAAGTGTAAAAGTCAAATTTATAAGAAAATTTCTTATAAATCCTTTATTCTACAGTCTCTATTCACTTTATAACTTCACGTTATAAATCTATTTATTTCATTCACTTATGAAATCCTTTTATACTTCTTTTTAACACTTATAAAAAATTCGTTTTATAAGTCCAATATTTTGATTTATGAAATATCAATTTTATAAATCTTTCTATACAAATCGTTTATAGTTATTCAAAAAATCCCAACTTAAACCATTTTACAAATAAATCGACTTTTATTTCAAAAACGACACTTCGGTTATATTTCACTAAAAATTATAACTTTTATAACTTTAAAATTTTACGTTTATAAATCGATTCAAAAATTCCATAAAACGTATATTTTCAAAAATCACTTTAAAAACCCTTTTAAAGTAAAAGTCGTTATTTTTACATTTCAAAACTGAATCCGATGATGCAACAGCATCAATTAGTCCATCACAACAGTCAATATCATATATCAATATGATAACAGAATATATATCAATATCTGTAAATAAGTAAATACTGTTGAGGAATCCAGTTGGATCCCTCCAACCTGTTTCCCTACATCCAAAGATGTTAGCACAATACCAATTCCGCTCCAGTACGGAATTATCGCGGTATATGGGTTTATAAAAATCCGCTTACTAACGGCGCAATAGGGTCTCATCCGCTATACGAGGCGGGAAATCAATCAATCCAATATATACATATGCCAATATGTATATATTGCTATATATATAGATATATCCTATCATATCTAATAGCACATTCAAACAAATCAATCAATAACTGCAAATCAAAATTTTCCTTCGAGTGAGAAAATCTCACCTTGATTTCAATTCTGATTTCAGCGTTTATTTCGAATAAAATTAAACGCACGTTTAATTTTACCCGAAATTCAAACTAGCTCCAAACGACTCCAAATCAGTTGCGTCGCGTAGTATTCGACGATACGATTCCAACGCACTTCGTTTCATCATTTTCTGACCTCGTAGCAAAAAGATATGCATTTTTAAACTTTACACGATATAAAATATTAAAATTTACAATTTCTTTTTTTTAAAATTTTAAACCTAAACTATTCTGGACCGTTAGATCTCCTTGATGAAAATCTGGGCCGTTGCCCTTCTCCTCTCCCTCACGCACGTATCCAGGTCGAAGAACCCATGCTAGCCGCCGTCTTCCACGAATTTACACGCCTCCATCCTTCGTTTTGAAGACGATCAAGTTGCACCATCTGATTGCTCGCGTTCACCTCTACCATCACCTTCGACATGGGCGAGCTCGGTCATCATCTGACCTATGAAAACGTGCTTGAACGGCATACGTTCAAATGATGATTGCCGTTGATTCGTCGCGAAATTTTCGATCATAACCGTTGAAATGGTAGATCGTGATGTGCTCTACAATTGTCCAGTTGAAAGATTCTCGATTTGATTAGCGGATTTGAAGAAATTGAGGGAGGAAGATGGACGATTTCTGGCCTTTCATTTTGATGGTGGCGGCTGAGACGTTTAAGGTTAGGGTTTAACAAATGGAAGAGGATGGGTTGCTTTTATAGAGAACCGACGAACACTATTCATTTCTAAATTTCCGAACTCCGATTTACGCGCGGTAACTGGCGTTTCTAGGGTTTATCCCGCATTCCGAACACAATGAAACAGGTTTCGGAAGCTAATTCGATCGTCTGTGCGAGATATGGCGATAAACGATCAATTTAAATTAAACCGATTTAAATCAATTTCGAGGCGTTTTGGCCTGCCCGGGACAAACGGTAAATCCAAAAATTACGAAATTTGAAATCTTACAATAATATCACATTACGGATCCGATGAAACTAGTTTCGTCGAAATCCGAGACTTTTTGAAAAATGACTAATTTAACTTGACGATTTAAAATTAAAACGATATCGATGCGTTTCGAGCTGCCACGGTCAAACGATAACTCCGATTGCTACGAAATTTGAAATCCGATAACAACTAACTATTACGGATCCACTGGAACTGGTCTCGTTCAATTCTGAGACTGTTCGAAAATTGGCTATTTTTCAATCGATAAATTAAATATTAAAATATTCCATTTTGACAGATTAACTCCAAATTCAATTTTAAAAGTTCTATAACCTTTCTATAACTCCAGTATGATTAAATAAAATTTTCCAAATCAATTTCAATCATTTTAAACTCGATTTTCAATTATCTCTGGAATTTCACTATTTAATTTATCGATTAAATTATCAAATTAAATCCAATATTCGAAAAATAAATCATTCGACTTCTAAATTCCATTTATTAATATTTAAAATCAATTAAATATTCGAATTTTAATTATCAAAAATCCTGGGTCGTTACAGACTTCCCCCCTTAAAAGAATTTCGTCCTCGAAATTACAAGTTAGGAAAAAAGGTCCTTAACTCGTCTACTATCTTTCACAATCCAATAGTTTTATCAAATTTTCAAAGCAAATCTTTCTATTAAAGATTCGTTATCATTCAACTCGTTTTCCAACTTCAATTATAAGTTCAAACAACATTGTTTTACTTCAAAATTCAAATTCGAGTTTAAATTCCAATTTTAAACTTTCAAAATTTCTCAAAAATTTTCTAACGCTCTAAATTTCCAAAAAATTTTGCCAGCGTCTCCTTTGCGCGGCTAATACGGCACGACTACAAAACGTCCCTACGGACTCTCAGATTTCAAAAAGAAAAAGAAAAAGCCAAGCGGCTAGAGAAATAAGTCATCAAATCTCATATTCGAATTCAAATACTTACCTTTTGTCGAGCCATTCAAATTTATCTTCGAAATTAAATTCCAATTCCTTTACAATACCTGTATATCCTACTAGCCATAATATCTAGTTGCATATATTCAAACCATTTTGTACATTCAATTACAAAATTTTCAATATAACTGCTTATATCATTTTTACTTTACTATTGAAGTTACATAACCATTTTCATTCAATTTTACATTTCAAATCTATTTGAATTCAATTTTATCTTCTATTCTGAATATTGAATTTTATCAGCTTTCTTTAATTCACAACTGCACTCTTTTAAATTAGTTTCAGTTACTAATTCATTTCAATTCTAATTCATTTATTCACATTCATTTTCAACATCCAGTTCTAATTCCAGTTTTATCTTCATTCAATCATCAACTTAGAATAATTTCAATATTCAAATTTTACTTAAGAATTTCGCTCTTCATTTCTTAGGTTCAATATAAATATTCCATGTAGACATTATATTTATTTTCAATTTACCACTTCGGTTAAATCTATTTACATTTAAACTGGATTTCCAATTCGAATTCAATTTACCTTTCATTTATAATTATTCAATTCAATTCAATGCTTACAACTTCAAAATGAATCTCAACTTTCAATTTCATTTTTGTTTAATCATAATTGTAAATTTATTCTATCAATATTCAAATTCCATAAGTTATCAACTTAATAATATTTCATAAATATCTTTATATAGCATTCCAGAGTCTTTTCCAACTTTTTCAAAACCATTTTTGAAAACAATTCAAATCATCCTTTGAATTTCCAAAACAAAACCCAAATTTTTCAAACAACTTTGATTTAAAACAATTTGGCAGCAATTCCTCTTTTGGAAACCTGAAAATGAACACCGATAGTGTCGCGATCACCAATCGAAATTATTTTCCAACGACCGAAAAGAGTTTAGAGCTTTTCATTCCGTCAAGACATTTTTCAAAACCCTTGAAATTCATTTTCAAATCAAAAAGGATTTTAAACTTTCCAAATCTCCAAAATTTTCAAATTCTTTTCAAAACATTTCCAAATACTTCTCTGGAATTCCGTTTCATTTATAAATCACATTTACAATTTACATTCTTTAATTTCATTCGTATATGTGAATTTATTCCTTAACTTTGGAGTTACAATTTGAATTTCTTATTCAATTTCAATAGTAATGATAACATTTCAATATCATCACTTTCCTAATAACCAAACATCCATATATTATGATAATTTATAGAAAAATCATTTCTTTTATATCCAAAAATAGTTTTGGGCAAAATTATTTCATTTACCCTATTTAAAACAATACTGTGCCGAATTGTTCTATACAAGTGTTTAGAGATCCCTATCGATAGAGTTGTACGGACAATACCGACCAGAATCCATATACCACTCAACAAACCAATCATCACAATATAAAACAATTTTATATTCACTAACAAATACGCACTCGTATCTATTATTACACTCAACTCATTCTAGAGTACTACTGACTCTATCTCTAATGAGTAACACCCAACAGAGCAGGGTTGTCGCTTAACCATATGCTCTGATACCACTTTGTCACATACCAAAATTTTCGACTTTCGAAAATTCGACATCGATACTCACTTTATCGACTGCCGAGAAATCGAGTGCCGGAAACTCCAATAGTGAGGGTTTTAGAAAGAAGAAATAGGTAGAAGAAGAAGAAAAGAAGAAAAAGAGAAGAAAGAAATAACAACAGAACAAGAGTAGAAACAGAAACAGAAAACAATATCAGAATCTTACACATCGCAGCGGAACAATATACAATAGATAATTAGTAGTCTTTTAAAACAAAGAACTATATCATTTTATACATACATCAATCATCAGAGTCAATATACAACAATGGACAGTTATATAACTTGTCCTCATACAGAATACACAGCGGAATAAATATATCAGATACAAGTACTACGTCTCGCCATCCAGCTTATCTCCAAAGCTCCAGAATATCCAGAATATCCTGATAATATAACTCTAGGCTGCCCGTGTGGAAATTTGGTGGGCACCCAGAGTTTAGAAGGGAACAATAAACTCCGAGTCAGTCATGGTGACTGGTGTGAGATCGTAAAACAGTTATTCTTTTAAAAAAAATAAACAGCAGAGAATTTTAAAGTCAATTCGCAATGCTTTTGGAAAATGAAACTACCATAAGACTTCCCACCACACACACAATGCAAACGCAGAATTGGAGGAGATTTCTTCTTATGATAGTCAAAGATGCTTACTACGCAAAAATCAAATTCTTTTTGATATTATTATTAGTGCATAGTGTAGAAAACATTTCGAAAGTATAATATAAATCTTAGCCAGCATAGACATTTCGAACTATGCCTACTTTAGCTACCATCCAAACAGTGGGGCGCCAATGAATGATAGGTTTTACAACTAAAACCGTACAAGGCTCGTATTGTTTCTTTGGATTTCTAACAAATGGTCAGGCTAAGGAACTTCCTTTTCCACGATGGGTACGTCCTTGGAATAGACGACCCGAGAACCTAACCGGATCTCTGCCAACACAAGGCCGGGTTACCTCTGCAAAAATAGGTAACTACTGACACGCGTATGCCATCCCCCGATCGTCACCGATCTTCCCGAGGATCCCCGATTTCCAACAAACCACATAGATAATAATGCAGCAACCACATAGGTTAAGTATCTGGGCTCCATACCATGATACCACCTCTATCCAGAAGGAATGACATACACTAAGGGGCGCTACTCCCTAGAACCTTGCTGCATCCTTCCTGTTTCGACCATTTCCGGGGTGTGAGGCTCGACGAAGTCTCGTCCACAAAGCTACGCTTTCTCAAAAAGCCCTGCTTCGGGTCAAACAAAATGATCAACCTATGATCACAAAGATATAAGATCAAACAAATGATCATATCACAAATGATCAAACACTGATCATTTCACATCAACACTCAGTATGCCACGTTACCAAATTGGGATATATCGCTGATAAATTTCAACTACATAACCTCTAAGCTCGTACGTCTCAGAGAAGGGTGTTAAGCTAAGAGAATAAATTCTCCGCCACCAACAGAAATGTATTTGAAAGAAATCAGCTTTATATCTCAAATTGTAACGTCAGACACACAATCCATACAAGTCTGTTCCGGGATCGAACAGAACCGAAGGCACTTCTCACGAAGCCCTTGCACATCCGGATAATTTTCTAATCACGTCCGGACTTCCCGTCACTAAGGGTGATAAAACCTCTAAACCGAAGATCAGCCGATGTAGAGTAACTCGACGGTAATCCTTCCGTTTTCAAAAATATCCGGTCTTCAACACCGGTCTTCAAATGCAATTCATAACGACGTATCACATACTCGGAATGGGTTATACGACCCCATGGTCCTTTCCCGGCTAACCCGAATAGTGAGCGATTATTCAAAAATAAGTGTGGCATTCAAATTCATCCAATTCACAACAAATACCTACTCAAGGTAATTATTGATAGTCGGTTATTTAACTATCAATAAAGATGCGCGACATCATCAGATTCCAAATAATTTTCCAAATTATTTATTCTTCAAAAATATCTTTACTAGATATAAAATTTCCACACTTAACCGTTTGAAAACAATTTCAAATCAATTTTCCACATTTCAATTTGTCTTTGAAGATAAAATCTCAAAACAGTTCATTTCATATTGGAAAAGCATTTCCATACTTATTTAATAATAAGTAATTCACAAATCATTTATTTTCAACATTTGAAAATATTCGATATACTTAAATCAATATTAAGTATATATTCATTCTTTAAGGAAATCATAAATTTTACATCTATTTGAGTCAAAACGAATGTCGCGTAAAACATCGTTACGACGACTCAAAATCACTAGTATAGGGATTCGAATTTAGATAGATATATAAATCCCAATACTACATTAAAAACATTTCCTTTCGGAAATCATTTACTATAACAACAGTGTTATAGTCCACCATTTCCTTATTTCTCGAAAACGTCTATTTCAACAATAAATGTTGAAATCTATGCTTTCGATTCACAATACATTTTAAAACATCTTTAAAATGTTTAACTTCATTTTTTTTATATCACTTCTTCAAAAATAAATCCATTTATTTAATAATATATTCACTGTCCAAAATCGTGAATATAATTCACTTAACCCAATTTCAATCATTTCTACACATTTTTATCTCAATAAAAATTCGCTACCCAAAATCGCAAATATATCTTCTTTAAAAATCTTCTATATTTAATTTCTCAAATTCAACTGATTTTGAATTTATAAACACGTTTATAAATTCTATTTCTATTTTAATAACAACTTCGACTTATAAATTTTCTTTTATTTACTTCTATAATTTACTTATCAAGATAAGTGATTTCGGATTCATAAACAACGTTTATAAATCGCATTTATACTTTATAACAATTTCCACTTATAAAATCATTTCATTTAGCAATTTCTATTCATATCTCATCTAAGTGTAAAAGTCAAATTTATAAGAAAATTTCTTATAAATCCTTTATTCTACAGTCTCTATTCACTTTATAACTTCACGTTATAAATCTATTTATTTCATTCACTTATGAAATCCTTTTATACTTCTTTTTAACACTTATAAAAAATTCGTTTTATAAGTCCAATATTTTGATTTATGAAATATCAATTTTATAAATCTTTCTATACAAATCGTTTATAGTTATTCGAAAAATCCCAACTTAAACCATTTTACAAATAAATCGACTTTTATTTCAAAAACGACACTTCGGTTATATTTCACTAAAAATTATAACTTTTATAACTTTAAAATTTTACGTTTATAAATCGATTCAAAAATTCCATAAAACGTATATTTTCAAAAATCACTTTAAAACCCCTTTTAAAGTAAAAGTCGTTATTTTTACATTTCAAAACTGAATCCGATGATGCAACAACATCAATTAGTCCATCACAACAGTCAATATCATATATCAATATGATAACAGAATATATATCAATATCTGTAAATAAGTAAATACTGTTGAGGAATCCAATTGGATCCCTCCAACCTGTTTCCCTGCATCCAAAGACGTTAGCACAATACCAATTCCGCTCCAGTACGGAATTATCGCGGTATATGGGTTTATAAAAATCCGCTTAATAACGGCGCAATAGGGTCTCATCCGCTATACGAGGCGGGAAATCAATCAATCCAATATATACATATGCCAATATGTATATATTGCTATATATATAGATATATCCTATCATATCTAATAGCACATTCAAACAAATCAATCAATAACTGCAAATCAAAATTTTCCTTCGAGTGAGAAAATCTCACCTTGATTTCAATTCTGATTTCAGCGTTTATTTCGAATAAAATTAAACGCACGTTTAATTTTACTCGAAATTCAAACTAGCTCCAAACGACTCCAAATCAGTTGCATCGCGTAGTATTCGACGATACGATTCCAACGCACTTCGTTTCATCATTTTCTGACCTCGTAGCAAAAAGATATGTATTTTTAAACTTTACACGATATAAAATATAAAAATTTACAATTTCTTTTTTTTAAAATTTTAAACCTAAACTATTCTGGACCGTTAGATCTCCTTGATGAAAATCTGGGCCGTTGCCCTTCTCCTCTCCCTCACGCACGTATCCAGGTCGAAGAACCCATGCTAGCCGCCGTCTTCCACGAATTTACACGCCTCCATCCTTCGTTTTGAAGACGATCAAGTTGCACCATCTGATTGCTCGCGTTCGCCTCTACCATCACCTTCGACATGGGCGAGCTCGGTCATCATCTGACCTATGAAAACGTGCTTGAACGGCATACGTTCAAATGATGATTGCCGTTGATTCGTCGCGAAATTTTCGATCATAACCGTTGAAATGGTAGATCGTGATGTGCTCTACAATTGTCCAGTTGAAAGATTCTCGATTTGATTAGCGGATTTGAAGAAATTGAGGGAGGAAGATGGACGATTTCTGGCCTTTCATTTTGATGGTGGCGACTGAGACGTTTAAGGTTAGGGTTTAACAAATGGAAGAGGATGGGTTGCTTTTATAGAGAACCGACGAACACTATTCATTTCTAAATTTCCGAACTCCGATTTACGCGCGGTAACTGGCGTTTCTAGGGTTTATCCCGCATTCCGAACACAATGAAACAGGTTTCGGAAGCTAATTCGATCGTCTGTGCGAGATATGGCGATAAACGATCAATTTAAATTAAACCGATTTAAATCAATTTCGAGGCGTTTTGGCCTACCCGGGACAAACGGTAAATCCAAAAATTACGAAATTTGAAATCTTACAATAATATCACATTACGGATCCGATGAAACTGGTTTCGTCGAAATCCGAGACTTTTTGAAAAATGACTAATTTAACTCGACGATTTAAAATTAAAACGATATCGATGCGTTTCGAGCTGCCACGGTCAAACGATAACTCCGATTGTTACGAAATTTGAAATCCGATAACAACTAACTATTACGGATCCACTAGAACTGGTCTCGTTCAATTCTGAGACTGTTCGAAAATTGGCTATTTTTCAGTCGATAAATTAAATATTAAAATATTCCATTTTGACAGATTAACTCCAAATTCAATTTTAAAAGTTCTATAACCTTTCTATAACTCCAGTATGATTAAATAAAATTTTCCAAATCAATTTCAATCATTTTAAACTCGATTTTCAATTATCTCTGGAATTTCACTATTTAATTTATCGATTAAATTATCAAATTAAATCCAATATTCGAAAAATAAATCATTCGACTTCTAAATTCCATTTATTAATATTTAAAATCAATTAAATATTCGAATTTTAATTATCAAAAATCCTGGGTCGTTACACCCTATGACTGGGATGGATTGAATTACGTTTATTTTCTGCATTTTGCTTTTACATAGAATAAACCATAAAGGTTTACCTTCGAGCTAGTCAAACATGTGTGCAACCTCGATTGGTACTATAGGCATGCCCTGAGTTTGAGCTCAAAGATATTACCTTATTGGACTAGATGTTTTGATTCTTGTTTGATGCATTTTGATTTGAATAAGGATACTTGAATGATCTGATAATGGATATTGAATGATGTTTGGCTTTGATATTACTGCAGGATACTAATGGAGCTTAGTTATTCCTTACATTTTGATATTTAAACTGATAGATTATAGTTCCCCGACTGAAGAGATGGGGTGATGAATTGTGAAGTATTAGTCCCTCACTAGAGGGTGAGTGGATGAGCCTATATAAGATAGTAAGTCCTCATACCAGAGGATGAGTGGATGGATTCACTTTAAACAACGAGTCCCCTCGTCGGAGAGTGAGTGGATGGGCTTAATATAGATTTACAATCTAGAGAGATCAAGATTTAATCCCTAGGTATGAATGCCTTTTAATTTGAAATGACTCAATAACGATTACTCAATAATTGATGAATGTTATTGCTTTGATCGGGTTGGACTTACATACAATGAAATGCAAGGAGGTACTGGATGATTTATTATTGATGCTCCAATCGGGGGCAATGCACCATTATGGTTTACATTGCATGATAGCATGATGTATGGATTATTTATGATAATTTAGTCACGAGAGAACATGGGATGATACTAACTAATGATTGACATTTAGGCAAGGAGTTGAGTACTTAGCCACGATGGGTTTAGAATGACCTTTGATTTGCAGGTGGGAGCTAGAGGTTTCACTATATTTCGTCTAGTAAACAGCCAAAGAGCACAACCAAAGACAGTTTTTTAGTCTCGGTACATGTTCATGATCAAAGCATGCTTTGTATCTACAAAAGCATGCTGGGGTGCAAGTGGTACCGGTAAATTATCCACAATCTTAGAATCGACTTAAGCCAGAGGAACATGACAACAGAGTGATGAAAGAATAGATCAAGAGACTTGGGAAACATCAAAGTTTGAAGATACAATAATTTGACTAAGTACGGTGCAAGATTGATCGATCGATGCTAATCCATCATATAGATCAGTACCTATCCATATGGGTCAATACCAATCCATCTTATGGCCAAGAAGGATCCCACCTAATCTATAAATGACTTTACCACAACTTGGAATGTATGATCATCCATATGGATCGGTACCTATCCATATGGATTGGTACCTATCCACATTGATTGTTTGAAAAAGTATAACCGATGTGACATCGACAGGGACTAATCGATTGTCTTTGACCATTTTTACCTTGAAGTTCCAAAGCTTGGAGACTTAAGAAAATTTGAAAGAAGTGCTAAAGATATAATCAACGATATGGATCAGTACCAATCCTTATGGGATAGTAGCAATCCATATAAGTCAATACCATTCCATATTAACTTTTGGAGGACGTGAGTTTTGATTTATTCTTGCGGTTGGAACTTCGGATCCAAAGACATGTGCTCGTTCAAACCAAATGTAGTGATTTTCAAGCTGGAATTCACCTATAAATAAGAGAGCCTTCATCAACTAGAAGAGAATCTTTTTTAGGGATCTTCTTCTTCCTTATTAGATTCTAAGAAATTCTAAGATATAATATTTATAACTCGAAATTCCATTGTAAATTGAGTATTACAGAGAGAGTCAACCAGTCAAAAAACTAAGTGAACATAAGCCGAAGATTTTGTAAAGCCATTAGGGATCGATACAAAGTACAGGGTGCTGGATCGACACGAAGGCTGCGGCGACTGATCGATATGAAGAAGTAAAGCTTTGATCGATACGAAGGCTATGGACTTGGATCGATGGATGCAAACAGAGGTACAATTTATGGATACGAACAAGCCAACAGGCACTGGTAGATGGATACGAAGGTTCTATACTTCGTATCGATGGATGCTAAGGAAGCAGTCGAGATGGAGCGAAGGTTGTGGATCAGAGCACGTGAAGATCAGATCGATTCGAAGGCTACGGCTATTGATGTGGGGACCGGTGGATAATTGAAAGGGTATGGATACGAACAGGAGCGGGGGATCGATACGAACGCGATAGCCAACCGGTGAACACCAACTTGCATCGATCATAATTCACAATCTACAAGTCCAAATGCGATGAAATTTGGAGAGGAGCTTCCTGATGCACTCGAGAACCTTCATGATTGATTTCAGCTCAATTGGACCACTCTTGGGTTGATACGAACTGAACATGCATCGATCCCAAATCGCTCTGGATCGGTCTGGTAGGCCCACATGCGCAAGAGAAAAGGTATTCCAGGTTTCGAGGCGGATATTTTCAAATCAACACCTATAAATAGGAGTCATATGGAAACTAAAAAGGGGATCTTCTCTTTCTCTGACGTGGAAGCTTTGCCATTTTTGAATTGATACTAAAGGCTTGTAATTGTAACTACAATAAAAGGAAATAAAAAGGATTGATTCAAAGTGGACATAAGCCAGATTGCCGAACCACTCTAAACCTTGTGTTCTTTCTTGCTTTCTTCCATTTGAACTTGACTGTTTCTTCATTTTTATTCTCTACGTTATCTGGATCTGAGATCTGTGTTGGAATATCATGAATCTGTGTATATACACTGGTGCTTTCACGGCTTTTGGGGTTTGTAACCAATTTTGGCACAAACACTTTGGTGCTTTCACTGATAACTGAACTCAGGGATTCTGCAGCTTGGACTTAAAGACTTGGATTTGGAAAACAATGGCAAGGCAATCCACAAGAAGACAGAGGACAGAAAGGAGTCAACGTGAAGGGAGCAGGAGGCTTCCTCAGGAGCGAATCAGGCTTCGGTCTTCATCACCCGGGATGAGATGGAGATGATGATGGGAGCCATGCATGAAGAACTTCTAAAAAGACAAGAGGAGATGATGCAGAATCTGCTTCAACAAGCTGGATAAACTGGAATGCGGAGTCAAGGGAACGCAATTGCGGGAGATGCTGGAGATAGAAGTCAGGAGTACGGAGCAACCAAAATTCAGAATAGAGCAGGACCATCAGGAGCAACACCAGATCTAGGTGGCACTCACCCTGTGACGACCCGACCTTTCACTCCCGGAAAATCGCATCATCGAAAAGAAAGAAAGGGGTGAGAAAGTAGAAAAGATAAAGAAGAAGAAGAAACAACAACAGAATCTCAACAGCGGAACGATTGAAATATAATATATATCACATAATAGATTACATAGTATCATATACATCAGAGTTACACAGATAATACAACACATACTAGACAGTTATAAACACCTGTCTAGTTAATACAACTCGATACATCTCAAAACAACACAGAAATATAACACAGCGGAAATACAGATAAACACTAACACAGCGGAACCAATATATATCTACACGCTGAAGCCTCCTGCTCCATTGCTCCTCCACAATTCGTCAAAGCTAACCTGAATCCCTTGGCTACCCGTAAAAATTTGGGTACCCGAGAGTTTATGAAAAACAGAAATAAACTTCGGGTCAGACATGGGTCTGGTATGAGTAAACGGTTAAAGTTTCTTAACTTTGAAAATCCTTTGGAAATAAAGGTATCACGTAAGACATCCCACACATAAACATGGAAATGTTTTTACCTTACGCTAACCAAACATTTGATAGGAAATCCAGTGATATTATAATAGGTCTAGGGTTTTCAAGTAAATAAGAAATAGCTGAAATGCTTACATCTCACATTCCAACATAGTTGAGCACAACTAATACGTACGGCACTTATTGAAGATTGGATTCCATACAATGGCAGGGCTACTGGGGTACCGCCCGTCACAGTACGTGGCCTAGATCACCGTACCGAGGATTACTCCCAATCCCCTACAACACAAGGCCGGAACCATCCCTTACTGGACAGTCCCGAACAAAATAACCCCGCAGTTGTGGCCAACAACTGCCCACACAGCCGAAATAAAAAGGGACATCTAGACAGGGATATATCTTGCTCTCAAGTGGGTGCTACCCACGAAGCCTTGCTGCACCTCCCCTGTTTTAGCCATTCCCGGTTGATGAGGCTTGAGGCTACGATTACCTTTAGAGAACACTTCTCTTAGAATGCTCATCGTCCACCTGACGATGTTCTGAAAGCATTCAATCCATACAAGTTCGTTCCGGGTTCGAACGAAACCGAAGGCATTATCTCGTTACACTCGTATTGGAATCACCCTCAGAGTTAACGACAATAACCCTTGCATTCTGAATCACCATCTCGAATCTATAAGTACTATCTTCGTCAAACTCATTACGGAATCACCCACAGAGTTATACTGACGTATAGTTCTTATACCTCGAGTCTTCACTTGCTCCATTTGAATTTCACGACCTAACGTTATTTTGGATCGATGTGGTATTCGGGTCTCCAGACCTAGAATCCCGGTATACGGAAACCCGATCCCGGTCTCATCGAAATCCAAACCGTATCTTTTAAGGCCAAGTTGTTTTAAAGTTAAAACAATTCAATTCATTATCTATATATACACAGATAGATAATTCACAACATCACAGATAGATAACCTATAGTATCATAAATAGATAATCTACAATATCATCAGAAATAGAAAATCTATATCACACAGCATTACTTATCTCGTATCCGAGATTTCAAACCATTCAAGGCAACAATATCATCCGTTCAAACATAAGCAAGGATAAATAATCACACCATATATATATAATTAATTTAAAATGAATTAAATTAATTACCTCAACTCTAATTAATTTAAAATGAATTAAATTAATTACTTCATCTTATAAATCCTGCTTACAACATCATTAATTAATTACAAATCAATTAATCAATCATTCTCCAATTTTCATCTTAATTAACATCTTGGATTAACTAGCCTTTAATTACATTCTAGTAATTACAACTTTAATTAACTTCATAAATTAATTATCTTTAACCATTCACAGTATTTTACCATTTAATTACTTCATTAATTACATTAATTAATGATAATTAATAATTTATTTTCATTAATTACTTAACTAAATTTAATTACATTAAACCTTAATAAATCACATTAATTAATTAACTACAAATATTCACTTCCATTTATCATCCTAAGTCATATACAGGAATTTCCCTCTTGAAATTACTTATCTCAATTAATTAATAAATTAAATAACTCTCTTGATTTATTATATTAAGTATAAATCTTTAATTACTTCTCCTAAGTAATCACACTTTTATTACTTCCATTAAGTAATCCCTTTAATTAATTACATCCTGTAATTATTCATTAATTACTTTGCCAAGTAATTACCCTATTCAACTTCATTATGTAAAGACCCAAAAGTTGGCCTTCGAAAATCAGCACCCGTACTCCACTTGTACTCAAAATGCCATAGATTCAAATGCCAAATCTGGTTCTCCAGAGCTTATAACAACATTAAGTAAATAACACAGCGGAATAAAAAGAATATAGATATACAACATCTGATACAATATCCAGATACAATGATGATACAATGAATATCTATATACATTAGAGATATGATACAACAAATAGCAGCGGAAAAGAAAATAGATAACACCAGCAGTGGATAGAATATCTCCAATAGAATGCTCCAAGATAAGCAACGTCAGTCCATGAACTCCAAGAACTGAACTAGCCCCAGATAATCTACTAAACCTGAATATCTGAAAAACCCAACTCTAGACTGCTCGTGTGGAAAATTATGAGCACCTAGAGTTTAGGAAGGGAACAATAAACTCCGGATCAGTCATGGGACTGGTGTGAGCAACAAAAACAGTTTATCTTTAAACAATCAACAAAAGATTTTAAACATTGGAATCCGCAATGCTTTTGGAAAATGAAACTACCATAAGACCTCCCGCCACACACACAATGCAAACGCAGAATTGGAGGAGATTTCTTCTTATGGTAGTCAAACATGCTTACTACGCAAATCATTGGATTATTATTATTATTAGTGCATAGTGAAGAAAACATTTCGAAAGTATAATATTAATCTTAGCCAGCATAGGTACCATTATACTATGCCTACTATAGCTACCATATTAGATGGTAGGTTCTACAATTAAAACCGTACAAGTCACGTATTGGAGAAATGGATTTCCAACAAATGGTCAGGCTAAGGAACTTCCTTCCGCCGCATGGGATCGCCTCTGGCGGGACGTCCCGAGAGACAAACTGCTCTCTGCCAAACAAGGCCGGGTTACCCCTGTAACAGGTAACTCACGAATATGTCATCACCCGGTCCTTTGGGACCTTTATCCGAGCTCGGTATCCAACATCACACATCATAAAGAAAGTGTATCCACATGAGTAAGTATCAGGGCTCCATACCATAATACCACCCCTTTCCAGAAGGAAATGACATACCCTAAAGGGCGCGACCCTCATAACCTTGCCGCAACGATCCTGTTTCGACCATTTCCGGGTAGTGAGGCTCGACGAAGTCTCGTCCACAAAGCTACGCTTTGTCACAAAGCCATGCTTCGGGTCAACGAATGATCAACCTATGATCACAAAGATATAAGATCAAACAAATGATCATATCACAAATGATCAAACACTGATCATCACACAGCAACACTCAGCATGCCACATTACCAAATTGGGATATATCGCTGATAAATTTCAACTACATAACCTCTGAGCTCGTACGTCTCAGAGAAGGGTGTTAAGCTAAGAGAATAAATTCTCCGCCACCAACAGATATGTATTTGAAAGAAATCAGCTTTATATCTCAAAGTGTAATGTCAGACATGTATCCATACAAGTCTGTTCCGGGATCGAACAGAACCGAAGGCACTTCTCACGAAGCCCTTGCAATTTCCGGATAACTTTCAATCACGTCCGGACTTCCCATCACAAAAAGAGTGATATAAATCTCTATACCGGGAGCTACCCAGTGCAGAGACATTCGACAGGTTGTCCTTTCATTTTCGAAAATATCCGGTCTTCAACACCGGTCTTCAAATGCGATCCATATACGACGTATCACTATTCGGAATGAGTTATACGACCCAAAGGTCCTTTCCCGGCTAACCCGAATAGTGAGCGCAATATTCAAAAATATATGGATGTTGGGATTTCAATTAAGTCACAATTTAAACCCAAACTTTCTTTTCAAATGGTTTAACAAATTACCATTTTAATCTTTTTAAATAAAAAGATTCAATTCACAAAGTTCACTTAATTCCACAGATTCATTCACAGATTTTCCAAAACAGTTTTCCAAAACAGTTTTCCATTTCAATTTGGTTAACTCGTTGAATCTTTAAAATAAAGATTCAACCTATAGCTTTCAAAACAATTTCTTTTTGAATGGTTTACACAAAACATCATTTTAAATCTATTAAAAATAAACAGATTCAATTCATAGTTTTCAAAAAGAATTCATTCATAACTTGGAAAATCCAATTTTCAATTCAATCTTGAAATCCCTTTAATTAAACTGGAATTTCATTTCTTATATGAAAGCTTTTATCATTTTAAAACAATCAGTTTTCATTTCAGAAAATCTGATTCATTTATACGAGTTGAAATCCTTGGTTTAAATTCAAATTCCCAACTTATACTTTAAAAATGGTTTAATTCATACGAACACATTTATATCATCTTTTAATCCCTAGTTTCAAATCATAGGATTCAATTTTAACTTGAATTCTAATTTAAATCAAATTATTTAAATTTTCAAAACTCGTTTAAGTTATTCAAAATAACTTTTATCTTTGAAATTCTATTTCAAAAGCTTTTCATTTTAAACCCGAATTTCCAATTTCAAAATCAATTGAAATTAAAATTTCAATTTCAAAAACATCGAATTTAAATTATCTGTGACTTAACCGATTTCCACGTGAAATCCATATTTGTGTGTGTAAAAGTGTGGTCCAGGGTTTAACACAATAGTGCAACACAATGAATCATCACAGAGCAAAATACAGGATATAGTTGATAAGCGATATAAACTATAACGCTTATCTTTCACATACAGATCACAGATATATATCACAGATAATCAATTACAGATCACAACAAAAATCAGGGTATATCACAAAGCATCATATATCAGGGTTATCAAACAATTCACATTCAACAGAATCCAAACATTCATAAGTAAGGTCAAATTTATTATCTGATAAATTTTAAATCAGATAAATTTCTTATGAATAAATTACTAATCCTGGTTAATTTATTTCAATAATTTACAAATTATTTTGATTTATTATTCTTTACTCATTTATTTATTTAACCTTTGAAAATAAATTAATTAACCTTTAGTTATTAAATAAATCAACCTTAATTCATAAATCAATCTTTTAATCATTAAATAATTTTCCTTTAATTGTTGAATTATCTTTTAATTTATTAATTGATTTACCCTTAATTTATTAACATTTGATTAATTATCCTTTCTTATAAATTAATTAGCTTTAAATTTATAATTGATTGATCTTTAGTTAATTATTAAACCAATATAAATTAACTTAACTTTTAAGTTAACAAATTAAAATATTAAATCAACTCTTAATTTCTTAATTAAGTTTTATTTAAAATAACTTTTTTTTCAAATATAAGTTTAAAACGATTTAATTAAACTTGATTAACTTTTTTTTTTAATATTGTTATTACAAAACCCTTCAACACGAATTCATATTTGTACTTAACAAAAACTATTTTAGGAAAATAAATTTACAAATTAAATTGATTTGAATTTGTTCAAATTTTTAAAATCTGGAAATATACAACCCGAGACCTGCTTCGAGTCATACCCGATCAAAATGCCCCCTTACTTCGAGTTTCACCACAAATCAACCCGTGTGAGTACTTTTTTCAAAATTTTGTTAAGTCCCAGACTAACCCGATATCGTGTTAAAACAACTCGAGTACGACTTCGAGTTTCTTCTCAATCTCCCCGAGCAGACTTCGAGTCACCTACCTTCTTCCCCAATCACACCCACTGATACAACTCCGGCCTCGTGCACGTGTACAACTGGACGTCGCCGCTCTGGCGAACTTCGCCACCACCAGCAGGTCGCGTAATGACGCTTTACTCGATTTCCAAGCTCGATTCGTCGCCAAAGGTTCAAAATCAAAATTTTGCCTCTCGTTCGAAACTGTCACTTGGTCACGCCGAACGAAAACGCCTCTCCGCCTCGACGCTGACGATCAGAAGCTTCGAGCTTCCGGCCACGGCATCGTCACCCATCAAACTTCGATCCCCCAAATCCTCGCTTCACTCGACGTCACGTCGAAGTCGCGGTGGTCCAAACATATAGCTCCAGTAAATTAGGTTTAAAAAAAAGAAACCATCGCGGCTATCACCTCCGACGTCGTGGCCACCCCTACCTATTTTTCCTATCATCCCGGAAGTCTCGTCCACCTCTTCGCCCAACCCCGACCACTGACAACCCTCCGATCATCTGAAAATGGTCGAAACTCACTTCCAGTTCATCTTTGAACTGCTCATCACATACACAATTTAAAATCCTCATTATAGCTTTAAAAATCCTATTTTTGTTAATGTATTCAACTTATAATACTGAATTTATGAATTAAAAAGTTTGAGTTTTGATTTTGTTTAACATACACAGTTGTTTTACATACTTCCAGAGACAACAAGCCTTATCTTGACTAACTAAAATATTTAAACATTAGTCTAGGTCAAATCAAACAATATTTGTTTAATAATCAGATCCTATCTAGAACTAGATCAAGTGATAAGGATTTTTTTTTCTTTTAAAAGTTTTACTCTGTAAACCTGGAACAAGCTTATCTGCCTGTAACAAAACATACATACTGTTCTTACTATGAATATATATATACAAACCAGCATACACAAACACTTATTGATCATCACAGAAAAATCAGAGTCAAAGAACTAGTTTTAAAATTTAAAGTTTGCTCACCTTATTTCCCAGGAAAACAGAACAGAGAAAAAATGTTGGAACAGGAAACTCGAAAACTGGAAACTTGAAACTTGCATTTATTTTTGTTGTTGATTCCAGAAAACTTTGAAATGCTTGAACTTGAAAACTGAAATGTTTTACTTCAAATTGATTTCCAGGTTTGTATACTGGTTTAAGACTTTGCCTTGTTTTAAAACTTGTAGAAACTGAATTTGCAAAGCTTTTGAAATGAAATAAAATGAGGCAAGTTGGCAAATATACAAATATGTTTACTGCTCTGGTACACGAATAATTCAGAGATCTTTATCTCTTTGGGGCTGAAAAGAGATGTCTCGTGTACTATAGGTGATGGCATTTAATGCCTTGTTTCATATCAGCTTACACAAACCATTTCTTTATTCCTTTAGGTACAAAACTTACATATGATTGTCTACATACTTAGGCTTTGTCTCGGCTGTACAAAGATATATATCTTGTACTTGTTGGCTTTTCCATTTTTGTTTATTGATATGAAGAATTTTAGTTCGGCTGATATGTTGTATTGGTTTTATCTTGCTTATATGTACAAGAGATATTTGCTGTCTTGTTCCTTTGCTTTATGGTTGAGCATGTATTTCTTCTTTTGTCTACAAACTTGAGTGTATTTTATTTGTTCTATTTTTGTTTAGTGTCTTCATTCATTTATACTTTGATTTATTTCTATTTTACACAAACCTGGTTTGCTTTCACACTTGATTTTATTTCTTGTTTATTTGTTTTCTCTAGTTTTCTTACTACTTTGAAATGTAAATAAATTTCTATTCTAGATTGTTGTTAGATTTTAACAAATATTCTACTTCTATTTTAATTAAAACTTACCTTATATTAATTTCAATTCCTAGTTCAAATATTAATTATCATTATTTACTTAATATTTATTGTCTTATATTTATTTTATAAACTCAAACCATCTTTACCATCAATTCAAATATATATTAAATTTGCTCGTATATACCTAAATATATATATATATATATACTCACATATACACTATTTACAATATTTTAATCTCAAATGATTTATACAGAATATACTTGGATATCGGGGAAACTCGCTCCTTTTAATCAATTTAATTTCACAATTTTTATTCAAAAATTTATTTAATCATAAATTTAACTCAAAATTTCATTTAATTATTAATTTAAATAAATTTAAATTTCGGGGTCGTTACACATTAGGTATTTATACTTAATTTATCATCAAATGATTATCTTTAATTAATTATTAATTAATTATCTTAAATCAACATATTCATTTGATTTATTACAATTGTAATTCATTTCTAAATTGACTTAAAATAATTTATTAATCTTCATTACAAATTAAATACTCTTTAATTATTAATTAATAAACCTTAATTATCAATTAATAAGACTTAATAACAGATTAATTAATCCTTAATTAATCTCTATAGATCAATTATTCCTTATTCATTAATTAATTAATAAAACCAAAATTATTAATCAATTAAAACTCAATTTCAAACTAAGTACTTCTTAATTACAATTAATCAACCTTTAATTTTCTTAATAAATAAATTTCCAATTTATTAATCTCTAATTATTAGTTAATCAATTATAACCATTAATTAATTAAATTACGTAATTATCCTTACATTAACCATTTAATTAACCTTTATCTTTAATTAATTAACTTACCAATTATACTTAATTTCCTAATTGACTAAAGTAATTTCTAAGATACTAAAACTCATTTAACTTAAGATAACATCATCTTATAATATATTACTTACCATTTACACTTTAAAAACTCTTTTATCTTTAAAATTAACTTAAACAAATTTTAGATTAAATAAATTCTAAAACTCTTTAACAATGTTAAGAAACCATTTGATATTTAAAAAGTAATGTTATCAAGAAAGTTTTAACAAGATTTGTTTTTAAATTCCAAAAACCTTATTTTTAAAACTTTTACAAAAAACTGGATTCTCTTCTCACTTCGGGTCCTACCCGAAGGATACTCGGGTATATACCCGAGTCTTCTCCCATCTTCCTTTTTTTTTTACTTAGTTAAATTTACAGTTTTAAAAGCTGAAGCTATTCTTTCCCAAAACACTCGAGCAAAACTCGAGTTGAAATCCCAAAACCCCGAGCCCATTCTCAAGTAAACTCTCCAGATACTCGAGCAAAACACACGAGCAGTTCATCTTCCCCAATCTACCAGATACCCCGATGCACACGTGCACGTGCACGGCAACTCCAGTGCCCTACGATCATCTTGCTGATCTTCAACAAGTCAACATCGACTTCGACATCTACCTTGTCCACCCAGATCTTCAAATCGATCACGAAAACGAATTCGAACTCGAATGAGCCAAAACTGGAACCGAACCCAATCCACTAAACTACTCGCCAACGACGAACTCGACCACCAGAAAACTCGCCCATCCTCCCAGAGCTGCTCCACGACATGACGCAACGACTCCCCCTTATGCGATTCACTCCGGCCTTCCCATGGCGTCGCACGAACTCAAAAATCAACGTCGACTAAACGAGCTCCCAAAACCCTAAATTGGCCTCGCGTGGCCACCACCATCATCAGAAAATTCTCTCCTTATTTTTCCTGGCAACCCCAACGTTCCAGCCACCTTCACCACTAATCTCGACCCCTAGCACTATGCCGATCACCAGTAATCACCCAAAAACCATTTTCTGGTGAACCTAGGATTTCTCACAGTACATCAAACTAAAAACCATGATTTTTGTTTTAAAAATCCTATTTTTCAAAGGTGATTCCAGATATATATATGGATCATTTAATTTTTGAAATAAATTTTTAGCATTTTCTAAGTTTTACTGTAAAGATTCATATACTGTTGGATATCATCATCAATTCTTACTTTAAATATTTTTAAAGTCTAAATCTTGATGTTTTAAACAACTCTGGTTAGACATTTTAACACATAACAGATCAGAGGAAAAACAGTTGCTTTTCTTTAAAATTTATAACCTGAGAACAAGGAACAGAGTAGTCTCTTGTTCCAGACATGCACAGTTTAAATCATAGCAAACATGTAGCACATTCATATCTATATATAAACAGAATCATATACTTATATAGATATATGCAAGATATCATCACAAAGATTTCACAAGCAACCATCATTTACTTATTAGATTTTAGATTTAAATGTTTACTCACCTGACTAGAAAAAGGCAAAGGCCTTTTTAAACTGGAAAGGCTTGCAAACTGGAAATTTGAAAACTTGAATACTTGCATCTTTGTTATTCTTGTCTTCCAGAGAACAAAAATCTTGTATTTACTTAAAAACTGAAAGCCTTTAAAAGCTTAAAACTTAAAACTTTGAAACTGAGATGGACTCAAAGACTTCTTTTTGAAAGATGCTTCATGTTCTAAAAAAAAACTGAAATGCTTTTGCTGTTTGGATTTCAGAAAACAAATGTCTTGCTTGCAACTCAACACTGAAAGCTTTTTAAAAAAAACTGGAGGCTTTAAAAATAAAACTGAAAGCTTTTTAAAAACTGGAACTTGATTTCAGGCTTTTGAGAAAAAGATAACAGAGCTTATTGTTTTTCTTTGAAATGCTTTGGTTTTCTTTAAAAATGGAAATGCTTTGCTTAGCATTGTGATCGAAAAATGAATAAGAAACTTTGGTATATAGAAAACAATGCAGAGGCTATAGATCAGAGATATTTTATTTTTGAAGGCTGAAATGTAGACATTTTGTACAAGTCATTTATTAAGCATGTCATATATATCTTCTTCATTTAATTCGTATGTACTATATGTTAGTTTATATTTTTCCTTGCCTCTTTTCTTTGCCTGCAAGTCTCAAGGCCAAAGTACAGATATTTATTTAGTTTTTGTTTTATCTTGTATACATCTTATTTCAATTCGAGTGCACATATCTATTTCACTTTGCAGGTACAACTTGTATATATATTTACCTTGACTTATTTTTACTTAACTTTGTTTTGACTTGTTACTTAGAGATATAAGGTGATAGCATATTTATTTAGCTTTGCTATGACCTGTTACTTGCAAATGTATGGTGATAGTTTATCATATTACTTTATTTTCTTGCCTGCTAATGTAGATACTTAGTACATATATTAACTTTGTCTTAGACTTACCCACTTCAATAAAGTTGTTACATTTATTTTATTATGTTAGCTTGTGAATTAATGCTTATTTTACATGACTATTAATTTGTATTTCTATTTATACTTGATGTATTTAATTAATACATATTTTCTATTTTAAACTTAACTACCAAACATCCTATTATATTTTATTTATTACTTATGTTAGATATGTTTATAAGTTTCTTATGTTTATAAGTTTATAGATTAATACTTACAATAATGACCATATATTTGTTTTATATTTAATATTTAATATTGACAAGATTTATTTTAATTTAAATATTATTACTAATATTACATCAAATTATTTATTAGATCAAAAGTGAATAGGTAAAGCTTTATTTAAATTTAAGATAGATTTAATTGTAATTAAATTGAAACATTTTTTTATATTAAATTTTCAAATCATAAATTTTCTTCTAACTACTCATAAATATACACATTTATATAATATTTATTAAATTAGAAATAATGAGACTATTTAAATTCATTTATAAAATAACACCAATTAAATAATTAACTAATTATTTTTATTTAAAATCAATTTATAACCATATTTTAAAACAGCACATTATCAATTAACTGGTTATTTATATTTGAAATTAACAATTTAAATCAATTTAAAATACTTTAATTAAGAGATTATCGTATTTTAAATTCCTCAAAATTCCGGGATGTCACATTCCTCCTCCCTTAAAAGAATTTCGTCCTCGAAATTTAAAACAAAAGATAATTCAAAATTTTATTTTATTTTAAACTAATTCAGCATACATATCATCCATACAACCAATCAAACAATTTCAATCAACCAAACAACACTAGCTATTCGGATACAGATCCGGATAAGTTTCCTAAAAATTTCCCGAGTTTCCCAAGTACAGATACTGGAATACTCGCTCTACTGAATCCAGACTAGCTACACTACTGAGCTACTGAACTCCTACTCAACTAGATCTATAAAACAAGATAGATATCAGACTACAGACAAGTCTGACTCAACATCCAAAACTCCCTGAACTGCTGTTTCTAAAACCAGTGATAGATCTTACACTTATTCCCTCAGAGATACGTGAAACACAACGAACCCCAGTTCTCCAAACTGGCAATTCACTCCTGAAATCCAAAACACTTATCCTTACAAAGAATACAGAAAGATCCAATATACTCCGGAGCTAACCTCGCAGTCTTACCCAATCTTATTGCTCCCTTTACCGAAGAAAATCTCAACAACCATGAAGTCTCCAACTTTGCTGACGCTGCAATAAACAACTGGATCAGGATAACTCAACCAAAAAGATCCTCTCCAGATCTACCAAATATCTAGAATACAACTCTACTCCAACATCATCAGCAGATACAACTTACTTCTCCTGTCCGGAAAAGACAAAACATATGCACTGCCAAATCTGGTCTCCATCGAGGAAGAATTTCTGTAGAAATCCTTCAATCTCAAAACACTGCAACTTCCGGTTGCTTCCACTCTAGAACAGCTGCCACCATGCTTCCACTGCCAACTCTGGTCTGAAGTAAATAAGAACGTCGATGAACTCGAACAAAAATCTTAACCAACACCTCTGGGACACACAACATCAGATCCACCACAAACGGAACGAACAGCTCGAAGAAACAGATGAGACCTCAGTCAAGGGTACTGTCTTCAGCTACCCTTAGCTGGAAGAAACTCGAAACTAGATACAGAAGAGAAAACACAAATGCTCCACTAAATCCCCTAAGCTGCACCATTGGTATCTTTTCTGGAATCCAGTCGATACCAATCTCAATCTCCAGATGCTAACAAAACTCTGACTTCCTGAAGACGCCCAGAAAAATCTCCGACCAACCAAGAGAACACTCAGACTAACGCAAGTCACTTTTGCGATTAATCCAGCCTAAATCCAAGGAAAAACTGCTCTCTCTTTACCAATCAGAACAGCTTACGCTTACGAAGCCGATCCGTCGAAGAAACGGAACCACTCTGCTGCTTCTGAAATCACCTTGAGAAAAACTGTCCAGCCAGAAGTCTTCCTATCCAAACTCCTCGAGAAACTCGGAACACAAACCAAACAGAAACACCATGCTGAACACAACCACAACACCGAAGCAGACTCGCTTCCTCCACTTATTCCAAAGAAACATCTTTGGAAATATCCATAGTCACTGTGTCTCATCACACAGCTACTACATCCTGAGGTATCAAGATATCATGACTTACTTCTGCCCAACCGACAGGTCCAAACTCTCAAAAATCCGCTCACACGAGCGCGATCACACTTGCACTTCAATGATGAACTCCGAATCCTTAACCGATTTCCTTCAGAGATCAACCAAATCTTACATCAAACAAAACTTGCTCGAGACGGTATTAGGTCTACAGTCTCGGCATATACACTTCCAACTTCAACAAACTCCAACCATCGGTAGTCGTGTTACTCACACCACTACCCTATCTACCTTTATAAATTATATTGGAAAACCCGAACAGGTAACCCAACAGATAGGTAGAAATAAAGATATATATATATAGATAAAAATTACAAGTACGCTCTCTCAAGAAAGATACCACTCCAGAGCTTAGGTATTCGCTCAACCTATTGCTCTGATACCACGTGTGACGACCCGACCTTCCACTCCCGGAAAATCGCATCATCGAAAAGACAGAAAGGGGTGAGAAAGTAGAAAAGATAAAGAAGAAGAAGAAACAACAACAGAATCTCAACAACGGAACGATTGAAATATAATATATATCACATAATAGATTAAATAGTATCATATACATCAGAGTTACACAGATAATACAACACATACTAGACAGTTATAAACACCTGTCTAGTTAATACAACTCGATACATCTCAAAACAACACAGAAATATAACACAGCGGAAATACAGATAAACACTAACACAGCGGAACCAATATATATCTACACGCTGAAGCCTCCTGCTCCATTGCTCCTCCACAATTCGTCAAAGCTAACCTGAATCCCTTGGCTACCCGTAAAAATTTGGGTATCCGAGAGTTTATGAAAAACAGAAATAAACTTCGGGTCAGACATGGGTCTGGTATGAGTAAACGGTTAAAGTTGCTTAACTTTGAAAATCCTTTGGAAATAAAGGTATCACGTAAGACATCCCACACATAAACATGGAAATGTTTTTACCTTACGCTAACCAAACATTTGATAGGAAATCCAGTGATATTATAATAGGTCTAGGGTTTTCAAGTAAATAAGAAATAGCTGAAATGCTTACATCTCACATTCCAACATAGTTGAGCACAACTAATACGTACGGCACTTATTGAAGATTGGATTCCATACAATGGCAGGGCTACTGGGGTACCGCCCGTCACAGTACGTGGCCTAGATCACCGTACCGAGGATTACTCCCAATCCCCTACAACACAAGGCCAGAACCATCCCTTACTGGACAGTCCCGAACAAAATAACCCCGTAGTTGTGGCCAACAACTGCCCACACAGCCGAAATAAAAAGGGACATCTAGACAGGGATATATCTTGCTCTCAAGTGGGTGCTACCCACGAAGCCTTGCTGCACCTCCCCTGTTTTAGCCATTCCCGGTTGATGAGGCTTGAGGCTACGATTACCTTTAGAGAACACTTCTCTTAGAATGCTCATCGTCCACCTGACGATGTTCTGAAAGCATTCAATCCATACAAGTTCGTTCCGGGTTCGAACGAAACCGAAGGCATTATCTCGTTACACTCGTATTGGAATCACCCTCAGAGTTAACGACAATAACCCTTGCATTCTGAATCACCATCTCGAATCTATAAGTACTATCTTCGTCAAACTCATTACGGAATCACCCACAGAGTTATACTGACGTATAGTTCTTATACCTCGAGTCTTCACTTGCTCCATTTGAATTTCACGACCTAACGTTATTTTGGATCGATGTGGTATTCGGGTCTCCAGACCTAGAATCCCGGTATACGGAAACCCAATCCCGGTCTCATCGAAATCCAAACCGTATCTTTTAAGGCCAAGTTGTTTTAAAGTTAAAACAATTCAATTCATTATCTATATATACACAGATAGATAATTCACAACATCACAGATAGATAACCTATAGTATCATAAATAGATAATCTACAATATCATCAGAAATAGAAAATCTATATCACACAGCATTACTTATCTCGTATCCGAGATTTCAAACCATTCAAGGCAACAATATCATCCATTCAAACATAAGCAAGGATAAATAATCACACCATATATATATAATTAATTTAAAATGAATTAAATTAATTACCTCAACTCTAATTAATTTAAAATGAATTAAATTAATTACTTCATCTTATAAATCCTACTTACAACATCATTAATTAATTACAAATCAATTAATCAATCATTCTCCAATTTTCATCTTAATTAACATCTTGGATTAACTAGCCTTTAATTACATTCTAGTAATTACAACTTTAATTAACTTCATAAATTAATTATCTTTAACCATTCACAGTATTTTACCATTTAATTACTTCATTAATTACATTAATTAATGATCCTTAATAATTTATTTTCATTAATTACTTAACTAAATTTAATTACATTAAACCTTAATAAATCACATTAATTAATTAACTACAAATATTCACTTCCATTTATCATCCTAAGTCATATACAGGAATTTCCCTCTTGAAATTACTTATCTCAATTAATTAATTAATTAAATAACTCTCTTGATTTATTATATTAAGTATAAATCTTTAATTACTTCTCCTAAGTAATCACACTTTTATTACTTCCATTAAGTAATCCCTTTAATTAATTACATCCTGTAATTATTCATTAATTACTTTGCCAAGTAATTACCCTATTCAACTTCATTAGGTATTTATACTTAATTTATCATCAAATGATTATCTTTAATTAATTATTAATTAATTATCTTAAATCAACATATTCATTTGATTTATTACAATTGTAATTCATTTCTAAATTGACTTAAAATAATTTATTAATCTTCATTACAAATTAAATACTCTTTAATTATTAATTAATAAACCTTAATTATCAATTAATAAGACTTAATAACAGATTAATTAATCCTTAATTAATCTCTATAGATCAATTATTCCTTATTTATTAATTAATTAATAAAACCAAAATTATTAATCAATTAAAACTCAATTTCAAACTAAGTACTTCTTAATTACAATTAATCAACCTTTAATTTTCTTAATAAATAAATTTCCAATTTATTAATCTCTAATTATTAGTTAATCAATTATAACCATTAATTAATTAAATTACGTAATTATCCTTACATTAACCATTTAATTAACCTTTATCTTTAATTAATTAACTTACCAATTATACTTAATTTCCTAATTGACTAAAGTAATTTCTAAGATACTAAAACTCATTTAACTTAAGATAACATCATCTTATAATATATTACTTACCATTTACACTTTAAAAACTCTTTTATCTTTAAAATTAACTTAAACAAATTTTAGATTAAATAAATTCTAAAACTCTTTAACAATGTTAAGAAACCATTTGATATTTAAAAAGTAATGTTATCAAGAAAGTTTTAACAAGATTTGTTTTTAAATTCCAAAAACCTTATTTTTAAAACTTTTACAAAAAACTGGATTCTCTTCTCACTTCGGGTCCTACCCGAAGGATACTCGGGTATATACCCGAGTCTTCTCCCATCTTCCTTTTTTTTTACTTAGTTAAATTTACAGTTTTAAAAGCTGTAGCTATTCTTTCCCAAAACACTCGAGCAAAACTCGAGTTGAAATCCCAAAACCCCGAGCCCATTCTCAAGTAAACTCTCCAGATACTCGAGCAAAACACACGAGCAGTTCATCTTCCCCAATCTACCAGATACCCCGATGCACACGTGCACGTGCACGGCAACTCCAGTGCCCTACGATCATCTTGTTGATCTTCAACAAGTCAACATCGACTTCGACATCTACCTTGTCCACCCAGATCTTCAAATCGATCACGAAAACGAATTCGAACTCGAATGAGCCAAAACTGGAACCGAACCCAATCCACTAAACTACTCGCCAACGACGAACTCGACCACCAGAAAACTCGCCCATCCTCCCAGAGCTGCTCCACGACATGACGCAACGACTCCCCCTCATGCGATTCACTCCGGCCTTCCCATGGCGTCGCACGAACTCAAAAATCAACGTCGACTAAACGAGCTCCCAAAACCCTAAATTGGCCTCGCGTGGTCACCACCATCATCAAAAAATTCTCTCCTTATTTTTCCTAGCAACCCCAACGTTCCAGCCACCTTCACCACTAATCTCGACCCCTAGCACTATGCCGATCACCAGTAATCACCCAAAAACCATTTTCTGGTGAACCTAGGATTTCTCACAGTACATCAAACTAAAAACCATGATTTTTGTTTTAAAAATCCTATTTTTCAAAGGTGATTCTAGATATATATATGAATCATTTAATTTTTGAAATAATTTTTTAGCATTTTCTAAGTTTTACTGTAAAGATTCATATACTGTTGGATATCATCATCAATTCTTACTTTAAATATTTTTAAAGTCTAAATCTTGATGTTTTAAACAACTCTGGTTAGACATTTTAACACATAACAGATCAGAGGAAAAACAGTTGCTTTTCTTTAAAATTTATAACCTGAGAACAAGGAACAGAGTAGTCTCTTGTTCCAGACATGCACAGTTTAAATCATAGCAAACATGTAGCACATTCATATCTATATATAAACAGAATCATATACTTATATAGATATATGCAAGATATCATCACAAAGATTTCACAAGCAACCATCATTTACTTATTAGATTTTAGATTTAAATGTTTACTCACCTGACTAGAAAAAGGCAAAGGCCTTTTTAAACTGGAAAGGCTTGCAAACTGGAAATTTGAAAACTTGAATACTTGCATCTTTGTTGTTCTTGTCTTCCAGAGAACAAAAATCTTGTATTTACTTAAAAACTGAAAGCCTTTAAAAGCTTAAAACTTAAAACTTTGAAACTGAGATGGACTCAAAGACTTCTTTTTGAAAGATGCTTCATGTTCTAAAAAAAACTGAAATGCTTTTGCTGTTTGGATTTCAGAAAACAAATGTCTTGCTTGCAACTCAACACTGAAAGCTTTTTTAAAAAAACTGGAGGCTTTAAAAATAAAACTGAAAGCTTTTTAAAAACTGGAACTTGATTTCAGGCTTTTGAGAAAAAGATAACAGAGCTTATTGTTTTTCTTTGAAATGCTTTGGTTTTCTTTAAAAATGGAAATGCTTTGCTTAGCATTGTGATCGAAAAATGAATAAGAAACTTTGGTATATAGAAAACAATGCAGAGGCTATAGATCAGAGATATTTTATTTTTGAAGGCTGAAATGTAGACATTTTGTACAAGTCATTTATTAAGCATGTCATATATATCTTCTTCATTTAATTCGTATGTACTATATGTTAGTTTATATTTTTCCTTGCCTCTTTTCTTTGCCTGCAAGTCTCAAGGCCAAAGTACAGATATTTATTTAGTTTTTGTTTTATCTTGTATACATCTTATTTCAATTCGAGTGCACATATCTATTTCACTTTGCAGGTACAACTTGTATATATATTTACCTTGACTTATTTTTACTTAACTTTGTTTTGACTTGTTACTTAGAGATATAAGGTGATAGCATATTTATTTAGCTTTGCTATGACCTGTTACTTGCAAATGTATGGTGATAGTTTATCATATTACTTTATTTTCTTGCCTGCTAATGTAGATACTTAGTACATATATTAACTTTGTCTTAGACTTACCCACTTCAATAAAGTTGTTACATTTATTTTATTATGTTAGCTTGTGAATTAATGCTTATTTTACATGACTATTAATTTGTATTTCTATTTATACTTGATGTATTTAATTAATACATATTTTCTATTTTAAACTTAACTACCAAACATCCTATTATATTTTATTTATTACTTATGTTAGATATGTTTATAAGTTTCTTATGTTTATAAGTTTATAGATTAATACTTACAATAATGACCATATATTTGTTTTATATTTAATATTTAATATTGACAAGATTTATTTTAATTTAAATATTATTACTAATATTACATCAAATTATTTATTAGATCAAAAGTGAATAGGTAAAGCTTTATTTAAATTTAAGATAGATTTAATTGTAATTAAATTGAAACATTTTTTTATATTAAATTTTCAAATCATAAATTTTCTTCTAACTACTCATAAATATACACATTTATATAATATTTATTAAATTAGAAATAATGAGACTATTTAAATTCATTTATAAAATAACACCAATTAAATAATTAACTAATTATTTTTATTTAAAATCAATTTATAACCATATTTTAAAACAGCACATTATCAATTAACTGGTTATTTATATTTGAAATTAACAATTTAAATCAATTTAAAATACTTTAATTAAGAGATTATCGTATTTTAAATTCCTCGAAATTCCGGGATGTCACACACCCGAAGCATGCTGATCCAATCCCGGGTAGAGTACCAGGTGGAGCTATGCAACACGACATCGATAGGGGAATGGTTGCTCGTTTAGGGGAACAGATTTCAGAACTTCCTCGTGAACTCGGGGGGCAGGTTAGAGGCAACGGTCAAGGACTACACCTTGGCGACAACGACAGATTGGCGGATATGGTTAGGTGAGCCATGAGAGGCAGATTGGTGAATAGAGACTTGGAGGATGTGAATTGGAGTCCTTTTGCTCCTACAATCAGGCAAGCTAGGAACCCGCCTGATTTCAAATTACCAACACTGGAGATGTATGACGGGAGAACGGATCCCACTGTTCACTTGACGAGATACATGAAGCATATGGAAGTACTGGGGCATCGGAGGAGGTCATAGCGCGATGCTTCCCTTTGTATTTGGCGAATATAGCAGCATTATGGTTTAGACAGCTGGAAAGTGGCTCTATTGGCATGTGGACTGAGTTGATTGAAAGGTTTGTGAGGCAGTTTCGGGTCCGCATTGTCAGAACCAAGAATGTGATGAATCTGACTTCGATGAAACAGTGGAAGGAAGAATCGCTTAGAGATTTCTTGACCAGATTCAATGCGGCAGTGGCTTCAGTGGATCGACCTGATCCATCGATGGTTTTGATGGCAGCAGTTTCGGGAATTGCAGACAATTTGGATTTCAAGATATCGTTGGAACGGGACCCATCGAGGGATCTCGGGGAGTTCTACCATGAGGCGGAAAGGTTTATGAGGCAAGAAGATGCACATGCTGAGAGAGAAGGGAGAGAGGATGAAGCTTATACAGTAAGGGGAGGAGGTCCACCCAGGGAGGACCCGGTCAAAGATGATAAAGGAAAATGAATGACAACTATAGCATTTCAAAAAGGCCATGGAGGGAGTCAAAAGTTTTCTTCTTACACGGATCTAACTGAAACTCTAGAAAGAATTTACTTAGATACTCGAGGGCGCCTCCAGTATCGAAGGCCGGCACTGATTACGAGCAGGCATCGGGAAGGCATTTCCTGTTCCATGAGATGGATGGGCACAACACAAACGACTGCAGGCATTTAAAGGATATCGTTGAGGAGCATGTTAGGAATGGTGATCTACAACAATATGTAAGGAATTGAGCGATCGCAGTGGAATAAGAGTGGCCGCCGCCCGCCTCAAATGAAGATGGCGCTGGATCTAGGCAACATCAGCTTGTTATCAACTAAATAAATTTGTGGCGCTGAATAAGTGATGGTGCTCGAAGTAATATGGCTAAGTTGCTTACACATGTATGGGATCGAGGACGGTGCCTAGGCATGCCCTGAGATGATGACAAACCATATTGCTCGAGTCTATGAAATCCTGTTTTATTTCTATTTTCCTACAAACTTTGGTTCTTTCTTTGGTTACACGGACATTTGTTCATTTTTCCCTATTTGTTTGGACTTTTAATTTGTTAACTGGATTCTGTAACAAGTGGATTTGGATTAATATAATAAATAGTACAAGTCTCGCGATTACGGTCCGGACCGGAGAGACGGGGCCGTAATTGCAAATATAAAAAGTCCTTGGCCGGAGAGCCGAGGCCGGAGAATATAAAAGTCCTTGGCCAGAGAGCCGAGGCCAGAGAATATAAAAAGTCCTTGGCCGGAGAGAATATAAAAAGTCCTTTGCCAGAGAGTCGAGGCCGGAGAATATAAAAAAGTCCCTGGCCGGAGAGTCGAAGTCGGAGAACATAAAAGCCCTTGACCGGAGAGTCGAGGTCGGAACAGGATATCGGGCCGGAGTGGTCATGGATTTGGTTATTGAATATGAATGGATTAATGCTCGGTTGACGGATCTGGATAGCTACGAAGTTGGCTTGGGTTGTGGTTACAGGACTTCGAATTGGACATCGACTCGGAGCAGTCGTGGACTTGGCTATGGCTATGGCTATGGCACTTGGATAGGATGGCTTGGTAATGGATTGGATTATGGATCAGATGGTATGGCTATGGATGGAATATGGATTTCAGATGTCGGATTCGGAGCTATTCAACACAAGCCTTCTTACCACAAGGCATGTTTTAGGGGGTAAAAGTTACCCCGCCTTTTGGACAAGGCTGGGATATCAACAAACTGGTTGGAAAGGATGGGTATCAGGATTGGAGATCGATTGGAAACAAGGCTGTGATCGATGTTGTCAAAATTTGGCCGAGCTCCAACCAAGATGGGATCGATTGGGAATAATGAACAAGGCTAGGAAGGGCTACGTTTCAAATTTCAGATCAATCGGAGTTCATATGCTCGAGATATGGATGGATCAAGATTCATGGAGATTGGTTCGTATCAATACTGTTCGTATCAATCACGTGGCAGTATGGATAGCACTCATGGGGTTTGGACCGGTAGAAGTTCGTATCGATCAGGGATGGATGCAGCATCGATGATTTCGCATCGGTCGAGATTGGAATGGCGGCACACTTCAAATCGATACACTTCGTATCGATCGACCTAGGCTCGACTACCCACTTTGAATTATTGCTCTCGTATCAATCAGGATGGATACGGGTTTGGACTAATCTGTGCGCTTGGAATTTGGTCTGGATCAGTCAGTCTTCATCTCGATGCATTTCGTGTCGATCGAAGCATGGGATCGATACGAAGTACAGGGTGCTGGATCGACACGAAGGCTGCGATGACTGATCGATACGAAGAAGTAAAGCTTTGATCGATACGAAGGCTATGGACTTGGATCGATGGATGCGAACAGAGGTACAGTTTATGGATACGAACATGCCAATAGGCACTATAGATGGATACGAAGGTTCTATACTTCGTATCGATGGATGCTAAGGAAGCAGTCGAGATGGAGCGAAGGTTGTAGATCAGAGCGCGTGAAGATCGGATTGATTCGAAGGCTACGACTATTGATATGGTGACCGATGGATAATTGAAAGGGTATGAATATGAACATGAACATGAGCGGGGGATCGATACGAACGCGATAGCCAACCAGTGAACACCAACTTGCATCGATCATAATTCACAATCTACAAGTCCAAATGCGATGAAATTTGGAGAGGAGCTTCCTGATGCACTCGAGAACCTTCATGATTGATTTCAGCTCGATTGGACCACTCTTCGGTCGATACAAACTGAACACGCATCGATCCCAAATCACTCTGGATCGGTTTGGTGGGCCCACATGCGCAAGAGGAAAGGTGTTCTAGGTTTCGAGGCGGATATTTTTAGATCTACACCTATAAATAGGAGTCATATGGCAACTAAAAAGGGGATCTTCTCTTTCTCTGACGCGGAAGCTTTGCCATTTTTGAATTAATACTAAAGGCTTGTAATTGTAACTACAGTAAAAGGAAATAAAAAGGATTGATTCAAAGTGGACGTAGGCCAGATTGCCGAACCACTATAAACCTTGTGTTCTTTCTTGATTTCTTCCATTTGAACTTTACTGTTTCTTCATTTTTATTCTCTATGTTATCTGGATCTGAGATCTTTGTTGGAATATTGTTAATCTGTGTATATACATTGGTGCTTTCACAGCTTTTGGGGTTTGTGACCAATTTTGGCACAAACAAGTGAGTCATAAGAGTAAAAGATGGAGATTTATTTCCTTCTTTAATTGCTCCTTTAGATTTTTAAATCACATTTGAAACCTCCCCCTCCCCCTCCCCCGACCCTCCTCATTGAGCATGGCCGGCCATAAAAGAGGCACATGAGTTTAAAAAATATCCCAAAACCCATTGGCAATTAATCCATTTAAATCTAGTTTAAATATTCTATTGATACTATATATCATATGCGCATAAAAAACTTTTATATGCACACTTTATAAAACGCTAATGAAATTCAAACAAATTAAATAAAATTGAATAATTAATAATTCTAAATATTAATTAATTTAGTTATTTAAAAGGTCATAAATTAATTAAATTGCGTGGTTTTTTGGAGTATTCATTATTATGGTTATGCGACTAAAAAGTGTAAATTCAGTCAGCAATTAATAACAAACAATTCAAATATTAACGTTCACACAACACCTTAGCTAGTAGTATGTTGTTTTGGCTAAATTTACCGCTTACACATTTATTCGGTAAAATTCCAATTTTATTATTAGAAGCAGTACCTAGTAGTAACGATTATTAACATCAATTCTCTTCGTCAACAATATAGCACGTTAGGGCTTGTGGAATTTGGTTTTGATTAAAGTTCCAACACTATCCACAATCAACTTGACTAGTCCAAAAAAATCATTGGCTCAATAATAACAATTATTATTAATCATACTGCTTTCGCCAAAGACTTTGACATTGAGTGGACTATAGTTGACCGTGATACTAAACCCATATAACCAAAGAGAGGAATTCTCTATTGAACACTATTTTACTTTTAATGCTTCAACTCAGACCCAGCTATAGTCATTCGATGGATATCATGCCATGATTTAACTATAATCTAAGTGGAGTGGCCACATTGAAGTTTAACTGCATTCTCAAGTCAAGTGAACTATGTTATTCCGTCACTATGAGATTCTCTATTTAATGTTAGTTATATTAACCAATAGAAAACTCTCGAATGAGTCATCGAATACTATATGTATGTAACCCCTTGGTGCATCCAGAAGCCATGAGTAAAACACTACCCAACACTTGAAGAATGTTACATACTCTAGCCTTAACAAATGAATCGATGTCCTTCCTAAAACATCTTGACTAGGAATATTATGAATAATGTGTTGTTTTAATATGACAAATTTCCCATGATTATAACATATTGTAATTACTGTCACATAACCTATCATTTAAGTATTTTCTATTTAGTATACTTTAAGTTAATTGCTTAATTAATTATATCGCAATACAATAAACTATATTACAGAAATCTAACACCTTTATTATGAACAAGATTGGTTATCGAGTTAGATATATGTAACAAATTACATAATTTCTCCTAGGGGATACCTCTTATAACGACTCGCCTTTTCGACCCTCGAATGTCGACACTAATACATCCACATTATTCGTGTGCTAAACACCCAACTGTCGAAAAGACAAAAAGTTAGCATAAAAATAAAAATAAAAATAAATAGAATAAGAAAGGAAGAACACAACGTCAGAATCCCATAGCAGAACAATAATATATAATATCAAAAGAACAGTAGAAAGAGTTACTCTGAATATAGGAATTTCAGAATTACAAAACCTAAGTATTATCATTAGCCTCGACAGTTGCACTTGCCTATCCTCACAATGCTGGTATATACATAGTTAAAACAGAACAATGAAAATAGAAATAGATAGATAATGGAAGCCTCCAGCTCATCTTCTGAACTCTGAAGCATCCAAGGTAAAACCCGCCATACTCAGCCTACTCGAAGAAGTACACGATGATTCTACGGAAAACAAAAACCAAGCGTCCGACATAGGTTAGATATGAGAAAACTCAAGAAACACGAATACATGTAACAGTAACTGTTGAGACCGTATGGATTCCCGTATTAGATTTCCCCTCGAAAGACACCAAACGTTCATTAAGTTAAATATAGTGATATGATAGATAACGTCTAAGTTGTAGGATATAATCATATCAAATAGCTGTGATGCTTACCTTGGTCTCACTACAACATATTTAGGTTACATTTAAAAACGCTAAGGTACATTCGCATAATGGATTTTCCCGTGGAAATCTTTTTGATCGACGCCGAATCCAATCTTCTGCACAATGGTCAAAAAGTACATTTCGAGCATTGTATATCTCTAGATAAAATATACCATTTAGGTAAACACAAGGGCCCCAGCGTTCGAACATGAACATGTACAACATGAACCAAATATCATCAACTCCCACCGGCCAACAATTAATTAATACCTCTAGATATGGAGTTGATAATAACCTAACATGGGTTGCTAACCCCAGGTTGTTCATCCTACTCTATTTTTAGTCATTTCCAATATCGAGGTTATGTTCGACATCTTTCACATGAGTCTGTATCACTCGAACAAAACATGAATCCTCAAATGTATATCCATTTATCGAATAGATCATGAATCACTACATGGATTCAAGTATCAAGAATAGATCTTGAATCTCCACATAGATTCCCTTTTCAACCTTTCCCAAAACATAGAACTCATATACTAGTTTTGAAGTGGTACTCGGGAAGTAAAACACTTACCAATCCCTGACTCTTCAAAACCAATCAATGAATTTACAACTAACTCAATTTCGGTTCATTCAGAAGTAAGTGAAAGCTAGAGGCATTTCGCGTCGATACTCCTCCTAAGGGTTCTCATTTGTATGAAATCGCGAAGTCTTTCGATTACTTCTTAAGTTAATATTTTGTCAAGTTCGATAATCGACTAATCGATTTTCTAGTCAGAACAATTGCTAATACAAATCAATATTTGTACGCTTAACTCGTTTCCGACATTCCAACTTAACTATTCCTCATTCAAGAGTGAAGCCAGGTAAGTTAGAGCACTGGTTTCATCAAAGCATTGCCTAGACATTTCATTCTTGAATCTCACAAATAGATAAGTCTACCTCTTTGGCTTTTAGTGTTAAGTATAGTATTAATGATCTCCATAAACAATATGAAATTAACACGATTAACACGTTTCCAATATATTTCAACTTAGTATTCCTCGGTCAAGGCGGAAACCGGTAGGTTAGAGCTCTATTGCTCCGTCCTACTCAACATCAAACTTAACTCTCACAAATAGATAAGCCTTACTTTGTCGGCTTTTAGTGTTAAGCATAGTTAATTACTTTTCAAATAAGTAATCAAATAATTAACCATTTAGCCACTAAGCAATTCTAACTTCTTTTCAAAAACATTTGTACGGACTTTTAAAATACTTGAAAATACTTATAATAGGTTTTAAAATACTTATCCAAAATATTACTTGAAAATATCAACTTTACAATTTTCCTTAAAACTTGAAAACGACATGTTTTATTGTAAAAACCTCTTGTTTAAAAATTTACAATTAACTCTTAAAAAATTATAAAGACCTAAAACCACTTTTACAATACTCTAATAATAATTAGTAAACACCTGTAAAAAGAATGAAACAAAATACTTAAATTTAAATATCTTTTCAAACCTTTTTAAGTCCAAAAATCAAGTCTAAACGGGGCAGTTTTGCACAATTGCAGTTTTGGTCTCGTTTTGAGATGTTACTTAATTTTTACTATCAATCTTTTAATAACAACAAACATACATATAAAAATGATAAATATGGTGAGAAACCCCAAAGGATCACTCTACAAAGTTCCATAGCAATCGCCAAAAACAAGGCAATTTATATCTGCATCTATAATGACTATCACTATAAGTACACTTTCAAATCAGAGTTGTATTCAAACCTATGGTCAACTACAACCTATATGCTTTGTTCCAAGACCATGATATATGTCATACAAGTCCATTCAAGTGCGTTCAAGTTCGTTTAAGTCCATACATATGCCACTTGCTTTCAAAGCAAGAATCAAAATCGATATTTTCGCATATGTCCATATTAATTCAACAACATCAATACAATCAAACATCATCATATATATGTGATATTTTCCAATCAAATGGTGATTCAGCTCACCTTTTATCGGCAAATGACTAAGATTTAAGAACCTAAGTCAAAACCCAAGCTAGCACCCTCCTTACCTTCCCTTCCCTTCCTTTCCTTGTTTCACTTGCTTTCTACCCTCCAAACTCCCCTTAAAGCTCACGACCTTCAAGTGGTGGAGGAGATGTGCTTTACTCTTTCATAATCTAACTTATTAAAAGGTGTTGTTATGTGGTTGTAAGGCTTCACTCCAAGCTTGAAGTTATTTGTATTTGATTTGCAAATATTTTGCTTTAGGAATTTAAGAAGAGGGAGAAGAAAAAGACATTGAATTTTCAACTCTAAGCTTTGTAAATTTTTGTGAATGATAACTAAGGGTATGTTCCTCCTTATATAAGCATAGGAATGGTATTGCCTAATCTCTCACTCATCCCCCACCATGCCATGGAAGCTTCACCTCCCATCAATTCTCCTTTTAGCCACTTCTCCTTTATGCTAATTACCATTATACCCCTCTTATGATAATATCTCTTATCCTTTAGAAGCTTTTAGAACATTCCAAGCTTTTATGAAGTTGTGTGTGTGTTAATTAGTTGCTAATGTATTCATTTGATCATTAGTCAAGTGCAAGAGAGTTCGAACAACTTATATCGATCGAAAAGCTGTTTATCGATAAACCGATTTTCGGTCACATCATCGATTTTTCTTCAAAGAATATATTTTTATAAATAAATTTCAAAAACAAGTTTCTTATCATTAATTATTAATTAAATGATGTAAAACAAGGTTATAAAATCGTATTTATAACACTTAATTATATTTCAAAATGGTTCGATATTCGAAGATGAAATGTTCGAATTTCGAGGTCGCTACATTCTCCCCCACTTAGAACATTTCATCCTCGAAATTAAAATAAGAACGATAATCAAAAAAGATAGAAGAACAAGGTTATATATAGCATACTACTGAAACTATATAAAAACTAAACTACAACCCAAAATGCAAACCAAGTGACTCCACCTCAAGCGGTGAGTACACTACAAAAGATGTATGATACTAAGATAAAAAATCTCTAGTCTAAGAACAAATCCGTATATGACTCTTTCAAACTATCCTTTGTTTCCCACATACAATCCCGAGCATTCTCACTCCATTGTACCTTGACTAACTGCTTAACTTTAGTCCTCAATCGCTTCGTATCTCTATCAACAATATGAACGGGCTATCTCAATGTAGTCAAATTTGGCTCAATCTCCAAGTCCTCTTGCTGTAATGCTTCCACTATCATCGAAGGATCATGCAGAAACTTACGCAAATGCGATACATGAAATATTTTGTGCACACCTGAGAGCCTCATCGGTAACTCGACTCTATATGCGAGTGTACCAATCCTCTCCAGAATCGAAAATGGTTCTATATACCGAGGATCCAACTTCCCAGCCCTTCCAAATCGAAAATGGTTCTACAGTAGAAGAGCTATGCAGACGAAAGTCTCCAACTGAGAACTCCAAGTCTCTACGCCTTTCGTCTGCATAGTTCTTCTACTATTCCGTGCTTCCTTGATTCGCTTTTGAATCTCTATAACCTTATCCGACATATCTCAGATCATATCCGGCCTAAGCACAAGACGATCTCTAGGTTCTACCCAACACGATGGAGATTTGCAAGGTATTCCATACAACGCTTCAAATGGTGCCATTTCGATATTGGCCTGATAACTGTTGTTGTATGAAAACTCAATAAATGGTAAGTGTTCTTTCCACGAACCCCCAAAATCAAAAATGAATGCTCTAAGCAAGTCCTCCAATACTCGGTTCACCCTTTCTTTTTGCCCATCAATCTACGGATGGTAAGTGGTCCTCAAACTAAGCTCGGTCCCTCAGACCTCATGCAAACCCTTCCAGAACTGGCTTATGAATATCGGATCTCTATCACTCACGATATCACAAGGAATACCCTGCAATCCGACGATTTCCTTAACATATAACTTAGCCAAACTAGAAGCTGATCTCGTAGTCTTAACATGTAAGAAGTGCATGCTTTTGGTCAATCGATCCATGATAAACCACACGCCTTCGTTTTCTCTTCTCAACCTAGGCAATCCATCGTTGAAGTCCATGGAAATATGCTCCCACTTCCACTTAGGAATCTCAAGTAGCTGAAGTAGTCCAGCCCGTCTTCTGGCGACTACCTTTCACCTTTTGGCATAGTACACCTGCTTACAAAGACAGAAACATTCCTCTTCATGCCCTCCACCAGAATCTCCTCTTCATGTCTTAATACATCTTAGTGACCCTAGGATGTATCGTCAACCTAGAATGGCGACTCTCTACTAGAACTTCCTGCCTAATCCCATCAACATTAGGGACACATAAACTACCATTCATTCTCAAAATGCCACGGCCATCCACCTCGAATCCCGGCCACCTCTCTGGTGCTTTATTCTCACCTACATTTTTAGCGACCCTAGCAAAATGGAGATCTCTAAGCTGATTCTCTTCGATACGACTAATCAGAGGCGATCAAACCTTAATATTTGCCAAAATTGGATACCTCCTACTGAGCGCATCAGCTACGACATTAGCATTTCCCGGTGTGTATAATATATCTCGATCATAAGTCGCAAGAAACTCCAACCACATTTGCTGCCTCATGTTTAAGTCTTTTTGCATAAAAAGATACTTCAAAATTTTATGGTTCGTATATAACTCAAACCTTTCACCTAAAAAAGATGCCTCCATATCTTTAACGCAAATACCACTATTAACAATTCCAACTCATGAGTTGCATACCTCGCTTCATGCGGTTTGAGTTGTCGACTCGCATTTATCAATCCAAACAAATTTGACATTGTTCTTCGTCAAATTTGTTAAGCGAGAGGCAATCTTTGAGAACTCCTGTATGAATCTCCTATAATAAGCCTGCTAAACCTAGAAACCTCCTAATATCAATTGTGCTTTTCATTCTCTTCTAGTCCTGAACGACCACAACCTTAGTAGGATCAACAGAAATATCCTCTACCGAAAAAACATGTCCAAAGAACTTAACTTCTGAATGCCAAAAAAGACTTCAAGAACATAACCTTCAACACAGGCTCTCTTACTATTTCTAGAAAAATCCTTAGGTGGCATGAATGTTCCTCCTCGGTCTTCGAATAGACCCGAATATCATCAATAAATACAAGGATAAACTTATTCAACATATCTCAGAAAGCCCAATTCATTAGGTCCATGAAATATGCCGGAGCATTAGATAGGCCAAATGACATAACTAACCACTCATAAAATTGGTTGGATCTAAAAGCGGTCAAGGGTAGTCTCTCCTCTGCTATGCTCAACTGATGGAACCCTATAGCTAGATAAAGTTAAGAAAACACTTTAGCTCCATGAAGCTGATTGAATAAGTCATCTATCCCAGGAAAAGGATACCTGTTACTAATAGTTCGTTTATTGAGCTCATGGTAATCTGCACATAGTCTTAGGGAATCGTCCACCTTGGTAGGAAATTCAACAACCGCTTCCTAACTCGAACGACTCGGTCGGATCAAGCCCTTTTTCAAAAGGTCACTAACCTGATTTGTCAGCTCTAACCTCTCCTTCGGGGAAAGTCTACGATTGGGCAACATGGTAAGTTTTGCATCCTTCACTAAATCGTGGGAAATTCTATCTCTCAGTTAGGTGGTAAACCCGACACCTCATCAAAGACATTCTCAAACTCCTGAACCACCATGATCGAACCTAACTCCACCTTTGCTCCATCTCAAGAATAAAGAAAACTACTCATAAGAGAGATAGGTTCCTCATAAGGCACTGCTAGTTTCTTCCACCTCTCCTTTATCAGTGACACAGTACGTTTAGCACAATCCAAGATAGCATGACTCCGAGATAGCCAATCCATCCTAAGAAAAACATCAAAGCCTCAAAAACCAGAACATACATATCGCAAGGAAGAAGTTGGTCGAAGAAAGAAATCAGAACTCCTAAAAAAATCATACTAAGATTGGTCGGGCCCCAAATAGGGTTCGACACACAAATAGAATCTAAAGCTATAATTGGCTCGAATTTTAGTCTACCAATAAGAGTACGAGAAATGAAACTCGGAGAAGCACCAGTATCAAATAAGACACGATCAAGAATGCCAAAAATATATAAAATACCTTCAACTCGCTTCCCCTTTGTAGATGCAGAAGTGGAAGGAGCTGAAGTTAGTGTGAAAGCTCGAGGTTGTTCCCCATTTAGAGCATTGGACACTCCTGAGCAAAATGGCCTGTCTGGTGGCAGTTATAGCAGCTCCTTGGTGCAAACTGGGTCTTGGCCGTCTATGGCTCTAACTTTGGTACCATAGCAATTGGTGCCTTTACTAATTGTGCTTTTTCCACTTGCCCTCCCCTACCCGACCTACAATTCGCAGCAAAGTGCCTTTTCTTTCCATACTTATGACAAACTACCACAAAAATATCTCTCGATGGCCAAAACTTCCGCTTTGTTGTCCCTAATTGGTACATCAATCGATGACTTCGGTGCTAAGCTCTGAAATCTCAACCCCATGTCCACCAAATTCACATATGACCCCAAGATGTGATTTGACATATTAACCTTGAATTCTATGTGCATCCCTACGATGAACATCTCATTCTTCTTCCATGGAGTATCTCTCAAACTAGGCCCGAAATGAGATAAAGAAATGAATCAGTTATCATACTCCGCCACTGCCATGGCCCCTACTTCAAGTCGAGGAAACTCCTAAATAACAAATTCTTCCCAGATTTTGGGACAAACTTCATCTCGAATCCCTCCTTAAATTGGGCCCAAGGGATGTCGTTCTCTTGGAAATCACACCAATCCATGGCTACATCCGCAGATTCTGTGACACCAATTGATGCTTCATCACATCATCTTGACCCATATCTCCAAATATTCAATCACATAATTTGATCCAAGTCTAGACTTTTATGACTGTCTCCATATCACCAAACCTCTTACCTCCTAACCTCTCATAATCATGGCAGAGTGAAGCAAAATTCACCTAAGGCCTGACTCGCAGACCTCCTATACCATATCCACCTTTGGTTCTCCAACTGGAGTAACATTCCTTGGTGCTTGATCTCCACCAATTGTGACAGTACTACCCCGACCTCCTCTACCTCTACCTCCTCGAGCATTGACAGCTCTAGTACTCATGATGTACAATCTGAACATAGTAGAATATATTAAGGATATGAAAGGCTAGAGTTATTTCAAAGAAAGAGATTATTCCTAAGGAAAGTTGGAAAAAGGGGTACAACTTTATAGAAAATACAAAAACAATCTCGCATACCCTATCTCTAATGAGCCATACCCAACCAAATCTAAGGTGTTCAGTCAACCTGGCTCTGATACCATATCTAATGACCCGACTTTTCGACCCTTGAATATTAACACTAATACATCCATGTTATTCGTGTGCCGAACACCCAAGTGCCGGAAAGACAGAAAGTTAGGGTAAAAATAAAAAGAAATAAAACAAGAAAGGAAGAATACAATGTCAGAATCTCACATTAAAATGATAATATATAATATCAAAAAATAGTACAAAGGGTTACTCTGAATACAGAAATATCAGAGTTACAAAACCTAAGTACTGTCATCAGCCTGGACAGTTACAACTGCCTGTCCTCACAACGCTGATATTACATGGCTAAACGGAACAACAGAAATTGAAATAGATAGATATTAGAGGCCTCCAGCTCATATTTTGGACTTTGAAGCGTTGAAGGTAAAACCTGCCATACTCAACCTACTTGAAGGAGTACGTGAGGATTTTAGGAGAAAAAAAACAAGCTTCAGACATAACTCTAGTATAAAAAAATAGAGATACATGAATACATGTAACTTTAACTATTGAGACCATATAGATTCCCTAACAGTTTTCCCCTCAAAAGAAACCAACCATTCATTAAGTTTATACCATAGATAATGTCTAAATTGTAAAATATAATCATATCAAATAGCTATGATGCTTACCTTGGTCTCACTACAACATATTTAGGTTGTATTTAAAACCTTTAAGGTATGTTCGCATAATGGATTTTTCCATCGAGATATCCTCGGTCAACGCCGTATCCAATCTCCTGCACAAGGGTTAGAAAGTACCTTCCAAGCATCATATATCTCTAGATAAAACATACCATTTAGGTAAACATAAGCGGCCCCATGTCCGAACATAAACATAGACAACATTAACAAAATATCAACTCCCATTGTCTAACAATCGATAAGTATCTCTAGATATGGAATTGATAATACCTTGACATGGGTCGCTAACCCAAGGTTGTGCATCCTATTCTATTTTTAGTCATTTCCGATGTCCAGATTACGTTCGGTATCTTTCACCCGAGTCTTCATCACTCGAACACAACACGAATCCCCAATTGGATTCCCATATCGAACAGATCACAAATCACTGCATGGATTTAGCATCTAGAATAGATCTTGAATATCCACATAGATTCTCTTTTTCAACCGCTTCCAAAACATAGAACTCATATACTAGTTTTGAAGTGGTATTGATAAGTAAAACACTTACCAATCCCAGACTCTTCAAAACCAATCGATGAATTTCTAGCTTACTCAATTCTGATTTTTTCAGAATTAAGTTAAAGCTTGGGGCGTTTCATACCAATACTCTCATTGGTATAAAATCGTGAAGTCTATCGATTACTTCTTAAGTTAATATTTTGTCAAGTTTGATAATCGACTAATCTATCATCTAGTCAAAACAATTGCTTATGCAAATCAATATTCGTATGCTTAACTCGTTTTCGACATTCCAACTTTAATATTCCTCGTTCAAGAGTGAAGCCAAAGTAAGTTAGAGCACTGGTTGCATCAAAGCCTTGCCTAGACACTTTATTCTTGAATCTCACAAATAGATAAGTCTACCCCGCGGGCTTTTAGTGAAGTATTGTATTAATGATTTCCATAAACAAAAAGAAATAAACATGATTAACACGTTTCCGACATTTTTCGACTTACTATTCTTCGGTCAAGAGGGAAACTGATAGGATAGAGCTCTATTGCTCCATCCCTACTCGACATCAATCTTAACTCTCACAAATAGATAAATAAGCCTTACTTCGTCGGCTTTTAGTGTTAAGCACGGTTAATTACTTTTCAAACAAGTAATCAAATAATTAACAAATTAGCTACTAAGCAATTCTAACCCCTTTTCGAAACATTTGTATGTACTTTTAAAATACTTGAAAATGATTATAATAGGTTTTAAAACACTTATCCAAATATTATTTAAAAATAACAACTTTACGATTTTCTTCAGAACTTGAAAACGACATGTTTTATTGTAAAAACCTCTTTTTTTTAAAATTACAATTAATTCTTAAAAATTCATAAAGACCCCAAACCACTTTTAAAATACTATAATTATAGTTAGTAAAAACTTGTAAAAAAATGAAATAAAATATTTAAATTTAAATATCCTTTTAAACCTTTTTAAGTCCATAAATCAAGTCTAAATGGGGTAGTTTTGCACAAGTGCAATTTTGGTCATTTTCAAAATGTTACTTAACTTTTTACTATCCAAACTGTTAATAGCAACAAACATACATATAGAACATTATAAATATGGCGAGAAAAACCTAAGGATCTCTTTACAAAGTTCCATAGCAGTCCCCAAAAACAAGGCCATTCGTAACTGCATCTATAACGACTATCACTATAGGTGCACCTTCAAATCTGTGTTGCATTCAAAAATATGTTCAACTACAACCTATGTGCTTTGTTCGAAGACCTTGCTATATGCCATAAAGGTCCATTCAAGTTCGTTTAAGTCCATACATATGCCACTTGCTTTCAAAGCAAGAATCAAAGTCAATGTTTTCACATATATCCATATTAATTCAACTACATTAATAAAATCAAACATCATCATATATATGTTTTATTTTCCATTCAAATGGTGGGTTAGCTCACCTTTGATCCAACAAACAACTAAGATTCAAGAACCCAAGTCCAAACCCAAGCTAGCACCCTCCTTCCCTTTCCTTTCTTTCCTTATTTCACTTGCTTTCTACCTTCCAAACTCCCCTTAAAGCTCGCGGCCTTCAAGTGGTGGAGGAGTTGTGCTTCACTTTTCACAATCTAACTTAGTAGAAGGTGTTGTTATGTGGCAGTAAGGCTTCACTCCAAGTTTGAAGTGATTTGGATTTGATTTGCAAATATTTTTCTTTAGGAATTTAAGTAGAGAAAGAAGAAGAAGACATTTATTTTCAATTCTAAGATTTGTAAATTTTTGTGAATGAAAAATAAGGGTATGCCCCTCTTTTTATAGGCTTACGAATGGTGTTTTGTAAGCTCTCACTCACCCCCACCATGCCATGGAAGCTTCACCTCCCATCACTTTTCCTTTAAGTCACTTCTCATTTATGCTAATTACCATTATAACCCTCTCATGATAATATCTCTTATCCTTTAGAAGCTTCTAGAACATTCCAAGATTTTATAAAGAGTCGTGTGTGTTAACTATTCGCTAATGTGTTTATTTGATCATTAGTCAAGTGCACAAGAGTTCGAACAACTTATATCAATCAAAAAGTTGTTTATCGATAAATCGATTTTCGGTCACATTATCGATTTTTCATCGAATAATATATTTTTATAAAAAAATTTCAAAATTTTTTTTTTATCATTAATTATTAATTAAATGATGTTAAACAAGTTATAAAATCATATTTAAAATACTTAATTATATTTTAAAATGGTTTGATATTCGAAGGCGAAGTGTTCGAATTTCAGGGTCGCTACACCTCTAGCTCTATCAATCTCCCACTTGCATTTGGGGTCAATTATGAAATATTTTTCCAACTCATTTGATCGGTTTTTTTACCACTAGTTCGGATAGTCCCCTGGTGAACCGATATGTTGCTGTTTTAGCTATGTATTCCATCGATTAACTCCCTCTAATGTGATAAACTACTTTTATCTTGTGGAACTCTTCGGATTATGTTTTTCTTCTTCTAGTGGGCTTTAGTTTCTTTTATGAATCATTATATAACAATGTTGTATGATTCTCAACATTTGAAATTACACCTAGCTTGGTTATAATTTGTGCATTTATTCATACTTCTTTTATTGTTACGCTATTTAAGGCGACATACTTAGACTATGGTTAAATTGGCCACTACTTATTATTTGGAACATTTACAACTTATGCTTCTTAACTTAAGATTGAACGTGAAATTAAGATTGACATACAATACTCGATATGGACTACAAAGTTCAAGTCCACACACTCCTTCATAAGAAGTTTTGTTGTTTCTATAAACAATTATCTAGTATTTAATACTCAGAACTCTAAACCATTATTTAATGATTTAATTTGTATTTGATACTTGCTTTATGTATCAAATACATAAGAGAAGTATGATATAGTAGATAATACAACATGTAGGATAAATAAGAAATTCATCTTACATGCTCATATTAAGCGTTTTTATCTGGTGTCTGTGTATATCGTTTTGTGAAAATACCAACATCATTCTATACAAATTATAAAAGATGTCGATTTCAAATCCAATATCGAGAATTAAACAACCAAACTCAAGTGATTTTAACGCAAGTACATTGTAAACATTAGTAAGTTTATTTTATACATGTAGTTTTTAGAATTTTTTGTACCCTTATAGTTCTTTCTTACATACACATGCTTCCTCTTCATTTTGGATAAAATTAAAACTGTTTGATTATTCTATCAATATATTTGCTCAACTCCGATGCTTGTAGAATGATTATTTCATATCGTTTCTAGAATCTTATTCAATAACCCACAAACTAAGAATCACTCCCACTAATTTAGAGGTACTTTGGTAATTAAGCGCAAAAAACATATTCTAAATCATTATTTTCCTTATGTTTCAATATACATATACAAAAAGTCAAAATCATATCGAGCAATAATTTTGTGGTCAAATCCAAATTAACTTAATTACATTGAAGGATGAATCTGTTACATTAATTTCGTTTGCATGTTATGTTTTCTACTTCCATTCTATGTCCAATTTTACAATGCATATGTGTCAAATACACAAGTTCATTTATATGATAGTTCATCTATGAATTAAACGAAGTAGGTGGATCCGTTTTGGTATCATTAGACTTTTAACTACATACATCTTTATGTATGTGTCCAAAGAGTTCACCAACTCTTTTGTCACTTGTATTGGATGAGTTTTTTCCCTTAATCTTCTAAGATATACTTCATCGGTATTATATGGTTCATAGTCATATGATATAAAGAATTATTTCTCCAAAATGTGGCTTAGTCCATAATCCTAACAACAATTGTAAATTTTTTAGATGTTTCTATGTCATATAGCTAATACAACAAATATCATTATTTTAATGGATTTATTTCGTAATGAATATTCAAAATATTCATGACAAAATAAAACTACATTTATTTTCAGTCAATAACGAAAACAGTTACTATTGCATAAATAATATTTCGTATATTCATGGAAATAATTTTTCAAATCTTGATGCATCCACCGATAAGTATTATTTAGCATGCTTTTTGTAACATCCCCCATTTGGAGACCAAAAACCAACCGCTACGGATGCTGCAATCATCCATGGTTATTAATTCTCGGCGACCAAATACGGTAATGTTAGAAACATTGATATACCAGAAACACAAGAATATGAAAAAAAAATAAAACTCGATTTAAAACAAAATTTTCATTTCATTTCAGATTCATTACATAATCACATACGTAAGCCACGTTCATAGATTACAATTGATTACAAAATACGCCAAGAGCGACATATGAAGATACCCCTTGGTTGATCAGAGTCTAAATATAGGCATTAAACAATTTCATCCAATAACACAGCAGAATCAAACAGAAAGAACTCCTAATAACTAGCTTGCTTCATGCACATCTTCGGAAGCTTATTCGTTTAAAGGAAAACCTGAAAACCTTAACTCTCAAATTACTCAAAATCAATTGAGCACCCGAGAGTTTAAGGGGAAAACATAAACTTCGAGTCAGACAAAAAGTTTGGTGTGAATAATAACCTACCATCTCGAATCATATAGATATCTAATGAGACCACGCCACTTAGCGGAACGGGTTTTCCCCTCCCTAGTATCTTAAGCCAAATTATAATAACCATATACAATGCACCTACATCTACAATGGTTAAGACATAACATAAAAAAATGTATCATGATGATATGCAAATATGCAATATACTCTGGATTTCCCATCTTCAGTTACCTGACTATCTGTCCCAAGTTATAGTTTCTAGGGTCACTATTAACCTATTAGTTTTCATGGGCTGACTAATAACTTGTTTCAAGCTTATGGACTATCTATCCGGTTTCACTGTTTTCATGGGATCACTAATAACCTATTGGTAACTACCAACAACATTATCCAATCATAGTATTCATGGGCTTACTATAAACCTATTGGATTCTCCAATAACATCTCTCATGTTGTAGTTTTCATGGGCTGACTATGAACCTATTGATCTATATCAATAACTTGTTCCAGACATAGTTTTCATGGGATCAGTAAGAACCTTTTGGCCCCCCGCCAATAACAATTTCTATACATAGGTTTCATGGGCTTACTAAGAACCTGTAAAAACCAATGATGTTTGATTAGCTTTGGGCACCCTATATTCTGGTCCATCCAACCTCCTGGATGAAATTCTACTCACACAGGAGGTAATTCAATGTATATTCACTACTGGGTTAACCTAGCAAGTTATCCTGCCCTTAACACCCTAAAATGCAGTTGTGGGTTAATTATGAAGTGAATTTGATTACAGAAACATACATGATAACTGATGAAAACATAATAATATAAACATCCATGATATAATTTATTGTAATCATTTTCTACTAAAACCTGGTTAATACCTTAACCCACTATCCTTGGCAAGGAAAACTTCCTCTAAGATTCCAAATTTTAAATGCCATTTCAAAGCTCTTTTACATTGCCATGGGTTTGCCTTAAAAATGAGATTGGATTTTCTTGTTTGAAAGCTAAGGCTTTCGACTAGATCCTTCGGATCATTGTGACATCATGAGTTACCCTCCGTCACTTTCCCTTTCGAATGCATTACTTAAAATCTTAGACCTCTTTCGAAACCATTAAAAACATACATTTCGAAAGCATTGGAAACCTTCCTTTTAAAGCATACCTTTTGAAACACTAAAAAATACCTTTCGAAGACATTTAGTTCAAGTAAGAATTTATGGAAGCATAGCTTCGAAACCATTTGAAAGTATCCCTTTCAAAATCATTGGATTTAACACAACTACTAGGTCAAAGAGAACAGAAGCGAAAGTACCCCTTTCGAAAGCATTGATCTCAAGTAAAAGAATTGGGGAAGAGGATAGCTTCGAAACCAACCTTTCGAAACCATTGCCTCCGAAACTCTTATTAAAAGTGGCTAAAACAACCCTTTTGAAAGCATTGGGAAGGCGGCTTCAATGTTAATAAAACGAAAGCCTTTCTTTCGAACTCATTGTTATAAGGTTATAAAGAAAAGCAGCATTTAACCAATTCGAAAGGTATGAATGCGGCAGGTAGGTATCGTATGAGTTCAAAATGTGGCAACTCTTTCGAAAGCTTTTCTAAAAACAAAGAAAAGTTGGATTGATTCAGAAGCTTATAAAAATGGCTTCAACCCCTTCAAAAGCATGCCTTCAACACAGTCCATTCCGTCTTTCTCCAATACACTAGGTATCACTTGCTTGATACCATGTACATTGGTTTCGAATGGGTGGAAAAGGTCATTAGCGGAAGTATGGTGACAGTAGCAACCAAATGGAAGTGTCAAAGTTGTAATTCAAAACAAAACTAATTTTTATGCCTTCAAAGTAATTCCTTTTTACCTAATGCCTAATTTGTCAAAATATGATTAGTTGCCAATTCTATATAAAATTCTTTTCTAAAAGGCTGCCGAACTCAACAATTAACAAATGAAATCATTTTAACAAATAAGCCCTTCCCCTTAACAAAACATTTAAGTCCATTAACTTAAATAATATAATAACCATAGTAAAAAACTTAGGAAAAATCCCCAAAAATCATAATTATTCACTTTTAATATGTTTTCTAACATATACAAATTTCAGACCCGAAAATAATACTTGATTGCCTTAAATAATTTAAACCCAAAATTGTTTATTTCTTCCGTTCAAAATTCATAATAAATTATTTATAGCTTGGAATATTATGAGAATTTAAACCCATCTCCAAATAATGTTTTACATAACATATTCAAAAATCATGGCACTCGAAAATCGATTTGATGATTTTAACCTTAAAATCGAATTATATTATGCCACAAAAATCCTTGTTTAAATTATAACATGGCATATAAATCAAAGCACATCATCATTCGTCCATCCAAACGGTTTTAAACCTTAAACCCGAATTAAAACATTCAAGAAGACTTTATATGAGATAGTTTAGATCATTATTCACCTTATTTGGATAAGGAACCTGAAATTTGTTCTTGCTTTAATCTTCCTAGCTTGAATCTTAGCTTCTAATTGGATTTTTCTCTTCTTCTCCATAGGGTTATGGCCGGCCTTGTTTTCCTTTTGTTTATGTTTATGTTTTTGTAAGAATGTGATGAGAATGAAAAGGTTGTAGGGGTTTTTAGGGGCTATGGGTTTTGGCTATTCCCATATTACCCTTACCTTATTCTCTTAAGTATTTAACTTATAAACCATTTTTATATATCCATTTGGTTAAGGCACGACCATAATTAGTTTTCAAATCTCAATTGCCTTATCACTCTAGTCTCTACATTATTCTATTTAATTTATCTGATTAAATCTTTTGAATAATGCTATTTAAAATTAGGGATGTTACAATCTCCCCTCCTAAAATATTTCACCCTCAAAATTCAGCAAGGACCAAATACTAAGCATAGCAATCATCTGTAACATCTCCTAACTACCATACCAGCCTACCTGACTAGTAGACAATCTATATATATAACAAATATAGAACATACCCTTATAATAGATTAGGATAAGTACCTCTAATCCTGTCTTCGGTCTTACAAGTACAGTCCTTCTCGTTGTCGCTCCACGGAACTTTCATCAACTTGACTATCTTGTTTCTTAACCTCTTCTCATCTCTCACTACAATCCGAACTGGTTGACTAACAAAAGTCAGATATGGTTCTACTATCAAGTCTTCTAATGTAGTCTGAGGGACAGTAGTCGCTAGATCATGCAGATACTTACGAAGGTGAGATACATGAAACACATTATGGACACTTGCCAAATGGCTCGGCAACTCTACTCTGTATGAGAGCTTTCAGATTCTCTCTATAACTGGGACGGTCCAACCTATCTCGGTGCCAGTTTCCCTGACTCTCCGAATCGTACCACACCCTTTATCGGTGATACCTTAATGAAAACCCTATCTCTAACTGAGAACTCTAGATCCTTACGCCTTTTATCTACATAACTCTTTTGTGTAGACCGAGCTTCCTTCATCCTACCTCGGATTAACTCAATCTTCTATTTTGCCTCTCTTACCAGATCTGGACCAAAGACTAATGTGTCTTAGGTTTCCAATCAACATGCTGGTGACTTGCATGGCCTTCCATACAAAGCTTCGAAAGGCGCAATTCCTATACTAGTCTGATAACCGTTATTATAGGAAAACTCAACTAAGTGTAGGTGATCTTCCCATGATCCACCAAAATCTAGCACACAAGCTCTTAACAAATCCTCACGTACCTTGTTGACTCTCTCTGTCTGCCCATTTGTCTAAGCGTGATAAGCAGTACTCATCTTGAGCTTGGTACCTAACACATCCTATAGACTGATAAACAGTACTCATCTTGAGCTTGGTACCTAACACATTGCTAGTAAACAAAGTATCTCTATCACTTACTATACTACTAGAAATCCCATGTAGTGTAACTATGTTCTTCATAAACAACCTAGCTAAAACAAATGCCATCCTGGTTGACCTAACTGGAATGAAATGGGCACTCTGGGTCAATCTGTCCACTATGGCCCATATACTTTCATTTCCTCGATTCGACCTTAGCACCCTGTCTATAAAATCCATGGATATCGAATCCTATTTCCAAACTGGTATCTCCAAAGGTTGAAGCAACCCTCTCGGCTTCTGATGTTCGGCCTTCACTTGTTGACAGTTCACACACTGCTTTACCCACAAGCCACCATTCTTCTTCATACCTTCCTAGTAGAAACTCCTTTTCATGTCTTGGTACATCTTGGTTCCTCCAGGATGAATCTTCAATTTTGATTGATGACATTCCCTATGAACTTCTCTCCTTAAGTCCAAAATTCGGAACACACAACTGTCCCTTCTTTCGCAACCATCCCCTCTGGTCAAGACTGAAATATTTTAGATCATCAATCTCCAATCCAACCTCAAGCCTTTTAATCTTCTCGGCTAATAGTGGATCCTCTTTCTGCATAGAAGCAATCCTTTCGATCAGAACTGGTTGAACTTCCAAGCAGGATAACATGGCAGTGTTCTGACTAGAACTAACAGTCGATCTTATCTACACACTACAAGTAGTCGACGCCTCTAGGTTCTTCCATTCTGTTAACATAGCTAACACCACATTCTAATGTTTTCTACTAAGAGCATCCTCTACTTTATTTCCTTTTTCTGGTGTATACTCTATACCAAAATCATAAGCCGCTAAAAACTCCAGCCACCTCTGCTCCATCATATTCAACTTCTTCTTTGAGAATAAATACCTTAAGGACTTATGATTTGTGTAAAACTAAAATCTCTCCCCTAAGAGATAATATCTCAATACTTTCAGTGCAAAGATCACCACTACTAACTCTAGATCATGAGTAGGATATCTCACTTCATGCGGTCTAAGTTATCGTGAAGCGTAGGCGATAACTTTACCTTTTTGCATCAACACAACCCCTAATTCGGTTCCACATGCATTGGTATACACTACTAATCCTTGATTTCTGTCTAGAACTACTAACACAGGTGCATTGGTCAACAAGTGATTTAACTTAAGGAATTCTTCCTCACATTTGTCAGACTAAATAAACTTTACATCCTTTCTGGTTTGTATAGTCAAAGGCGCTGCTATCCATGAGAAATCCTTAATAAACCCCCGGTAGTAACCAGCAAGCCCAAGAAAACTTCTGATCTTAGTCCTTGTCTCTTCCAGTTGTTAACATCGTCGATCTTATTTGGATCAACAGACAAACCCTTGTCTGAAATCACGTGACTAAGAAACTTAACTTCTTTCTTCTAGAAATGAAACTTTGAGAACTTTGCTTTTAGTTAATGCTTCCTCAACGTCTCAAGCACCACCCTAAGATGAACTTCATGCCCTTTGTCATCCTTAGAGTATATTAAAATGTCATCTATGAATACCAATACGAACCTATCCAAGTGCTCTCAAAAAAATCGGTTCATTAAATCCACGAAGAAAGCTGGCGCATTCGTTAACCCGAATGGCATTACTAACCACTCGTACGAAGCATATCTAGTCCGAAACACCGTCAATGGAATACTATCCTCCGCCACTCTTAGTTGATGAAAACCTATTGCCAAATCCAATTGGAAAAATACTCTGGCTACACTCAGATGATCAAATAAAGCATCGATTCTCGGCAAAGGATACCTATTCTTGATCGTCTTCTCGTTCTTATGATAGTCGATACACATCCTTAACAACCAATTCGGTTTCTTCACGAACACTACGGCCGCTCTCCAAGGCGAACTGCTTGGTTTAATAAAAAAAATCCTTCTAAATTCACTAGTTTCACATTCAATTCCTTCATCTCGGTAGTTTTCATCCTGCTAGGTGGTCTACTTAAAGGTTCTGCTCCTGACACAAGATCTATCCGAAACTTAATGGCTCGCTTCGGTGGTAGTCCCGTGAGTGGGTCAAAAAAATCCGCAAACTCTCTTACTACCAAAACCTAATTCAACTCTTCTTCTACTTCCATTGCATTCAGCAAAGCCCAAGCACTTGAGTCTGACCACTCCACCGAGTATATAATTCGGTCATGACTATTGGGGTGTCTTAGCGATATTTGTATATCTTGGCAAAATATCCTAGCATCATATTTATCTAACCAATCCATATCCAAAATGAACCCGAAGCCTACGAAATCAAAAACATACAAACTGCATGCAAACTTATGACCTAACAATTCAAGTTCTAACTGGTCACATCTCATCCCTAGGGTTGCATACCCTCTTATCGAATTCGCAACCCTTAGGGAAGTAACAAGGTATGAGGATTCTAAACATAACTTATCTACCAAACACTAAGATATAAATGAATGCGATGCACCAGTATCAAATAGTACCTTAGCCGGTGTACTATGAATCAAAAGTGTACCTTCCATCATAGTCTTTCCCTTCTCAACGGCAGTTGGTCTAGAGGATAATGGGTCTAAAGCAAAAACCTTTCCTTTGTCCACTCTGACTGGTTCTGGACACTGATTCTAGTAGTGTCCAATCTGATAACAACTAAAACACCTCACTCTTTTCTTATCTGCAACTATTTTCCTTTTTCCAGTTCGACATTCATGAGCATAATGTCCTTTCTTATTGCACTTGTAACAAACTACATCAGCCTTCCCTTTCTTGGCAGCTCCGCTTTTCTGAGCTCCTTTCTTCTTAAAGAATTTCCTCTTCTTTCCCTGAGAATTTTGGGTTTCAACCCGCTTCTCTTTCCCAAAAGTAGAAAGTATCTCTTCATTCCTAATTGCCATCTCCATTACAATTATACTTGGATCACGGAAGTGTGGCATAGTCGCCATGGCAATCTCGGGTCTTAACTCTCGAATAAACTTCTCGTTCCTTCTAATGACGGTGTCAATGGTAGCATATCTGTATCTAGACAGTTCATTAAACTTTATAGCATACTCAATCACTTATATCTCACTTTGCACTAAGTCCATGAACTTTCTCAGCAATACTGACTTGGCAACTTCAGATAAGAACCTCTCTTTAAATCACCTTCGAAACTCTACCTAAGTCAACTCTTCCTCAGAAACTCCCACGATAATGCCATTCCACTAATAAAGTGTTGCTCCTTGCAAATGTCTCGAAGCAAGTCTTCTCTTCTGCTCATCATCTAATCCCAAGTAGGCGAAAATTCTTTCATAGTTCAATAACCAGTTTTCTACTTTAATAGCATCATCTGTTCCCAAAAACGGCTTCTCACCAAGACTGGTATAATCCCTGCTTAGCTTGGCATAGTTATTGCCAACTGGGGCCACAGGATTAGCTCCTCCAACATTCATAGCATTACCTCCAACTACTCCTGCAGCTGCTCCAGCTTGCATCATATTGACGAAGAACTAATACATCACTCCCATATCTACTGGTGGGTTTTTGACACCTATATTGGCATTTGCGTTTGGATTAGCATTTGCCCGTTGACCCGAATTCCTCCCGGTATTGGATCGAGCATTTTCATTAGTTATGGTGCTTCCTCCACCTAGAGTTCCTCTTCTGTTTCCTACCTCCATATCTTCATTTCTCGTAAATCCGCATATGAGCTTTAGAAGGATACAAAAGAACGGTCTAAGAGAGGGGAATACATACTTATATATATGTATGTATGTATGTATGTATGTATAACAAATGCAAGTATGTTACTATAGTGTTAACCCAAACCCCGATTTTATTCTCTGATTCAATGGGTTATGTTTTGAAAATATTTTAGGTTCAAATTTCTTTTAAATTAACATGAACCTATGATCTAATACCAACTTGTAACATCCCCCATTTGAAGGCTAAAAACTAACCGCTACAGATGCTGCAGTCTTCCGTAGTTATTAATTCTCGGTGACCAAATGCGGTAATGTTAGATACATTGATATACCAGAAGGACATGAATATGAAAAAAAAAATTAAACTCAATTTTAAAAAATTTCTCATTTCATTTCAGATTCATTACATAATCCCATATGTAAGCCACGTTCAAAGAAATTACAATTGATTACAAAATACGCCAAGAGCGACATATGAAGAAGCCCCCTTGTTTGATCTGAGTCTAAATATAGGCATTAAACAATTTTGCCATTTCATCCAATAACACAACGGAATCAAACAATTCATGTCTCCGGAAGCTTATTCGTCTAAAGGAGAACCTGAAAACCTTAACTCTCAAACTACTAAAAATCAATTGAGCACTCGAGAGTTTAAGGGGAAAACATAAACTTCAAGTCAGAAAAAAAGTCTGGCGTTAATAATAACCTGCCATCTCAAACCATATAAATATCTAGTGAGACCATGCCATTTGGCGGAACGGGTTTTCCCCACGCTAGTATCTTAACCCAATTTATAATAACCATATACTATGCACCTACATCCACAATGGTTAAGACATAACATAATAAATTGTATCATGACGATATCCAAATATGCAATACGCTTTGGATTTCCCATCCCCAATTACCTGACTATCTATCTCAAGTTATAGTTTCTAGGGTCACTACTAACCTATTAGTTTTCATGGGATGACTAATAACCTGTTTCAAGCTTACGGACTATTTATCCGGTTTCATAGTTTTAATGGGATTACTACGAATTTAATGGGATCACAAAGAACCTATTGGTAACTACCAACAACATTATCCAATCATAGTATTCATGGGCTTACTATAAACCTATTGAATTCTCCAATAACATCTCTCATGTTATAGTTTTCATGGGCTGACTATGAACCTATTGATCTATATCAATAACTTATTCCAGACGTAGTTTTCATGGGATCAGTAAGAACCTATTGGCCCCCTGCCAATAACAATTTCCATACATAGTTTTCATGGAATTATTAAGAACTTGTCAAAACCAATGATGTTTGATCAGCTTTGGGCGTCCTATATTCTGGTCCATCTGACCTCCTGGATGCAATTCTACTCACACAGGAGTTAATTCAATACATATTCACTACTGGGTCAAACTAGCCGGTTATCATGCCCTTAACACCCCAAAATATAGTTATGGGTTGATTATGAAGTGAAATGATTACAGAAACATACACGATAACTGATTAAAACATAAGAATATAAACATCCATGATTTAATTCCTTGTAAACATTCTACTAAAACATAGTTAATACCCTTAACCCACTATCCTTGGCTAGGAAAACTTCCTCTAATATTTCAAAGTTTAAATGGCATTTCAAAGCTCTTTTGCGTTGCCATGGATTTGCCTTTAAAAATGAGATTGGGTTTCCTTATTTGAAAGCTATGGCTTTCGACTAGATCCTTCGGATCATTGTGACATCATGAGTTACCGTTCGTTACTCTCCCTTTTGAAAGCATTACTTAAAATCTTAGACATCTTTCGAAACCACCGAAAACTTAGAAAGCATTGGAAACCTTCCTTTCAAAGCACTGAAAAACATAAGTTTCGAAGGCATTTAGTTCAAGGAAGAATTTATGGAAGCATGGCTTCGCAACCATTTGAAAATATCCCTTTCAAATTCATTGGGTTTAACATTAAATATAACTACTGGGTCAAAGAGAACAGAAGCGAAAGTACCCCTTTCGAAAGAATTGATGTTAAGTAAAAGAATTAGGGAAGAGGATAGCTTTGAAACCAACCTATCGAAACCATTGCCTTCGAATCTCTTATTAAAAATGGCTAAAACAACACTTTTGAAAGCATTGGAAATGCGGCTTCAATGTTAATAAAACGAAAGCCTTCATTTTGAACTCATTATTATAAGGCTATAAGGAAAAGTGATCTTTAACCAATTCAAAAGGTATGAATGCGGCAGCTAGGTATCGAATGAAGTTAAAATGCGGCAACTCTTTCGAAAACTTCTCTAAAAACAAAGGCAAGTTGGATTGATTCAAAAGATTATAAAAATGGCTTCAACCTCTTTGAAAGCATGCCTTCAACATAGTCCTTTCCGCCTTTCTCCACTACACTATGTATCAATTGCGTGATACAATGAGCATTGGTTTCGAATGTGTGCGAAAAGTCATTAGCGGAAGTATGGCGACGAAAGCAAGCAAATGGAAGTGGCGAAGTTGTAATTCAAAATAAAACTGATTTTTATGCCTTTCAAAGTAATTCTTTTTTACCTAACTTGCTTAATTTGTCAAAATATGATTGGTTGCCAATTCTTTACAAAATTCTTTTCTAAAAGACTACCGAATTCAATTAACAAATGAATTCATTTTAACAAATAAGCCCTTCCCCTTAACAAAACATTTAAGTCCTCTAACTTAAATAATTTAATAACCATAATGAAACACTTAGGAAAAACCCCCAAAATCACAATTATTCACTTTTAATATGTTTTCTAACACATCTAAATTTCTGACCTAAAAACAATACTTGATTGCCTTAAATAATTTAAACCCAAAATTGTCTATTTCTTCCATTCAAAATTCATAATAAATTATCCATAGCTTGGAATATTACGAGAATTTAAACCCATCTCCAAATAATGTTTTACATAACATATTCAAATATCATGGCATTCTGAAATCAATTTGTACGATTTTAACCTTAAAATTGAATTATATTATCCTACAAAAATCCTTGTTTAGATTATAACTTAGCATATAAATCAAAGCATATCATCATTCATCCATCCAAACAGTTTTAAACCTTAAACCCGAATTTAAACATTCAAGAAGATTTATATGAGATGGTTTAGACCATTATTCACGTTGTTTGGATAAGGAACTTGAGATTTGTTCTTGCTTTAGTATTCCTAGCTTGAATCATAGCTTCTAATTGGATTTTTCTCTTCTTCTCCTTAGGGTTATGGTCGGTTTTATTTTCCTTTTATGTTTTTGTTTTTGTAAGAATGTAATGAGAATGAAAAGGTTGTAAGGGTTTTTAGGGGTTAGGGGTTCGGCTATTCTCCTATTACCTTTGCCTTATTCTCTTAAGTATTTAACTTATAAACCATTTTATAAATCCATTTAGTTAACGCACGACCCTAATTAGTTTTCAAATCTCAATTTCCTTATCCCTTGTAACGACCCGCAAATTTATCAATTTGATAAATTATATTTATTTTTAAAATATTTAAATATAAGATTTTTTTTTTACTTAGATTATGTTGTTTTGAACAATAAATAATAATGGTAATAAGTATTTACAAAAAATACACTTTGGAAATGTAGCGATAAAATGACCGAAAACCATTTTATTGATAAACAACTCTGTAATCGTAAAATGTCGCGCATGGAGATGGATACATACATTTATTTTTATAATTGTAAAAGAATATGAAATAATAAAATTTATTTTATTTTTGGAAATTAAAAGTATCTATGACATCCTTAATGATGCCCTTATATTTAATAATTGATTAATGAGTTTTAATTTGAAATTTAATGATTTGATAATTATTATAATTATTCAATTAATTGTTTTTAAATGATAGTAATTCATTTTAAATAGTTATAAAGTGATAATAAATGATTTACAATAGTTTTATAAAGATATATATGTTGAATTTAAAAATATAAGAAAATTGATATCGCTTTATCGGTATAATAGCAATTTTTGTAAATAATTGTTAATATTGATTCATATCATTTTATAGTTCAAACGAGATCTTTTTTATTAATTAAAAATGATTAGAAATTTATTTTAAAATTTTGTTTACATATATATGTAATTTAAATTACAAGTAAAAATGTGACCGGTAATCGGTTTTCCCGATTTTCAACGATTTAACAAACATAAGTTGTTTGAAAGTTGTTGCAACCTTGTTTATATGTCATTTACATATATATAACATAAATATGCACACATGAACACATATACACATACAAATATACAAATACATTTATATATAAACATATATAAGAGAAAAATCTAATATATTTTTTAAATACTTAACCTTTAAGCAACCTTAAGTCAACTAAGGACATGAATAGATGGCTTGGAAGAGATGAAGTGATGGAGGCACATGGGGAGGAGGGGTGACATAGGGAACATGATGATTATGGAGGACGTGGGTGCATGGTGATGGTGATGGTTAATGATGATGTTTTGGATATTTTTTCACTTCTTTTTGCCTATAAATACAAGCATCCATTCACCCCTTCATTCACTCATTTCTTCATCTCCTTCCTCTTTTTTCTTTTGCTTTTCAATGGCTTCCATCTTCGAAAAATTATCAATAAATGATATCAAAGTGAAAATAAAAATATATACACATATATATATTATCACTCGACCTCAAAAGCTAGTGCAAACACCTCTATGTCCCCTCTACGACTCACACCACCCTATATCCCAAGCTAAAGCCGAGAACCACTCATTCAAGGTCAAGGCCAAGAGCACCAAAGGAGAAGGGAGCAAGTCGGGGAGCTTCGGAGCAAGGAAAAGAAGAGGAAGTGCTACTGGAATCAATTCGGGAAGCTATAGAAAAATTTGGTGGAGTGGAGCCATAAGTGAGTACTCAATGTTTATTAAATAATAAATAATCTCTATAAATATTTTTAAGTATGATAATATGACCATTTAATCTCTTAATGATTTGTATGAATGTTTGATACTTGGTTGATTATTTGGGTGATTATATGGATGTTGATATGGCTGATAACTTGGTTATGATAAATTATGAGAAATCATAATAAAATGGTTAATTAATAGAAAATGAATTCGTATAATATGTGTATGGATTTTATTGAGCCTCTTAATGGTTTTAAGAATATAAGAAGGTTGAAATTAAATATTATAAAAATATAATATTATGAAATGATTTAAAAGCGAAAAAGAGATTTAATACGAAAAATATTGGTTTAAATGTTTGAAAATGGTTTATAAATGTTTTATAAACATTAAAATTCAATTTGGAGATGTTTTGACAAATAATGAACTTGGAGCCGAAAATAAGCGCGTCGCGTAACGGTGGTTCGCAATTTCACGCCGTAAAAGTTAAATCCTTCTATAAGATGGAATCGAAGTCGGATTTCTTTGCAATAAGAAATTTCCAAACTCTTATGAGTATAGTTTTCAAACAAAAGAAAAGGATCTAGACTTCATTTAATAGATTTTAAAATATGAGCAAATCAAGTTTTCGATAAAATTACGCTTTGGCAGTTCTGAGGCCAAAGTAGTTAATGTTTTAAAATAGATATTTTTAATTCTCTAAAAATATGAAATAAATTCTAAAAATATTTTAAAATGTTTTAAAAGTGATTTGAGTTATAAAACTGAATTTCCAAATGATAGAAAAGTCATTTTGATCGATACAGCTTAAAAAGCACCATTCGTAGCACTTTTCTATAACTTTTGAAATATAGTTCCAAACGCAACAATTCTTTTCCAAATCTTTTATAAATGTTTTAAAATAAATAATAAATTGTTTTAAAGATGATTTGAGGATTTTATAATTAACTTTAAAGAGTTTAAATAAATAATTTAAAGAAAAGCTGTCAAAATCAAGTGATTTAATCTGGGCTCTAAAAGCCGACGAGTAGACTGGATTTTTTCTATTCACGAGATTTGGGTAAGGTGCTTAAACTAAGGAGATGTTCAGGAGCAACCAGTGCCCTGGCTCACTGGCCACTCCTGGGCGAGGGATAGATAAGGTCGAAATGTTGGAAATGAGTTAAGCATAAAAAATTAAATTTTCCAAATTTAAACAACTTGGATTGCATGGAGATAATCTTCTTAAACTTGGTGTTAAATTCGAAGGAGGGAACCCGTACTATCCATATGAATTTAAAAGGTGATTTCACCGCTATTCGACGGATAGCAAAGTTTGAATACAGAAATTGATATTGAGTAGAATTAGTATAATTTCCATGGTCCTTTTTACTCAATAATGTTTTCCAATATGAGATGTAAATAAATGATTAGGAATTAATTTAATTCGTATACTTAAATTAATTACTTGGGTTTGCAGTAAACTATGTCTTTGACCCATAATAAAAGTTATGATTTGGAAATCTTTGTAAAGATTTAAATAAATTATTTGGAAATATTTTCCTAAGTAAAGGAAGAAATAAATTGGAATCATTCCAAGATTCAAAAGGGTTTAATTAACCAAATGATTTGATAAATGAGGCTTAATGATTCCATATACTGTTAAGAAGACAAATGGAAGAATTGAATCTCTGAGATATCTATGAATGAATAGAAAGATGAATTAAATTGAATGACGATTGATAATCACATATAAACTTAACATCTTTTAATCGATGATTGGTTCAGAGAAACCGACGTCGGATTTGGGTAAGTCCTATCCGTAAACCACTTCGAACCAATGTTTATGTTTGGAAGTAAAGACATGTCAAAGATGATGATTATTGAAGACTTGAGGTATTCAGAATGTAGGGATTGTTGTCACGAGTCCCAAGGGTTTACCCCACATTGTATTTATATGGTAGGGTTGTCTGCATTCTGAAATCTTCGTTGTATTGAAGGTCGAAAATCTTTATGGCGAAAGGACTGCTTGTTGACATTCTTTGGGTCGCTCCCAATATAGAGATATTTATTATAGCAGCGGTCCTATCTGGTTTTGAAATCTTCGGATTATAAGGACTACTCGCTACTAATGGTAGTAGGAGGAGTGCCTTCGGATTTGTTCAATCCCAGAACGAAATTGTATGGACGAATGTCTGACAGTGCATTTTTGATCATATTAATTGATCTCTATCAATGTATTATCTTCTTGGTGGCGGAGAAGGCAACATCTCTTAGCTTAACACTCTTTCCTCAGACGTACAAGCTCAGGAGTTATACGTTTGTAGAAGTCGGTTGTGTAATTATGGAATGGCAATGTGGGCATTCAAAGTGGAACCTGTTATGAGAAAGGCAAAGCGTGGATTTGAGAAAAGCAAAGCATGGCTTTGTGGAAAGTATGAGCGTAGCCTCTCTCGAGACTCACATTCTAGAAATGATTTGGGATACTATGTGGTCTGAAGAACACACATTCGGGCTGTTGGTTGATGTATGTATGGCGGTGTTCAATATCTGGACGCGTTGGGGGAAGATGTTCCTCAAGGCATTTATTGCCCCATTTATTTTAATATAGTAGCTAGCTTGTGAAAAGTGACAAGGCTACCGGATATTGGTAGTGTAGCAAGTGCAGTTCCAAGTAGCTAGCTTGAGATAAGAGATAAGGCTTCCGAGGGAACTATGTTTGCTATGCGTGGATTGAAGGAAAAGGCCACTAGTTCCCTATCATGTTGGAAATCCAATTCCAATACGAGCTTTACGGTTTTGATTGTATTTCCAAAATAGCTGTAATGCCTTGCAAACATTTCATCCACCCCTTTAGTATCATATCATCGTTAGACATTGTCCGAGTATTGATACCTATTTTGAATATTTAAGTGAAAAGTTTTTTCAAACCAAGGTCATTAATAATGATATCATAGTGATTTTCCGTATAAACTATTTTGGTTGTCATAAGGTAAAAATGTCCGTATTTATGTGTGGGTGTGTTCTTATAAGATACGCTTCTTTTCAAAGGTTTTGTTTAATACCCATCTATGACTCCGTCTCATGTTTATGGTTCAAGTTTCTCACGCTGGTTTATTTAGCCTGATTCGGTATTTTAATACTCGGGTCAGATCCGAGTAGTTTCAGGTTTAGTTGAAGACGCTTGGAGTTTCCAAAGGAGAGCTGGAGATCTTTAACTACGTATGGACATATCATATTATCCGCTGCATCTATTGTATTTGTTTTTGTTTTTATCATTTGTAAGGATAGAGGGTTTATAACTGTCCAAGCTGAATGTAGGTTAGACTCTAATATTGTATTCAAATTTTTCCGTAGTAAAAATTATTGTTGAAATAATATATGTTATTCCATTCGGGTGAGATTCTTTTTTATCTTTATTCTCTTTTTCCCTTAACAATCGGGCTTTTCGGCACTTGAGTTTGTGGCACGTGAATACCGAGCATGTATTAGTGTCGATTTTTGACCCATCCCTAGTTTGTCACATCACTCTTATCTCTACATTATTCTATTTGATTTATCTAATTTAATCTCCTGAATAATGCTATTTAAAATTAGGGGTGTTACACTTTTACTATTTCTACCATTACTATAATAGCATAAAAAATACGAATATTTATTTATATACTTATTATAGACTAATTACTTCTTTTATTGTAACTAGTTTACAATCGAGAGTTTTGATCAAATATCTTAAACTCATACAAATAACCTTTATAGAAAATAATTTCCTAATTATAACATAATTAGAATAAAAATCACATTTGTCATTCCATATTAAGTACCTTTAAGTATATTATATAATTCTCGTTTCCGATGTCCCTTTATGAAGTGGAGGTGATCATTCACTCACATCCCAACTATGCTTAGGTTACATCCTCCTTGGTACATTCAATTATCTTTCCAAAATAGTTGAACCATTCAAAGGAGACCCTTATTGTAATCAATTGTATTAAATACATGATTTTGCATTATGGTTTATTTGCTTATTTCCAATGAACTAATTTCATTGACGTTTTATAAATTAAAATTATTACCGCTCACCATATAACATTTATATGTAATTGAATATGGATCAAATATTCATATTCTTGTATTGTGATTAGAGTTCGATACTTATAGAAGAAAACACACAGTTTAAGCGACTGAGGCACGGAAGTTTTGTGATTGTATAAATTCACCCTTGCATGGGGCTTGAAGTGACAACATGCTAAAGGATTAAAAGGTAAGTGTATTTTATATTTCTTGTCAATCTTTAATTTAGTTCATTTGTATATCTTAACTGATAGGCATTTTATCAATTTTATTAGTTGCAAAAATTTATCGACATAGATTATTTTATATAGTAGATGTGCTTAACCGTATTAGAAATGTTAAATTTTACCATTTCATTTTTCAACGCTTCAAAAGTCGTATCGCATCTATTTACATTTATTTTAGTAGCGATTTTAAAACGCTACTAAAAGTTATTTACTATTTTGTAGCATACTGTACACACTACTATTGCATGTTAATGGCTTGTACCATTTCCAGCCATCGCTCACATAATAGTCTTATTTCAACCAGCAATTAATCACATAATCATCGTATTCAAACAATCAATCAATCAATCACATAATCATATATTCAAACAATTAAAAAAACACGTTAATCACATAATCAAATATAATATCCATAACCATTTCGATAATAGTTTTTCAACAAACCGAGCAAATTCACATAAAATCCATAACCAATCATAAACAAGTTTACACAATAAGTACTATCAAAATGTTATATATAACAATTAAAGACATGCTCATTACTTGATTACCCATAATTTTTTGATGCAGCTGGTCTTTACTCCTAAAAATCTAATTACCTGTAGACAAGTTTAACAATTAGCAAATGATTATGAAACTGTTTCATATTTAAAATATATCAAACATCCTTAGTTGAACTTTTCTTAAATTTAAATAATTTTTATAAAACTTAGTTAAATTTTTATAAAACTTGGTTAATTTTTATAATAAACTTATTTAGTTTTTAAAAACTTATTTACGTAGTTAAATTCTAATAAAACTTAATTAATTTGTATAGATTTATTTAATTTTTATAAAACATAATTAAATTATATAAAACTTAGTTATTTTTTAAAATTTTGGTTAATTATTATAAAAATTAGTTAAATTTTTATAAAGCTCGGTTAACTTGTTTATAAATTTATTTATATTAACTCAATCTTATAAATTATCTCAATTAGTAAAACTTAAATGTCATGACTTATATTTTAATGAACTTAAACTTATAAATTATCTCAAACTTAAATTTTATTAACTTGGTTAATTTTATAAATTATCTCAAACTTATAAATTTTTCATGAACTTAGTTAATTTATTATTATTATTCTAAATTTAGTTAATTTATTACTACTACTATTATTATTATAAGCTTAATCAGTTTTTATAAACTTATTTATTTTTTATAAAACTTAGTTAACTTGGTTAATTTTTATAAACTTAGTTTTAGTTATTATTGTTGTTGTTATTATTATTAATAATGATTATAAAACATAGTTGACTTTGTTAATTATTATTATTATTATTATTATCATTATTATAAACTTAGTTAATTTTTTATCATGCTTAGTTTATTAGTATAATACGTTGTTAAATTATATAAAACTTAGTTAATTTTAAAAATTTGGTTAATTTTTATAAAACTTAGTTTAATTTTTATAAAAATTGGTTAACATATTATCAAACTTAATTAATTTTATCAAACTTAGTTGTTTATTATTATTATAAATTTGTTAATTTTTTAATACTTAGTTAATTATTAGAAACGTATTTTTTTTATAAAACTTAATTATATTCAAACTATTATTTATTATTATTATTATTATAAAACATAGTTGACTTGATTAATCTTTTATTATTATTATAAACTTAGTTAATTTTTGTCAAATTATAGTTTATTATTACTATTATTATTATAGACTTAGTTTATTATTATTATTATTATTATTATTATTATTATTATAAACTTGTTAATTTTTATATTCTAACATTCATAAAGCTACAGTGAACTAACATGGGTAGATTGAATTGATGGTCCACGTGAATATAAAATCAAAATAATAAACTACACTAACTATATAGTAGAGGAATATTAAATTATATTTTGAACAAGACATGCGTCTCTAATTGTGATACACTACACCCTTTTATTTTGATTCAGCTCCACAGTGTACGAACTATCATTGTCTGCCTAGTAAATATATATGGCCTCGAATATGTTTGATGTTATAGTCTGTCTATAGCAAACAGCAATGTATTCGAATGTTATATCAATTCTAATGGAAAATATTCTTTCGTTTTTTTATTGTTTTTTTATATATGGATAGTATATAATATGAAGGGCTAAGACGTTGAGTTATCTAATTGTGTACAGTGAATGCTCTGAAATTTGTTTCGTTTTGGACCAAGGGTGTATCAGCTTATGAACCTGTTGTTAACAATTTTATATCAACTCGTCTACAAATTTTTCTTTATTTCTAATTTTACATTATTGTTTGGATTTTCGCTATTTGGAACCACCTTTAATCAATCAAGCATTTGAAACCATAAAATAAATAATTAAACATCGGTACCTGATCTTGCAACTCACTGCAATGCAAAGGAAGACAACCCACCAATGATTCATTTTGCTGCCAAATGATCAGAGTTACAATAGATGTACAATGAAATGATCAAAGCAAAACATGCAAGCATCAATTTCCTTTTGCAATATTAAGTACAATGAAATAGAATAAAAATAAAATATACAACCGGTGAATCAACAAACCATAGTTAAAAACATGTAATATCAATGTGTTAACGCTAACGCCCGGTGTGAATATTAGTTATGTGAAAGCACCACCCGTTGGTACGGGAATAGAATATAAGCAGAAAATTAGTAGAAAGTAGTAAAAGACAGCAGATTTATAGTGGTTCGGCTTAGGATCAAGCCTACGTCCACTTTAATTTCCTTTATTACTGATTTGATTACAATTTGATACAATGCACTTCAAATACAATTCACTTTGATTACAAAACACTTCAGACTAGTAGCTCAAACTTCGATGTAATGAGGCTCTTTGATTCCATGTCGGATGGTTAAGATCTCTTTCGAAGCTTGTTGTAGTGTCTTCGGTGTTTGGAGTTCTTCAAGTGTCGGTTCAGTTAAGAAACTGGCAGAGTATCGGCGCTTCAGAGAATGATCGAAAAGTCCCCTTTTAGTTGGAGCTAGGGCTGTATTTATAGGGGAGATTCTGGACTGGGTCGTAGGTCGTGACCGACCTAGGATAGGTCGTAGGTCGTGGCTGACCCAACAGGCATGTCTCACGGCTTAATAGGGGTGTGCTTGTTCGTTCAGATACACTGGCAAGTCATAGGTTGCCAACGATCTAGGAGGAAACGGCTTAAGTAGTTGTGGCATAGAGATTTGCCTTTGTCTGCTTAGGTCGCGAGCGACCTATCATAGGTCGTTAACTTGCTATGTCGCTTAACTTACTAGTTCGCTAAGCCGTAGGTTCTCTTAGGTCGGTAGGTCGCTCCCTGTTAGGTCGTTGAGTGTTTAAGCCACTAAGTCGCTAACTCCCTTAAGACTTTAGGTCGCTAAGTCGCTTGAACCTCTAGGTAGTTAGGTCGCTACCTTCTTAAGTCGTTGAGCCGTTCTGTCTTCATTTGACTACTAGGTCGCTTTATTCCTTAGATCATTAGGCAGTTAGGTCGCTAGGCTCCTTAGGTCGCTTGGTCCTTTCTGTAGTTAGGTCGTTAGGCCCTTAGGTCGCTTATCTCCTTGGGTCGCTGAATATAGGAGTTAACATTTGCCCCTCGAAGTACACGCCTAGGTCGTAGGTCATGTGCTTCGATCTAATCTTGTTATGTCACGAGCGACCCATGGATTGGATAACCCGTGTGTCCGTTCACCTCCTTATTTCTTGCCCCATATAAACCGTTAACTCGCTTCCTTCTCTTCACCTAATTGCTTCAGCGATCACTTACGCCATTAACAATCTTCGGAGCTCTCAGAGACGAATTCATCCAATCCATCTTGTCATCGATTCAATTCCTACAATCCCTATCATTGTGTAAGTAAATTCGTCCTACATTCGATTCATGATTGCCATTAACTCACGAATCTGGACTCCTCATTTTCTAACTCCAATTCATTTTTGTGACGTGCTCCATCGTGAACCTTGTTTGCGATTGATCTTCGACTGTCATCGGTCATATTGCTGTTGTCGTCCGCGATAACATAGTAGTGCATCAGATTTTGAGGCCAACTTGAAGCAATTTGAATCGACTTTTTGGGTGATTCTTAATGATGAGAGGAGACGATAATGGATTATAGTATTTCGAGTCATCTGGTCTGCGAGTTTAGAGGTGATGATAAGGTCCTTTAGGGGTTATCGGATTAATGGATCTCAAGTCGGCGGGTTGGCGAGTTACTGAGTGGAGAGGACGTCAACTGGTTAAAGGAAGCGAGGCATTAGCTTGGATGGGAGATAGCTCAAGTTTCCATTAAAAACGACCTAGCGAAACTGAGCGACCCATGAACCTTCGCGACCTATCTCACTTGATCGACCTAACTAGTTGCGGCATAGGCCTTAGGTCGCGACCGAGCTAGGACTTGGAGGAATTCATATTATTTTGACCTGAAGTCTCTCTTATAAGTATCACGACCTAAAGAACTAGCGACCTAGATTAACTCGTAGCATTACTTCTAGGTCGTGGACGAGCTAACACTTAGCTAAAAAATGTTTTGCCTGCCTTGAAGCATAATTTCAACTTGAATGCTCAACTTGAACTGCCGGACTGAACTGCTTAAACCTTGAATTGCTTGAACTTCTTTACAGATTATCTCTAATGCTAATAACCTATTAAACACAGTATTTGCAGAAAACTGGGACGAATATACTGCCATTGACTGCCTACATCGAATGACAGATTAGTCGATAAAAAATAATCAACTTAAATGAACTATGTGAATGAAATGCTGTGGATTAACAAGTTCAAGTGAAGTATTAAAGCAAATTTAAAACAATCAACTAAAGCCGATTTTTTTGCGTCAACACTGTACTTGGACTTGAAATAACAAGCCTTGAAACTTTATAATCGACAAATGTAAATTAACTTGATTTTAGTTATATTTGCTTGTTATTGTACTAGTTTTGCACAACACTTCACACTTTTTAGGAAACGTGCACCTTCACATTTGAACATCCAGTTGATTGTGTAGAATGGCTTTTCAACAAGAAGAGGTAACAGTTCAAGCTGGAGAGGCTATTCCTATTCCTGCTCCATTAACTGATCCTCCAGAAAGGACCTCAACTACATTAACATATAAACTTTTCCGCCAACTGTGCACTCAGTTCGGGATTGCTGAAGCAGATGCCATACTTCCTGAGAAAAGCGACACTGCTGATATACCACCTTCTGGTTTCGTCGCAGTGAATCGTCAAATGTGCATGAGTGGAGTTATCCCTCCTTTCAACAACTTTCTTCAGCAACTTCTTCTCCGACTGGCTATCTCCCCCTTCCAGCTACACTCCAATGGCTATGCCATTCTGATGGGGTTATGTGTGCTATTTAGGAGGACGCTGGATCATCTTCCGAGTTTTGATGAAGTTTGTTACTTGTGCACATTTGCCAAGAATAAAGACCATCCCTCCATCACGCTCGTGAGAAGTGCTAGGAACCGCAAACTGATCATTGGTCTTTCCGAGAGTGCTCACGGGGTTCTGAGTCAGTTTTTCTTCGTTCGTTGTCCTCCAGGATTCTACGCTATTTGGAGAGTAGGAAGTAAGATCATTTATTTTTGTTCCTTATGTTTTCTGAACTTTTCGAAGCTCGAGTTGTCAAGTGTTAACTTCGCCCTTTACTCTTCAGCGCTTCCTCCTCCTTCTAGGGATCCGGGTCACAAACCAACTTTTGAGAGGCTCATGGCCGTGCCGGTTGAGGAGAGGAGCGTTCAATTTTTGTTGAAAGATGAATTTTTACATCAGTTCGGACTTCTTCACTCCTCCCGATCTACTCATATTCATGAAGTTTCTGATTCTCAAGCAGAGATATCGGATGCCCCAGTTTCTGCATAAGAGATTGCTCCGAAGGAACCTACTGTAGAGGCTGCACTAATGAAGTGTTCCACCTCTGCTGATGTTGCGGGTTCATCTAGCAAGTTTACACTCTCTCCAGTTATCGAAGAGGAGGAACTTCCTCAATGCCCCGAGAAAGCAGCAGATGAAGAAGCTAAAAAAGAGAGTTCTGCTCATCACGATGGTGAAGACATTTTTGGTGAGCTAAGTGACCTAATGGTGACTTCACGTGAGCTTTTTAAAGATGATATCGTCAACGCTAAAGTTGCCTCTCCAGTGATCGAAGCGACATCTGCTTTACGACCGCTTTCGTTGACCCAAGAGTTGACTCCTGCCGCAAAATCTGATATTACTCCTAAACCGAAGAGTGGTTTGTAGTTTGACGCGCATAGTTTGCACATCACACACACTTAGAATTTTTGACACTTATACGCACTTAGCTTCTTTTTCTGGGGATTTCTAATTTCATTTCTTTTTCATTTTCAGATTCTCCGATGGGGCGAAGTGGCTCGTACTATGACAATTTCCAGCGCCATGGAAGCCGCGATACTTATGATAACAGGCGCTATCTCCCTATTCATAGGGAAACCGATGAAGAAAGAGCCGCTAGAAAAGCTCGAGAAAGAAGAGCTCATGAGCAACAATTCGGGAGAAGGGATGAACGATACGACTCTTCTCACAGAAACGATGATTCTCATAAAAGGAAATCCCATGATGATAAAGGGAAGGGCCACATTGTTGACGATCCAAGCAAACGGGTTAAACTTAGCGATCAATCAGCGTCTGCAATTTCTGAAAAGCCTGATGCTTCTATCTCTATAGAAATTCCATCTGGTTCTCCTGCTCTCAAGAAAGCTGATATTCAGACAATCATTAGCAGGCCCCGATATCAGGTTGAACAAGGCCCTGCAACTCTCCAAGGCCGGTTTCTGCACTGGTGTTTAAAGGGAGTTCGTTTTGATCTCGATTTGGTTCCCATTGATAAAAAAGCTATGTTACGGAATCTTGATGCCGTTAAACTTGATATCGAGAGAATGTCGGGATGGCAAAAGCTTGTTGATGAACTTCAAAGAGTAAATCGCGCCAACATCGAAGCTATGCTAACTATCGAAAATGACAAGTCTGAGTGGCAAAAAATTCTTGAACAGCACGACGCTGAAATGAAGAGTATTGCCGATGACTACGGGAGACTTGAGGCCGAAGTTGAGAATCTAAAGAATGAGTTTGCCACTTCTTCCACTTCCTATACACAAAAGGAAGAGATGCTCCAGAAGCAAGTTCGAGATGCTCATGCTGCTCAGCGAGATGCTGAAGCCAAACTTGAAGCGGAGCAGCATATTATTGAAAAATACCGCAATGACACCGTCCAGCTGCGGGAAAAAGTCAGCTCTCAAGATTTGGAAATTGCAAGACTGCAAGCTCTGTTATTGAAAACCGAAAAAGAGCGCGATGAGGCCATCTCTGGAAAGGAAGCAGCTTAGCACTCGCACGAAGCGACGAAGGCCACTATTAGCTCAACTTTATTTGATTTTTACTTGCACAGCGTCCTGGGGCGTGGTAGTCTCTCCTTTTTGGGCCCTACATATGAAATTACTTTGGCTGAAGTGTGGGAAGCCGCAATTGATATGCTCGGAGGTGCTGGCTATGACGAAGCAGCCCTTGAGGCGCATTATTTTGATGATGAAACTCGTGCCGCTCTAGCCAAAGGGAAGGAGCAACTTGCTAAAGTGCGAGCCGGATCGACGGAAGAGGAGCATCCAGGGGAGGAAGCCCCTTTAACTGCCCCCGTCCATACTTCGATTACGGCCGATGTTGATATCATAGGCTCCAGTTCCCATTCTCCGCCTCCTGCTAAAATCGTAACCGAGATTACAACTGCACAGGGTTGAGATGAAGGCGAAGAAAACGTCGAAGCACAAGCCTATGAGATTGATATTACAAAGCCAACTTCTCCAGGTAACTTCAACGTTGAACCAGGTCAAGCGGACTACTTGTTTGCTTCAACCGAGTTTGATGAATTTCTCGATTGTTACTTAAGTCTCGATGAGCCAATATCTTCTCTTTGTTTGGAGAATACTGATTTTTTCTTTTCTTCTGTAGCGGAAGTACCGAGAGCTGCGCAAACTTCTCCCCTTCCAGCTGTTCCTCCTCCATCCCTTCAAGTCACTCCTATTACTTAGCCGGGATCGCAGGAAGAACAAATAGGAGCCCTTCAAGGCTTGGACGATCCACTTGCTTCGCAAGAGTAGAAGACTGGGGAACTTGAAGAAGGCGAAAAGACTCCAGAATAAACTTATGATGACGACACAAAGCTTTTTGAGTTTTTTACTCCGGGCAGTGAGTCTTCTTCGAAAAAGAAGGGGAAGCGCGCAATTACGAAGAAGAAGAAGAAGAAAAGTGCTTTTGCTGGTGAAGACAAAGTAGAAGAAGATCCGGCTACACCTTCTTCTCCTTCTTCCCCGACCCGTCCACGCCGGATTTCGAAATTAGTCATTAAGCCGGGCAAGAGCTCTAAAGGTGGCGGGAAGAAGGAGTAATGAGCTGGACTTTACGCTCCTTATTTTGCTTTTTTCTTTTTGCATGTATTGATCGGAGATTGTGCGGGTACCGGTCCCCGCTTGAAACCTGCGTATGTACAAAAACTTTATAGTATGGAATAAAATGGTTCTTTTTACTTGTACAATTTCTTGTCAGTATATGTGTGAATGCATTTATTCCTTGTTTTTGCACAAGTTTCTTTGTTTACTTTATATGATACTGCAGTGAGCTCGTGGTATGATGTTTGAGCGTTGTTTTTATTAATATAGTTATATGCCCCCATATCACGGCTTACTGCAATATTTTGAAAAGACTTGTATTCTTATTTTAGAGAATAATTCTTCTATTTTGAGGAAATATTATTCTGCTTTTAATAGAATACGCTTTGTATCGAAGAAGTTTTTCTTTCTCCTTCTTTTTAAAGAACACTTCTACTTTCGGGGATGATCACTTTATTTGTTGAAAAGTGGATTCCCCTGTGCAGTGAAGCGAGCTTCTGAAGAATGTTTTGATCTATTGGACGTGCCTCGTTAGAGGGCTTTGTTTGATATGCCTTTGTGAAGGGCTTTTTTGTTGTGCCTCGGGAGAGGGCTCCTCCAAAGAGTTGTGCCTCCGAAGTGGGCTTGTGCCTCGTTAGAGGGCTTTGGTTTGGCACTTCAACTTGGTGAAGTGTGCCTCCGAAGAGGGCTTGTGCCTCCGAAGCAGTTTTTTGCCTACGAAGAGGTCGTTGTTTGTGTGCCTCCGAAAAGGGCTAGTGGACTCCGATGAGTAGCACGAGGACTCAGAGGAGTAGCATTTGGACTCCGAAGAGTAGCACGTGAACTCGGAGGAGTAGCATTTGGACTCCGAAGAGTAGCAGTTGGACTCCGAAGAGTAGCACGAGTACTCTGAGGAGTAGCATGGACTCCGAAGAGTAGCACGTGAACTCGAAGGAGTAGTAGTTGGACTCCGAAGAGTAGCACGAGGACTTTGAGGAGTAGCATGGACTCCGAAGAGTAGCACGTGAACTCGGAGGAGTAGCATTTGGACTCCGAAGAGTAGCAGTTGGACTCCGAAGAGTAGCACGAGGACTCTGAGGAGTAGCATGGACTCCGATGAGTAGAACGTGAACTCGGAGGAGTAGCATTTGGACTCCGAAGAGTAGCAGTTTTGGTCTCCGAAGAGAAGCAATTTTGGTCTCCGAAGAGAAGCAATTATGGTCTCCGAAGAGAAGCAATTTTGGTCTCCGAAGAGAAGCAATTTTGGTCTCGTGTCCTTCCACCATCACCTTCTTAGCAATTCCTCGTTATCACTTCAAGTATATGTCCCATTCTTTTGCAAGTTGTTTTCTTTTTGCCTAAGAAGTGTACTTTGTTGTTGAGTGTATCCACGGGGCAGACGCAAGCTACTTTACCGGATGTTCATTTGCATAAACGATCGCGATTAGTTAGCAAAGGTCTGGTACCTTCTCGTCAGGAAGGTGCCCGCTTTGGTGGAATCATCAACTGTTTGTGAGTAGCACTTCTTTTGTAAGAGCTGAGTTTTGGAACTTTTGTGACTTGACATTTGTTGAGTGATTTGTAGGAATCGCTTGGCTTCGTGATGTGTTGAATAGGTAAGCTTTGCTTTGATAGCCTGCACTGTTAAATTGACATTTTAGCAATATTTTAAAGATACTTGCATATCGAAATGAGACAGGCATTTTATAGTATTAGTGAACACAAGATTTATAGTTCTTTATTATTGATTCACACTGATTCCTCAGTGGTTTACAATACAAGAGTCATACATCCATCATCATTTTACAAATTTAAGCAATGCTGTTAAGTAAAAATTGGATGCAAGTGATTATTGTTCCAGAATCTTCGGATTGAATTTCCATTTCCACTGGATTCATATGCCAGAGAGAATGGAAGATGCCCCAGCTGCAGTTTTTGTGGGTAGTTAGCAGTCGTCCCAACTTCTGCTTCCTGGGTGTGGACCTCCTGTGACAACATTAATGACAAGCTTTTCGGATTCTTGCACTGCAGTATTGTTGCCAGAGCAAGATTGATGGGCAGGAAGTTGTTGCCCCTGAGTGGATGAGGTTGGGTCGACTCCGTTTTTCTTCACATATTGTTGCAGTTTACCCTATTTCAGCAACTCTTCAATCACATTCTTTAACTGGCGGCATTGGTTAGTGTCATGGCCAGGTTGATTGTGAAATCGACAGAATCTCCCATTATGCATTGCTCATCTCCCTATCTCAGGTGGTTTGGGATACTTGACAACATCCTTTGTTGCGAAGAAGATATTTTCTGGTGTATCGGTTAAAGAAGTAAAATCTGAAGGATCAAAGCGGCGAGGTTTCTTTTCATTCCCCTGTTTGTTTCCTCCGTCATTTTCCCTTTTCTGATTTCCAGATTCTCTTCTGTTAGAAGCAAGATCATTATTCTTGACCTCGGCAACAACCACTTTTGCTGGTATAGAAAGGCTTTCTAGGCGCATGAATTCGTCGGCCTTCTTATAGAATTTCTCAAGTGAGTTTGGTTCCTTCATTTTTAACCATCTTCCGAATTCACTTGATTTGTTGATGGCTCGCATCAGGTAAGTCAGGATCATACGGGGTTCTGCATTATCCACTTCGGCTAGGGCTATATTGAAACGGTTCAAGAAAGATATGATAGATTCTCCGGGCATTTGTTCATGGCTGGACAGTGACATTATATCCTTAGCTTTTGAAGCATACAACCTGAACTGATCCTTGAATTTTCGAGTTAAGTCCGAGAATTGATCTACGGACCGAACTGGTAGCTTTGTGAACCAAAGTAGAGACACTCCTTCCAAGTACACTGGAAAGTATCGGCATTTAATCTCATCCGACGGCCTTGCACCGGTCATATGCCAATCGTACTTGTATAGATACTGGTTTGGGTCACTTGTCCCTCTATAGGCCGGGATAGTAGGAGGTACAAATTTCCTTGAAAATTCTGCTTTCAGGATCCTTTCCGCAAACGGAGTCTTGCTTGGAGCAAATCCCCAGTCATTCTCATTTTCTTCCCTTTGCATGCTCTCTTTCATGATTCGGCGAACCATCCCTGATAGGTACTCCTCATTGTTCAGAGGCATCGCCGGGCAGACGTCAGCTCTCCTTATAGAAGTTTGCCTGGGCAAATGTTCGTGAAACGTTTGTCGCGGCCTTGAACCTTCAGCTTGGAAAGGTGGCGCTTCGGCGGTGCCAGTTGTTCTTTGAGGAATACCTCTCTCTTGGGGATTATGAGCATCTTCGGCAAAGGTTGTTTCGTTGTTTTCTGGTCGTTGATTTGCCCCAAGTAGAGCATTTAATCTGTCCATCATCATAGCATTTTGAGTTTCCATTTGTTGGTATAGTCCAGAAACCACATCATCAAGTTCGGCCCTTGTGACTCCAACAGTAGGAGTCTCCTGGTTCGGAGCTGGAGAAGTAGCAGCCCTATCATTAGCATTTCCGGACCTCGTAGATCTACTCTTTCTTCCAGGAGCCATGATCTCAGACAGACTTCTGGTTTTTAAGGAGATCCTTTCAACAAGTCTTTGCGAAGCAATGGTGAAAATATCCCTGAGTTGGGTTCTCAGTGAAAGCACCAAAATGTTAACGCTAAAAATTGAACGCTAACACCCGGTGTGAATATTAGTTATGTGAAAGCACCACCCGTTGGTACGGGAACAGAATATAAGCAGAAAATTAGTAGAAAGCAGTAAAAGACAGTAGATTTATAGTGGTTCGGCTTAGGATCAAGCCTACGTCCACTTTAATTTCCTTTATTACTGATTTGATTACAATTTGATACAATGCACTTCAAATACAATTCACTTCGATTACAAAACACTTCAGACTAGTAGCTCAAACTTCGATGTAACGAGGCTCTTTGATTCCATGTCGGATGGTCAAGATCTCTTTCGAAGCTTGTTGTAGTGTCTTCGGTGTTTGGAGTTCTTCAAGTGTCGGTTCAGTTAAGAAAGTGGCAGAGTATTGGCGCTTCAGAGAATGATCGAAAAGTCCCCTTTTAGTTGGAGCTAGGGCTGTATTTATAGGGGAGATTCTGGACTGGGTCGTAGGTCGTGACCGACCTAGGATAGGTCGTAGGTCGTGGCTGACCCAACAGGCATGTCTCACGGCTTAACAGCGGTGTGCTTGTTCGTTCAGATACACTGGCAAGTCATAGGTCGCCAATGATCTAGGAGGAAACAGCTTAAGTAGTTGTGGCATAGAGATTTGCCTTTGTATGCTTAGGTCGCGAGCGACCTATCATAGGTCGTTAACTTGCTATGTCGCTTAACTTACTAGGTCGCTAAGCCGTAGGTTCTCTTAGGTCGGTAGGTCGCTCCCTGTTAGGTCGTTGAGTGTTTAAGCCACTAAGTCGCTAACTCCCTTAAGACTTTAGGTCGTTAAGTCGCTTGAACCTCTAGGTAGTTAGGTCGCTACCTTCTTAAGTCGTTGAGCCGTTCTGTCTTCATTTGACTACTAGGTCGCTTTATTCCTTAGGTCGTTAGGCAGTTAGGTCGCTAGGCTCCTTAGGTCGCTTGGTCCTTTCTGTAGTTAGGTCATTAGGCCCTTAGGTCGCTTATCTCCTTGGGTCGCTGAATAGAGGAGTTAACACAATGAAATTCCAAATTATTTATAAAGAAGAATCAAGCTTTGCTACAACTCGTTAGCCTTTTTTCTTAAATAAGACCAAGATTTATCAATAAACTGTAATAGGTAAGCAAAGAATAAGTTTAGATTGTTTAAGGTTACAAAAATATTTTCTAACTAAACCAACAAATAAAATGAATACACAAAGATATACCTTAAATCACTACACCAGAAATGGTTATTAACAATAACGAAAAGCAAGAACAACATATTTAACGCAGTTTAGTCTAAACACCTACGTCCACGGATGTAACAACTATTTTTTATTCTTTATTTCCAGTCTAGAGGGAATTACTCAAGATTATAGCTATAGCTATAGGTATGGAGCTAAAAACACATAACCTTATCCAAACGGTCAATTTCATCAAAAGACGTACATATCTACACTCAACAACTACAATTTGATTGTGCACTAAAAGTTGAGGTTTTATTTGAAGGATTGATTAGTAGAATCTCACATATAAATGAAGATGGCGCCAAGATTAATTCATAATTTAAATCTAAAACTAACCTCTACCAGGAGAAGCCAGAAATTGAAATGTTAAAGCCCAGAAGTAGAAAACTCCAAAAAAGAGCAAATTACAACAATAATACTACCTACAATCCAGAGCGCCGATAGTTGATCGATTGCTGTCAAGTAGACCAATCATCATAGCTTTGTAACACGGAGGGTGCAGCTCCTTGGTCACTAATGGACCGACGAAGTGGGAATGCTCTATTGGTGGCCTGATTCCTGCTTGTTACCCTATTTTTTTGCAAACTTCAAATCGCCATAGCCATCAGTTGCCTTATTCTTATCATCTGCCTCATCATACGAGTTTTACTCAACATTTATCAACAAACATATACACCTATTTTTTCAATTTCAGCATGTATATCTACAACTTACCTCAGTGCATATATATTTGAGCATAGCAGTCCTCTCATCACTTGCTGCTTTTATTCAATCATATTTGCATTTGACATCTTGCCTGAAAGCAACTCATCAAAGTATTGTGGTTTCTTATGGTCTACGGCTTCCCTTCATTATATAGTACCAACTCAGTTTTATCCACCCACTGTAGTTCTCCTGCATCGTAACTTCACTGCATAATAATAATGCAATTATATTAAAATATGCTTAAAACATTTTTATTGTGTTCGTTTTTATGTAACCTTGTAAACATTTGTGGAAGTGTATTTATGTGTTAAATATGCTTAAAACATTTTTATTTTCGCTATAAGTATACAGAAGTTTACACTATATGAATTACAAACTCATAATACCTTACTAATTAATACATCTTCACAGAATTTGTTGGACTTCAAGGATGAGTTCTGCTGCTCCAAGATTACTATTATTATGCCAGATGAGTTACACTCTCCAAATTACAAATAGCAATGTGAGAAAAGAACCGTTCTATTGGAATACAAGGGAGCAAAACAACGATGCTATGTAAAATAATAATAATAAAGTTAGTTTTGCATAAAAACAAGTTAAACATAGACTTTCCTTATATCTGCTATGTGTTTGTCATATGAGCTATAATGGAGTTCTCACATGAAACAAAATAGTGTACTAGAAAAAATTTAGTCATCATCCATGTCAAAGTTGGTGCAAAAACACATATTTGCTTTATATATGATAATACAAGAGAAAAAGAATCATGCACGAAAGAATTTGGTTGTGTAAAGAGATTATACCTAGTAATCATCTATGACTATATAAATAATTCTAGATCATACAATCAACAATGAGAACTAACTCCAGATCATAAAATAGCAGTACCAATTCTAGATTACACAATAGCATGAAAATTATTTTGTAAATCTAAAATCAATCTAGACAGTTGGTTATCATGAAACATTATCATAAATATATTATTTACTTGTTGTATCCCTTGCTTTTACAATTCTAATACTAGTTTGGTTGTCTTTTTTTGTATGTGTGTATACAAATACATAAATGCATACACACACAACTAAATATAGACACACACACACACGGACACACACACACACACACATATATAAATAAACATACATACACACATGTTTGAGAAGTAAGCACATATTCTTTTCATAAACAAAGTGGTCTTCATTTTTATAAACAAATCAAGAAAGAGATAAATTAAAGTTAATTTACTTGAATATCATTGAGTATCATGCATTAGTAAGTAATTAAGAGAAGGAATACACATACCACATAAGAAATTGAAATGCAAAATATGCTTTCCTTGACTGTTGATATATGGTATCATGCAAAGAACCAATACCCATATGGAAAAGCTCTTGACTTCTCCAAGAAAGAGTAGTTATAGGTCGAGAAGAAAGCAGAAGCAGAAGACGAAGAAGAAGAAGAAGAAGAAGAAGAAAGCAAAAGAAGACGATCATAAAGATTGTAACAATCATGATAACATAAATGAATTCCAATTTCAAAGATCAATGTGACATTTTCAGAGAGAAGAATAACTCATTATATGAAAAATTAGTAAATGTTCCTCAAGGTCAAAATTTGGTAAACAATTATATGGAGAGCTACAACCAATTGAATAAGTTAATGAATGCATATGCTACTGAGTTACAACAAAAAGCCAAAATAAAATGGTTAACAAAGGGTGATCAGCCTATAGATTTTTTTATATGTCAGAATGAATGCTAATAAGAGAAGTACACGTCTCTCTCAAATTATAAATAATGATAGCAAACATGTCAATACTGTGGATATTAAACAGACTCAAATCAATGTGATAGATTTTTATATTAGTTAATTTTTGACAATATTCTTAGATAAAAGAGAGATAATTTTTAGGCTAGAGTTGTCTAAGAAAATAAGAACTCAAATACTGTTTATGTAATATATTTTAATGTGCTGCAAACAGAGTTGTTTAAGAGTGATAACCAATCTCGTGGTCAAAAGATCATCTAACATCATGAACTGTTTAGAAAATGAAAAAAAGTACCTCTTAATATCAAATTGTTGCTCCAGTTGAACATAGATATTTCAGCATATACTCGTTTGAGAAACAAATATCAGAAAGATCTTGATGCATTTTTGCAGTTGATTTTTGCAAGGATTTTAGAGCTGGGAGAAGACTTTGAGAATTTTGATGAATAAACTGACCATGGGCGGTATAGAGCTCCTGAAACAATAAAAATTTGAATAATCTAAGCATGTTTTACTTTATTAAAACAGAAATCTTGATCCAGAAACAAACCTGACACCACTAAAGGAAAAATTCAAGATGTGGACAATTCTCTATGAGATCTGCAAAAGCCTCGACTAACCGTTGTATATATTTGATTGGTATCGAAGTAGTAATAGCACTTATATCTAAGGGATTTACTGCAAAGGTACATTTTATTAGCGATGAATCCTCATTAAGGCGAAGGCTGATAGGTAATACTAGCTGATGTTGATCCTCGGCAAGGGCCACATCAATAGCCTAGCATACAATAAAGAAAAATGAAATTGATGATTATATTATATACTGGAGCAACTGTTTATGATATTTAATGACAAAAGTCACAAAAGTTTACTGTCGTAAAGATAACCATAAACCATGTACAGATGTAAAGCATATATGTTCAACGTTCCAATATACCAAAATAAGCTACGTTGTATATATTTGATTGGTATCGAAGCAGCAACAACACTTACATCTAAGGGATTTACTGCAAATATACATTTTTTTATCGATGAGTCCTCATTAAGGCTAAGGCTGATAGGTAATGCTCTCTGATGTTGATCCTCGGCAAGAGCCACATCAACCGCCTAACATGCAACAAAGAAAAATGAAATGGCCGATTATATTATATACTGGAGCAACTGTTTATGATATTTAATGACTAAAGTCACAAAAGTTTACTGCCGTAAAGATAACCATAAACCATATACAGATGTAGAGCATATATGTTCAACGTTTCAATATATCAAAATGAGCTACGTTGTATATATTTGATTGGTATTGAAGAATCAACAACACTTATATCTAAGGGATTTACTGAAAATATACAATTTTTATCGATGAATCCTCATTAAGGCGAAGGCTGATAAGTACTGCTCTCTGATGTTGATCCTTGGTAAGGGCCACATAAACCGCCTAGCATACAATAAAGAACAATAAAATAACTGATTATATTATAAACTGTAACGACCCGTAAAATTTAATGGTTTTAAAAGTATATTTAACTGGAAATTTGTGAAATTTTAAACAATAAAATTTGAAATTAAAAATTTATTATTTGGAGTACGTCTATTTTAATATAGCAACTGGTAAATTTTCATCTGTTAATATTGAAGTTTATTTTCCTGTGAAATTTCATTTCAAATCAAACCGGTTAATAACAGTGAATTTAAAAGTTTTCTAAAACCAAAATATGTCAACAGGAGAAAATTTATTCAAATCATTCTGAATCAGACTGCGAAATTCGTTTTCCAAATTTGGACTTCTATTGCTCCGTTTATCTTAATTCTGGCAAAATAGCAGCATTTTCGGTATCGACTATCGACTTTTGATCGGATTATCGTACCACTGGTATCTGTGTACCGGTTCGATCGTCTCGTCGTGCTGATCTCAACGGTAAATTTATTTTGTTTTTTGAGGTCCGGTGCGCGACAGAAACGATATAGACTGTTCGTTGTAACGGTACCACAAATCGTGACCTTTTGATTTTCCCTCGGTTTCAAATTTAAAACGGCAGCCCAAACCTTAATAATTTGCTATAACTTTTCTACTGAATCAAAGCTAACGTTGATATTGCATTTATTCCTTTTTATTATATACATATTTTCATAATAGCTGTAGCCGGTTCACTTCTTTCTCTGTTAAATCTTAGATCTCCTTTTCAAAGGAATACTATATTATGAAATCAAACTTTCTTTATTTCCTGAAGCCACCACTTCCCACCTTCTCATTTTCCTCCTTCCCCCTCACATATTTCGGCCATCATCACCACTTCCCCAGCAAGCCGAAGCACTCTCCCCTTGTCCAACCTTCCGACCTCCATCGCTCACCGCTGAGATTCACCTGTAGTCCCACCCTTCGCCTCCTCTACCATCTGCCTAGTTAACCAATGCCGAGCCTCCACTATCTTCGGTTCAACCACCAACCCGAGCAAGCGCCCACGTCTCTGACCGCCACCGCAGCCGCGCCTCCGAAATCCTCCACCACTCCGACGCCTCGGCTCCAGCCTTGACCCAATCGGCCTCCTCCTCCACTTCCCGATCTAAGCTCGCCCTTCCTCTTCCATTGTTTATAAGCATGTGATAAACTGTAAGTATATATATGATGTATATAGAATTATGTTTTGATTTGGATTTTTAAATTATAATATATATTGGTTTATATAATCTTCTATGTTATATAGGTTCATATATAAATAATGTTTTACAACCTTCTTTATTTTATGTTGTTTTAAATTTTTATGGGTTATGTTATAAGTTTGGGTCTGAGTTTTGAATTAAGCACGCATAGGGATGTAAGTGTATACATGTTATATTTTACATTTTATATCAGTTTATAAAGTACAGTATATATACAATACTTTATATATGAGAGGATGTATGGTAAATTTCTACAGTATATTTATGGGTGTTAGTCTTCATGATTTGTCAAGATATTTGCGTGTGTGGTCACACTGTAGCTTATATATATATACTTTTATACATGTCAGTACATAAGTTTAGACAGTGCAGTTAGTCATATACAAGGGTATATGTATAAGTTTATTTGCTGTTGATAAGGTTAATATATTGGTGTTTCGAAAAGAAAAAAAACAGTTTGTTTAAAGTTGAAACCAAATGTTGATTCCAAGAACGCATTTGTATATAAAAAAACTTTTTATTTTCAAGTGTTGGAGATGTAGATATATATATATCTTGGTATATGTCGGTACATATATGTGTTTGTTTGTATTACGTGCATTTTTGGTCGGCATATCATACGGTCTGCATTACATAAGTTGTTTGCACATACGGTCGACATATCATACGGTCTGCATATCATATAGTTGTTTGCACATATATATAGCGTGTTAAGTTATTTATCTAAATTGATGATATGTGTGTAAATTTTATTTTGCCTAAGTTCTGTTTTTATAGTATATATATAAGAATGATGTTGGAATAGATTTTGTAACAAATTTTAAAACATATATTTGGAAAAGAAATATATATATATAGACGTGTATATATGAAATTTTGAAAAAAAAATGTAATATATATATATATGCGTTGATTTTGATATATGTGTTTTGGTTAAAAACAATGATTTGAAATATATATACATTTAGTTAATATGTGTTTAAATTTATTTGTAAACAAATATAATGTATTTATCTTATTTTAATATATACATTTGGACTTAGGATGTGACTTGATATATATATACACACATCACTCGTACCAATTATGTAACGTATCGGGTTTTGCCCGCTCGAAAATCAACATCCGTACTTCACATTGTACTAGAATGCCGTAGATTCGAGCGTTCAAATCCGAGTCGCCGGAGCTTATAACACAGTTAAGTAAATAACACAGCGGAAGAAATGAATAATACATTGATATACAATATCTGATACAACAGAATGATACAATGAATATCAATATACATCAGAGATATGATACAACAAATAGCAGCGGAAAAAAAATGATAACAACAGCAGCGGAACAATATCAATAGAAATGATAACTCCAAAATGATCTTCAGACAAGAATGAATCCACAACTCCAAGATAAGCAACTCCGATGAATGAACTAGCTCCAAATAATCTACTAAACCTGAATATCTGAAAAGAAACCCAACTCTAGACTGCCCGTGTGGAAAATAGTGGGCACCCAGAGTTTAGGAAGGGAACAATAAACTCCGGATCAGTCATGGGACTGGTGTGAGCAACAAAAACAGTTTATCTTTAAACAAACACGAAAGGCTTTTAAACATTGAAATCCGCAATGCTTTTCGAAAATGAAACTACCATAAGGCCTCCCGCCACACACACAATGCAATCGCAGAATTGGAGGAGATTTCTCCTTATGATAGTCAAACATGCTTACTACGCAAAAATCATTCGATATTATTATCATTAGTGCATAGTGTCGAAAACATTTCGAAAATATAATATTAATCTTAGCCAGCATACAACTATTGTTGTATGCCTACTATAGCTACTACGTTCAATAGCAGGTTACCGCCACATTCCATAGCAGGTAATACAACTAAAACCGTACAGGGTTCGTATTGTTTCTTTGGATTTCCAACAAATGATCAGGCTAAGGAACTTCCTTACCGAAATATAAACGCCTCTGGAAAGACGCCCCGGATCCTAACCGGATCTCTGCAAACAAAAGGCCGACGCTACCTCACGCTGTACAGCTGTAACTAGGTAACTAACACACTGACGCTACCTCACGCTGTACAGCTATAACTAGGTAACTAACACACGAGTCATGTCATCCCCCGGTCGTTACCGACCTTTATCCGAGCGCTCGATAACCAACATCACACATAATAAATAAAGTGTATCCACATGAGTAAGTATCTGGGCTCCATACCATGATACCACCCTTTATCCAGAAGGAAATGACATACCCTAGGGGCGCTACCCCTACAAACCTTTGTCGCAACATTCCTGTTTCGACCATTACCGGGTTGTGAGGCTCGACGAAGTCTCGTCCACAAAGCCACGCTTTTTCACAAAGCCACGCTTCGATCAACAAATGATCAGCAGCACTTCGTATGCCACATTACCAAATTGGGAATGTATCACTAGTAACCATCAACTACATAACCTCTGAGCTCGTACGTCTCAGAGAAGGGTGTTAAGCTAAGAGAATAAATTCTCCGCCACCAACAGAAATGTATTTGATAGAAACCAGCTTTACATCTCAAAGTGTAACGTCAGACACACATCCATACAAGTCTGTTCCGGGTTCGAACAGAACCGAAGGCACTTCCGAAGAAGCCCTTGCAAATCCGGGTATTCACAATCCTGATCGGACTTCCCATCACTTAGGAAATCTCTATACCGTAGCTACTCAGTGCAGAGACAATCGATAGGTCATCCTATCGCTCTCGCAAATACCCGGTCTTCACCACCGGTCTTCAAATGCTATCCATATCGTCGTATCACTATTCGGAATGGGTTATATGACACAAAGGTCCTCTCCCGGCTAAACCGAATAACGAGCGCAATTAAAACATTTTATGGATACTGGGGTCTTAGTTAAATCACAGCTTAAAGCTTAAAACTTTTCATTTGAATGGTAAAACAAATTACCATTTCCAATCTTTTAAACAAAAAGATTCATTTCAAAAACCTTCAATGGTTTAAACAATTTCCACACTTTTAATCTTTTAAACAAAAAGATTCGATTCACAAAGTTAACCCCATTCACAAAGATCCATTCATGGATTTCAAAACAATTTCCCTTTTTAATAGGTTAAATCGTTAAATCTTTAAATCAAGATTTAACTTATAGCTTTCAAAACTCGTTTCCAAAAATTCATTCATAATCTTCCAAAACAATTCCATTTCAAGTTAGATTAACTCATCCGGTCTTTGAAATCAAAGACTCATTTCATAGTTTTCAAAACATTTCAATTCTATTTCAAACTTGAAACCGTTCAACACAATTTGGAAATCCTTTCTTCAAATGAAAGCTATTATTATTTTAAAACAAGTAGTTTTCGTTTCATAAAAATCCAGTTATATTTACACGAGTTAAAACCCTTGAATTAAATTCAAATTCCCTAATCAATACCTTTAAAATGGTTTAACCCAATATAACTTGTACAGTATCTTTAATCCCTAGTTTCAAATCATAGAATTCAATTTCAAACTTGAATTCAAATTTAAATCAAATTATTTAAATTTTCAAAACTCGATTAAGTTATTCAAAATAACTTTTATCTTTGAAATTCCATTTCAAAAGCTTTTCACTTTAACCCCGAATTTCCAATTTCAAAATCAATTGAAATTAAAATTTCAATTTCAAAACATTGAATTTACATCATCTGTGACTTAACCGATTTCCCCGTGAAATCCATATTTGTGTGTGTAAAAGTGTAGTCCAGGGGTTTTACACAATAGTGCACAACATCAATCATCACAAATATATTGATAAGCGGTATAATCGATAACGCTTATCTTCATTCACAGATTCATAGATAAAATAAATTTATCAGTCACAAAGATTCACTATTACAATTCGATGTGGGTTTCGGATAACCAACTGGAATCCGACTCCCTGTCGCATCGAAATTCAAGTGTCGTTTACAGGTCAAGGGGTTTTCATATTGATATAGTAATATATCACAGAAACAGAAATCACAGCTCAGCACAAAGTAACTCATATCATAAAGAGGGATATTAGACTGCTCAAAGCATTTCAATAATAATCAATCATCTAACGATTAGATGAATTAATAGTGTGATTAAAATCAATCTATCACATAATTATATAATTATATATTCCCTTTAATTATTAAGTAATTAACCTTTAATCACATAATAAGTCTTTAAATTAATCATATTAATTAATGAATCACACGAATTTAATCCTTTTAAGTAATTAAGTAATTAACCATTTAATCACTTAATAAATCTTTAAATTAAATTAAGGATTAAAACACTTCATTCTTAATTTAATCACTTAATTTCAAAATTAAGTTTATTTAGAATAAATTTTCAAAGATAAAGGTTACACCTATATTTAAAACATTTTAAACTTAATTTATTTTAAAATTTATTTTAAAATCTTTATCTAATTCCAAACTTAGATAAAACAATCATTATACAAAAGAGCTAATTAAGAGATTGATTTAAACTCGATTTGTTTAAAAAGTTAAAACTGTTTCTATATCCATTTTTTCCCAGACCCGAGCTAATTCAAATTTTCCCCGAGCAAACTCCTCAAATTCTCGAGCTACACTCGTGAATCTCTGTACTTCGAGACAACACACCAAATCACTCGAGTTCGACCCGAGACAAATAGTTCTTCTTCCTCCATTTTGATTCTCTGGTACACTCAGATGCACACGTATACGTGCACCATTGATTGCCAACCATCTGATCATCGACAAGATCACTCGCAAGTCACCTTTGATTTCATTATCCCAATTAACCACCCAGAGACTCAAAAACATCCACGAATCAAAATCGAGCATAGTTGATCAAACCTGGAACAATTCCAGTCGCCAAAACTACTTCGTCGCGATGACTTCGACCACCATTATCCAAGAAACTTCGCCTACAGGTTCGTCTACGACCTAGGCACCTCCCCACCAAGCTCGACCTCACTCGATGCTCCATCGAGGCCGTGGTGATGCAAAGTTCGATCACCTCAAATTTTAGGTTTACAGATGAAAAACGAACGCCGCCTTCGCCACCGAGTTCGTGGTCGCCTCCGACCATTTTTCCCACCTCCTCGGTAAGCTCCTCTACCTTCACGAGAAACCCCGACCACCCTAGTTACGCCGACCACCAGAAAATACTCGAAAACACTTTTCTGGTCAACTACAAACTGCTCCTAAAATACTAGCCTATAAATTCTAAGATGATCATCAAAAATCATAGATTTAAAGTACGAATTCATTCCTGTAATTAGAAATCGAAACCCTGACATTCGAAATCTTTTTGTTAAAAACTGATCATCTCTGTTTTTATATAAAAAAAAAATAACTTCAAACAAATGTTCATGAATTTATTTTTAAAATTAGCACCTCATGGTTATCATTATTTTTCGTTTAGAAACTGAGTCCTGAAAATCATCTAGATAGGATGATTTTGAATTTTATAACAGATTCCATAAGCCTGTAAAAATGGACAGAGGCACATGACTGTATCTAGACATATATACACAAGCAAATTCACAGCCATTCAAACATACTTACATAGTTATCAGCTAAACAGATATATTTCAAGCATCAACTCAAATATCAAAACATATAAATGGGTTCGAGTATGTTTGCTCACATTGTTTTCCAGAGAAGAAGAACCGAGTTGATGAAGAACCAGACTTGAACATTTGCAAGTTGATATCTTTCTTTTCCTTTTGTTGATCTCTAATTTGTATAAATATATTTGTTGGATTGTTGTTTAAGTTTTTGAATAATGGTTACTTAGTTTTCTTTTCTTTTTAAATGATCGAACTGAGGGAAAGAAGCTCCCAAGATGATATGTATAAAGTTGAGTTTAGAGGTGATAAAAAGTGTAGTACAACATAGCAGTGCTATTTCTCTTTTGCTTGCTGATAATTTCTGTTTTTGGTGGCTAAAGATCCAAGCATTTATTGCCCTTGTACAATTTATTTTATTTCCTTTCCTTTCGGCTGAAATGATATTTTTCCCCTTGTCTTGCAAACATATGTATTTTCATTTTGTACATTGCATAAGAAAATCTGGTGGCTTGCATTAATGGCCCTGTACCAATTTACTTATCTTTTTTTTTCTTTGTTTCCTTCCAGGTCTACATATTTCTTTTTGCTGTCTACTTATACAAGCCTTCATTCATAAGCTTATAGATATATATTTGCTTTGTCTTTACAATATTACCTTATAATATAATTAAACTTCTATTTTGATTATGTTGTTAAAATTTTAGTCAAGTGTTACTTTTATTTTCATGGTTCATCTTTTATTTATTTATTTCTATTTTCTAGTTTAAATATTTATTGTTATTTTACTTATTCTATAAATTAAAATCATTACTAACTATCAATTCTAAATTTAAATGATTTATACAAAAATTTATCTGTATTCGGGGAAACTCGCAATCTATCTACCATTTTATTTCACAAATTTTATTCAAAAATCAATTTAATTATCAATTTAAATATATATAAAATCCGGGGTCGTTACAAATTATCTTCATCAATCCTGTTCTGACTTGATTTCGTAAATCCTATTTATCAGCTCCGTTCGTTGATTTGAGTTCAATCTTACCTTGTGTTGAGATTTCGTGCCTGGACTTCGCAACCACTTCATTGTCTATCTCTCTAACCTCGAAAGGTGAGCAATCACTCACGATTAATATTCTTATATTTATTAAATTGGATTTCAATTGAAACGTCAATTGAAATATGCTGTTGTTAGTTATTCACACTGTTATATATATGTCATTATCTGTATCTGTTCACCTGTGATATCTGACACCATTATCTGTTATTTATATTGTTGATATATGCCTGTTTCTGTTGTTATTTTATTATCATATCTGTTATCACTCTGCAAGTTCCCTGTTAGTATAAAATCACTATGGGTTGAAATGATACATACCCAAACGGACTTTAGAATAGGAGAAAATCGTTATGGGTTGAAATGATAAACCCAAGCGATTTTCATTTGAATTAAAATTGGGATTACGGGTTGAAATGATATCTACCCGTATATATTTAGATTTCGGATTGAAATGATAAATATCCGTATCACTTAACCATATGATAGATATATATACAGACACCGTTGGTCCATATATATAAATATTTTGAAAATAAATTCTACGGATTTGGGAAGAAATATATGGTTTTAAATAAAAGTTGATTTTTAAAATTATTGCATAAATAGTAATGATATATATAGATTAAATAATGATATTTAATTTAATTAAGATGGATTTAATACATATAATATGTTTAAGTATTAAATTTATGTTTCAAAATAGATTTCAGTAACAATTTGAATAAGTTAAGGTTAGGAAGGTAATTTGAAGTTAGTTGAAATTGATTTAATAAAGAATGTATTTAATTAAACTGATTGGAAACTTATTGAAATTGAGATGTAAGATATGATTTATAACTTGGGTTTGATTTATAAGAAATTTAATGAATATTTCTTATTTAAATAAAGTTTAAGGAAATATTTAGTAAAATGTGATTTAAGGCTAGTAAATGATATTGAATTTATTAAGTGAATATTCCCTGATTAAATAATAATAATGTTAAATCAAGTGCTATATGAAACTGTAAAATTTAACTTTGAAAATGTTGAATATTAAAGATTTGAAATATATTGAAAATTAAAATGGTATATTTAGAACTGAATTGAATTGATGAATTGAGCTTTGTATAAATTTGAATTTGGAATTTGAGTTAATTTGAATCGATTTGCGAGACTTGAGAAAATTAAATACTTTACTTTTTAAATCATTTAATATATATATATATATACTATTTTGGAAAATAGATATATTTGAAATGAAATGATATTTGGGTTTTGAAGTATAAATTAAATTGAAATGACCACGGTGCTATAATGTATATTTCCACCTTGTAGATAGTTCTGAAGATCCTTAGAGGATGGTTATCCCAAACATCCTTTAAGTTACTTGTATTTCAGTTGATATTTCACTTGAGTTGGATTTATTTATATAAGAATGTAAATCCTGACTCGAGTGTTTTGTGTTTTGCTTTACGCTCGGGTCAGACTGAGTGATACAGCGTTTGAGACTCACCTTTGGAGTTTGGAGCTTCGTTTGGAGATCCAACTTTTGATTCAGCTTCCAGCTTCCCAGTTGATTCGTTCACAGAAGTCATCTGTTTGGATTGGAGACTTCACCGTATTTGAGATATTCTGTTGTATTTTATTTCTAACTCTGATGTTTATATAGTAGCTTCATGAACTACTATTTTATCTATTCCGCTGCGTATTATTGTATTACTCTGTGTCTGTGATACTGTGATTGATTTATTTACTGCATATTCTGAGTTTTGCCAAATTTAAATTAACAATCTGATATTTTGAATTATTCAAGTCAGACATGTGTGGATTTATTGTCGATTTGAATGATCCAAAATACCAGGTCGATACAGTTGGTATCAGAGCTTTGGCTCTAGGAAAAACTTAGCATATATAGTAAATTTATTTAAAGAATCACTTTCGTTTGAGTTTAAATCTCTTCCTTTTGACTCGATTTCCTTTGAACTTTGGAACGTTCCCTACGGTTCCAAAATTCATTCTTGTCTCTCCCTATTTGTATTCTTTTGATTCTGGAGTATCCCATAACTCCACTTCGAATAATCTCTATAAGAATAGGCGATCCCGCCGATCTTTGAATGTTTTGTAAAGGGGTGAAACTCCTTTACAATTGGCATCGATTCACCGGAGATTTATATATCCCTCGGTTTAGATGCTGCTATCTCTTGTTATGTCGAATTCTATCTCTAGCGATCGAATGTCGATTTGCCTCAGAATTCTGCACTGATCTTATTTTGAAATCACGGTTGATCGGTTAAGGTCGCCCGCGATTTATATAAGTATACCATTATTTGTTTTGTAATTGATTATCTTATTTTCATTCGAACTTATCTTCGAATCAGAATCCAATTTGATTAGAATACCTCTAATTTGAATATCTATCTTTGTTTTGAAGTCCATTTTTGAATCATCCTTTTGAAAAATCGGGTTTATTCGTATTTAGAAATTGTTTTATATATCGAAATTATTATATTCTATATATAAAAGTGAAATGTTTTCGATAAATATTATAAACCCTTTTTAAAATGAGAATTTGAGGTTTCGAAAGGATTTGTAATTTTGAAAAATTATATAACAAATTTGATTCATCTAAAAAAAATGATTTATGACTAATGGATTTTAAATTTGAAATTCGAGAATTGAACTCCGGTATTTTGAAATTGGTTTTAAGATTTTGAAATATATAATAATAGTATGATTTAAAAGTATTTTCCGAATAAGAAATGTTCCAATGATTTTAATGAGTTTCGAATGATTTTGAAGAAATTCCAAAAGAAGTTTGAGAAAATAGAAGTCCAGAACTCACTTATGTCGTTGGAAAATAATTTCGGTGATGAGTGCACGCATCATCGACATTGATTTTCGAGTTTCAGAGTGGGAGATAGGCCACTTCAGTAGCTTTGCTATGCGAGTGATTTTGTGAAACCAATTTTGATTTCAAAAATTTTGAAGTATGATTTGATATTCGAAAGATATATGTAAATATATTTGAAACGATTTGAAATGAGCCGGTGTTCAGTCCTCGAGTTTTGGATTTGATATAACCCCATCTATTAAATTTGATTTACTGATTTGTTGCTGATTTCCAACTCTTGAATTTGAAATGATTTCTTCAACTATTTTAAAGGTTCGAGCACTTCCAAATCAAGGTTAACTCTTCAAAGCTAAGAAATTTTGAAAAGTATTTTGATAAAGTATATAAGTTTTTTTTGAACGTTTAAGTATGAAGTAATATGATTTAAATAAGTTGAAACTGTTTTGTTAAGTAAATGAATAAGGCTATTTTGAATTTTTCTAAATATGGAATTAGATTTGAAATGTTTTGAAAGAATTTGGGCTTCAATATATTTTGAATAAAATTTAGTTAAATGTTTTAACTTAGTAACATCTTTATGAAACTATATATTTAACAAGTTGGAATAAATATATAAGTTGTGCGTATGCTGTTTTATTCGCATAATTAATTTGATCCAGGGTTGAATACACAAGTTCGAGGTGAATTACACCATTTCGTGTTAGGATTTTTCATTCGATTCTTGATGGCGAATATTTGATATGGATTTTGGGCGTGATTCTAGAATTCTCTATCGTAGTATATGGCTATGCAAGGAGACTGATGGCTTCTAGTCAAGAAACCATATCGAAATCCGCATTACGAAAGTTGAATGGACAATACTAGCTCGAAAGCGAACTTGTGTGATCGAGCGAGCGATCAAATGTGATTCTGCGAAATGATGGTGTATGTATATCTTATATTATAATATCATTGATATATTTTGACGCTGAAATTGGAAGCTATCGAGTTAGAATATCTTTGCTTACTAAAAGAAAATTTCCAATTTAAATTACAAAGATATATAACCCATAAAAGCAAAGATATTCAATCCCATATGGCTCTTCATACAACGAAATTTATTTTGAAAATTTTGATCCTTATATAAGATGGACCTTACGTAAGTATAAGATGATTTTGAAAACATTTGATTTTGGAAATGAATTGGTTGACTTAAATTATATTGATTTGGAAATTTGGATTTATTTTCTAAATCTATTATTTTGGAAACTTTGAAACTAAAGATATTTAATTTGAGAAGAAATAATTTGGTGAAATTGTATATGATTTTGAAAGTGAACTGATATTGAAACAAATTGAAATTTGAGAACCTTATGTTACTAAAAAAACTTGATTTGGGAGTTGTCGAACTTATATAAAATTGATTTGTATGAGTATGAAATTGATTCGAAAACTATAGATTTGAAAAGGGTACTCAATTTGAAAGTGAAATCTTATATAATTGAAATCTATATAAGTATGATTTGATATACTATTGATTTTGGAAAGTATTTGATTTGAAAATTAAATCTTATATATAATGGATTTTATATAAGTACGATATTTGAAAGTGATTTGAAAAGGTACTATATGATACATATTTTCGAAGTAAAGATATGGAAAGTGCCTTCTGCTTGATATCCGATTTATGGCCACATCTTGGATTCATTATATCGATATTATTCTCTCTGATTTTTGGTTTTCCGGATATGATACTCGAGTGTCCTTCGAATTCCATGGCGTTACCCATGGTCTTATTGTTCTCTCGTGACTGCATAGCGCAACTGCCTGGCTGAGTCTTGCCTAGGGGTACGGATTGTTTCCTGGGGGATCCAGGCGTAACCATTGTGTATCCTACAATCTGTGTAGGTCGCGAATAGTAGCGCAAATGCTTGGCTGAGTCTTGCCTGGGGGTACGGATTGTTTCCTGGTAGATCCAGGCGTAACCATTGTGTATCCTGCATTCTACTAGTCATCATGGCGTAACTCGCAAGGCTGAGAAAGCTTATGGATATGGATTGTTTCCATGGGGACCCAGGCGTAACCATTGTGTATCTGCGAACCATGGTTGGACAAAGGTTTTGTTTGTGTTTTTGATTGGATTGTGCTTTCCATATCTGTTTTTTTAGTTTTTCCAGTATTTTCACTGGGTGTTGAAACAGGTCTACTAAGTACCTGGAGAATTCTAGTTTTGCGCCTGATCAACGCACTACCAGAGTCTACAGGAACGAGGATAAACTTGTTAAAACATCGAGTTATAAAAAGTTTTTATTTATAAAAGTATTTCCAACAAAGAAATTCTATATTAATATTTGAAATTGAAATTCTTATGGTTTGAATTAATTATTCATGCCCGATACCATTCTTTTGAATCTACCTTATCTGCTCAGCTTTATTTATTCACCTATATTCTGTTTTCCAAATCCCCCTTCCTTTCCTTGTTGACTATATTCTTTTAAGTATTGTTTAATTATTGACTACATGGTTTAATAGAAATTTTAGTGTTATAAATATTTTAGAAGTTATAAATTAAATAAACATTTTAAAGTAAAAGATTATTTGTTTATTAATAATATTTGAAAGTATCTTGAGATAAATTAATAAATTTATGATCATGGATTTAATAGCTTCTTTATAAATATAAGTAATAATGTAAATAATTGTTTTCAAATGGTTTTCATACATTTATAAAGGTGTCGTTTAAACATATAAATGGTATTTATAAAGGAAGCAAGAAATTTTACAAATGGATTTTTTGAAAGGTTTTAAAGTATATAAGATAATTGAATTGCAAATGAAGTTTTCAAATTTTAAGTAAAATTTATATAGTTTAAATTAATTGTTTAATCTTGACTTTCAATCTATTTTTTCTGTCTGGTTGTTTCTATTCTACTACCTCCTTCTTTTCGGGGACGAAAAGTTTTGAGTGGGGGAGAGTGTAACGACCCGTAAAATTTAATGGTTTTAAAAGTATATTTAACTAGAAATTAGTGAAATTTTAAACAATAAAATTTGAAATTAAAAATTTATTATTTGGAGTACGTCTATTTTAATATAGCAACTGGTAAATTTTCATCTGTTAATATTGAAGTTTATTTTCCTGTGAAATTTCATTTCAAATCAAACCGGTTAATAACAGTGAATTTAAAAGTTTTTCGAAACCAAAATATGTCAACAGGAGAAAATTTATTCAGATCATTCTGAATCAGACTGCGAAATTCGTTTTCCAAATTTGGACTTCTATTGCTCCGTTTATCTTAATTCTGGCAAAATAGCAGCATTTTCGGTACCGACTATCGACTTTTGATCGGATTATCGTACCACTGATATCTGTGTACCGGTTCGATCGTCTCGTCGTGCTGATCTCAACGGTAAATTTATTTTGTATTTTGAGGTCCGGTGCGCGACAGAAACGATATAGACTATTCGTTGTAACGGTACCACAAATCGTGACCTTTTGATTTTCCCTCGGTTTCAAATTTGAAACGGCAGCCCAAACCTTAATAATTTGCTATAACTTTTCTACTGAATCAAAGCTAACGTTGATATTGCATTTATTCCTTTTTATTATATACATATTTGCATAACAGCTGTAGCCGGTTCACTTCTTTCTCTGTTAAATCTTAGATCTCCTTTTCAAAGGAATACTATATTATGAAATCAAACTTTCTTTATTTCCTGAAGCCACCACTTCCCACCTTCTCATTTTCCTCCTTCCCCCTCACATATTTCGGCCATCATCACCACTTCCCCAGCAAGCCGAAGCACTCTCCCCTTGTCCAACCTTCCGACCTCCATCGCTCACCGCTGAGATTCACCTGCAGTCCCACCCTTCGCCTCCCCTGCCATCCGCCTGGTTAACCAATGCCGAGCCTCCACTATCTTCGGTTCAACCACCAACCCGAGCAAGCGCCCACGTCTCTGACCGCCACCGCAGCCGCGCCTCCGAAATCCTCCACCACTCCGACGCCTCGACTCCAGCCTTGACCCAATCGGCCTCCTCCTCCACTTCTCGATCTAAGCTTGCCCTTCCTCTTCCATTGTTTATAAGCATGTGATAAACTGTAAATATATATATGATGTATATAGATTTATGTTTTGATTTGGATTTTTAAATTATAATATATATTGGTTTATATAATCTTCTATGTTATATAGGTTCTTATATAAATAATGTTTTACAACCTTCTTTATTTTATGTTGTTTTAAATTTTTATGGGTTATGTTATAAGTTTGGGTCTGAGTTTTGAATTAAGCACGCATAGGGATGTAAGTGTATACATGCTATATTTTACATTTTATATCAGTTTATAAAGTACAGTATATATACAATACTTTATATATGAGAGGATGTATGGTAAATTTGTACAGTATATTTATGGGTGTTAGTCTTCATGATTTGTCAAGATATTTGCGTGTGTGGTCACACTGTAGCTTATATATATATACTTTTATACATGTCAGTACATAAGTTTAGACAGTGCAGTTAGTCATATACAAGGTTATATGTATAAGTTTATTTGCTGTTGATAAGGTTAATATATTGGTGTTTCGAAAAGAAAAAAAACAGTTTGTTTAAAGTTGAAACCAGATGTTGATTCCAAGAACGCATTTGTATATAAAAAAACTTTTTATTTTCAAGTGTTGGAGATGTAGATATATATATATATATATATATATATATATATATATATCTTGGTATATGTCGGTACATATATGTGTTTGTTTGTATTACGTGCATTTTGGGTCGGCATATCATACGGTCTGCATTACATAAGTTGTTTGCACATACGGTCGGCATATCATACGGTCTGCATATCATATAGTTGTTTGCACACATATATATAGCGTGTTAAGTTATTTATCTAAATTGATGATATGTGTGTAAATTTTATTTTGCCTAAGTTCTGTTTTTATAGTATATATATAAGAATGATGTTGGAATAGATTTTGTAACAAATTTTAAAACATATATTTGGAAAAGAAATATATATATATATATATAGACGTGTATATATGAAATTTTGAAAAAAAAATGTAATATATATATGCGTTGATTTTGATATATGTGTTTTGGTTAAAAACAATGATTTGAAATATATATACATTTAGTTAATATGTGTTTAAATTTATTTGTAAACAAATATAATGTATTTATCTTATTTTAATATATACATTTGGACTTAGGATGTGACTTGATATATATATATATACATCACTCGTACCAATTATCTTCATCAATCCTGTTCTGACTTGATTTCGTAAATCCTATTTATCAGCTCCGTTCGTCGATTTGAGTTCAATCTTACCTTGTGTTGAGATTTCGTGCCTGGACTTCGCAACCACTTCATTATCTATCTCTCTAACCTCGAAAGGTGAGCAATCACTCACGATTAATATTCTTATATTTATTAAATTGGATTTCAATTGAAACGTCAATTGAAATATGCTGCTGTTAGTTATTCACATTGTTATATATATGTCATTATCTGTATCTGTTCACCTGTGATATCTGACACCATTATATGTTATTTATATTGTTGATATATGCCTGTTTCTGTTGTTATTTTATTATCATATATGTTATCACTCTGCAAGTTCCCTGTTAGTATAAAATCACTATGGGTTGAAATGATACATACCCGAACGGACTTTAGAATAGGAGAAAATCGTTATGGGTTGAAATGATAAACCCAAGCGATTTTCATTTGAATTAAAATTGGGATTACGGGTTGAAATGATATCTACCCGTATATATTTAGATTTCGGATTGAAATGATAAATATCCGTATCACTTAACCATATGATAGATATATATACAGACACCGTTGGTCCATATATATAAATATTTTGAAAATAAATTCTACGGATTTGGGAAGAAATATATGGTTTTAAATAAAAGTTGATTTTTAAAATTATTGCATAAATAGTAATGATATATATAGATTAAATAATGATATTTAATTTAATTAAGATGGATTTAATACATATAATATGTTTAAGTATTAAATTTATGTTTCAAAATAGATTTCAGTAATAATTTGAATAAGTTAAGGTTAGGAAGGTAATTTGAAGTTAGTTGAAAATGATTTAATAAAGAATGTATTTAATTAAACTGATTGGAAACTTATTGAAATGTAGATGTAAGATATGATTTATAACTTGGATTTGATTTATAAGAAATTTAATGAATATTTCTTATTTAAATAAAGTTTAAGGAAATATTTAGTAAAATGTGATTTAAGGCTAGTAAATGATATTGAATTTATTAAGTGAATATTCCCTGATTAAATAATAATAATGTTAAATCAAGTGCTATATGAAACTGTAAAATTTAACTTTGAAAATGTTGAATATTAAAGCTTTGAAATATATTGAAAATTAAAATGGTATATTTAGAACTGAATTGAATTGATGAATTGAGCTTTGTATAAATTTGAATTTGGAATTTGAGTTAATTTGAATCGATTTGCGAGACTTGAGAAAATTAAATACTTTACTTTTTAAATCATTTAATATATATATATATATACTATTTTGGAAAATAGATATATTTGAAATGAAATGATATTTGGGTTTTGAAGTATAAATTAAATTGAAATGACCACGGTGCTATAATGTATATTTCCACCTTGTAGATAGTTCTGAAGATCCTTAGAGGATGGTTATCCCAAACATCCTTTAAGTTACTTGTATTTCAGTTGATATTTCACTTGAGTTGGATTTATTTATATAAGAATGTAAATCCTGACTCGAGTGTTTTGTGTTTTGCTTTACGCTCGGGTCAGACTGAGTGATACAGCGTTTGAGACTCACCTTTGGAGTTTGGAGCTTCGTTTGGAGATCCAACTTTTGATTCAGCTTCCAGCTTCCCAGTTGATTCGTTCACAGAAGTCATCTGTTTGGATTGGAGACTTCACCGTATTTGAGATATTCTGTTGTATTTTATTTCTAACTCTGATGTTTATATAGTAGCTTCATGAACTACTATTTTATCTATTCTGCTGCGTATTATTGTATTACTCTGTGTCTGTGATACTGTGATTGATTTATTTACTGCATATTCTGAGTTTTGCCAAATTTAAATTAACAATCTGATATTTTGAATTATTCAAGTCAGACATGTGTGGATTTATTGTCGATTTGAATGATCCAAAATACCGGGTCGTTACAGTTGGTATCAGAGCTTTGGCTCTAGGCAAAACTTAGCATATATAGTAAATTTATTTACAGAATCACTTTCGTTTGAGTTTAAATCTCTTCCTTTTGACTCGATTTCCTTTGAACTTTGGAACGTTCCCTACGGTTCCAAAATTCATTCTTGTCTCTCCCTATTTGTATTCTTTTGATTCTGGAGTATCCCATAACTCCACTTCGAATAATATCTATAAGAATAGGCGATCCCGCCGATCTTTGAATGTTTTGTAAAGGGGTGAAACTCCTTTACAATTGGCATCGATTCACCAGAGATTTATATATCCCTCGGTTTAGATGCTGCTATCTCTTGTTATGTCGAATTCTATCTCTGGCGATCGAATGTCGATTTGCCTCAGAATTCTGCACTGATCTTATTTTGAAATCACGGTTGACCGGTTAAGGTCGCCCGCGATTTATATAAGTATATCCATTATTTGTTTTGTAATTGATTATCTTATTTTCGTTCGAACTTATCTTCGAATCAGAATCCAATTTGATTAGAATACCTCTAATTTGAATATCTATCTTTGTTTTGAAGTCCATTTTTGAATCATCCTTTTGAAAAATCGGGTTTATTCGTATTTAGAAATTAAATTATTATATTCTATATATAAAAGTGAAATGTTTTCGATAAAGATTATAAACCCTTTTTAAAATGAGAATTTGAGGTTTCAAAAGGATTTGTAATTTTGAAAAATTATATAACAAATTTGATTCGTCTAAAAAAATGATTTATGACTAAAGGATTTTAAATTTGAAATTCGAGAATTGAACTCCGGTATTTTGAAATTGGTTTTAACATTTTGAAATATATAATAATAGTATGATTTAAAAGTATTTTCCGAATAAGAAATGTTCCAATGATTTTAATGAGTTTCGAATGATTTCGAAGAAATTCCAAAAGAAGTTTGAGAAAATAGAAGTCCAGAACTCACTTATGTCGTTGGAAAATAATTTCGGTGATGAGTGCACGCATCATCGACATTGATTTTCGAGTTTCAGAGTGGGAGATAGGCCACTTAAGTAGCTTTGCTATGCGAGTGATTTTGTGAAACCAATTTTGATTTCAAAAATTTTGAAGTATGATTTGATATTCGAAAGATATATGTAAATGTATTTGAAACGATTTGAAATGAGCCGGTGTTCAGTCCTCGAGTTTTGGATTTGATATAACCCCATATATTAAATTTGATTTACTGATTTGTTGCTGATTTCCAACTCTTGAATTTGAAATGATTTCTTCAACTATTTTAAAGGTTCGAGCACTTCCAAATCAAGGTTAACTCTTCAAAGCTAAGAAATTTTGAAAAGTATTTTGATAAAGTATATAAGTTTGTTTTGAACGTTTAAGTATGAAGTAATATGATTTAAATAAGTTGAAACTGTTTTGTTAAGTAAATGAATAAGGCTATTTTGAATTTTTCTAAATATGGAATTAGATTTGAAATGTTTTGAAAGAATTTGGGCTTCAATATATTTTGAATAAAATTTAGTTAAATGTTTTAACTTAGTAACATCTTTATGAAACTATATATTTAACAAGTTGGAATAAATATATAAGTTGTGCGTATGCTGTTTTATTCGCAAAATTAAAATCATTACCTATAAAAGGGGTTATATAATTAGTTCAGACAAACATTTTATTGAATGATAATTTCAAATACTTTTGTATCATGCACTATACTATACTTGAGTTAAAATACATAAACTGAACTTTGGAGAAGTTTAAGAGAAAATTATATGAACAAAGAAAATTGGAATACCAGAACTGGATTGATAGTGTAAACTTTATTGGACCTAACTGATTATCAGATTAATGGAGTTGAAGCACATGTACTGTACTCGTTGAAAGAACTCAATGTTGAGGCGAAATCAGCGACTGGAAGCAAGTCATCGCAACTTAAATAGTGAGCATGAAAGCAAGGATAGGATGAATTCTAGGGTTGCGTAGCAACACCAAGTAGAGTTAAGAAATTTGGGTGAACTATAAATCAGTAGATGTGAGTAAATAGGGAAATAGGAAGAGCATTTACATTAAGCCAAAACAAATTGCTGAAAATTCTAAACCTGTATGTCTCCATATTGCTGAAAATTCAGAAAAAGAAAAAAGAAAAAAGAAAAAAAAGAATCATATGAAGAGCATGTTCATTAAGCCAACCAAATTATGACTCTGGAAAGGTAAACAATCACAATCCCTAACCTTAAAAAGGACCTTCAACTCTATATCTTCGATATTATTATCAACATTTCTTACTATTAGCAAATCCTGGATGATTGATTCTTCTTATTCAATCTTTCTTCTTGACTGCTAAAAATTGCACTATAATTAATTTTAGAACAAAATTTTATCATCTAATTCTAGTTCCAAACCCGCTACACTTCAAAATAAGTCATCATCGATACTGCCCAAGAGCATGTCAACTTGATTAGGAAGAAGATCTCCAATCGCTTGCACTTCAGTTTCTTCAGAAATTGTAATAGGCTCATCATAATTGAATCAGACTTAATTTCATTAGATGAGTGGTTAATCCAGCCATCGTTTGATGTTAAACCTCATGCTTTATTAAATTAGGGTTCTTGTAGCACCAACAACAATAGTACGGAAATTAAATACCTAGGCAAAATTAGGGTTTTTGTGATTACCTCGATATGTTGATTTAGGACTTGTGAGCAAATTTCGAAGAAGTAAACAAGAGCAGATTAAAGGATGAGTGAATCCATGAAGTGGAGGGGAGCAGATTGACAGAGAGAAGTAGCACACAGTAGAAGCCAGAGGAATTTTATGAATGAGGGCAAAAATGTAAGAATTAGGGACGAAGATGGAAAAATGTAACAAGGGTTTTAGTCTTGGGCAGGAAGGTGGAAATATTTGGCAGCGTTGAATAAAACAAAAAAAGCGGAAAAAGAATTTGTAAAATTAATATTAGTTACATTCACATTATAAACGCTGCCAACATGTGCAACTATACGTAGGTTTTCTTGTAGTGAAAGCTTAACAAATCAAGAGAGATTATTCTCTTAAACCTACCATTTTACGATGGCGTAAGTATAACATATGTACCTTGAGGAAAGCTCAAAAAATACGTGCATGCATCTTATCTCATCTAGTCAATATACTAATAATACTACGCATAACATCTCTAGCTTAAGGAAAACTCAATAATTAAAGAGTATGCAAGTAATCTATTAATATATAAATGGTAGAGGAAAACTAATATTAAAAATTCATAATCTTTAATATGTATATTTTAGGAGATATCGATATAGGAAACACTGTATCTCTTATGAAATACCCTTCATGATTCGAGTGTCAAACATGATATGAAATCATGGTATATATACAATACGTATGTACTTAATTCTTAAATCTCATTTTGGATTATTTATAGCTCCATTTAATTTTATACCTATATATTATACAAGTTTATTTTATTTATAACCTTTTATGATTTAGTTAACCCAAATAATGTTCTCATGTATATTATTAACTAATTCTTATTCAATTAATTTTAGTCTTATGTACATTATTAATTAAACCACATTTGATTCATTTTAATTATTATTAATTAAATCTTATTTAATTATTTATTTAAAATTTCGAAAATTTTATATTTTTCATATTAAACTATTTAATATAGTTAATCCACTATAACATATATAGTTTGTTTATGTATACATATCGATATATGTATGCATTTAAATTAATTAACTTCTAATCAATTTTATTTAATAAATTTTATTTAATTAAATAGGTTAATTAATTTGAAATTATAATTTAACTTACCTTAAAGAATTTTAAGACAAAAAAATAATTACAACAATACAATTATCCACATATATCATATATATGTTTTATTCAATTAACTTTTAATTAATTATTTTATTTTATTTAACTAATTATATTAATTAAATTTCAGATTTCAAAATTTCAAAACTAATTATTTAATTTCTCAAAATAATATTGAAAATTTTGAATGCATTTTATAACGTTTTAAAATTTTTACTTTTATATTTCAAACTTAACATTTAAATTTAAAATATATTTTAAATTGCCAACTAGATTTTGAAAATCAGCCTATGGTCCAAAATATATTTGGACCTTTATGTTGGGGATAAACTTTAGGTTTACTTCACCCTTCGAGCCAGGCTAGTATTGTGACAACCCACCTTTTTGGATGATTTAAATCGACAATAAACCACACATGTTTAACTCAAACCATTCAAAATTGTAGATTATAAATGGGTTTTAACAAGAAAATAAGAGAAAAGAAAGAAAAAAAATACAGAATCTCATAATGGAATGACAATATATAATAATCAAATAAATAGTTCATGAAACTATTTTACAATATACATTTGATTACACAATTTTTACGACATAATCATAGTACAATCAACAAACTTACCAAAATAATGCAGAGGAATAATAATAGTAAATACAATCTAGCAAACTCCATATTCATCTTTAGGGAATCATGTCTTCAACACTGAAATGCTCAAGCTGACCCGAGCGTAATAAAAAGACAAAATACTCGAGTCAGAGCTAAAAGTACTTATGTAAGTTAAATCAACAACAAGTAAACATAAGTGTAATAGCTTCAGAGATGTTTACGGGATTTTACATCTCCTATCTAGTGTATAACATGCGTGCAATAACTTAAGAGATGTTACGGGATTATCCATCTCCTAAGGATCCGTCAAACTATCTATAAGTAGTAAGATATGCTATATTTGTATTGTTTATCAGTAAAGTAAAGTACTAAAATAGCGTTAAGGCTTTACATTGATCCCCCTTCATACATTTTTATGCAGGTAGTCTATGCAAGTCTTGTAACACAACCAGTAACTTCGGTAGCCAGTGAGTCCCTTATAGGTACCATACTAAAACAAAATCGTAGTAGGCACGGATAAAGATAAAGAGTATGACAAGTCACGTGAGGTGATACCCAAGGTAGGATACTACCGTTTCGTTTCCTGACTGGTGGTATCCCCTAACGGCCCACTGTGAACATCCATCCTATAATCAAATCAAGTTGCACCAATCAAGTCAAAATCAATATAGCAATACTATGAACAGATGTCGCTAGAGGTAGCTAGCCTCATTGGTCAGGTATGGCTCCATTTTAGTCATTTCAAGTTGACACAAGTGTGAGGGTCATCCATCATCGTTCTCTTTCTTCAAATTCAGCAAACGCCTCCAATTCAGCCTCTACATTCTGGATAACATCCAACACAGTTGTTAAAGTGGTTCTAATATTGACAAAGAGTGTGCCTGTAACGACCCGTAAATTTAACTAGTTTTAATAACGTTATTAATTGAAATTTTGCGAAATTTTAAACGATAAAATTTTGAAATATAAATTTGATATTTGGAATGCGTCTAATTAAACATAGCAACTGGTAAATTTTCATCGGAAAATATGAAAGTTTATTTCGCTCGTAAATTTACTTCAATTTAATCAGTTAAAAAGCGACGAAAATAAAATATTTTCGAAACCTGAATATTTTTATATAGAAAAATTATAAATCATCTTCTGAGCAAGACGTCATTTTTCGTTTTTCCAAATTCGGACTTCTTTAGCTCCGTCGAGCTTATTTTTCTGCGTTTTTACTGCATTTTCCGCTAGTAGAAAATTCAAACTTTTTTAATTCAGTCATACCACTGATATTTATATACCATTTTGATCGTCTCGTCATGCTAATTGCGGCGGTGTATTAAATTTTGTGTTTCGAATTTCCGGTACCCGACGATAACCATGAAACGGTCAACCGTATCGGTTCGGTATTTTTTTTGGTCTCTTGAGTTTTGTAACCTTTCGATTGTCTGCCGTTGGGTGAATGAACAGCCACTGGTCTCTTGCTATTCCCAATTCAAATTTTATCCTCTAGTTTAGTGCTTCATATTCTGGTTCCAAGATTTGAATGAGCAGTATAATAAATATATATGTCCGCCTCTCAAACTCATAAGCTTCCTCTATTACATTAAAAATTATAGCATCATTTTTATCTTATATCTCGTGCCGTTCCATTTGCAAGCATATCCGTTCCCTCCTTAATTATATATAAAGTTGTATTTATGAACCCACGTGTTCCTTTCATTTGGTTGGAGCTTTTCATCTCCTACCTTTACGCTAGCATAAATATTTATATTAGCCTTGCCACTTGTTCAACCATCATTCCTTTCTTTTGCCTGTAGCTTCCCTTTGCCTGTGAATCTCCTCTCTCCTTCTTATTCCTATTTCATCCTGAACTCCATTTATATATAAAAAAAAAATCTAATTGCATGGCATCATCAGCCACTCCCCATCCTCATCTCCTCCGCATGCCGAGCTTGGAAACGCAACTCACGCCCCATTCCCTGACAACCGGCCTCTTCCACGCGGCAGCATCGCCGTCACCATCGCCACCCTCGGCCAAATCGACCTCCAACCTCACACCGCGACTATATTTTCCACCCGACTACATTGCCTCTCCGCCTACACACGCCAACTCCACTTTCTCACCACACAGCACCGAGCCGCTGCCTCCTCTGCCTAACCACGCTTGGCTACCTTCCACCCTGCCAAGGCCGAGCAACCCTCCCCCTTTACCACGCACACCCTGTACCCAGCCTCGCTGCCACCTAAGTGCACGACCACACCACAAGCACAACTCACCCCATTCAAAAAAAACCCGATGTTCCACCAATTGCTTCGCCAAACAAACTCGCCTCCCCCTGAACCCATGTTTCTCCCCTCCGCCTTCGCCACTAGAAACGCCTCAGACCTGTTTTCTCTGGCCGAGCCACCTGAGGTTCTTCCTTACCTTTATCTTCTCTAATTCTTGTTGAAATGGGAATAGTATATATATAGGTATATAATTCAGAGCTTGTTTGTTTCTTTACTGTATATGGGTTATCAGGTCACATGTATATATATATATTATAGAGTTCTTTCTGTATATGTTATAAAGTATATATATGTATATTGTTTTATTTTGATCTGGGAAATTTTGAATGGAATATGAAGTATAAAGTTTATATATATATATATTACAGAAATATGTTTACGTATATGATTAGCGACTTGAAATTGATATATACGTTGAATTTAATTAGACAAATTTGTATAATATGACCCCTTTAAATGTTTAAATTAATTGACACGTAGAAAAATAGTTAATTACCCTTGAACCATTTGAATTTATGTTGTATTAATTGATGAAGTATGAAATTGAATAATTGATGTCAAGTGTAGAATTGCATAGAATAATTAGTGTAATAATCTTTAATCTACATGAAATGATAGTGTAGATTCTAGAAATAATTATATTAATTTGCACAAACAACAATGTGAATTAAGACGATTATTTCGGGATTATTTGAATTGATTATTGGATTGATATTGGTTGTTGTTATTGCTTGTTTATTTACTTTGACACCATCCCAGTTATCACACTGCAAGTTCCCTTTGTTATGCTTTGATTTTGAATTGAATTGGAATCGGGTTGAAATGATAAATACCCAAATTAAACTTTGACCTAGGAAAGAGAATTAAATAAAACCCGATTGGTCAATAATTTGATTTAAAGATAAAATAAAGATTTTATTTGAATAAATAATAAAGTTTTAAAACAAAGTTGGAATTTGAATTTTAATGAAAGGAAATGTTAATATTTGATAATCTGAATCAAAATATTAACATAGCAGATGATGAATGAACGTTGTTTAAAATTAATTATTTAATAATTAAATTTGGAATTATTAATAATTAAGTTTTGAAATTAGTTAATAATTAAGTTTTGGAATTATTTAATAATTAAATAAGGTTGAATTATTAAATAATTAAATAAAATTGAATTCTTTATTAAGTAAAATTGAACTTCTTGAATAAGTGAAATTGCATTTCTATAACAAGAAATGAATATGTGATTATTGAAATTAATGTAAGACTTGTAATTTAAAGAACTTAATTTGACGAATTTAATCTAATTAAATTTGTAAGTTGATATAATGAAGTTGAACTTAAGTAATTGATTTAGAGAACTGGAAATTAAATAGAAATTGTTTTGAATGACAAATTAACTTAACAAATATTGAATGAAATAGATAAATGAATTTAAATTGATTTGAATGTTAAATTAAATTAATTTAAATGATTTCGGAATGAAACTTATATACGAACTTGAATCCAAATTTGAATTGTTTTAAATAAAAATTGAATTTGAATTATAAGATTTCGAAATGGTAATTTGGAAGTTTTGAAACGTAAATTATGGAAATTGGTTTAAAAAGACAAATGAAATGTTGATTTATAAATTGTAACAACCCTGTATTTTACAATTAATTTTAATTTGATTTTTCCAAATTTAAGAGCTTTATTTATGAAAAGAATAAATGTTGTTATTGTAAATATAAAAAAAAACTTTGATTTTGTATGTGGATTTGAATTCCAAATATGACTAAATTTAATATTTCCAGAAAATGTGAATTTTGGTCAAATAGTCAAACTTCGACTTTTAACTTGAAAATTTAAAAGTTTGAAATTTATGAATTTTATCTTTTATTATAAAAATAGATTTAATAACTTGAATACTGCTTTTCGTTTCGTTGCAAACGGATTTAAATTGCAAAAGTTATACTATTTTCAATATTGTGTGTATATTGGTTATTCAGCAATATTCTTTATTTTAAAATTATATAAATGACATTTTTATTTGATATATTTTATTCTAATTTGTACATTTATGTTATATAAAATATATTTTGGTTTTAAAATATTTTTAAAGTAAGGTAGGAATTTTTCCAGAGTTAGTAGTATTTTTCTTGCAAATTTCCATGCCCTGTTTGTAAATTTTAAACATTTTTCTTTAATCCTTTCTATTTTCTCCAATTTAATTATCTATTTTATTTTGAAAATGATAAATAAATTATTTTAATTCAAATTTTCAATTCATAATATTTTTATAATGAAGTGTATAGTTTTTCAAGACTGACAGTGATTTATTTATAATTTTTGAACACTGTTTGGTATTTTTAAGTAATTTTCTTCATTCTTTTTATATTTTTCCAAAATTTATTAGTTGTTTTCTCATATTTATAATTGATTTCGGTTTGTAAATTATTTTTCTGAATATTTTTGTTTATATAAAGATTAAAAAGAAAAGAAATATGAAAGGTTGTAAAACACTTTGAAACTTAAGCCCTTTTTTGTCCAAACCCTTCATTTTCTTTAACTCCTCAAATTTTGCCCTAGCCATCTAAAACCCTAGTGTAGCCGCCACTTTTTGTTTCTCATCTTTTCACGTGAAAAAAAATCAGCTCCTCATTTCTCATGGCTTCATCCAAAAATAGGTAATGGCCTCTCCTTCTTTTTCTTCTTTTCTCTTCATTTTCAATGATTTTTGCCATGTTTCTCTTGCTTTGCTTGGCCTAACACCTCCACCATCTCCTCCACCGACCACCACCACTTCCTTCCCCACACCATCCATGACCAAACCCCCTCCTCCTCTGACCATGACAGGCCATGCACTCCTTTTGACTAAAAACCACACAAAACCTTGCACAAATCCCTTAAAACAATGCATAGCCACCACTAGTTGCAACATACCTTCGCCCACCACCTTGGACACCACCTCTACCCGCCACCACCACCTTGCTACCACCACTACACATCACCATCTCCTCTGTCCAGACCTGTAGCAAGTCATGGCCAAGCCTAGGACCTTGTAGACCGAGCCAAAGATGAACCAAAACTCCACCATATTGCATAAAACTCTTCACATGCCTATGTTGTAACTTCCCCATCATCTCTAGCTTGTAGCCGTGCATCCCTTGGTCCAAACCAGACCCAAACCATGTCCAAACCTGAACCAAAACATTCCCTAGGCCATGCAAAAGGATAGAGAAAGCAAGGCAAAAGATTTGACATTCAAATCTCTTTTTGTTTAAAAGTTATTTCCATTTCAAGTGCGTTGAAATTGTGTTTGTTTTGATGTATGTTTTGGGTTGTAATACAAGAGTTGTAGCTTTGGATCTTGCTCTCCACTCAAGTCCGTAGTCTTGTCATCGTGCTTTTGTTCCATTGTGTCATTGGTTTTGATATCTCCAGCACAAACAGGTGAGTTATTCTCACCAGACAATATGTACCTATATAACTGATAAACCGACACCATTTGAATCTGTAATGTATATCATCATGTTATATATGTTTATATTATTATCATATGATGTTCACACCTGTTATTACACATGTTATATCATATGTTACTGTTATTTAATGTTATTCTGTTATTTATATCTGTTATCACCATTGCAAATTCCCTGTAGATTAGAATCACTATGGGTTGAAATGATACATACCCGAACGGACTTTAGAATAGGGAAAATTTGTTATGGGCTGAAATGATAGGCCTGAATGATTTTTATTTAAATTATTTTAACTTGGGATTGCGGGTTTGAAATGATAGAACCCGGATTTTTCTTTTTTTAACTGCGGATTGAAATGATACATATCCGTATCACTTGACCTAGGTTAGAAAATTATACACAGGCCCGTGGTTATTTTATAAAGTGTTTTGAATAATTTTAAGTATTTTAAAAATATAAATTTATGAAATTTGATTTAAACAGATTTTGAAATATTTTGAATTAAAGAAATTATGATTTTTCTATGTGTTAAAAATGTAATTAATGAATGGTTTAACTGGATTTTTGAAATATAACTTAAGTTGGAAATTTGGAATTTTGGTTAAAAATGATATTTAAGTTATATAAATAAAATGGATATTAAATTTTATTTGGAAATGGTAAATATGATAATTTGATTAAATTTGAATTTAAGTGATTATTAAGTATTATTGATTTTTCTATGAATTTAAGTGGTTAAATAAATGAATGTTTAAAAGTGATCTTTTAAAATATAACTTGACTAGAAAATGTGAAATTTGGTTTTAATTAAAGGTTTAAGTTAATTAAATAAAATTGGAAATTTTGTTAAATTGTGAAATGGTAATTTAAATTTGAAGTGTTAAGTCTATTTGTTGAAATGTGAAGAATTGGAACTTTTACACTTAAACTTATTAAGTAAATTGTTGAAAATTGGATTTAATTATAAGAAATTTATTGTGAAAGAAACGTGTAAAGTTCTAATTAATGAAAGAAATATGTAAAGTTTAATTTATGAAAGAAACGTGTAAAGTTCTAATTAATGAAAGAAATATGTAAAGTTTTACCTACTGAAAGAAACATGTAAAGTCTTAATTAATGAAAGAAACATGTAAGTCTTAATTTGTGTAATATTGGTATAAAATAATAAATGCCCCTTTTGTAATAAAACGTAAATTAAAACGTACATTCGATAATGTAAGTTTAATTAGTGTAATATTGATTAAATGATAAATGCTCTTTACTGTAATAGGAATGTAAGTTAAAAAGTACATTTAATATGTAAGTTTTAATTAATGTAAATGACATATTTTAATGACTAAAATAATAAAGTTTCTTTATTGTAATGATAATGCAAGTTAATAAGGTACTCTTAACTTAACATAAGAATTTTAGCATTAAATTGGATATTACAGTAACAAAGTTTATTTAACTATAAGGCTATGATAAAATGACCATGTTAAAAATTTGTAAGTATATAAATACTTTGATTATATAAAATGTTAAATTGGGAAGTATTACATTCCAAAAATGCTATGATTCCTTAAGGTTACATTACCAAAATGCTATGATAATTTAAAGGAAGATTTCAAGTTTAATAAATTAAAGGAAATATTCAGTGATTTTTGAAATTTGGGTTTTATTGAAATGATATATTATTGAATTGGTTTTGAAATGGAAATGATATATTTTTGAATAGATATGTTTTGGGTTTGAAAGTATGTATTAGTTTGAAATAAATGATATGATTTTGAAATGGTTTAAAGGACGTATTTTGATTTGAAACATAAACTATTTTGAAATTTATAACCACGGGTTATAATAACGATTGGTTGGCAAAGAGACCGGGATCGGATATGGGCATACTCTCTGTCGATACCAAAAACCACTTTGACAACCGTGTACGCGGTGGAGATTCCAGAATGAAGTAGGATGGTGGTGACGTTCTTAAGGTATGTTACGTGGACCCAACTCCCGTGAGTTGGCATAAGGTGGCTAAAACAGGAGCGATCTCGGACCAGTGAGGTAGCACCTCTTCTCGGACACATTTCTTCGATATTATACTCTTACTTGTGATTGATTAGATGGCCATCCTCCGATTTGGGAGTGTTGTTCGAGGTGGAACGGTAGTGGCTGCTATGCGTATCCATCAGTCCGTGTGCGTAATTGGTATATCTACCCTGGCATTGCCTAGTTGTGCCGTGTCACCTACCATATCGAGCTTTACTACGATTATGATTTTAAGATCCGACCGCGTTAAGGTTCTCCATCCCCTTAACGCTATTTTCTATATGATTATACTTTACTTATTAGACATTATTATAATAGCGAATATTACTACATAGTAGATATTTTAACGGATCCTTAGAGGATGGGCGGTCCCAAGCATCTTCTAAGTTACTTGTACCTTTATTACAGTTAACTTGAGTTGGTTTACATTATATAAGTATATATTGTCCTGACTCGAGTGTTTTGTGTTTTTCTTTACGCTCGGGTCAGCCTGAGTATTCACAGATTTGGATTTCCACCTTTTGGAGATTTGAATCGCTGGAGATTATTTGCTAGTCTTGTTCTATCAACTTCGGTTCCGTTGTTCTATTCAGCCTATACTTGGTTATTGTATTGAGACTTCTGCTGTACTTTATTTCTTATGTTGTATCTTATGTAACTCTGATATATTTTCATAGTAGCTTCATGAACTACTATTTCTTTTACTTCCGCTGCATTATTTTACTCTGTGTCTGTGATCTGTGATTATATTTATTTACTATATATTCTGAGATTTGCCAAATTTTAATTACAACGCGGTATTTTGAGCAATTCAACTCCGGCATGAGTGTCTACCTATACACTTATAATGGATGCGAATGGTTGAAAATATCGGGTCGTTACAGTTGGTATTAGAGCTTTGGCTTTGAGGCAAAACTTAGAATGTATGGTAAATTTATTTACAGAATCACTTTCGTTCGAGTTTGAATCTCTTCCTTTTGATTCGATTTCCTTTGAATTTTGGAACGTTTCCTGCGGTTCCAAAATTCATTCTTGTCCCTCACTATTCATCTTCTTTTGATTTTGGAGTATCACATAACTCCACTTCGAATGATCTTTATAGTGAATTGGCAATCTCGCCAATATTCTAATTTTCTTGTAAAGCGGTGAAAATCCTTTACAGTCAGCATCGATTCACCAGAGATTTTATCTATCCTTGGTTTAGATGCTAATATCTTTTATTATTCTAAACTCTATCTCTTGAGATCGAACGTAGATTTATCCCAGAAAAATCCACATCGATCTTATTCTTTAAGTCACGGTTGACCCGGTTAAGGTTGTCCGTGATTTACCTAAGCTTACCCATCTCTCTACTCTGTTTAACCATCTTGTCTTTTGTTTCTAAACTATCTCCAAACATTTTGAATTGTACTTGTAAATCTATGTTTTGTTTTATATATGGTGTTGTTTGAGTTGTTGATGTTGATTTGGATTTCCGATCGATTCGTCTGATCAACGCTATCGATAGGATTTCTAAAACACTTTAACAGAACAAACTGACACGATATTATTTTAAATTTGGTTAATGAAATAAAATTTTGATATATAAGTAAATTTATGGAACTTAATAAATTGATTTAAATTGATAATTTGAAATGATAATACTTGATTTATCATTTATTATTCTACAAATGAATTTATAAATAGTTGTTTATAAATTGATTTGGGAACTAAAATGAATTTGAATCAAGAATTTGAGAATTCAAGTTTCCGATGGATTTCAAACCTTGTGTTTAAAATTTTTAAAAGGATATAATTTAAAGTATTTTTGAATAAAAAATTTGTCTCTAAAGGATTTTAAAGTTTAAAAATTAAGTGCTCTTCTCTTTGTCACTGGAAAATAATTTCGGTGATGACTGCAGCATCATCGACGTTCATTTTCGAGTTTTGAACTGAAGAGACCATTCTGTAGTCTTACTACAGCTTTGTTTTGAAAGATTTAATTTATTTGAATTTCTAAATATGATTTGATTTATAATATATATAGATATATATATGATTTAAATTGATTTGACATATCATGTACATATATTTATTTATCTCTAACTGGTTTGAAGGAAACCGGAAAATTAATTCTTAAATTTCATCTTAAAGAATAATTTCAGTTATAAAAAGAAAAAATAAAATTTTTGAATAAATTATTCAAACTTGAGATAATTGAATTGGAAAGTTTTATTTGTATAATACAATTGCATTCAAATATAACTTACCTTAAAAAAATTTTTTAGAAGTTAACAATGTAATTGGATAATATACAATATAAAAAGGATTTTTTAAATAAAATTTGAGTGGTTATAATAAATTTTATACACCTAAATTTTAGTTATAAAAGATTTACAGAGGTAAATAGTGAAAAAGGAATTTAAAGAGATTTTATTTAAATAACTTAATAATCAAATTTGATTTAATATGGAATCTTAAGTCTAACCTAGGAATTTTAATAATGGTTATTTCCTGAAATGAATATGTTGTATAATAAATAATGTATCTTTGAATAGATAAAATAAAATACATTGGAATTGGACATTTTGTAATAAAGTTTATTTAACTTGAATTCATAGTTTAATTGATGTCTAAATGAATAAATGTGTAAAGAAATTTGATTGTTATATTTTCTATGATAAATATTTTATTTATGAAATTGATATGTCTTGAAAAATGGATAATTATGATAGTTGTAATGTATTTTAACATCACTAAATTTGATAATTGAGAATTTGGTTTTCAAATGGAAATTTTAAGTGTAACTTATTGAAGGAATATCTATTTATGAAATGGGCATTTTAAATAAAGTGTTAGGTTATTTGTTAAATGAAGAGCTAAGTAAAATAGTGAGCTTTTGACTTAATAAACGAAGTATAGTTTAATTTGGATATTCCATTCATAAAAGTTTGTTTTAATAAGTCATAAGTTAAATGATATCCAAATGAATATTCTAGAATAAAACTGATTTGAAATATTAATATATCTACTGTAGCATTTTATAAGTGCTGCTATTTTGAAAATACAATGTTTTGGAAGTTTTATAATTGAATGAACTTAGAAATGTTACAACTTTAAAATGAATATTATTTGACCTTGAATTAAAATGGTTTAAATAAAGATTATTTTAAAAGGTGTTATGATTTTCTAAGTATTATGTTTTTTTTTAGAATTACATTTCCAAAGTGTTATGATTTTAGTAGTATGATTTCCAAATGATAAACATCTCTAATTTGTTATGATTTCAAAGCGTTATTGTTTCACATTTATTATCTTATTTTGTTTTTTTTCAAACTATCTTTTGGTTGTCCTTATTTCTCTTATCTTGTTACAGAATGGGAAGGCTATTGCTTATACCAGTCTGTTTAGACATCTTTTTATAATCTTTGAAATCTTTGTTACTCATCTGGATCTGAACACTGTTTTTCCATTCATAGACCATCGGTCAAGTGAAAGGGGTGATTCAGACTCTAGAGTATCTTTTTCGTGTTTGTGTTCTTGATTTGATCACCTCCAACTTGTTAAACTTGCCTATAACAATAGTTATCAGGTGTAATTCCAATATTCTTATCATCTTGTCTTAATTCTATTCATTCTATCTTTTTAGGTGCTTTCCCGTACCTCGTTCCTTTTCGGGGACGAAAAGTTTTGAGTGGGGGAGAGTGTAACAACCCTGTATTTTACAATTAATTTTAATTTGATTTTTCCAAATTTAAGAGCTTTATTTATGAAAATAATAAATGTTGTTATTGTAAATATAAAAAAAACTTTGATTTTGTATGTGGATTTGAATTCCAAATATGACTAAATTTAATATTTCCAGAAAATGTGAATTTTGGTCAAATAGTCAAACTTCGACTTTTAACTTGAAAATTTAAAAGTTTGAAATTTATGAATTTTATCTTTTATTATAAAAATAGATTTAATAACTTGAATACTGCTTTTCGTTTCGTTGCAAACGGATTTAAATTGCAAAAGTTATACTATTTTCAATATTGTGTGTATATTGGGTTATTCAGCAATATTCTTTATTTTAAAATTATATAAATGACATTTTTATTTGATATATTTTATTCTAATTTGTACATTTATGTTATATAAAATATATTTTGGTTTTTAAATATTTTTAAAGTAAGGTAGGAATTTTTCCAGAGTTAGTAGTATTTTTCTTGCAAATTTCCATGCCCTGTTTGTAAATTTTAAACATTTTTCTTTAATCCTTTTCTATTTTCTCCAATTTAATTATCTATTTTATTTTAAAAATGATAAATAAATTATTTTAATTCAAATTTTCACTTCATAATATTTTTATAATGAAGTGTATAGTTTTTAAAGACTGACAGTGATTTATTTATAATTTTTGAACACTGTTTGGTATTTTTAAGTAATTTTCTTCATTCTTTTTATATTTTTCCAAAATTTATTATTTGTTTTCTCATATTTATAATTGATTTCGGTTTGTAAATTATTTTTCTGAATATTTTTGTTTATATAAAGATTAAAAAGAAAAGAAATATGAAAGGTTGTAAAACACTTTGAAACTTAAGCCCTTTTTTGTCCAAACCCTTCATTTTCTTTAACTCCTCAAATTTTGCCCTAGCCATCTAAAACCCTAGTGTAGCCGCCACTTTTTGTTTCTCATCTTTTCACGTGAAAACAAATCAGCTCCTCATTTCTCATGGCTTCATCCAAAAATAGGTAATGGCCTCTCCTTCTTTTTCTTCGTTTCTCTTCATTTTCAATGATTTTTGCCATGTTTCTCTTGCTTTGCTTGGCCTAACACCTCCACCATCTCCTCCACCGACCACCACCACTTACTTCCCCACACCATCAACGACCAAACCCCCTCCTCCTCTGACCATGACAGGCCATGCACTCCTTTTGACTAAAAACCACACAAAACCTTGCACAAATCCCTTAAAACAATGCATAGCCACCACTAGTTGCAACATACCTTCGCCCACCACCTTGGACACCACCTCTACCCGCCACCACCACCTTGCTACCACCACTACACATCACCATCTCCTCTGTCCAGACCTGTAGCAAGTCATTGCCAAGCCTAGGACCTTGTAGACCGAGCCAAAGATGAACCAAAACTCCACCATATTGCATAAAACTCTTCACATGCCTATGTTGTAACTTCCCCATCATCTCTAGCTTGTAGCCGTGCATCCCTTGGTCCAAACCAGACCCAAACCATGTCCAAACCTGAACCAAAACATTCCCTAGGCCATGCAAAAGGATAGAGAAAGCAAGGCAAAAGATTTGACATTCAAATCTCTTTTCGTTTAAAAGTTATTCCATTTCAAGTGCGTTGAAATTGTGTTTGTTTTGATGTATGTTTTGGGTTGTAATACAAGAGTTATAGCTTTGGATCTTGCTCTCCACTCAAGTCCGTAGTCTTGTCATCGTGCTTTTGTTCCATTGTGTCATTGGTTTTGATATCTCCAGCACAAACAGGTGAGTTATTCTCACCAGACAATATGTACCTATATAACTGATAAACCGACACCATTTGAATCTGTAATGTATATCATCATGTTATATATGTTTATATTATTATCATATGATGTTCACACCTGTTATTACACCTGTTATATCATATGTTACTGTTATTTAATGTTATTCTGTTATTTATATCTGTTATCACCATTGCAAATTCCCTGTAGATTAGAATCACTATGGGTTGAAATGATACATACCCGAACGGACTTTAGAATAGGGAAAAATCGTTATGGGCTGAAATGATAGGCCTGAATGATTTTTATTTAAATTATTTTAACTTGGGATTGCGGGTTTGAAATGATAGAACCCGGATTTTTCTTTTTTTAACTGCGGATTGAAATGATACATATCCGTATCACTTGACCTAGGTTAGAAAATTATATACAGGCCCGTGGTTATTTTATAAAGTGTTTTGAATAATTTTAAGTATTTTAAAAATATAAATTTATGAAATTTGATTTAAACAGATTTTGAAATATTTTGAGTTAAAGAAATTATGATTTTTCTATGTGTTAAAAATGTAATTAATGAATGGTTTAACTGGATTTTTGAAATATAACTTAAGTTGGAAATTTGGAATTTTGGTTAAAAATGATATTTAAGTTATATAAATAAAATGGATATTAAATTTTATTTGGAAATGGTAAATATGATAATTTGATTAAATTTGAATTTAAGTGATTATTAAGTATTATTGATTTTTCTATGAATTTAAGTGGTTAAATAAATGAATGTTTAAAAGTGATCTTTTAAAATATAACTTGACTAGGAAATGTGAAATTTGGTTTTAATTAAAGGTTTAAGTTAATTAAATAAAATTGGAAATTTTGTTAAATTGTGAAATGGTAATTTAAATTTGAAGTGTTAAGTCTATTTGTTGAAATGTGAAGAATTGGAACTTTTACACTTAAACTTATTAAGTAAATTGTTGAAAATTGGATTTAATTATAAGAAATTTATTGTGAAAGAAACGTGTAAAGTTCTAATTAATGAAAGAAATATGTAAAGTTTAATTTATGAAAGAAACGTGTAAAGTTCTAATTAATGAAAGAAATATGTAAGTTTTACCTACTGAAAGAAACATGTAAAGTCTTAATTAATGAAAGAAACATGTAAGTCTTAATTTGTGTAATATTGATATAAAATAATAAATGCCCCTTTTGTAATAAAACGTAAATTAAAACGTACATTCGATAATGTAAGTTTAATTAGTGTAATATTGATTAAATGATAAATGCTCTTTACTGTAATAGGAATGTAAGTTAAAAAGTACATTTAATATGTAAGTTTTAATTAATGTAAATGACATATTTTAATGACTAAAATAATAAAGTTTCTTTATTGTAATGATAATGCAAGTTAATAAGGTACTCTTAACTTAACATAAGAATTTTAGCATTAAATTGGATATTACAGTAACAAAGTTTATTTAACTATAAGGCTATGATAAAATGACCATGTTAAAAATTTGTAAGTATATAAATACTTTGATTATATAAAATGTTAAATTGGGAAGTATTACATTCCAAAAATGCTATGATTCCTTAAGGTTACATTACCAAAATGCTATGATAATTTAAAGGAAGATTTCAAGTTTAATAAATTAAAGGAAATATTCAGTGATTTTTGAAATTTGGGTTTTATTGAAATGATATATTATTGAATTGGTTTTGAAATGGAAATGATATATTTTTGAATAGATATGTTTTGGGTTTGAAAGTATGTATTAGTTTGAAATAAATGATATGATTTTGAAATGGTTTAAAGGACGTATTTTGATTTGAAACATAAACTATTTTGAAATTTATAACCACGGGTTATAATAACGATTGGTTGGCAAAGAGACCGGGATCGGATATGGGCATACTCTCTGTCGATACCGAAAACCACTTTGACAACCGTGTACGCGGTGGAGATTCCAGAATGAAGTAGGATGGTGGCGACGTTCTTAAGGTATGTTACGTGGACCCAACTCCCGTGAGTTGGCATAAGGTGGCTAAAACAGGAGCGATCTCGGACCAGTGAGGTAGCACCTCTTCTCGGACACATTTCTTCGATATTATACTCTTACTTGTGATTGATTAGATGGCCATCCTCCGATTTGGGAGTGTTGTTCGAGGTGGAACGGTAGTGGCTGCTATGCGTATCCATCAGTCCGTGTGCGTAATTGGTATATCTACCCTGGCATTGCCTAGTTGTGCCGTGTCACCTACCATATCGAGCTTTACTACGATTATGATTTTAAGATCCGACCGCGTTAAGGTTCTCCATCCCCTTAACGCTATTTTCTATATGATTATACTTTACTTATTAGACATTATTATAATAGCGAATATTACTACATAGTAGATATTTTAACGGATCCTTAGAGGATGGGCGGTCCCAAGCATCTTCTAAGTTACTTGTACCTTTATTACAGTTCACTTGAGTTGGTTTACATTATATAAGTATATATTGTCCTGACTCGAGTGTTTTGTGTTTTGCTTTACGCTCGGGTCAGCCTGAGTATTCACAGATTTGGATTTCCACCTTCTGGAGATTTGAATCGCTGGAGATTATTTGCTAGTCTTGTTCTATCAACTTCGGTTCCGTTGTTCTATTCAGCCTGTACTGGGTATTGTATTGAGACTTCTGCTGTACTTTATTTCTTATGTTGTATCTTATGTAACTCTGATATATTTTCATAGTAGCTTCATGAACTACTATTTATCTTACTTCCGCTGCATTATTTTACTCTGTGTCTGTGATCTGTGATTATATTTATTTACTATATATTCTGAGATTTGCCAAATTTTAATTACAACGCGGTATTTTGAGCAATTCAACTCCGACATGAGTGTCTACCTATACACTTATAATGGATGCGAATGGTTGAAAATATCAGGTCGTTACATAAATTCTAATTGAAATTGAAATTGATTTGGTTTTCGAAATTTATTAAACGACCAATCAGTGTAATAATTACGAAAGTTATTAAAGAGACCGGAATCGGTTATGGACATACTCTCTGTCTAAACCGAAAACCACTTTAATAACTACACGCGGAGTGTGATCCAGAATGAAGTGGTTGGAATGATGTACGTGATGGCTGAAGAAAGAGAACGATAATGGATAGCCTTGACACTTCTGTCAAATTGGAAATGACTAAAACAGGAGCCGTGCCGGGCCAAATGGGGTCAGCTACCTCAAGCGAACACACTTCTTCGAAAACTACTCATTACTTGTTATCGATTGGTGCACCCTTGTTTTTGAGAGTGTTGTCTCACCAGTCCGGATCAGGCAAATGGTAGTTTCACTACCTTGGGTATTGCCTCATGTGCCTTGTCATACTTGTATCCCTATATACGCAACCACTACGATTTGTTTTGTGTTATACCTATGGAGTACTCCCTGATAGCCCACTAGTTTACGGTGGAGTTTACAGTGTTGTATATACTATAATGCTTATATAAAATGTGTTAAGGGGGATAATGGTAACGCCTTAACACTATCTTGATATTTTATATTACTGATAGGCATTATCTACTTATCGTACACTACTACATAGTAGATAGTTTAACGGATCCTTAAAGGATGGTTATTCCAAACATCCTTTGAGTTACTTGTATTTCAGTTGCTATTTCACTTGAGTTGGATTTATTGATATAAGAATGTTAATCCTGACTCGAGTGTTTTGTGTTTTGCTTTACGCTCGGGTCAGACTGAGTGTACCAGTATTCGAGACCCACCTTTGGAGTTGGAGCTTCGCTTGGAGATCCAGCTATCTATCCAGCTTTCAGATATCCAGTTGATTCCAGTGATTGTATTCTGATTCTTGTATTTGACTATTATATTCGAGACATCTGCTGTACCTTATTTAACTCTGATATGTATATAATAGCTTCATGAACTACTATCTTTTGTTTCCGCTGCATTTATTACTCTGTGTATGTGATCTGTGATTATTTATTTACTGTATATGCTGAGTTTTGCCAAATTTAAATTAACAATTCGGTATTTTGAATTATTCAACTCCGACATGTGCGGATGCGAATGGTCCAAAATAGCGGGTCGTTACAGTGCCAATAAGAGGCCATGTTCTCTTTAACAACCAAACGTCATTTTTCACACCGGTTGGTACTTTTACATTTTGAAACTAATTCATATTTGATATCAAAATATCATATTCACTTCAAAAATATCACTTCATTTCAAAATACCATATTTACTCGAAATATGTCATTTTCACTTGAAAATATCATTTCAAATTCTAACTTAGGTTATAACCTCATTTAACCACATTCGCATTTAAATCAATGATTTTAATATAAACATTCCAACTTTGCACAGTTTGAATTTTTAGAAAATAGTTTGAATTGTTATAAATATTTTAAAATAGTTTAAATAGTTTAGATATTTAAACAGTTTAATATAAAATGGTTTGATTATCGAAAATGGTTTATATAGTAAAATAGTTTGGAAAATCAAAATAATTTGAGTATTAAAAAAATGATTTTAAATAGTTTATATTAAAATAATTTATTTTGAAAATAATATCAAATCAAATTGTTTCTTTCCATTTCAACAAATATGGGCCTATGTCCAAATTTCAATTCAACAAAGCTCAATTTTCAATCTTTCAATCCAATTGACTCAATTTCGATTTAGTTTCTAATCAACTTGATTTCAATTTGAATTAACTACAATTTTCGAAACGGTCATTTCTAACTTCAAATTCGATTCAACAATTCAATTGAATGATTTAAAGTTTAATCCAATTCTTATTTTAATCCATTTCAATTTACATCAATTTCAAGTCCAATTTCAATTTACTGATTTAAATCACTTAAATCAAGTTAAACCTCATTGTTCAATTTAAGGTTCAAACTTTAAAATAATTAAATTTCCAAAATTGAAGTCATATATCGATTATACTTCACATTTCAATTTAATTCTTTAAACAATTTCCTTTTAACCAATTTCAGTTTCCACATTTCAAAGCTTGAATTAGAAATAATTCAATTAATAAAAATCCACAATTTATTTCCTTTAAAACAATATCATTTAATCAAAATCCAAATTCAAGATTTTAAAACCATTTAATTTAACTAATCCGGTGTCCGTATATAATTTTCTATCATATGGCCAAGTGATCATTTATATCAAAATATTACATGGATGGATATATATCATTTCAATCCAAATCAAGGTCTCATAGGGATATAAATCTAATATTAATTTAAATGTCAATTTAATTCAATATAAAATTCAATTTCAATTAAAATGTCAAATTAAACTAATAAACAGCAACCAATAAATTCTTATCACTTCATAAATTTAATTCAACCAACATAAGAAGATTTAGTATTGCGTGAGTGGGTTTAATCACTCAATTTTGATTTATAGACGATTAAAAATCCAATAAAAACCTGAAATTTGAAAAGTCTCCAATTCAACCAAACAAGTTTCATGATGTCCGGAATTTCGATACGATCCCAACGGAAGAAACTGCACGTCAAGCGGAATTCATATGCAAAAGTTATGCGAGTTAAGACATTTGAAAATTTAAATTTAAATTGAAAATAATATAGGGTAATATCATAATTTTCAAACTCTTACCCTAACCTTAACGAACGAGCACAGCAAGGTCATAGGCTACAGTCGCTGCCTTCCCCTTCGAATCACCGCCACCAAACGCCTCTATCTCATGATCGGAGCTCGCCGCCGCCTTAGTCACCTCCGACCGCCCCTCCCTTGCCATGCGCGGCCACCTCCGGCTCACCAGAGCATGCTCCGTGGCCGCTGCGTTTTTTTGTGAATTCAGGTGAACTACGGCGACCATAAAATGATCGGAGACCATAGATGCATTCGCCTCAACGCCTTCTACACTCCAGCGTTTCCCGATCGACGAATCGCTGCAAATCCACCGTTGAAATCTAACCCTAAAATGAACGGCCGGGAAGAATTCCCTAATTTCTGGACAAATGGAGACTCTAATCAAAAAACAAATTGCAGACGCTGATTACGTTCGTCGAGAGCTTCGCAACGATATATAATTTGATAGGATTTGAGCAGTTTGAATTTTTGGAGTTTGATTTGAAATCAGTAATTAGGGTTTGGGATATCCGCCATTGAGAAAAAATAGATAAGAACAGAAACTGGACGTATAGAAAATAGAATAGAAGCAGCTAGGATTTATAACAGCATATACATAGACAAAGATGGATAAGCATTGATGGAATAGATCGATTGGGCCAAAGTGATAATGTAACGACCTGGAATTTTGGTCGTTCAGTTTTGAACATTTAATTTATTTTTAAATGTTGAATTTGAATTATTAATTGATTTTGAATATGGAAGAATTAGTAAAATGGTTTATAATTTCAAATATAGCGATTAGTTGGATTTGGTAAATATAAATTTAATATCTGAAATTGGGTAAATATGGGAATCTGGAGTTAGATGTGAATAGGGATGATTCCTAAGGTGTTTTAAACTCTATTTGAATTAGAGTGATGGTAATAGACTTTGAATGGGATTAAAAGTTGATAAATTTAAAATTGGAATTTTATATATTAATTTAATAGTGAAATTCAATATATGGAAATAGTGTAAATAATTGAACTTTGATTTAAAATGAATCAGAATGATTTCTAATATGAATATAAATTCTATTTGAATTATAATTGAGCTGGTAAGTTTTAAAATGGAGATTTCAAGCAATTTTGTCAATTTTAAAAATCGCTTGATTTAATCGACGCGTTAAAATAGCCTTCCGGGGCATAGTCTCGAAATTCGACAAAACCAGTTCCATTGGATCAGTAATAGTGTATTATTATTGGATTTCAAATTTCGTAGCGTTTGGAGTTACCGTTCGTTCGTACGGGATAGAAACGCGTTGAAATTAATATCGAAAATTTAATATTTTAATTCGAGTCAAAAGGCTATCTTCCACATATGATCGAATTAGGCCCCGAAAAATATTCCATTGTATTCGAAATAAGGGTAAAACATTATAAACGCCTGGCGGCACGTCTCGTTTGGAGTTCGTTTGAAAATAGCACGTTAATTTTGAAAATAATATTAAAATATGGTTGTACACGTGTATATATATGCTCGTAAACAGTAGAATCCTAGGTCATGTTCACAACCACTGTTATATTCTTCAATGGCTGAAATCTCATGAACTTCCCCCTCAATTTTCTTCAAATCCACAAACTTTCATGAGAAAGCTTCAACACAAAATTCGAAGAGCTCCTCGAGCTCTTCACATCCAACGGTGGCGATCGAGTGGAGTTGAGTGGACTGACGGCGAATCTCTCTCGAAGGTACGGCGTTCGAGCTTGTCGATCGAGAGCATAAGAGGACCGAGTGCCATGTGGTTACGGCCGTAGGTAGAGGGCGTGTGGGGCTTTCGAATGCCGGTGGTCGATCAACCTTTGGGGCAACATGGTGGCATCGACGATCGTTTAAATTCGCATGATGGTGGGTAACGTTGGTTATCTGAGAAGCGAAGACGATGGAGGGAAACGAAAAGGGAGTAGCCAGATTTTCGATTCGAAACGTACGGCCAGATCTGGGTATTTTTTTGAAAAAAAAAAGAAAAAAAAGAATTATTATAAATTATATTCAAATCTTTAAAACCTTATATCTTTGTCATACGAGGTCGGAATCGGACGAAACAAGCGGCGACAGAATCGTGGCGACGAGCACTACGCTTTGGAACAGATCTGGAGATGTTTGGAGCGAGTTAAAATTTTAGATTAAATCCAACGTGTTCGATTTAATTTAAAATTGGAACGTTTGGCGAATTAAAACTTAAGGTGAGTTAATCTCACTCAATTTTGGTCTGCTGGCTTTAATTTTAAAAAGTTAAAATTAATTAATGATTTATTGGTTGAATTGATAATTTATTGTCACTTGAATGTGATATTATATCTAGTAGTATATATATTGGAGTGATTGATATTCCCGCATATATATATAGCGGATGAGACCCTATGTGCCCCGCATAATAGCGGATGACCCTATATACCGCAATATTCCGCCTCGAAGCGGAATTGGTATTTTTATGTTGTATTAACATCTATGGATGAAGGGAAACAGGTTGGAGGGATCCAACTGGATTCCTCAAAATGTTGAATTTAATTTCATATATAGTGATATATGTTTGGTTGAAATAATCTGTGATAGGTTATTTTGTGATTTAAATTGATAGGATGTTATGGTTGTTTTGGCCTTGATTTTGGTATTTTAAACCAATAATATATATGGTTTGAATTTGAAAGAATTTTAAAAGGGATTTTTGAAGTAAAATGTTATAAAGAATTTTGGGTTAATTAATTGGATAAAATAAATGGTTTTGAAATTTGTACTTAACAAATTCGGGGTATTGGAAATAGAGATTTTGGAATAAAGTATATAAAAGGATTTTTAAATAATAAATTCTTAAGTGGCACTTGTTTAAAAATAAAGGAGGTTTTAGAATCGAGATTTTGAATATATCGGAAGAATAGAAGTGAATATGGAAATAAGTATAAAATTGGTTATACTGGACTCTAGTAAGAATTCCAAATTTACGAAGTGAAATTAGAATCGAGGAATTGGGCTTGTTTTAAAAAAAGGATTTTTAATTATTAACTAAGTAACTTTAAAATTGTTAAAATTATTCGGGAAGTTAGTTATTTATTTATTTTAAAATTGTTTAAAGCATATTTAAATACTAATTAGTTACCTTATAAAGATTGTTAAAGATTTATTATTATTCATTATTAAAGAATTAGTCAGCATTGTTGTTTAAAAGATAAATCATTAAATATTAATATGGCTTTGTATAATAACTTTTGCTTAAGTATATTTACCTAGATTTAACTTGGAAATTTATTTGAGAAAATTATAAGCATTTTTCTGAGATAATTATTAAATAAAGTTTTTGGAAAGTAAATGGTATACTCGCATGGCGTAACCGGAGGCAGTGAGTGCCTGCAGTTAAGTCTTGGATTTCTCTGGGATAGAGACGTAACCAGTGAGCTTTGAATCCATGGTTTGATACCGCAGTGGTACTTTCCATATTATTTTAAAAGGGTTTCCAAATATTTTTGAAAAGTATAAACTGGGAATATACTGAATTCGATAAGATAAGTACATACTTTTGGATTTAAGAGATTTAACTTATTTGAAATTTTAAATTAAATAAGACTTGGTGTTTTTTAGTGGAAATGAAAATATTTTCTTGAATGATTGTTATTTGATAGCTAAATAACCGACTATCAAATCTGAACCTAAATATAACTTTGGAAATATCTAGAAGAAGCACGGGAATTATATGGTACAGTTATCGTTCGAGGTGCTATACTGTACGCATAAACTCGTTTCGTTCTTTTAGGACGTTTATAAGGAAATCCATCCACTAACGGTTAGGAGGTGATCTCCGATCTTATTTCGTATGTTTATTTCATAAAGAACTGGGGTTGAGTTTACCGGAAATATCGAACGTTGTTTCAAAGAGACCGGGATCAGATTTGTTATACGAAAACCACTTCGATCCAACAAGTACGTTTTTGATATGAAGACAAGAGCATGGAGTCGAAGATGGAGCAGTGAAGTGTAAGGGCGAATCGCTCCTAATCCTGAGGATTATTCCAAAATGTATGTAGTAGGAATAGTGCATTCGGTTCCGTTCGGACCTAGAACGGACTTGTATGGATGAATGCTATCAGAACATTGTCATTGGAGGACAATGAGCATTCTAAGTGAAATTTCCTTGAAAAGGTAATCGTAGCCTCTAGCCTCATAAACCAGGAATGAATGAAAAGTATGGGAGATGCAGCAACGCTAAGTGGGTAGCACCCAATTACAGTATGATTATCACCTTTCTAGATAGCCTCGGATATTATTACTACGATTTTTAGAAGGAGCTCGGAAAGGATGGGAACACCCGGGGTGATAGCATATTCGGTCTATCCAGGTTAGGGATAGTCCGGTCTTATGTGGCAAGGGATCTCGGTGTGGTCCTCGGTACATTGTTTCTAGACATGTACTGTGACAGGTGATACCCCACTAACTAGTCATTCGAATGGAATCCATTCTCTAATAAGCGTCGTACGGTTTTGATTGTGCCCAACTATGCTGAAATGTGAGATGTAAACATTTCAGCTATTTGAATAAGTATTTGTATTTAGACACTATCATAATACCAGAGGATTTTGATATGAAGTGTTTTGGTTATCGTAAGGTAAAAACCTGTCGTGTTTATTTGTGGCGTGGTCTTACGAGATACCTTTGATTTTCAAAGGATTTTGAAACTTTAATAATTCAAATTGAGTGTGTTTTCTCACGTTGGTTTTCCAGACTGACTCGGGTGTTATTTTATTATAATGCTCGGGTCAGACCGAGTATTACAGGTTTAGGTTAGGACGCTATGGAGCTCAGGAGACGAGCTGGATGGTGAAGACGTATTACTCATAATTGATTTATTTCCGCTGTAGTGTTTTGTTGAAATTACCAGAAAATTGTGAGAGTAGGTTGTTATAACTGTCCAGGCTGGTAATTATTGATTTGTGTACTCTGATGTGAGAAATGTATATTACAGTTTTGACTTGTGTAAAGAACTATTATATTTTATGTTATTCAGTCCGGTGTGATATTCTGTTTTTGTTTAGTTTTCTTCTTACTTCTACATACTTTCTTTTCCCTCAACAATTTGTCTTTCCAGCACTCGATTGTTCGGCATGTTATAAAATGAGCGTATTTATGTCGATTTTCGAGGGTCGAAAGGGTGGGTCGTCATAGATAACAAAGACCTGAAAGGCCTGTTTCGTTCCCAAAACGAAAATAGGTCATCCAATATATCGAAATATAGGTTTTCAATATTTTTAAACTTAATGAAACTAGTATCAAACCCTAACCCAATCGTATATAGAAATTATCTCTTAAAATCAATCTATATTCATTTAATTCCTTTAATTGATTTCTACACGTTTCGAGCTCACACGATCAAACGATAAGTCTGATCGCTACGAAACTTGAAATCCTATAATAATTAACTATTACGGATCTGATGAAACTAGATTCATCGAAATCCGAGGCAGTAACAAAAAAGATTAATTTTACATGTTAATTAAAACAATCTATCAATTTAACCACTTTTAAATTCTAAATTAAAATTTTCTATCATCATTCTTGATTAAACAGGAATTAATAATATTTTAAAATACAATTTTCCATGTTAAATCCAATATTTAAATATTACTGTAATTTCAACGTTTAATTACAACCGTAATAAAACCTGTTCATTATGTATTTAAATTCCAAACAAATTCTTTTATTTTGATTTACATTCTTATTATTAAATAAATAATTCCCTTATGAAATTTATTAATATAAGTTTTCATCTTATTACACTCATATCCTATAGTTAACGTCTTTTACCATATTGATTGTAATATTTTTTTTTTGCAAGGCAAGCGGGGTTGGATGGTCCCCTACCACTTTATTGGAGCACCTTAGACACACATATATACAAGAGTACAAAGATACACAAAGCACACCAAAGAAGAAAAAACAACAAAACAAAAACACAAAAGAAAAGCTCAAGAGAACACATCAGGAGCTCTTTTAATTCCAGGATCGAAAATGAACCCAAGACATGAAATGTCTGATCTGATTGCTGCATAAACTTTAAACCTTAGCTGCATAGGGGTCAACCTACTTTCCTGCCTGAACACATTAGTATTTCTTTCATCCCATATAAATCTGACCACTTTTTTAAGCATGTAAAGGAAAGATCTTTTTTTATCACCATTATCTCCTGTGAGACTATAGATTTGATCCCAAAGGTCTGAGTTTGCACTGGTCACGAGATGCCCTCCTGTTACCTGCATTAGTTCATTCCATAGAGAACAAATGATAGGACAAGAGAAGAACAAGTGGTCCCTTGTTTCCTCATTAGCATTGCAAAAGGTACAAGAAGTGTCAATGACCATTCCTCTATCCCTTAGCTTGTCCTTTGTAAAAATAGCTTTATTTAATATTTTCCAAAGATTGATATTTTCTTTTGCAGGATTGTCCTTTTTCCAAACCCTTTTATACCATTTCCATGTTAAGAGATTTTCGAAGCCTGCTAGAGAGCTGTATAACAAAGATATAGAGAAAGCATTGCTACCGGAACCCCACATGATTTTGTTATCCAAACCATTGTGAACTTTTATACTACGAGCTTGCTCACTGCAGCGTAGATTACCATTACACAATAAAGGTGGCAAAAGAATAGTATTGGAATTGATATAATCTCTAACCTCAGCACTATGACTAATACCACTCAACACTTTTTCAAGATAAGAACATGAAGTTTCTAGAGTTAATCCCTTTTCCAACCAATGATCAGACCAAACTTTGGTGTCATATTCAATACAAACTTTGTATTGCACATGAGGCATGATCACTTCCCTGTACTTAAAAAGGGCTCGCCAGGTCCAACTTATATTTTGAGGAGGGTTCATTAGCCAGAAATTTCTACCTCTTAAAACATTTTTTCTGGACCAGACAACCTAGACATTATCTATTTCATTTAATAAGTTATCAAGATGTTTCATCATGGCAGCTTTGTTCCAAAGTGCCACGTTAATTATACCTAAGCCTCCAAGTTTGATTGGCCTTTCTATAACTTTAAGGGCAATCGAAGAAGAGTAATTTCCTTCAGTTTTTCCATTCCATATAAATCTCATCAGCGCTGTTCTGATCATTTTTGTTAGCTTTGGGGGAAGTAGAAAGGTTCTGGACCAATACACTTGCATAGAGAACATAACTGCCTTAACCAAAGTAATTCTACCTTCTTGACTTAACAATCTATTTGTCCAAGAATTCAGCTTATTAGTAATCCTATGGAAAAGAGGCATGCATTGAGCTACTGTGATTTTGGTTGTTGTAAGAGGAAGACCTAAGTATGAACTTGTATCATTGGGGCTACTCAGACCAGTGTAATCCTTCAAAATATCTATGGTGTGCCGTGGAACTCCAGCAAGTAGCATCACAGACTTTGTTAGGTTTACCTTAAGACCAGTCATGTTGTGAAACTCTGAAAGGGTGTCAAGAATTGCTTTGATAGTTGGAAGATTAGGGTTACAGAAAATAACCAAATCGTCTGCAAACATTAAGGCAGTTACCCTAGGGTCTTTACACTTTGGGTGAAGGCTAAACAAATTACTATCAACCAACTTATTTGTGACGACCCGGAAATTTTGAACATTTGAAATATGAATATTTAATTAATTTTAAATATTCAAAGGTTAATTTTTAACTTGAATTTCAAATATCATTAATTATTGGATAATTAATTGTTGAATTTAATTATCGAAATTGGTAAATTATTGAATCTGGAGCTTTAAGCCTGTTAAAAATAATTTAAAGGATTGTAAAAATTATATTGATAGTACTGAAGATAGTAAAAGTGTTGAAACTGAATTTGGAAGTGTTTTGTTAAGTTTTAAAAATATATCGTTGAAATTGAATTTAAAAATAGTCTTCCGAGGCACAGTCTCGGAATTCGACGAAACTAGTTCCATTGGATCCGTAATAGTTAGTTATTATCGGATTTCAATTTTCGTAGCGTTTGGATTCACTGTTTGCTCATACGGGTGAGAAACGCGTTGAAATCGATAATTTAATATTTTAAATTGATTTATAAAGCTAACTTCCACATATGATTAAATTAGCTTCCGTAACACGCTTCATTGTGTTCGGAATGCGGGTAAAACCTTGAAATCGCCTAGTGGCACTCCTTAAGAGGAGTTCACAATTTTAAGTAGAAATTAACGGGACGTTTTGGAAGTTTATAATATAATAAAATTTGTAGTACATATAGTCAGAGATATTTTTTCCAACGCGTACTCGAGATGTTTCCCCAAACCGATATTTTATCTCCATCTCCTCTCTAACCTTAAAACAGAAAACAAAATTCACGAAAAAAAATTATATGGCGATCTCTTATAAACCGCGTTCGTTCCTTTTCTTTTCCCCATTCTTAGATCAATTTGTTCAATTCGTTCGACGAGGCGAAGGGAGCGGTCACCTAGGGTTTTGTTTCACGCTCGAGCTAAAGGAGGGACGCTCGCGAATCGCCAGTCACGTTCGTATGGAGGGGTAGGGGCTACGTGCTGGGTCACGATCGAACTAGAAGGCGGAGACGATTTGTGGTGATGGCTGCACGCGTGGGTGATGGGTTCGCGGCAGGTGTAGTCGAGTTCGTGGGTAGCGGGGTATCGCGAGGGCAGAGGAATCGATTTTCTGGCGACGATGTTAGGGCCACGTTGGAAAGCTGGCGCGAGAATGGTGAACTGCTGCAACCTAGGGGAGTCGCGAACTCATCTGCGGTGAGGTATTCGATCTCATCTACTTTCTCGATAACTTGATTAGTATGTATACATCCAGATCAGATAAATATGATGCAGTAGGATATAAAACAATTTATTTGTCTTTATTAAAGATTTATATGAATATATATATATATATATATATATATATTAATTGTAAAACAGAAAATAGTTTATATATGGGTATGATTTAGAAGGTAGTGTTAAATGAAATAGATAAATATATACATAGATATTTTAATTCACGAGTCATTGTAAAATAAATTATGAAGGTGATTTATTTGTAAGTTAATCTATTTAATTATTTTGAAAACTTAAATTGTATTTGTAAAGAAAATTAGTTTGAAAATTTCCTTATTAAGTAAAATGAAATTTTAGGTAGAAATTGACTAGTCCAAATTGATCGAATATTAATGAAATCAAATAATATGTATTCAAGGTCGGGCATCGTGGAGAAAACTACTGGTTTGGGTTGAATTGCAAAGTAAAAAAAAAGAGAAGAGGGGAAAAGGTGAGTTAATCTCACTCGGTTGAATTTTAATTTAAATTTAAATGATTAAATTTAAATAATTGGTTGAATGGTTGAATTAGTTGATGTGCTATATATAGTATATACTACATCTTGGAAAGTTTGATTTTCCGCAATTATATAGTGGATGAGAACCTATGCGCCGCATAATAGCGGATGATATTTTATAAAACCCATATACCGCGATATTCCACTTTGAAGTGAAATTGGTATTGTGCTAACATCTGTGGATGCAGGGAAACAGGTTGGAGGGATCCAACTGGATTCCTCAAAATATTTAATTTTGTTTAAATATTCTGTGATATGATTTTTGATATCCTGTGATGAATTATATGGATAATTGGATGTTATGGTTTGGTTGGATCGATTTGGATGTGCTGAATTATCAAAATCTCTAGAATGGAATTTTTGAAAAGAAATAAAAGAGTAAATTTTTAAGTAAAATAATTTTAAAGAGTTTGGAATAAATTTGAGAATGAATCTGATTAAGAATAAAAGTGATTCCCAAAATTCTAATAAATATGGAAAAGAAGAATTTTGAATAAACAGAGAAATATTGAATTTAAAGAAAACTTATGTGATATTATTTAAAGGAATAAATAATCTATTTTAATTCAATGTTTAAATGTAATTAAAAAGAAAGAAGGAATTTGGTAAAATCTGAAACTTGTGTTTCAGTTTAAAGATTTTAAATCATAATGAGAAATAAAATCTGGAAGTTAATGAATTTGGAAATAAATGGATTAAGTAAGGAAATTTATTTCAAAGTAAATTGGAAAATCAATTGTAAATTGATTTAAATATTTTGGGATTTGAAATTTAAGAGAAATGAGATTTTGGAGATATAAACTGGGTTTATAAAGTAAAATGAAATATCAGTGGATATTTAAGAATATAAATTCAAGGTGGGAATGTATAAAAGAATATGGATTGGTTTAAAAATAAATGTTGATTTATTTTTAAAAGATGGGAATGAGAAGTGTATTTCTCTAGATAGCCAAGTACGTTTTCAAAGCAATTTTTAATATAATTTAAAAGTTCTACTTGTGTTTTTAAAAGCATGTTTTAGAAAATTGATTATTTCTAAATGTTAATTTCCTAAGTAAGTATTTTCAAAAATCTATTATTGTAGTAATTATATAAAAGTGATTTGGTATTATGTTTTAAAGAGGAAATTTAGTTTATATTTATAAAGTGGTTTATTTTAAAGTATATATTTTTAATAAAGTATTAAGATAGTTTGATTTCAATGTTATAATATATTTAAAATAAAGTGTTTTTAAATTATTTAAAATTAAAAGTATTTTATACTTGGTGGTTCGGAGAAAATAATTATTTGGGAAATGTATTCCGTAAGCGGAAACTGTTTGAAATTTGTTTCCAAATGAGCTTTGAAAATTTGGAAATATATCTTGGAAAGATATTTGGCAAATAAATAATGTGGGAAATTATTTATTGTGTGATGGTTGCTTGTGGATGTTAATTGATAGTTAAATAACCGACTATCAATATTGGCCAAATGCGCTGATCGTTTCGAAGAGACCGGGATCGGGTTTCCGTATACCGGGATTCTAGGTCTGGAGACTCGAATACCACTTAGATCCGGTTTGTACGTTTCTTGTAACGTGTTCGGAGTCAAAGATGGAGCAGTGAAGTGCAAGGGCTATTCGCTACTAATCCTGAGGATATTTTCAAAATGGATGTAGTAGGAATAGTGCCTTCGGTTCCGTTCGAACCCAGGACGGACTTGTATGGACGAATGCTTTCGTGACATCGTCAGGTGGGCGATGGGCATTCTAAGGGATATGTTCTATAAGGTATCGTTTAGCCTCAAGCCTCATCAACCGGGAATTACTGAAAATCAGGGGTTATGCAGCAAGGCTTCGTGGGTAGCCCCCACTTGAGAGTAAGGTCATCCCTATCTAGATGTCCCTTTTATTTCGGCTTAGTGGTGCGGTTGCTGATCACAACCGTGGGGTGATTTTATTTGGAATTATCCAGTAAGGGATGATTCCGGCCTTGTGTTGCAGGGGAGCGGGCGTACTCCTCGGTACTGTGATCTAGGCCACGTACTATGACAGGTGGTACCCCAGTGCCTAGTCATTCGTTGGAAATCCATTCTCCCTACGTGCCTTGTACGGTATTTGTTTGTATACCTAGTATGCTGGAATTTAATCATGTAACAATTTCAGCTATTTTAATAAGTATTTGTGAATAGACACTATTATAATATCAGAGGATTTTTATAAAAGTGTTTTAGCTATCATAAGGTAAAAACCCGACATGTTTATTTGTGGCGTGGTCTTACGAGATGCTTTTATTTTCAAAAGGATTTTTTAAACTTTAATAATCAATTGAGTGTGATTTTCTCACGCTGGTATTCCAGACTGACTCGGGTATTGTTTTATATGATGCTCGGGTCAGACCGAGTATTATAGGTTACAGGATATGATGCTGTGGATCTCAGGAGATGAGCTGGATGGCGAGACGTATCTCCCGTACTTGTTTATATATATATATTCCGCTGTGTTGATTGTTGTACTCTGTTGTATTGAGGACATGATATGGTTATTGTCCAGTTGTATGTTATGTGTTCTTTGGTGTATACTCTGATGCTATATTATATAAAACTGATATAGTTTTGATTTGTGTAAAGATCTGTTAATATATATTATATTTTATTCTGCTGCGATGGTTAGATTCTGATGTTGTTTTCTATTTTTCTTCTTCTACCTCTTCTTCTTAACTAAAATGGTTCGATTTTCCGGGTCTGGAAAGTCGGGTCGTTACAGTGGTATCAGAGCTTAGGCTGGCGATAACCTTGGCTCTGGTGGGAAGTTTGAGAGTACTAATAGATATGAGCGCGTATTTGTTAGTGAATATAAAATGGTTTTATATTGTGTTGGTTGATTTATTGAGTGGCATATGAACCTTCGTCGGCACAGTCTGGACAACTGTATCGAAGGGGTTTCTAAACACTTGAATAGAACAGTTCGACACAGTATTGTTTTAAAAAGGGTGAATGAAATAATTTTTCCCAAATTATTTTGTATATAAAAGAAAAAAAATATTCGAAAATTATTATGGTTATATATTTGGATGCTTGGTTGTTAGAAAATGACAATAATGAGTTAGTCTCATTATTGAGTAGAAATTGAAAACTTATAACCTAAGTTGAAGAATAAATTTATATAACAAAATGGAATTTGAAATATAGACTATAAATGAAATTATAAATTGAAATAAACTTTATATACAAATGTGAATTACAAATGTGATTTATAATCAAATGAGATAAATTCATAAACAAATGAAATTTGTAAATGTAAATTGTAAATGTGACTTATAACTTGAAATAAAACGTGATAGAATTCCAAAGAAATGTTTGGATATAAAATTGAAGGGATTTTGAATTTGAAGTTTTGGGAAAGGTTTAAATTCCTTTGGATTTAAAAATAGTTTTAAAGGTTTTGGGGAAATAATGGTGATATTATTTCATGAATATTTTTGAAATTGAATTGAAATCTGGTGGGATTTGGGATTTAAAAAAAAAGTTTGAAATGTTTAGAGTGATAAAAGCATTAAAATTCTCTTTCGGTCGCTGGAAAATAATTTCGGTGATGACTGCAGCATCATCGATGTCTATTTTCGAGTTTCCAAAGAGAAATTGCTACCAAACTGTTTTAAATTGGAAATGATTGTGAACTGGGTTGGTTTTGAAATTCAAAGGGAAAATTGTTTGGTAAAAGCAGATTATTTTGGAAATTGGGATTTGATGTGATATACCAGATATGTATGAGTTATTTATGGATTCAAAATGGTTTTGAAATAAAACCGGGCAATTAGATTCTGGGAATTCTATTTAAAATATAAATGTGGGAATTTAAATGAATCAACAATATAACAATATAAAGTATAGAATGAAGTTGATTGAAATAAGGAGGGAATGAAAGTTTAATTCTGGGATTATAATTATGAGATGAAAATAACTCAATGAGTAATATAAGCTGGTAGATAAAAGAGTTAGAGAACTTGAAGGTGAATAAAATATATTTGAATTTAACTTAAGATAAGTTAAATAAAATTGAGAATTGGAATTGAATTAAATGTAAATAAGTTGATGTCGAATTGAATTGGATATAAAGGTAATGTAAAATGCTTATAATTGTGTAAAGAAAATCATATTCTTAAGTTCTTAAGTGTAATAATTTGAAATTTTATTATAAAGATGAAAATGGACTTAAATGAATAGTCCCAGGTCTTCAGCAAGTAAGTTAGAACTTATGAATAGAAATGAAATTGTAAGTCATAAATGGGAATCCATTACTTTGAACCATTAAGAGTTATAATTTGAAATTGTAATTATCAAATGGAAATGACTAAGATGAGCAATCTTAATTTTTAAATAAATCCAAAACTTGAATTATAAGATAAATTGAACTTAAGATAATTAAGTGAAGTGATATTTGGAATTAAAAAGCAAGTATTTAATTTTAACCAGCGGAGGAACTAATTAGATAATAAATTAGTTAATGAAATTGAATTGTGAGTTAATGGAATTGGATTAACATAGTGATGGTTTGGATTGCGAATGAAATCCAAATAAGTGAAAATAAATTGGAAATGACATGGTTATTAATAAAATAATTCCAGATGAATTGAGTATGGAAAATAAAATTCATAATGATTGAGTGAATGAACCAATTATATTAATAAATAAATGGATGGAATTTGATTAAATAAGAATCAAATGAAAGATGGAAATAAAACTTTAAAGGGTAGGTTAAATGGAAAATAAACTTAAGTTATTGACTTAAGTAAATGTTGAATGGAAACTGAACTCAAACAGAAGAGTGGTTTAAATAAGTTGAGAAATAGTTATTGAATGAGTTAACTTGGATTGTTTTCGAGCTAAATAAAATTCAATTTTTGGAAGTTGGAGATGAATTGAATTTAAGGAAAAAATTGGAAATGAAGTAGTAAATTGAAGTAAGTTGGAATTCATATGAAATGGGAGTTCAATTTGAATATATACACTTCGGTGGTGAAGTAGTAAATAAATATAAGAAAATTTATATGAACTTAAGAATTGAAGAATGAAATTCTTAAGAAAATTTGTAGTGGAAATATACTTAGTAATTTTGGGAAAAAAATATATATATATACTAAGTGAATAGTTGAATGAAGACTAAAACTGAAGTTGTGAAATGGGATAGTTGTGAATAAGGGGATAACAATAAAAAAGGAATGTGAATAAAAGAGAATTGATATAATTGGTAATCAATTGGAATTTATACGTAAGATGTACGTATATTATTTTATTCGCATAGCTATTTGGTCCAGATGTCGAACACAGAATTTCGAGATAGTTTTATCGATCCGAATTAGGATCTTTCACTCGATTTTCGACGGCGAGCCTGGATATGGATTGTTGATTGATTCTGGAAATTCTCTATCATAGTTATGACTATGCAAGGAGAATGACGGTTTCTGATCAAGAAACCAGATCTGAGTCCGCACTAGGAAGTCGGGTGGACGATACTAGTTCGGAAGTGAAATTGTGTGATCGATTGAGCGATCAAATGTGATATTGCGTACGGATGATATATGTGCATCGTACGGGCTTAAGTAAAACAAATATTGGAAATTTGTAAAGGAAAGTATAAAATGACTTTGGAATTGTGATTGAATATTATTATTTAGTAGGATATACAAGTGTATAAAAGCAATGGATAGATTGGGATTTTGATTTTAGAGGATAAAATTTAATGGCCCGACAAAAGGTATGTATATGAATTTCTATATGAAATTTGATAGGGTTTTGATCCAGCCACTTGGCTTTTTGTTTTCTTTTTGAGATTGGGAGGCCGTAGAGCCATTTTGTAGTTGTACCGAGCTAGCCGCGCAAAGGAGACGCTGGCGAAATTTTTCGGAAATTTAGGAAGTTAGAAAATTTTGAGAAAATTTTAATAATTTAAAATTTGAATTCAAATTTAGATTTGAATGGATAAGTAGGTGATACGGGTTGAACTTATGAATAAGTTTGGGAAGTTAAAAGATGATTAGTGTATCATTAATAAAAGATTGTTTGGGTGTTGTTAAAACTGTTTGGTTTTGGAAAATAGTAATGGGTATTGGATCATTCTTCCTAACTGGTAATTTCGGGGATGAAATTCTTTTAAGGGGGGAGGAATGTGACGACCCGGAAATTTTGAACATTTGAAATATGAATATTTAATTAATTTTAAATATTCAAAGGTTAATTTTTAACTTGAATTTCAAATATCATTAATTATTGGATAATTAATTGTTGAATTTAATTATCGAAATTGGTAAATTATTGAATCTGGAGCTTTAAGCCTGTTAAAAATAATTTAAAGGATTGTAAAAATTATATTGATAGTACTGAAGATAGTAAAAGTGTTGAAACTGAATTTGGAAGTGTTTTGTTAAGTTTTAAAAATATATCGTTGAAATTGAATTTAAAAATAGTCTTCCGAGGCACAGTCTCGGAATTCGACGAAACTAGTTCCATTGGATCCGTAATAGTTAGTTATTATCGGATTTCAATTTTCGTAGCGTTTGGATTCACTGTTTGCTCGTACGGGTGAGAAACGCGTTGAAATCGATAATTTAATATTTTAAATTGATTTATAAAGCTAACTTCCACATACGATTAAATTATCTTCCGTAACACGCTCCATTGTGTTCGGAATGCGGGTAAAACCTTGAAATCGCCTAGTGGCACTCCTTAAGAGGAGTTCACAATTTTAAGTAGAAATTAACGGGACGTTTTGGAAGTTTATAATATAATAAAATTTGTAGTACATATAGTCAGAGATATTTTTTCCAACGCGTACTCGAGAAGTTTCCCCAAACCGATATTTTATCTCCATCTCCTCTCTAACCTTAAAACAGAAAACAAAATTCACGAAAAAAAATTATATGGCGATCTCTTATAAACCGCGTTCGTTCCTTTTCTTTTCCCCATTCTCAGATCAATTTGTTCAATTCGTTCGACGAGGCGAAGGGAGCGGTCACCTAGGGTTTTGTTTCACGCTCGAGCTAAAGGAGGGACGCTCGCGAATCGCCAGTCGCGTTCGTATGGAGGGGTAGGGGCTACGTGCTGGGTCACGATCGAACTAGAAGGCGGAGACGATTTGTGGTGATGGCTGCACGCGTGGGTGATGGGTTCGCGGCAGGTGGAGTCGAGTTCGTGGGTAGCGGGGTATCGCGAGGGCAGAGGAATCGATTTTCTGGCGACGATGTTAGGGCCACGTTGGAAAGCTGGCGCGAGAATGGTGAACTGCTGCAACCTAGGGGAGTCGCGAACTCATCTGCGGTGAGGTATTCGATCTCATCTACTTTCTCGATAACTTGATTAGTATGTATACATCCAGATCAGATAAATATGCTGCAGTAGGATATAAAACAATTTATTTGTCTTTATTAAAGATTTATATGAATATATATATATATATATATATATTAATTGTAAAACAGAAAATAGTTTATATATGGGTATGATTTAGAAGGTAGTGTTAAATGAAATAGATAAATATATACATAGATATTTTAATTCATAAGTCATTGTAAAATAAATTATGAAGGTGATTTATTTGTAAGTTAATCTATTTAATTATTTTGAAAACTTAAATTGTATTTGTAAAGAAAATTAGTTTGAAAATTTCCTTATTAAGTAAAATGAAATTTTAGGTAGAAATTGACTTGTCCAAATTGATCGAATATTAATGAAATCAAATAATATGTATTCAAGGTCGGGCATCGTGGAGAAAACTACTGGTTTGGGTTGAATTGCAAAGTAAAAAAAAAAGAGAAGAGGGGAAAAGGTGAGTTAATCTCACTCGGTTGAATTTTAATTTAAATTTAAATGATTAAATTTAAATAATTGGTTGAATGGTTGAATTAGTTGATGTGCTATATATAGTATATACTACATCTTGGAAAGTTTGATTTTCCGCAATTATATAGTGGATGAGAACCTATGCGCCGCATAATAGCGGATGATATTTTATAAAACCCATATACCGCGATATTCCACTTTGAAGTGAAATTGGTATTGTGCTAACATCTGTGGATGCAGGGAAACAGGTTGGAGGGATCCAACTGGATTCCTCAAAAATATTTAATTTTGTTTAAATATTCTGTGATATGATTTTTGATATCCTGTGATGAATTATATGGATAATTGGATGTTATGGTTTGGTTGGATCGATTTGGATGTGCTGAATTATCAAAATCTCTAGAATGGAATTTTTGAAAAGAAATAAAAGAGTAAATTTTTAAGTAAAATAATTTTAAAGAGTTTGGAATAAATTTGAGAATGAATCTGATTAAGAATAAAAGCGATTCCCAAAATTCTAATAAATATGGAAAAGAAGAATTTTGAATAAACAGAGAAATATTGAATTTAAAGAAAACTTATGTGATATTATTTAAAGGAATAAATAATTTATTTTAATTCAATGTTTAAATGTAATTAAAAAGAAAGAAGGAATTTGGTAAAATCTGAAACTTGTGTTTCAGTTTAAAGATTTTAAATCATAATGAGAAATAAAATCTGGAAGTTAATGAATTTGGAAATAAATGGATTAAGTAAGGAAATTTATTTCAAAGTAAATTGGAAAATCAATTGTAAATTGATTTAAATATTTTGGGATTTGAAATTTAAGAGAAATGAGATTTTGGAGATATAAACTGGGTTTATAAAGTAAAATGAAATATCAGTGGATATTTAAGAATATAAATTCAAGGTGGGAATGTATAAAAGAATATGGATTGGTATAAAAATAAATGTTGATTTATTTTTAAAAGATGGGAATGAGAAGTGTATTTCTCTGGATAGCCAAGTACGTTTTCAAAGCAATTTTTAATATAAGTTAAAAGTTCTACTTGTGTTTTTAAAAGCATGTTTTAGAAAATTGATTATTTCTAAATGTTAATTTCCTAAGTAAGTATTTTCAAAAATCTATTATTGTAGTAATTATATAAATGTGATTTGGTATTATGTTTTAAAGAGGAAATTTAGTTTATATTTATAAAGTGGTTTATTTTAAAGTATATATTTTTAATAAAGTATTAAGCTAGTTTGATTTCAATGTTATAATATATTTAAAATAAAGTGTTTTTAAATTATTTAAAATTAAAAGTATTTTGTACTTGGTGATTCGGAGAAAATAATTATTTGGGAAATGTATTCCGTAAGCGGAAACTGTTTGAAATTTGTTTCCAAATGAGCTTTGAAAATTTGGAAATATATCTTGGAAAGATATTTGGCAAATAAATAATGTGGGAAATTATTTATTGTGTGATGGTTGCTTGTGGATGTTAATTGATAGTTAAATAACCGACTATCAATATTGGCCAAATGCGCTGATCGTTTCGAAGAGACCGGGATAGGGTTTCCGTATACCGGGATTCTAGGTCTGGAGACTCGAATACCACTTCGATCCGGTTTGTACGTTTCGTGTAACGTGTTCGGAGTCAAAGATGGAGCAGTGAAGTGCAAGGGCTAGTCGCTACTAATCCTGAGGATATTTTCAAAATGGATGTAGTAGGAATAGTGCCTTCGGTTCCGTTCGAACCCGGGACGGACTTGTATGGACGAATGCTTTCGTGACATCGTCAGGTGGGCGATGGGCATTCTAAGGGATATGTTCTATAAGGTATCGTTTAGCCTCAAGCCTCATCAACCGGGAATGACTGAAAATCAGGGGTTATCCAGCAAGGCTTCGTGGGTAGCCCCCACTTGAGAGTAAGGTCATCCCTGTCTAGATGTCCCTTTTATTTCAGCTTAGTGGTGCGGTTGCTGATCACAACCGTGGGGTGATTTTATTTGGAATTATCCAGTAAGGGATGATTCCGGCCTTGTGTTGCAGAGGAGCGGGCATACTCCTCGGTACTGTGATCTAGGCCACGTACTGTGACAGGTGGTACCCTAATGCCTAGTCATTCGTTGGAAATCCATTCTCCCTACGTGCCTTGTACGGTATTTGTTTGTATACCTAGTATGCTGGAATTTAATCATGTAACAATTTCAGCTATTTTAATAAGTATTTGTGAATAGACACTATTATAATATCAGAAGATTTTTATAAAAATGTTTTAGCTATCATAAGGTAAAAACCCGACATGTTTATTTGTGGCGTGGTCTTACGAGATGCTTTTATTTTCAAAAGGATTTTTTAAACTTTAATAATCAATTGAGTGTGATTTTCTCACGCTGGTATTCCAGACTGACTCGGGTATTGTTTTATATGATGCTCGGGTCAGACCGAGTATTATAGGTTACAGGATATGATGCTGTGGATCTCAGGAGATGAGCTGGATGGCGAGACGTATCTCCCGTACTTGTTTATATATATATATTCCGCTGTGTTGATTGTTGTACTCTGTTGTATTGAGGACATGATATGGTTATTGTCCAGTTGTATGTTATGTGTTCTTTGGTGTATACTCTGATGCTATATTATATAAAACTGATATAGTTTTGATTTGTGTAAAGATCTGTTAATATATATTTTATTTTATTCCGCTGCGATGGTTAGATTCTGATGTTGTTTTCTATTTTTCTTCTTCTACCTCTTCTTCTTAACTAAAATGGTTCGATTTTCCGGGTCTGGAAAGTCGGGTCGTTACTTATTAATCATCCTGGTAAGGAGTTCCATGACCATGATAAATATGTATGCAGAAATAGGGTCCCCTTGCCTAACACCTTGTTTACTATTAAAGAACCCCACAGGATCCCCATTAATAATAAGAGAGAACTTGGCACCTACAATGCACTCATTGTTAACCCCCTTTTCAACTCACGACCTAGCAGGAGCCGAGTTAGGGTGCTTGCCGACTTAAGAAGTATGCCGACTTAGGACGCTGGCTGACTTAAGGTGCTTGCCGACTTAAAGAAGCCTACCGACCTAGCAAATTGTGAGTTAGCAAGGCCTGCCGAGTTAACAGCTTGCCGACCTATGGGAACTTGCAGACTTAACGAGTTAACAGTTAGATGACCTACAACTCAACAGGCTCCGACCTAAGGAAAGCTCTGACCCAACAGTTGCCGATCTAACTACTGAGAAGAGCTGCCGAGTTAAGAAGGATGCCGAGTTAGGAGCCTGCCGACTTAAGGTAATCTGTGACTCAAAAGCTAAGACCGAGTTAAGAAGGATGCTGAGCTATGAAAAGCTGCGACCTAAGAATGTCACAACCTAACTCGTTGAAGTGATCCAGCAACCTACGCCTTAAGGAAGTTGCGACCTAAGGAAGCTGCGACCTAAGGAAGCTGCGACCTAAGGAAGTCGCGACCTAAGGAAGTTGCGACCTAAGGAAGCTGCGACCTAAGGAAGTCGCGACCTAAGGAAGCTGCGACCTAAGGAAGTCGCGACCTAAGGAAGTCGCGACCTAAGGAAGTTGCGACCTAAGGAAGTTAAGACCTAAAGAAGTCCGCGACCTAAGAGGCTCTGCGACCTAAGGGAGTCAGCGACCTAACTACTGAAGTCGCCTGCGACCTACCACCTGAAGGCAACGACTTCATCACTGCATCTCCTAAGTCGCTCGCGACCTACGACCTAGCTTAGGTCGTACGCGACCTAGGACTTAGCATATTTTCTGCCCAGAACTCAGATCTGCTCCTATAAATACCCCATCACCTCCAACACAACGGGGACTTTGGGCCATTCATTTCTCCAAACGCCGTTACGCTGTCGAAGCCTTCTCTCATTCAGCAATCAAAGATCTTCCAACTCTCAAGGCACTACAACAAGCTTCGTGAAGAACTCCATTCATCCGATACGGATTTAGCAAGATTCATCACCGAAGACTGAGCTAGTAGTCTAGATTGTTGTGCGATCAAGTTATATTGTATTTGACAAGTGATTTGTATTGAATTGTAACCGAATCAGCAATAAAAGACTATAAAGTGGACGTAGGCTCAATTACGGGCCGAACCACTATAAATCTGTTGTTCATTTACTGCTTTTCAGCTATTTTCAGCTCATATTCTGTTCCCGTATCAACGGGTGGTGCTTTCACGATTCTATTACACACACCGGGTGTTAGCGTTCACTTTTTACCGTTAACATTTTGGTGCTTTCACTGAGAATTGAACTCAGGCGATCATCCATCGTTGCTTCGCAAGGATTCATAAAAAGAACCTCTCTTAAAAACCAGATCCGAAATAATGGCTCCTGGAAGAAGAGGTAGACCTATCAGATCCGGAAATGCTCACGAAGGAACTTCCGCTTCCCCAATAACAGACCAAGCAACTCCAACCGTTGGAGTCACCAGGGCTGAATTGGATGACGCAGTTTCTGGATTATACCAACAAATTGAAACTCAAAACGCTTTGATGATGGATAGATTAACTGCTTTGCTCGGGGCAAATCGTCAACCAGAAAACCATCGAACTACTCTTCCTGAAATGCCACCTTTCCAAGCCGATGGTTCTATGCCGCAACCAACTTGTCATGAGAATATGCCCGGGCAAAATTCCGAGGGAAGAACTAATACTTGCCCGGAGGTGTCTTTGAACAATAAGGAGTACCTGTCTGAAATGGTTGGCCGCATCATGAAAGAGAGCATGCAAAGGGAAGAGGATGAGGCTGACTGGGGATTTGCGCCAAGCAGAACTCCGTTTACTGAAAGGATCCTAAGAGCGGAGTTTCCAAGGAAATTTGCACCTCCTACTATCCAAGCCTATAGGGGAACCAGTGACCCTAATCATTTCCTCTACAAGTACGATTGGCATATGACTGGTGCAAGAGCATCAGACGAGATCAAGTGTCGATACTTTCCGGTATACCTAGAAGGTGTGGCTTTACTTTGGTTCACAAAGCTTCCAGTTCGGTCTGTAGATAAATTCTCCGACTTAACGCAAAAGTTTAAAGAACAGTTCAGGTTGTATGCTTCAAAAGCTAAGGATATAATGTCACTGTCTAACCTTGAACAAGCGCCTGGAGAATCAATCAAATCCTTCTTGAGTCGTTTCAATATAGCTTTAGCCGAAGTAGAAAATGCAGAACCACGCATGATCCTGACTTATTTGATGAGAGCCATTGATAAATCGAGTGAATTTGAGATATGGTTAAAGATGATAGAACCAAACTCACTTGATAAATTTTATAAAAAGGCCGATGAGTTCATTTGCCTTGAAAGCCTTTCTGCAACATCGAAAGTGGTTACTGCCCAGACTAACAATGACAATGTCCCACCTAAGAAAAGAGAATCTGAAAGTCAGAAAAGGGAGAATGAAGGAGGAAAAAGCCAGGGAAATGAAAAGAAACCTCGCCGCTTTAATCCTTCGGACTTTACTCCTTTAACTGATACACCAAGAAATATCTTTTTTGCAACAAAGGACGTTGTTAGGTATCCTAAGCCGCCTGAGATGACGAGAGGGGCAAAGCGTAATGGAAAATTCTGCCAATTTCACAATCAACCTGGCCATGACACTGACCAATGTCGCGAATTAAAGAAGGTGATTGAAGAATTGCTAGAGCAGGGTAAACTCCAACAATACGTTAAAAGGAGCGGAGTCGATCCAACCCCATCCACTCGGGATCAACAACACCCTACCCATCAATCCGATTCTCACAACAACACTGCAGTGCAAGATTCAGAAAAGCTTGTCATTAATGCTATAACAGGAGGACCATACCCAGCAAGCGGAAGTTGGGATGACTACTAATTACCCACAAAACTACGACTGGGGCACCTCTCACTTTCTCTGGCATAAAAATCCAAAAGCTATGAATCAAGCACAAATGGAAATCCAGCTTGGAGATTCTGGAACAACAATAACTAGCATTCATTTTACTTAACTGCATTGCTTGAATTTGTAAAGATAATGATGGATGTGTAATTTCTGCATTGTAAACCGCTGAGAATCAGCGTGACTCAATAATGAAAAACTATGCATTGTGTTTTCTATTATAAAATGCCTGTTATATTTCGATGTGTAAATACTCTAAATGTATTGCTGAAATATCAATCTAATACTGCAGGTCATTAAAGCAAAGCTCACCCATCGCAAAGCTAAGCGAGCCTTGCAAATCATTTATTAAAGCAAATTTCAAGCAACATAAATTTCAAACTCAAATCCCATACAAGAGGAGCTTCACATAAAAAGTTGACGGCTCCACTATGTCAAGCCCTCGTTAACTGGTTGCGATCGTTGATATAAAAAGGCATCCAACCAAATAACTTGCGTTTACTCTGTGAGTCATTCAACAGTGAAGTCTACTTCTTCGGATAAAGCAATTTACTTGCAAGAGAAAGAAAAATGCGCTTGGAAACGATGATAAAGGATCGCAGATTGGTGGATGATGATACAGCATGAGCGGGCAAACATGGAAGCAGCCAAAGGGAGGTATGCCTCTCAACAGGAAAGCAAGTAGATCCACTAAAGGGATACCTTCCCAAGCAGAAGGAATAAGACCCTCGCTAGCTGATTGTGATGCATCCGATCAGGCAGCTTGTGTCCATCCCATGGATCTACTTGCCCCTAAGACGCAACCTTCCTGGCACACCATCCAACTGATGCTCCTTCCCAAGGGTCAACAAAGCCCTCTAACGAGGCACGCCAATAAATGGAGAGCTTTCCTCAATCAAAAAGATCGGTGGGACTGCCAAAGGGGCACCTTGTTAATTGATTGCGATCGTTTGTACAAACAAACATCCAATCAAACAACTTACGCCTGTCCCGTGGACCCCTCCGACCATGAGAAAGCGACTTCCAGGCAAGCACAAGCCCTCTTCGGAGGCACAAGCCCTCTTCGGAGGCACAAGCCCTCTTCGGAGGCACAAGCCCTTTTCGGAGGCACATTTCACCCGTGTAGAAGTGCAAAATGCTTCTCTTCGGAGACCCACTTCACCAGTGATGAAATGCTAAAAAGCCCTTTTCAGAGGCACATTTCACCCGTGTAGAAGTGCAAAATGCTTCTCTTCGGAGACCCACTTCACCAGAGATGAAATGCCAAAACTGCTTCTCTTCGGAGACCAAAACTGCTTCTCTTCGGAGACCAAAACTGCTTCTCTTCGGAGACCAAAACTGCTTCTCTTCGGAGACCAAAACTGCTTCTCTTCGGAGACCAAAATCGCTTCTCTTCGGAGACCAAAAGACCTCTTCAGAGGCGTACTTCACCTTGCTTGAAGTACCAAAAATAAACCCTTTACTGGGACACGAAAATCAAAACCTTCTTCAGAAGCTCATTTCATTGTGCAGGAAAATTCACTTTCAAACAAATAAAAGTGATCATTCCCAGAAGTCGAAGTGTTCTTCAGGAAGAAAAAGAAAATAAAGATTTCTCCAAAGACAAGATATACTCTATTAAAAGCAGAATAATTCTTCCCTGAAAAAGTGGAAAGTTATTCTCTAAAATAAGAGTATCGGTCTTGCGAAATCAGGAAATATTACAATATACTTGTGGTATGGAGGCAACACTATACAATTCAGTTACATTAATAAAAGTAATATACAAGCAACATACCACAAGTTCATTGCAATATCACGTAATAAAGATGTGGAGTAAATGCGTTCTTGAAACACAGACAAAAAATTTGTACAAGTGAAAAGAATCGTTTACTCTATACTTCAAATGAAAAACAAATGTATTCCTACATACACAAGGATTTGTACAAGAAAAATATCTATTTATTTCAACACTATGAGAAATTTTTACATTGTACAGGTTACAAAAAGAAGCGGAGACCGGTATCCGCACAATCCACGGTCAATACAAAAAGCAGAAAATGCAAAAATCGAACTCATTTCCCCTTCTTCCCACCCTTGGAGTTTTTACCCGGCCTGGTAATTAGCTTCGTAGGCCGTGTCGGAGAAGAAGGAGAAAGAGACTCAGCCGGATCAATCTCTGCTTCATTCCCAGCAGCAGAAGAACTCTTTTTTCCTTTCTTCGAAACCACACGTTTCCCCTTCTTCTTGGAAGAAGACTCACTCCCCGGAGCAAGGAATGTAGAAAGCTTTGTGTCATAATCAAAAGATTGCTCCGGGGTCTTCTCGCTATCCTCCAGACCTTCTGCCTTCTGTTCTTCGGAAGCAAGTGGTTCGTCTAAACCCTGAAGGGCTGCTATTGGTTCTTCCTGTGAACCTGGTTGAGAAGCTGGAAGAGGTATAACTTGAGAAGGAGGAGGAACGACAGCTGAAGAAGGAAGATTTGGTGCAGTTTCCGGCACGACTGCTGCATAATAAAAGAAATTAAAATCAGTATTCTCCGAGAAAAAAGAAGACCGTGAATCGTCAAAGTTACCTGGAGAAGCCGGTTTAGCGAGATCAATCTCAAATTCCCGAGCTTGGAAGTCTTTCATTGCCTCTTCCTCTGTAGGGGTGGTTACAGTTTCTGTGTCAACCTTAGCGGGAGGCGTGGAATGAGAACTAGAGCCAGCAATATCCGCATGAGCTAAAGCCGAAGTATAAGCAGGAGCAATAGGAGGTGTTTCTTTTTCAGGAAGCTTCTCTCCCGTCGCTTCGGCCCGCACTCGGACGAGCTGCTCTTTTCCTTTGGCAAGGGCATCGCGATCGCTCTCACTTAAGTAGGTAGCTTGAAGATCTGTTTCAGAATATCCAGCACCACCAAATAAGTCAATGATTGCCTCCCATACCTCCGCTAAGGTGACTTCATACTCTGGTCCCAAAAATGAAAGGCTCCCACGCCCCAGGACATAATGCATATAAAAGTCATACAAAGTCGCGTCAACGGTGGCTATGGTCGCCTTATGGGATTCTTCGGCTGCGGCTTTACCGGAAAGAACTTCATCACGTTCTCTTTCAGCCTTCAGTAACTGGGACTGTAGCCTAGCAATTTCTAAGTCTCGAGAGCTGAGTTTCTCCTGAAGTTGAGCAGCGTCATCACGATATTTTCTAGTAACATGCTGTTCTGCTTCAAGCTTGACTTCAGTATTCCGCTGAGCAGCATGGGCGTCTCGAACTTGTTTTTGAAGCATTTCCTCTTTCTGAGAATAAGAAGTGGAGGAAGTGGCAAGCTCTTTTTTAAGCCTTTCAACTTCGGCTTCGAGCTTCACATAACCATCGCTAATGCTTTTCATCTCCGAGTCATGCTGTTTACACCATTTATCCCACTCAGACTTATCATTTTCCATGGTCATCATCGCTTCAAGATTCAGATGGTTGACCCTTTGAAGTTCATCAACCAGCTTCTGCCACCCAGACATTCTTTCGATGTCAAGCTTTACAGCATCGACATTTTTTAGCATCGCCTGCTTATCAATGGGGACCAAGTCCAAATCAAAACGCACTCCTTTCAGACACCAATTCGGAAATCGGCTCTGGAGTGTGGGAGGACCATCTCCAGCTTGGTACTGTGGCCTATTAATGATGGTCTGGATGTCAGACTCCTTAAGGGTAGGAGAACCGGAAGATGTATTAGGAGGAACAGAAGCGGTAGTCTTTTCCGAGATGTTAGATGTGTCTTTCTCACCAAGTCTGGTACGTTTACTGGAATCATCAGAAGTGTGACTCTTCCCCTTATCGTCATAAGATTTCCTTTTATAAGGGTCGTCGCTTCTGCGGGAAGAGTCACATCGCTCGTCTCTACTCCCATAGTATTCCTCATCCTCTCTCCGGCGACGCTCTTCATGAGCTCGCCTCTCATGAGCCTTTCGAGCAGCTCTCTCCTCATCAGTTTCTTTCACGGCACTGATATAACTCCTAAAGTCATAAGCCTCACGGCTTCCGTAACGCTGGAATTTGTTGTAGTAAGAGCCGCTTCGCCCCATCAGAGAACCTGAAATTGAAGAAAAAGACCAGTTTTAGAAATCCTCAAGTTGAAGAAGCTAAGTGCATATAAGTGCCAAAATACTAAGTGTGTGTGATGTGCAAACTACGCGCGTCAGACTACAAACCACTTTTGGGTGTAGAAATGGCAATAAGTTGTGTGGAAGGCGTTGTGGTTTGTTGCAAAGAAGAAGTTGCTTCGATAACAGGAGGAACCACTTTAGAAACATCATCTTTAAAGAGCTCCTGAGAGGTTATCATGATGTCGCTCAGACTGTCGAAAGTATCATCGCCATGGTGCAGGGGAGAATTCTCTTTTTCAACTTCCACTTCAGCCGTCTTTTCAAGAGTGTGAAGATTTTCCTCCTCTTCAACAACTGGGGCAAGTGCTAACTTACTGGACGGTCCAGCAATGTCGGTAGAAGTAGAACACTTTACCAATGGAGTCTCAGCGGTAAGATTTTGCTGTAAAAATTCTCTAGCAGGAACAGGGGCATCTGACTCCTTAGCAGGAGAATCAGGGACTTCATGTGGCTGAGTGGAACGGGAAAGATGTAAGAGTCCAAATTCGTGGAGGAACTCATCTCTCAATAGAAATTGAACGCTCCTCTCCTCAACCGGTACGGCCATAAGCCTCTCAAAGGTAGTCTTGTGACGAGATTCCCTAGAGGGGGAAGGAAGTGCTGAAACAATAGAGAAAGAAGTTAGCACTTGACAATTTGAACTTCGAAGAATTTTAGAAAAACACAGGGAAAAGATAGATAATCGTACTTCCCACTCTCCAAATGGCGTAAAATCCCGGGGGACAACGAACATAGAAGAACGGGCTCAGGAAACTATGAACACTTTCAGGGAGGCCGGTGATCAGCTTACGATTTCTCGCACTCCTTACAACTATGATGGAGGGATGATCTTTATTTTTGGTAAAAGTACAAAGATAGCGGATTTCTCCGAAGGTAGGAAAGCGGCCCAGCGTTCTCCTAAAAAGCACGCATAGTCCCAGCAAGATGGCGTAGCCATTGGGATGTAACTGAAAAGGGGAAATAAATAGTTGGAGAAGAAGTTCTCGAATGCAGTCATTGAAGGGGGGGATAGCTCCGCTCAAGCACATTTGGCGGTTAACTGCGACAAAGCCACGGGGCGGTCTGTCAGCAGTATCATTTATTTTGGGAAGCAAAGCGTCAGCCTCAGCAATGCCAAACTGGATGCATAGTTGACGAAAGGCTTTATGACTCAAAGTAGTAGGAGTCCTCTCTGGAGGATCGTTCAGCGGGATAGCAACTGGAAATACATCTTCAGCTTGCTCTGTTCCTTCTTGTGGAGAAGACATTCTACACAATCAGCTGAATGTTCAAATGTGAAGGTGCACGTTCCCTAAAAGTGTGAAGTGTTGTGCAAAAAACTAATGAAAATAAAAGACAAGCATAACTGGAATTAAATTAGTTGACAATCAATCGATTACAGAATTTCATAACTTGTCAATGATCAAGTGCAGTGTTAATACAGACAAGTCAGTTTCACTTGACTATTATGATTTTGTTTTAATACTTCACTTGAATTGGTTATTGTACAACATCTCGTTCATATTCATTTAATTTAACTTTCTCGTTATCAACTAATCTGTCACTCGATGTGGGCGGTCGGTGATAGTATATTCGTCCCAGTATTCTGTGAATGTTGTATTAAGCAGGATTGTTAGTTTGCAAAATTGAAGCAATATGTAAAATGCATGCAACACGGTTCATAGTTCAATAGTTCGAAGTCCAGGCACAGTTCAAAAATCATCTGTTGAGTGGCCGAAAGCTTAAGTGCTAACTCGGTGACGACCTAAGGAAGTCCCTATGGGTCAAAGTCAGCAGTCCCTGAGTCTTAGGACGGATGAAGAAGCATAAGACTAGTTCGAGGCAGCCAGAAATTCTCTAAGTCCTAACTCGGAAGCGACTCAAAACCTAGGTCACATGAAACTGCTAAGTCGGTTCCGACTTAAATCATGAAAATCACTGGATCGCGTGAAATCCTTAAGTCGTAACCGAGCCAATACCTCAACCAATTTTCCTCCCTAACTCTTAACCCGTTAACCCAATAGCCTCACAGTCAACAACGATCCTCATTCCATCACATCGTTGGATCACCCAAGGAGCCAATTCAAATCGAATCAAATTTGCTGCGAATCCGATGTATTACTGCCCTATCACAACTACGACATGGTCGATGGCGATTGCAGAACAATCAAAGAGTTATGCATAAGGAATCGCAGCATCTAAACACAAGTGGAAGTCAAAAATTGGGGAGTTATCGATTCGACAGTGAGCATGGGTGAACGATGACCAGATCGACTTACGAAGTTTAACAGGAAGATGATCGGCGATTGGATGATTGTAGTTTATCTCTGAAAGCTCTAAATTGCGTCAATGGCTGATTCGAGAAGAAGAACAGGTGAAGGAAGAGAAGGGGCGACTTAAGCTATTTATAATCTGGGACAGTGAAATTTGAATCGACATGTCCGACCTACGACTCATCTTAAGTCGGTCGCGATCTAACACACTTACCAAGAAGCGAGTTAAGAGAATCGAAGCATACGACCTATGGTTTAGGCATATACTTCGAGGGGCAAATGTTAACCCCCTTTTCGACTCACGACCTAGCAGGAGCCGAGTTAGGGTGCTTGCCGACTTAAGAAGTATGCCGACTTAGGACGCTGGCTGACTTAAGGTGCTTGCCGACTTAAAGAAGCCTACCGACCTAGCAAATTGTGAGTTAGCAAGGCCTGCCGAGTTAACAGCTTGCCGACCTATGGGAACTTGCAGACTTAACGAGTTAACAGTTAGATGAACTACAACTCAACAGGCTCCGACCTAAGGAAAGCTCTGACCCAACAGTTGCCGATCTAACTACTGAGAAGAGCTGCCGAGTTAAGAAGGATGCCGAGTTAGGAGCCTGCCGACTTAAGGTAATCTGTGACTCAAAAGCTAAGACCGAGTTAAGAAGGATGCTGAGCTATGAAAAGCTGCGACCTAAGAATGTCACAACCTAACTCGTTGAAGTGATCCAGCAACCTACGCCTTAAGGAAGTTGCGACCTAAGGAAGCTGTGACCTAAGGAAGCTGCGACCTAAGGAAGTCGCGACCTAAGGAAGTGGCGACCTAAGGAAGTCGCGACCTAAGGAAGTGGCGACCTAAGGAAGTCGCGACCTAAGGAAGTTGCGACCTAAGGAAGCTGCGACCTAAGGAAGTCGCGACCTAAGGAAGCTGCGACCTAAGGAAGTCGCGACCTAAGGAAGTCGCGACCTAAGGAAGTTGCGACCTAAGGAAGTTAAGACCTAAAGAAGTCCGCGACCTAAGAGGCTCTGCGACCTAAGGGAGTCAGCGACCTAACTACTGAAGTCGCCTGCGACCTACCACCTGAAGGCAACGACTTCATCACTGCATCTCCTAAGTCGCTCGCGACCTACGACCTAGCTTAGGTCGTACGCGACCTAGGACTTAGCATATTTTCTGCCCAGAACTCAGATCTGCTCCTATAAATACCCCATCACCTCCAACACAACGGGGACTTTGGGCCATTCATTTCTCCAAACGCCGTTACGCTGTCGAAGCCTTCTCTCATTCAGCAATCAAAGATCTTCCAACTCTCAAGGCACTACAACAAGCTTCGTGAAGAACTCCATTCATCCGATACGGATTTAGCAAGATTCATCACCGAAGACTGAGCTAGTAGTCTAGATTGTTGTGCGATCAAGTTATATTGTATTTGACAAGTGATTTGTATTGAATTGTAACCGAATCAGCAATAAAAGACTATAAAGTGGACGTAGGCTCAATTACGGGCCGAACCACTATAAATCTGTTGTTCATTTACTGCTTTTCAGCTATTTTCAGCTCATATTCTGTTCCCGTATCAACGGGTGGTGCTTTCACGATTCTATTACACACACCGGGTGTTAGCGTTCACTTTTTACCGTTAACACTCATAAATCCATGTTATAAAATGATGGGGGAAATTCATATAGCCCATGATTCTGACTATACTATCCCATTGCAACAAATCAAAAGCCATCATTATATCAAGCTTTAACATACCTCTAGCAGATATTATCCCTAGCATAACCATTCAAGAGTTCATGAGATAAGAGCACATTGTCTAGAATACTTTTTCCTGTCAGAAATGCTGCTTGATTGTGAGAGATAATGGAGGGTAGGACAGTTTTAAGTCTTGAGGCTATGATTTTGGTGATACACTTATAAATAGTATTACAACAAGAGATTGGTCTGAACTCAGCTAATTTACTAGGGCATTGGACTTTGGGGACAAGGGTAATATTAGTGTTATTGAAAAACTGCACTAAATTTGCAGTCTTGAAGAAGTGTTGAATGGCACTAATAACATCATCAGAGACTATATCCCAGCAAGAGTAGTAAAAACAAGCATTAAAACCATCCGGGCCTCCACTAGAACTTCTTTTTAAAGAGAACATAACATTCCTAATTTCAGAAGGGAGAACTTCAATGCCTAGGGTTTTTTTTTGCTCACTAATTTGAGGTATAATTTGTGGGTCAATTGTGTCAATGCTAGGGATGAAGTTGTATGAGTTACCAAACATTGTTCTAAAATGAATAATGAAAGCATTTTCAATATCAGCGTTGTTGTTGTGTGTATTACCCTCATTATCTTCAATCGTCTTTATATTGTCTCTATTCTGCTTAGCCCTAAGAGTAGCATGAAAGAAGGCAGAATTCCTATCACCATCTCCAAACCATTTGTTTCTGGCTTTTTGTTTCAACATTGAATCCTCCTTAATCAAAGCTTGTTGGTATTGTTCAGAGATATAGTGCTCTAAGCTTGCTAGGATAGGGTTTTGAACATCATTCATCAGTTGAGTTTGTGTTTCTTAGTAATTGCAATATTTCAATTACATTAAATTCCATTAATTACTAAGAGTAGCTTGCTAGGGTAGGATTGCAATATTTCAATTACATTAAATTCCATTAATTACTAAATTCAATATTCAAAACAGATTAATTAATGAGATGAGGAATAAATCAACTGTTACAACTTAGTAATTCATATCTATTAATTTATTGTTCACAACAAGGAGTATACATCTACTTACCAAATAACTGATTCAAATTCTATATCAAAACCAATTTCAATTAAATAGCATATAATTTCACCATTAATACAACACTAAATTTATTCCTTTTTAACCTTTATTATTACCAATAATTGGAATTACATTAAACAGTTGTCAATTACATTCAACCAACATTATTAAATTATATTCTAATAATTTTTTCCATTTATAAATCATAAATTTTAATTTCTCACAATATTAAATTCCACAATCTTATTTAATTTAATATTTTTAATTATCTAAAATATGGGTCGTTATAGTCTCCCCTACTAAAACTTTTCATTCCCGAAAAGAAACAAGAAGAAATCAAGAAATTTGTTATATTTTATTCAAATAGTCAATTTATAACAATTTAACTTACATATTTAAGTTTTATAAAAAATTGAAAATAACTCAACTTCTATGAAAAACTTTCTAAGTCTTAAATTTACGAAAAATTTCGGCAGAGTCTCCTTTGCACGGATAGGTCCGAAAAAATAACAATATCAATAATTACAATATATATCATATTTCAATAATAATCATCCATAACCATGGGAAAAACAATAAAATATCGTTCCAAAAACCGTAATCCAAAAACGTACCTACTTGTCAGGCAAACAAACTTTATTTATGAAACTAAAACAACTGCTATTACTTCCATAAACCTGTATTTTACTTAAATAGTCCAAAAGAGTTAAAACTATGTAAAAGAGCAATATATTAGTTGTTTTAGTTAATAACACAAGCAATTCACAATATATAATAATAATATGCAAACAAAAGCAGTACAACCATTATATGAAATAAAAGAATCAATCATACATCCGTAGTAACCAAACTAATGGTTTACTCAGGTTCAGAAACTTTTCATCGTACAAGAGTGATAAATAAACTACCAAGTGTACCTTACGCTTAACAGCCTTAAATAATTACTTAATAGATTATTTATACATCCTTAAACAATTTGAAGTATCATTCCCAAACTTTCCATAAGCCAACATCATAGAATTTTAAATATTATTTAAGTTTATTCTATTGGTTTCCTTTCACATCATCTACTTTCCATTTATTTTCATTCATTCATACAAGGTCATCTTCTATTAATTTACATTCATTACTTACATAATATATTTCTCATTCAATATTTGAAATCATCAATGAATCAATTATTAAAGTATTACATACATTTCATTGCAGTTTATTTTACATTTATTATTTACTTATATACTTGATTTCCATTTAATATTAATATTCATTCATGAATCATTTCATACTTAAGTTTTCTACCCTTTTTTTCATATTTATTTCTTCAATAGTATTTCTTCTTTCACAAAACATTATTCAAGTTTATAATTATCTCAAAAGGCTGTAACTTAAGTTATACCTTCTTTGCAACTTACTTTTTATTTTACAACCAATTTACAAGACATGACTTCGAAATTTGTTTACATTCTTCGGTTCCCATCACTTCCTTAAATAATGTTCACTCTACACTATACAATTTAATTATTAGTCATTTTAAAACCTTAGCTTAAGTTTATAATATTTCTTGTACATCTTAATTCTTTATTTATAATTGTTTTTTAAACATAATTTCATTTTTTGAAACATTATTATTACTCAAGTTTTTACTTGTCGGATATTCCATTATCTTTTAATTTACAGGTTATACAAAACTTCAATTTCTTTATATTTCCATTAAACAATTACCTCTTAATTCAGATTTAAATTTGGAAGTTTCCAACTTATTAAAATAGTCAAGATTCCATTCTTTTACAATAATTGAAAATCACTAATTATCAAAAACTTAAGAACTAAATACCGAGTTTCATTTCAAATCATCTTGAAATAATATATACAAATATCATTTTATATATATCCAATCATATTTATTTATAAATTTTAAATCAAAATCTGTTTATCGAGCCAAATGCGTAATAAAGCTACTAAGTGGCCTACCACACTTTGGGACTCGAAAATGAATGTCGATGGTGTGGTCGTCATCATCGAAATTATTTTCCAGTGACAAAAGAGAGGAGTACGGAATTTACTTCCTTTTTTAAAATTGATTTAAAACATTTCTTTCCAAATCCCATTTGAAAATGTTTCTATTTACTGATACTTTCAAATAATACTAATATTACCTTTTCCAAAATCTTTGAAAACAAACTTCAAACACAGGAACTTAATTCTCAAATTTTTAACTTAATTCCATTTTATTGGTAAATCATAATTATAAAATTTCACTTTCTAACAGACAACCATATTACATACAACTATAACCATTTATGAGAAATTATTCTTTTATATACAAAATATAATATTAGGTAAAATTATTTCATTTACCTATTTCAAAAAAACTATATTGTGTTGGTTTACCCTATTTAAGTGTTTAGAAATCCCTATCAATGCCATAACGTCCTATATACCGGCCAGCATTTATAAATACTCAACAGAACAAATTAACACAATACAAAACATTTTTATAACACTAACAAATACGCTCTCTCGTATGTATACACTCAAACTCATTCCAGGGTATTACTAACCCTATCTCTAATGAGTTAACCCCTTACAGGCTAATGTATCTCTAAACCAAAGCTCTGATACCAACTATGACAACCCACCTTTTGGGACGGTTTAAATCGACAATAAACCACACATGTCTAACTCAAACCATTCAAAAGGGTAGATTATCAATGGGTTTTAATAAGAAAATAAGAGAAAAGAATAAAAACAAAATACACAATCTCGCAGCGAAATGACAAAATATAATGATCAAATAAACAGTTCATGAAGATGTTTTACAATATACTTTTTATTACACAATTTTTACAACATAATTAGAGTACAATCAACAAACATACCAAATAATGTAGAGGAATAATAATAGTAGTAAATTTAATCTAGCAAACTCCATCTTCGTCTTCAAGGAATAATGTCTTCAACACTGAAATGCTCAGGCTGACCTGAGCGTAATGAAAAGACAAAACACTCGAGTCAAAACTAAAAGTTCTTATGTAAGTTAAATCAACAACAAGTGAACATGAGTGTAATAGCTTCAGAGATGTTTACGGGATTTTACATCTGTTATCTAGTGTATAACATGCGTGCAACAACTTAAGAGATATTTTGGGATTTTCCATCTCCTAAGGATCCGTCAAACTATCTATAAGTAGTAAGATACGCTATATATGTAGTGTATATCAGTAAAGTAAAGTATTAAAATAGCATTAAGGATTTACATTGATCCTCCTTAACACATTTTTAAGTAGGTAGTTTATGCATGTCCTGTAACACAACCAGTAACGTCGGTAACCAGCGAGTCCCTTATAGGTACCATACTAAAACAAAATCGTACTGGCCATGGATAAGGATAAAGAGTATGACAAAGTACGTTTGGAGATGCCCAAGGTAGGATACTACCGTTTTGCATTTCCTGACTAGTGGTAACCCCTAACGGCCCACCACGAACATCCATCCCATAATCAAATCAAGGTGCACCAATCAAGTCAAAATCAGTATAGAAATATGATGAACAGATGTCGCTAGAGGTAGCTAGCCTCATTGGTCAAGCATGACTCCTGTATTAGTCATTTCAAACTGACACAAGTATCGGGGTCATCCATCATCATTCTCTTTCTTCAAATCCAGCAAACGCTTCCAATTCAGCCTCTACATTCTAGATATCATCCAATAGAATTATTAAAGTGGTTCCAATATTGACACAGAGTATGCCAATAAGAGGCCTCTGTCTCTTTAACAACCAAACGTCGTTTTTCACACCGGTTGGTTCTTTTACATTTCGAAACCGATTTACATTTGATATCAAAACATCATATTCACTTCAAAAACATCACTTCATTTCAAAATACCATATTTACTCAAAATATGTCATTTTCACTTGAAAATATCATTTCAAATTCCAACTTAGGTTATAACCTCCTTTAACCACATTCGCATTTAAATCAATGATTTAAATATAAACATTCCAACTTTGCACAGTTTGAATTTTTAGAAAATAGTTTGAATAGTTATAAATATTTTAAAATAGTTTAGAGATTTAAACAGTTTAATATAAAATGGTTTGAGTATTTAAAATGGTTTATATAGTAAAATAGTTTGGAAAATCAAAATAATTTGGGTATTAAAAAATGATTTTAAACGGTTTATATTAAAATAATTTATTTTGAAAATAATATCAAATCAAACTGATTCTTTCCATTTCAACAAATCTGGGCCCATGTCCAAATTTCAAATCAGCAAAGCTCAATTTTCAATCTTTCAACCCAATTGATTCAATTTCAATTTAGTTTCAAATCAACTTGATTCCAATTTCAGTTCGAATTAACTTCAATTTTTGAAACGTTCATTTTTAACTTCAAATTCCATTCAACAATTCAATTCAATAATTTAAATTTCAATCCAATTCTTATGTTAAACCATTTCAATTTAAATCAATTTCACGTCCAATTTTAATTTACTGATTTAAATCACTTAAATCATGTTAAACCTCATTGTTCAATTTATGGTTTAAACTTTAAAATAATTAAATTTCCAAAATTGAAGTCATATATCGATTATATTTCATATTTTAATTTTAATTCTTTAAACAATTTCCTTTTAACCAATTTTAATTTCAACATTTCAAAGCTTGAATTTGAAATAATTGAATTCATAAAAATCCACAATTTATTTCCTTTAAAACAATATCATTTAATCAAAATCCAAATTCAAGATTTTAAAACCATTTAATTTAACCAATCTAGTGTCTTTATATAATTTTCTACCTTATGGCCAAGTGATCAAATATATCAATTTAATTACGTGGATGGATATATATCATTTCAATCCAAATTAAGGTGTCATAGGGATATATCATTTCAACCCATTTCTTAGTTCATTTCCAATGGTCCAAGTGATAATATAAATGATGTCAATAAATAAATAGGTAATACATGAATATGTCAAATAAATAAACAATCATACATCCATCATCAATCAATAGGCATACATTAACCATTAACATCCAAATCAACCAATATATTACAACAGTTACTGATTATCGATTGCCGGTGTTTACTAGCAATTAAATCTAATATTAATTTAAATGTCAATTTAATTCAATATAAATTTCAATTTCAATTAAAATGTCAAATTAAACTACCAAACAGCAACAAATAAAATTCTTATCACTTCATAAATTTAATTCAACTAACAGAAAAAGATTTAGTACTACGTGAGTGGGTTTAATCACTCACTTTTGATTTAAAGCTGATTAAAAATTATATAAAAGCCTGAAATTTGAACAGTCTTCAAATTCAACCAAACTAGTTTCATGTTGTCCGGATTTCGATACGATCCCAACGGAAGAAACCACGTGTCAATCGGAGTCCGTATGCAAAAGTTATGCGAGTTAGAATATTTGAAAATTTAAATTTAAATTAAAAATAATATGGGGGTAGTATCGTAATTTTCAAACTCTTACCCTAACCCTAACGAACGAGCACAACACGATCACAGGCTACAGCCACCGCCTTCCCTTCGAATCGTTACCACCAGATGCCTCTACCCCATAATCGGACCTCGCCGCCGCCTTAGTCACCTCCGACCGCCACTCCCTGGCCATGCGCGGCCTCCTCCGGCTCACTAGAGCACGCTCCGCCGACGCCACATTTTTTCACGAATTCAGGCAAACTACGGCAACCATAAATTGATCGGAGACCATAGATGCGTTCGCCTCAATGCCCTCTACACTCTAGCATTTCCCGATCGACGAATCGCTGCAAATCCACCATTGAAATCAAACCCAAAAATGAATGGCCGGGAATAATTCGCTAATTTCTGGACAAATAGAGCCTCCAATCGAAAAACGAATTGCGGACACTGATTACGTTCGTCGAGAGCTTCGCGATGATATATAATTTGATAGGATTTGAACAGTTTGAATTTTTGGAGTTTGATTTGAAATCAGTAATTAAGGTTTGGGATATCCGCCATTGAGAAGGAACAGATAAGAACAGAAATTATACGTACATAAAATATAATAGAAGCAACTAGCATTTATAACAGCATATATATAGACAAAGATGGATAAGAATGGTTGGAACAGATCGATTGAGCCAAAGCGATAACAAAGACCCGAAAAGCTCGTTTCGTTCCCGAAACGAAAATAGGTCATCTAATATATCGAAATATAGGTTTTTAATATTTTTAAACTCAATGAAACTAGTTTCAAACCCTAATTCTATCGTATATAGAACTTAGCTCTTAAAATCAATTTATATTCATTTAAATTTCTTTAGTTGATTCCTACGCGTTTCGAGCTCGCACGATCAAACGATAAGTCTGATCGCTACGAAACTTGAAATCCTATAATAATTCACTATTACGGATCCGATGAAACTAGTTTCGTCGAAGTCCGAGATAGTGCTAAAAAAGACTAATTTTACACGTTAATTAAACAATCTATTTTAAAATCAATTTAATCACTTTTAAATTCTAAATTAAAAGTTTTCTATCATCATTCTTGATTAAACGAGAATTAATAATCTTTTAAAATACAATTTTCCATGTTAAATCCAATATTTAAATATTACATTAATTTCAACGTTTAATTACAGCTGTAATAAAACCCGTTCATTATATATTTAAATTCCAAACAAATTCTTTTATTTTGATTTACATTCTTATTATTAAATCAACAATTCCTTTATGAAATTTATTAACATAAGTTTTCATCTTATTACACTCATAACCTACAATTGACGTCTTTTACCATATTGATTGCAATATTTCAATTACATTAAATTGCATTAATTACCAAATTCAATATTCCAAATGGATTAATTAATGAGATGAGGAATAAATCAATTGTTACAACTTAGTAATTCATACCTATTAATTTATTGTTCACAACAAGGAGTATAAATCTGCTTACCAAATAGCTGATTTCAAATTCGATATTAAAACCAATTTCAATTAAATAGCATATAATTTCACCATTAATACAACACTTAATTTATTCCTTAGTAACCTTTATTATTACCAACGAGTATATAGGCACGTCCATGTGGACCTGCATCTAATCACAATGTGCGTGTATTAACTCATCAATGCACTTTGTAGCATTTTTCGAAGCATATACTAAGTTTTTTTAGATATATAGTAACACTTCCTTAATGAATATGTACCCAAATTCATAATAAATTAGATATATTATATTCAATAAATGAAATGTTATTGACAGTTGGAAACAGAAAGAATTAAGGATATAAAAAGTCCATGGAATTATTGTTGTGCAGTGAGCAAAGAGTAATGTTGATTCTAAAGCGTTTTCATTGTTTTTTCTTTTCGTATGTATTTTTAGGACTTTCTCGTTGCAAAGAGCATACTTTTAGGATAGTCAATGGATACCCGACAAATCCGAAATTCGTCCGCATCCATATCTCCCAAAAGTGGATAAATATCTGATATCCAGAAAAAACGGACGTGGATACGAAAAGATCCGCATTCGAAAATTATCCGTTCGATTTTTATCAATATTATTGTTTGAATTATGTATATTTTAGTACAATGAAAGATAATTATTTATTATTTTATTAAGTTAGTATTTATATTATATGCACTTAATGCATATTAACTACTCAAAACTATTTATTATCATCATATTTGTTCATTTTTAACACTTTATAATCAATGAGATTGAAACAAATTTATATTAAACTAAAAATTTATATTTAAATTTCTTGATTTATCGCTCATTAGCAGATAGAATAATTATCTGATATCTGTCTGTATCCACGGTTGCGGATATCCGCTATCTGAAAATGATTTTGGATGCGGATATGACACTATCCGCATTCAAAAATATCCATTGGTAGACCTACATACTTTTGAGAACCCAGAAACTAAAATCATACTATTTGGTACTTACCCCCAAAAAACCCATATTATACAATGAATATCATATATCGGTACAGGATGTAACAAACCATCAAGTTATATTTTATGTAGTAAGCATTTACATAAATGCTAAGAAACACAATAAACGGATGATACAAAGAGTAATAACCATAATTAGCAAATGGCTTCTTTTTTCTAGAGCAGTCTTTTATTTACGCTTAGGAAGGATGTGTTGATTAGTCCAAAAACTCTTATGCTACCATGTTGTTCATGAAACTACCCAAAATTTGCATGAACAACTATACATATCAAATGTAACCCTCAACTATGTAAGCCACCTAAGTCTCTGTGGCTGTCTTCAAGTTTAATTCAAAAGGATATACAGTAAAGAAAATTAATGCCAGTGATAAGCGATGAGTATAGCTAAAAAAACCAAGTGTCAAATTAAAGTTGATTGGTTTAATATTCCACATCTGTAGTACTGACCGGTAGATGATTGAAAACCTGAAAACATGATACATTGACAGTGTGCTTTAACCCCAAATAGTGTTTTAATCAAAGCAAAAAATAATTTATATAAAGATACATGGATGATATGTAAAGGATTTACAAAGGTGAGTAATATGTAGCAACTCCTTGAATTCCAAATTTATTTAAACAAAATTTATTTTCTTAGCCTCGAAAATGAACAAATTCACTTCCTTCCCAGTCTGTACAGTTAAAATGCAAAAAAAAAAAATTTAAAGAGTGAATAAAATTATTACATCTAAACATGACATATATATTTGTACATACCATTAATACATGTACAACACGCATGCCAAACTTTAACAGTTTTTAAGACGGTCCAGTGTTAGCAAGGACCACAAATATAAATGCGTGGTATTTGTAGAGCAAACTGAGCATGTGTAATATTACGTGAAACTCAAGGGTGCAGTTGTAATTTCTTGTTCTTGGTTACAGCTGACACATGCAGTAGGGACTCAAAACTAATAGAAACAAAAAGATGACACAACAGGAACAGTAGGCACTCTTCCTTTACTCTTTCTTTCACCACCCTCATCTTCCGAATAAAACCCCTCTCTCTACATCCTTCTATTACACTCTTCCATCCAAGCATATCTTGTTCTCTTTATTTCATAAAAGAATAATAAGAAAATGGAAATACCTTACCAGATGACACCATTACATAAACACAGAGCAGCAGCTCGGCCGCCAACTCCACCATCAAACTGGGGCCCATACTCCTCTTCCGGAGACTTCACCGCAAACATAGTAATTGTGACGACCCAGAATTTTTGAGCATTTGAAATAGGAATATTTAATTAATTTTAAATATTCAAAGGTTAATTTTTAACTTGAATTTCAAATATCATTAATTTTTGGATAATTAATTGTTGAATTTAATTATCGAGATTGGTAAATTTTTGAATCTGGAGCTTTAAGCCTGTTAAAAATAATTCGAAGACTTATAAAATTTATATAGATAATACTGAAATGGATAGAAGTGTTGGAATCAGCTTTAAAAATGGTTTGTTATGTTTTGAAATTTTATATCATTTAAATTGAATTTAAAAATAGCCTTCCGGGGCACAGTCTCGGAATTCGACGGAACCAGCTCCATGAGATCCGGAATATTACATAATTATCGGATTTCAAATTTCGTATTAATTGGAGTAGTTGTGCGAGCATACGACACATTAACACTTTGAAATTTATATCGAAATCAAATTTAATTTAAATAATAAAAAAAAGAGGGGGGCTTATCATCAGCACGTTGTCTTCCTAAAATCACGCCAAAGATCACGGGACGAAATCGTGCAAAGCATGCCTCGATCGATTTTAAATATCTCGCTCCCTTTCTTCCTTTATCGTTCAAAATCAAAACAAAGGAAAACAATGGCTGCCCAGTTCGACTTCAATACTTTCGTACCCTTTTCAAAACCCTTTCTTTTCGAAGCTGTTTCCCCCAAATCATTTTTCTTTGTCACGAATTCAAGTCGCGATCGACTACGTCCTTTTCAAAAGAAGAAAAAAATCGGCAGGCCATTTTGTAGTCGTGAATACTATTTCTTCCTCAAATAAAAAAATTGTGACGCCCCACCTCTATACCCATGCTAGCCAAGAACACTACGGTGTAGTGCTGTCAACTAGCACGGAGAATAAGGCTGTTGAGGAGCGACCATCTATGTAATGGATTTGTGCGAGCACCGATATGTCAGATAATAAAACATTGCATTTCATCTTTAGAGAAAATCCGACATACCGATACAAACTCAAAGCTACTACACAGTGGCTATAATAGTTTAGGACAATAGATATAAAAATAACACAGATAACATAAATGCGGAATAAAGATGGAACGAAAAGTCTCATATATACAATAACTGATATCAGTTACAATACATTTGACACAATACAAATGATACAACAACAATTGTCGACTCGTGAAGTTATATATACAAGTACATTATCGACTAATATACATGAATACATTATCATCTTAAAACAGACACACTGACAACTTCAACAAGACGAAGACCACTTCAAATGATATAAAAAGTCTTCATAGCTCTAGCAGCAACCCAAAGCTAAAAATCTACAACCTGTAAATACTCGGTCTGACCCGAGTATTACATTCAAAAGAAAATAATACTCGGATCAGTCTAATTCAAAATCAGTTATTAGAGCATAGAAGCAATAATAATCAATCTCAATATAGATGACAGTCGCAGAAATCTCGTATATCCAACTCTCGATACGAGAATTGGATAACGGCAGAACTAACACTAAACAGTGTTAATCCACAAAACAGAAATCCAAAGCAGTTTAAGCAATTGAAATGTCAAATTAAAAATATCAATGCTAATTGGCTGCAGTACACGCTAACGTGTACTGCCTCGCCAATACAGCCTACGAATTACGCAACAGGTCGATGAATTAAGGATAAAAGAGATATCGATTAAAATCTGTCAATTTGGTGTGGCTGCAGTGCACGCACGCGTGCACTGCCTCGCCACATCGGAATATAAAGTCACCACACGGGACAAGGGTAAAACTGCTACGAAAATGCAGCAGGTCAGCAAGTGCTCAAGGACGAACAGATACAAGTGAAAATGACACATGGATATGCAAAAATGAACATACATCTGAATACATACTTGAAAGTAGGTATACAAATGGTCAAGTAATGCAATCTAGAATGTCACAGCAACAAGGCACATGCGGTTACAAGTTCAACGAGGCAAGTTCAAACTGGACAAGAACAAAAGCTACCAAGCAGGCAATCTCAAGTGATCGAGCCTGTCAAATTATACTGCAACAACGACAGTTCAAGTAAAACTGGAATCATACAGGCTACACGAACAAGTGAAGTTCAGACCAAAGTTTGCCATAACTTATATACAGCAGTTACAACAGTAAATCAGGCATGAATGTGCCACGACAACAAATGCAACAGGTCAGGGAAGTAACAGTGATAAAACAATGGCCAGAAATGTATACAGTGCAGACAAGTATGAATTCGAACATGAAATGGAGAACATCATTGCAAGGGCAACATGTAGAAGATGATGTAGTGAAGCATGAACAAGGGCAGTACATATGAACATCATAATACAAGTCTCAATATCAATGCTACTGCTTCAGCAGACAAATATCAAATAAACATGAATCAAGACAGGGAACTGAAGGCAATGCAAAATGTCAACACTACAGGTAACAAGTGAAACAGGTCATGTATGAAGTTGAGTGAAACTGCTACAAATATGCACAGGTACAAGAGTCATATGCAAATGGCATTAGATCAGATCAATAAGCAATGAAGACTATATGAAATGCAACACTGCTTCGCAAAGTGAAGACTGCAAAGGACTAACCAATGCAGCTGTAAGCGACTAACTCGAAATGAATGAAGACTATATGTCAAAAGTCAGAGGCAACTTCACATAATCAATCTGCAACAATGCACAGCAATGACCATATGTACGAGAATGTCAGAATGCAGACTACAAATTAATGGAATACAATACAACAGTGAAACACAACTTAGTGATGAATGCAAACTGAATGACTCAAGGGGTAAAGGTGATATGCACCACGCACAGAGAAGCTCAAGTATATAACTCGAAGCAATGCGCCAAGTTCACCCTGAAAGCCCAAATTCATCACATAAACAACAACATAAATCGAAGCTAGGTGAAGGCGAACAAATGTTGTCAGGGGCAGTAAACTATATGGCCAAAGTCGAACAGAATCACTTTCGAAGAGCACCTAGACGAAGTCAGGAACAATACAAATGCAACCTCAAGTGATACTAGAGGCGATTATACATACGCAGTGCAAACATGATATTCAAACTGCAGATCCAAGAAATGACCGAAGTCAAATGTAATAGCAGTTTTGAACAAAGACAGAGGCAGTAGTTTCAAAATAAACAATTCGAACAAATCCAATTCAAAGCCAGCTCTACCAAAAGTCACATATTATCACTACATTAAAATGACCGAAGTCAGGTGATGTTAAATGATCAAGTCGATAAAGTTTCAAAGTAATGATATACAGACAAGTTTCAAAATGATCGAAGCCGTGTGTCGAACAAGCTAAAGATATCAATGTCACTGACTCAAGTGCACAGCAACTAACCCATATACAGGGTTCAAAGCAATACCACTACAACATGACCCAATCTAGTGCAAATAATACAACTTCGAACATACAGATATATATCTACATCGATTGAAATAGGATAACAATCAATCGTGTGTATATATATACATGAATGGATATATAAATGAAGCAAGAATATCGAACAGAACACTAATCAGAGAAACCCCAAAGTCACGAAAATCGAACAGAGCTTCGAACTCTAATAACTCAAGCATGAATTAGATGTGAGCAAATTACTCACCTTATTGACGTAGCGGAGACGAGCTGCTCCGAGACAAGGTCGAGACGAACGGAGAATCGAGCGCGAGCAAACCAGAGAATCGACCAACTTAGCTTCGAAGAACAAGCGACGAGATCTCTCGATCGAGTAAATTTGAAGTCGACAGCCCCAATTTATTTCGAAGCCCTAAATTTCCAGATTGAAGAAACGAGAAGGTAAGGACGGTCGCCATTTTTAATCTCTCAAAGAATCGGGCTGGAACGAAAAGAAAAAGGGGGTCCGGTTGATAATATGAAGAAGGGCTGAAGATAATTGAAGTGGGCCGATAAAAAAAAAAGATATTTATTTAAAGCCCATATACCCTTTATCAAATTATTAAAAGAGTTTCAACTTTGATTCAAATTCCAATAGCAACTAGCTAGGAAAAGAAATCGTCTAAAGACGATAGTTAATCGGTACGAAATACCGGGTTGTTACAGACTCCCCTCCTTAAAGAAATTGCGTCCTCGCAATCATAAGGAATAAATGGATAAAAGGTAACAACCAAAAGAGCATGGCAATGTCGAATGCATAAGCAAAGCAAAGGTCAACAGGGAAGTATTGAAATCAAGGAAGTGTCAGATATGAAATCAAAAGGTTTGACTGCTTCAAATCAAAAGAATCAACATCGTGGGTATCAAGGAATCAAAATCAGACGACTATCAAAAGCAAGAATCAATCGAGTTCTAGCAATTGAAAGAAAAGGGATCAGAGCAGAAATCACGTACTGCACGAATTGAATGTGAGTAAATCAAATTACTCACCTGAATCGTCAGAGAAAAAGACGAAGCTCGAATCTCAAAATCGCAAATATTCAATCATCTAAAACGATAATCGAATTTTTACAAATATCTGATTATCAAAAACGATAAGCAGAAATCACAAAGATTCGATTATCAAATCGAAAAAATATTTAATTATCTCAAACGATAATCAAATTTCACAAATATCTGATTATCAAAAACGATAATCAGAAACACAAATATTCGATTAATCAAATCGAAAAATATTTAATTATCTCAAATGATAATCAAATTTCACAAATATCTGATTATCAAAAACGATAATCAGAAACACAAATATTCGATTAATCAAATCGAAAAATATTTAATTATCTCAAATGATAATCAAATTTCACAAATATCTGATTATCAAAAACGATAATCAGAAACACAAATATTCGATTAATCAAATCGAAAAAATATTTAATTATCTTAAACGATAATCAAATTTCACAAATATCTGATTATCAAAAAACGATAATCAGAAACACAAATATTCGATTAATCAAATCGAAAAAATATTTAATTATCTTAAACGATAATCAAATTTCACAAATATCTGATTATCAAAAAACGATAATCAGAAACACAAATATTCGATTAATCAAATCGAAAAAAATATTTAATTATCTCAAATGATAATCAAATTTCACAAATATCTGATTATCAAAAACGATAATCAGAAACACAAATATTCGATTAATCAAATCGAAAAATATTTAATTATCTCAAATGATAATCAAATTTCACAAATATCTGATTATCAAAAACGATAATCAGAAGTCATAAATATTCAATTAACGAGTCCGGAATTAACCGAAGTAGTAAAAGTATGGTTCCATACTCCTTACTTTTGCTAAATCGTTTAAATCTCTTTATCGTTTTCTTGAAAGTGCAGAATTGTGTGTGTTTTTTTTTTTTTTTTTTTTTTAAAATAACATTTCACATTCTCAAACGGACAAGTCCGGAATTAAGCGAATCAGTAAAAGAAAGGGGTCATAGTCCTCGATTTTTCTGAAATGTTTAAATCGCTTCCTCGTTCTTTTGAAAATGTAAGCCGTAAAAATTTTGAAAACAATTTTAATTTATATTTTTGAAACAACTTTTAAAAATAAAGAATTTTGTAAATACGTGATTAAATTAGCAATATCAGTATTGCGGGAGAACCGCTTGTAAATCCATTTCAAAATTGACGGTTACCGAAGTTAACACGTCAAAGTCTCATTAAAATAACTGGCATCAAAATATAATACCAAATGAATTTTCATTCATCAGAGATGTCACAAGAATCTTCTTAAAGATAGAAAGGGATATCATACCCTAAACTTGTATTCGTAACAAGTTAATAACACATGAATTCACCAATACACAAAAATTGACGAAACTTGTCAATAGAAATCACGAAAATTGGTGAAGCACAAATTCTAGAAATCATCACAAGAAATCCAGAAAACACATGAAGGGGGGAAAGGCCTAGCATAAAAATGGGAGTATGAAAACTCCAAAACACCGGTATCACATGAACGAGACGCTATCTCTTGGTGGCTAACCAATAAAGTTTCACACAGGAATGGCCCGAAGACCGTAGGGCGCTACCCTACAACAAAGCGGGGTCTAGTCTCCCTCGTAGACAAAGAGACATCGCATAATCGCTAGTCTAAATCATAAAAAGAAAAGGGGAAAGGCCTATCACAAAAATGGGAGTATGAAAACTCACCGACCGGTATCACATGACGAGACGCTATCTCATGGAAGCCATCCATTAAATTTTCACACAGGAATGGCCCGAAGACCGTAGGGCGCTACCCTACAACAAAGCGGGGTCTAGTCTCCCTCGCAGACAAAGAGACATCGCACAGTTGCTAGTCTAAATCATAAAAATCACACAAAGAGTATCCAGACAACCCTCAAAGCCCAAGAGATATGTGTGAGACGAAATCACACCGATGAGGCCTAGTCTAACCGTGCAATATGTGTGAGACGAAATCACACACTGGTGTCTAGACAATCCTCAAAGCCCAAGAGATATGTGTGAGACGAAATCACACCGATGAGGTCCAGTCTAAATCATAAAAATGATCGTCATGATCATAAAGAAGTGTCAACCACACCAAGCTAGTAAATATATGAGTTTAGCTTCATGTCCCATAACCACTTGCTTAACTTAAATATTTACGAACAAGCTGTAAATCTTCACTAGGAAATTGTCACGAAAAGGGTTCAATCGAACAAGTCCAGGAGTTAACCGACGAAGTAAACGCAAGCGTTTCATACCACTTGTTTTACTAGGCCGTTTAATTCAATTTCTCATACGAGTGAAATAAAGGCTTGTATATATTAATAGATTGGAAAATGATTCAGGAAAAGAGCCTTGTAGTAAAATAATTTTTGAAATCGTTTGAAGAAAAGGATTTTAACATTTACTACTAGTATAGAAAACCTTTATATTTTTAGGGTGACAAATCACAAAAATGATTGTAGAAACAATCAATCACAAGAATTCACATACGAAGATGTGAATGGAATCCAAAGAAATCGATACTGAATTTATTAAAATAGGAACACCCAAAAATTCCAAAAAATAGAAGTTATCAAAATCAATAAAGGTGATAACAACTAATTAGGAAAGAAGAATCGATATCAACTGGAAAAACAAAGCAAAACGAGTAGAAATGCATAATTGACTTCAACAGAAGTAAGAATCAAGTCAATGTCGAAGCCAACAGTTATTAGCCGAAGTCGAGTACAAAATGAATCAATCATCATTATCAAAGAAACCAACGGCAAACAAAATCAGAGTCTTGAAAATCAAGAAATTAGCAATTTCCCAAAAACAGAGTGACCGAAGTCGAAGGGAAATCCAGATTAGGAAAACACAAAAATAAGCGTTAGGAATTCATACCTAACAGTCAAAAATAATCATATGTAAAGATGAGAGATAAAACATCGACAAATAGTTGTAACACATGCTCCATCTAAGTTATGTTTTATAATTGTCCTAAACCCCAGGCTCCGATACCAAGCTGTGACGCCCCACCTCTATACCCATGCTAGCCAAGAACACTACGGTGTAGTGCTGTCAACTAGCACGGAGAATAAGGCTGTTGAGGAGCGACCATCTATGTAATGGCTTTGTGCGAGCACCGATATGTCAGATAATAAAACATTGCATTTCATCTTTAGAGAAAATCCGACATACCGATACAAACTCAAAGCTACTACACAGTGGCTATAATAGTTTAGGACAATAGATATAAAAATAACACAGATAACATAAATGCGGAATAAAGATGGAACGAAAAGTCTCATATATACAATAACTGATATCAGTTACAATACATTTGACACAATACAAATGATACAACAACAATTGTCGACTCGTGAAGTTATATATACAAGTACATTATCGACTAATATACATGAATACATTATCATCTTAAAACAGACACACTGACAACTTCAACAAGACGAAGACCACTTCAAATGATATAAAAAGTCTTCATAGCTCTAGCAGCAACCCAAAGCTAAAAATCTACAACATGTAAATACTCGGTCTGACCCGAGTATTACATTCAAAAGAAAATAATACTCGGATCAGTCTAATTCAAAATCAGTTATTAGAGCATAGAAGCAATAATAATCAATCTCAATATAGATGACAGTCGCAGAAATCTCGTATATCCAACTCTCGATACGAGAATTGGATAACGGCAGAACTAACACTAAACAGTGTTAATCCACAAAACAGAAATCCAAAGCAGTTTAAGCAATTGAAATGTCAAATTAAAAATATCAATGCTAATTGGCTGCAGTACACGCTAACGTGTACTGCCTCGCCAATACAGCCTACGAATTACGCAACAGGTCGATGAATTAAGGATAAAAGAGATATCGATTAAAATCTGTCAATTTGGTGTGGCTGCAGTGCACGCACGCATGCACTGCCTCGCCACATCGGAATATAAAGTCACCACACGGGACAAGGGTAAAACTGCTACGAAAATGCAGCAGGTCAGCAAGTGCTCAAGGACGAACAGATGCAAGTGAAAATGACACATGGATATGCAAAAGTGAACATACATCTGAATACATACTTGAAAGTAGGTATACAAATGGTCAAGTAATGCAATCTAGAATGTCACAGCAACAAGGCACATGCGGTTACAAGTTCAACGAGGCAAGTTCAAACTGGACAAGAACAAAAGCTACCAAGCAGGCAATCTCAAGTGATCGAGCCTGTCAAATTATACTGCAACAACGACAGTTCAAGTAAAACTGGAATCATACAGGCTACACGAACAAGTGAAGTTCAGACCAAAGTTTGCCAGAACTTATATACAGCAGTTACAACAGTAAATCAGGCATGAATGTGCCACGACAACAAATGCAACAGGTCAGGGAAGTAACAGTGATAAAACAATGGCCAGAAATGTATACAGTGCAGACAAGTATGAATTCGAACATGAAATGGAGAACATCATTGCAAGGGCAACATGTAGAAGATGATGTAGTGAAGCATGAACAAGGGCAGTACATATGAACATCATAATACAAGTCTCAATATCAATGCTACTGCTTCAGCAGACAAATATCAAATAAACATGAATCAAGACAGGGAACTGAAGGCAATGCAAAATGTCAACACTACAGGTAACAAGTGAAACAGGTCATGTATGAAGTTGAGTGAAACTGCTACAAATATGCACAGGTACAAGAGTCATATGCAAATGGCATTAGATCAGATCAATAAGCAATGAAGACTATATGAAATGCAACACTGCTTCGCAAAGTGAAGACTGCAAAGGACTAACCAATGCAGTTGTAAGCGACTAACTCGAAATGAATGAAGACTATATGTCAAAAGTCAGAGGCAACTTCACATAATCAATCTGCAACAATGCACAGCAATGACCATATGTACGAGAATGTCAGAATGCAGACTACAAATTAATGGAATACAATACAACAGTGAAACACAACTTAGTGATGAATGCAAACTGAATGACTCAAGGGGTAAAGGTGATATGCACCACGCACAGAGAAGCTCAAGTATATAACTCGAAGCAATGCGCCAAGTTCACCCTGAAAGCCCAAATTCATCACATAAACAACAACATAAATCGAAGCTAGGTGAAGGCGAACAAATGTTGTCAGGGGCAGTAAACTATATGGCCAAAGTCGAACAGAATCACTTTCGAAGAGCACCTAGACGAAGTCAGGAACAATACAAATGCAACCTCAAGTGATACTAGAGGCGATTATACATACGCAGTGCAAACATGATATTCAAACTGCAGATCCAAGAAATGACCGAAGTCAAATGTAATAGCAGTTTTGAACAAAGACAGAGGCAGTAGTTTCAAAATAAACAATTCGAACAAATCCAATTCAAAGCCAGCTCTACCAAAAGTCACATATTATCACTACATTAAAATGACCGAAGTCAGGTGATGTTAAATGATCAAGTCGATAAAGTTTCAAAGTAATGATATACAGACAAGTTTCAAAATGATCGAAGCCGTGTGTCGAACAAGCTAAAGATATCAATGTCACTGACTCAAGTGCACAGCAACTAACCCATATACAGGGTTCAAAGCAATACCACTACAACATGACCCAATCTAGTGCAAATAATACAACTTCGAACATACAGATATATATCTACATCGATTGAAATAGGATAACAATCAATCGTGTGTATATATATACATGAATGGATATATAAATGAAGCAAGAATATCGAACAGAACACTAATCAGAGAAACCCCAAAGTCACGAAAATCGAACAGAGCTTCGAACTCTAATAACTCAAGCATGAATTAGATGTGAGCAAATTACTCACCTTATTGACGTAGCGGAGACGAGCTGCTCCGAGACAAGGTCGAGACGAACGGAGAATCGAGCGCGAGCAAACCAGAGAATCGACCAACTTAGCTTCGAAGAACAAGCGACGAGATCTCTCGATCGAGTAAATTTGAAGTCGACAGCCCCAATTTATTTCGAAGCCCTAAATTTCCAGATTGAAGAAACGAGAAGGTAAGGACGGTCGCCATTTTTAATCTCTCAAAGAATCGGGCTGGAACGAAAAGAAAAAGGGGGTCCGGTTGATAATATGAAGAAGGGCTGAAGATAATTGAAGTGGGCCGATAAAAAAAAAGATATTTATTTAAAGCCCATATACCCTTTATCAAATTATTAAAAGAGTTTCAACTTTGATTCAAATTCCAATAGCAACTAGCTAGGAAAAGAAATCGTCTAAAGACGATAGTTAATCGGTATGAAATACCGGGTTGTTACAAAAATCCTGTGCCCTCCTGTACTCTTCTTCCAATCTAAATCAAAACGAAAGAAGGGGGCTTTTCATTTCAACCGAATTTCGAATCGTGGAATCGAGAGCTGCGGTCGCTAGAAAGGAGAGAGCGCGCGATGAGGGATCGGAATTCGCCTGGAGGGGGTCAGGGCAAGCGCAGCGGTGGTCGCGTACGGCAGTGAAGGCAATGGGGTCGTGAGTATTAGAGCATCGAGGGCAGCTCGAGCTCGCGTTCGGTTCGCGAGGCCTGGGTTGCGCGACGTTGATGAGTGCACGCGACTTCGAAGTACGGTAGGGAGTCTCGACCTATGTCAGAGGTGATGGCGGCAGGTTAGCATGGTGGAAGTCTTCTGGTGTCGAACGAGATGGATTTCCTGGGTTTGTTTTTCCAATGAGGTATATGTTTTAATTTAAAATTTAATAATACTCATTTATGAATATATGTATATAGTAAAAAGGGAAATAAAATATGTATACATGGGGTTTTTGGACATTGGAAATTATAAGGATTATCTTGTTTAAATAAATTATTTAATTAGTTCCTAAAAATAATCTATTGGAGAAAATTGGTTGAAATTGGGATTTATTTGGGTAAAACCAAATTGTTAATTTAAAATTTAAGTATTAAATGGTAATTGATTATTTAATAAGTTCAAATATTAATAAAATGCAAACTGTTTGTACAAGGTTTAAATTGTGAAGAATTGTGAAGAAACAAGCTGGTTTGAAATGGATTGTAAATGGGCAAAGGTGAGTTAATCTCACTCAGTTAAATTTAAATTTAAATGGTTAAATTTAAATAATTTATTGAATGGTTGATTTGATTGATGTGTTATATATATATAGTAGTATATAGCAATATATACATATTGGCATATGTATATATTGGAGTTGTTGATATTCCCGCATTATATAGCGGATGAGACCCTATGCGCCGCATAATAGCGGATGATTTTATATTAAAACCCATATACCGCGATATTCCACTTTGAAGTGAAATTGGTATTGTGCTAACATCTGTGGATGCAGGGAAACAGGTTGGAGGGATCCAACTGGATTCCTCAAAATATTTAATTTTGTTTAAATATTCTGTGATATGATTTTTGATATCCTGTGATGATTTATATTGGATAATCTGGTTGGATTGAATTTCCCAGTATAATGAGTTATCAAAAGCAATTGAATTGAATTTTGGAAAGAAATAAAAGAGTAAAATTTAAGTTAAATAATTCTAGTGAATTCGAATAAATTAAATAAGGAATTGTAAAAGAAATAAAGAAATTTCTTAATTCGAACAAATATGGGAAAAAGGGATTTTGAATTTAACAGTGAAGAAATAAATCTTTAACTAAAGTGATTATTTAAAAATATAAAAGAATTGATTTTATTGAAATTTAAAGATTTAATTTAATTAAAATATTAATTGAAGAAGTTTGGAAATCCGAAATTGGTATTTTAGTTAAAAAGGTTTTAACGCATAATAAAGAAATAAAAGATGAAAGTTAATGTATTTGAAATAATTGAAGTAAATAGGGAAATTTATTTCAAAGTAAAGTAAAATGGAAATCAATTGGAAATTGATTTAAGTGTTTAAAAACTTGGATTTTTAAAAGAGAAATGAGATTTTGGAGATATAAACTGGGTTTATAAAGTAAAATAAATATCATTGGATATTTGAAAATATAAATTCAAGGTGGGAATTTATAAAAAGGATATGGATTGGTTTAAAAATAAATGTTGATTTATTTTTAAAGGATGGGAATGAGAAGTGTATTTCTCTGGATAGCCAAGTACGTTTTCAAGGTAGTTTAAATATAAGTTAAAGGTTTTAAGTATGTTAAAAAAAGCATGTTTTAGGAAATTTGTCTTTTTAAATGTTAATTTCCTAAGTAAGTATTTTCAAAAACCTATTATTGTAGTAAGTATATAAAAGTGATTTGGTATTATGTTTTAAAGAGGAAGTTAGCTTATATTTATAAAGTGGTTTTATTTTAAAATATATATTTTAATAAAGTATTAAAGTAGTTTGATTTCAATGTTATGAAATATATTTATGATAAAGTGCTTTTAAATTATTTTTAAATCTAAAGTATTTTGTACTTGGCGATTCAGTGGAAATAATTATTTGGGAAATGTATTCCGTAAGCGGAAACTGTTTTGAAATTGTTTTCAAATGAGCTTTGAAAATTTGGAAATATATCTTGGAAAGATATTTGGGCAGATAAATAATGTGGGAAATTATTTATTGTGTGATGGTTGCTTGTGGATGTTAATTGATAGTTAAATAACCGACTATCAATATTGGCCAAATGCGCTGATCGTTTCGAAGAGACCGGGATCGAGTTTCCGTATACCGGGATTCTAGGTCTGGAGACTCGAATACCACTTCGATTCGGTTTGTATGTTTCGTGTAACGTGTTCGGAGTTGAAGATGGAGCAGTGAAGTGCAAGGGCTAGTCGCTACTAATCCTGAGGATATTTCCAAAATGGATGTAGTAGGAATAGTGCCTTCAGTTCCGTTCGGACCCGGGACGGACTTGTATGGACGAATGCTTTCGTGACATCGTCAGGTGGACGATGGGCATTCTAAGGGATATGTTCTGAAAAAGGTATCTTTTAGCCTCAAGCCTCATCAACCGGGAATGACTGAAAATCAGGGGTTATGCAGCAAGGCTTCGTGGGTAGCCCCCACTTGAGAGTAAGGTCATCCCTGTCTAGATGTCCCTTTTATTTCGGCTTAGTGGTGCGGTTGCTGATCCCAACCGTGGGGTGATTTTATTTGGAATTATCCAGTAAGGGATGATTCCGGCCTTGTGTTGTAGGGGAGCGGGCGTACTCCTCGATACTGTGATCTAGGCCACGTACTGTGACAGGTGGTACCCCAGTGCCTAGTCATTCGTTGGAAATCCATTCTCCCTACGTGCCTTGTACGAGTTTTGTTTGTATTACCCACTTTGTGGCTAGTATGCCGGAATTTAATAGATGTAACAATTTCGGCTATTTTAATAAGTACTTGTGAATAGACACTATTATAATATCAGAGGATTTTGATAACAAGTGTTTTAGCTATCGTAAGGTAAAAACCCGACATGTTTATTTGTGGCGTGGTCTTACGAGATGCTTTTGTTTTCTAAGGATTTTGAAACTTTAATAATCAATTTGAGTGTGATTTTCTCACGCTGGTATTCTAGACTGACTCGGGTATTGTTTTATATAATGCTCGGGTCAGACCGAGTATTATAAAGTACAGGATATGATGCTGTGGAGCTCAGGAGACGAGCTGGATGGCGAGACGTATCTCTCGTACTTGTTTATATATATATTCCGCTGTGTTGATTGTTGTACTCTGTTGTATTGAGGACATGATATGGTTATTGTCCAGTTGTATGTTATGTGTTATCTGATGTATACTCTGATGATATATTGTATAAAACTGATATAGTTTTGATTTGTGTAAAGATCTGTTAATATATATTATATTTTATTCCGCTGCGATGGTTAGATTCTGATGTTGTCTTCCTACTTTCTTCTTCTACCTCTTCTCCTTTAAGTCAAATGGTTCGATTTTCCGGGACTGGAAAGTCGGGTCGTTACAGTGGTATCAGAGCTTAGGCTGGCGACAACCTTGGCTCTGGTGGGAATTTTGAGAGTATTAATAGATATGAGCGCGTATTTGTTAGTGAATATAAAATTGTTTTATATTGTGTTGATTGGTTTATTGAGTAGTTTATGGATTCTGGTCGATGTGTGGGACGCCACAACATTGATAGGGATATCTAAACACTTGTATAGAACAATTCGACACAGTATTGTTTTAAAGTAGGGTAAATGATATAATTTTACCCAAATTATTTTTGTATATAAAGAAAAGTTTTGTAAACTATTCTAGTTGATATATATGGATGTTTGATTGTTAGGGAGTGATAATATTAAATTAGTATCATTTAGATATCAAATTGGATAAGAATTGGAATCATAACTAAAAGCTAAGAAATAAATTTATATACAAATAAAATTTGTAAATGTAGATTATAAATGTAATTTATAAATTGGAATAAACTCCATATCCAAATGAGATAGTAATTTGAAATAGAATTCCAGAGAAATGATGGATATAAAACTGGATGGGTTTTAAATTTGGAATTTTGTGAAGTTTAAGATTCCTTTGAGTTGGAAATGGTTTCAAAACGGTTTTGGAGGGATTTTAAAGAGATAAAAGCATTTAACTCTCTTTCGGTCGCTGGAAAATAACTTCGGTGATGACTGCAGCATCATCGATGTTCATTTTCGAGTTTCTAGGAGAGAAATTGCTACCGAGTTGTTTGAAATGGGATTTGTTTGCGAACTGGATTTGGTTTTGAAAATTCAAAGGAATAGTTGAATTGCCAAAGGATTTTGGGATATAGTTGATTTCAAAGGGAATTTTGAAATTTTGAAAATTTGTAAAGCTCTGAAACTTTATTTAAAATGTTTATGGGATAATAAATAAAGTTTGGACACTTACAAAATTTGAAGTAAGTAAGGAAATGAAAATAAGTTAGAATATAAGCCAATTAATTGTAGTAAATTAAAAGAAGTAAACAAATAGAGGGTAAGTAAATTGGGGAACTTATAGAAACTTACAAATTTGAATTGTAATAAGTAGATTTCGATGGCTTATTAAATAATTGAAACTAATGGAGAAAAGGTATACATGGCTAAATTAGATGTATAATTCCGAGTTAAAAAGTAAAATGTGAATGGGATTGATTGAAAATAGATGAATGGGAATGTGTTTAATTATAAATGAATGGAAGTATGAAAATGTAAGTATGTGGCTTATAAGAAATTGGAAAGTGAAACAAAAACCAAAATAAGATTTGTTTAGTATATAGGAAAATCCAAACTTGAGAAATAAAATAAAATTGAAATGGTTGCAAATGAATTAAAATGACATTGTTATTGATAAAACAAATTCAATAATAGATTGTGAATTAAAATAGAATTTGAATGTAATGGAAAGAGAATATGTTAAATTGGAGTGGAATTAATATAAATTGAATTGGAATCAATTCGAATAGTTATAAAATGAAGTGATTGTTTAATTGAATGGAATAAAATTCTACTCAAACAAATAAATGAAAAATCCAAACTTGGGATTTGATTAAAAGAAAATGAAATCAAGGATTTGAATGGTAGTTGTTGAATAAAATAAACTTAAGTTATTGGGTGGAATTGTTTGAAGGAAATAAATAACTTAAGTAAATTGTGTGACGGTTATTTGGTGTATTGGATGCTGAGTTTAATAAAATGGTTTGGAATCAAACTCTTTGGATATGGAAGAAATACAATGAAAGTTGTGAATAAATTTAAAATGGAATAGGTTAAATGTAAATTTAGTTGGATTTAACCTAAATGGTTCTAAAGCTGAAGTAATCCTTTATTCGCATTGATATTGTCGAATTGTATTAGAAAATGGATCGTTTGAGGTAAAACGAGGTTAAATAAAATTCTATGAATTGATAGAAAGGAAATAAAATTGATTTTGGAATCAATTGTAGTAAATGTGAGTTAATATAAGCAATATAATTGATTTTTAAATCAATCGTAATAAATACGTATTCATTTGGATTAAAATGAATAGAATGTAAGTAATGAAGTGTAAACCATTTAAATGGAAGCATTTAATTTGTGTTGGGCCTAATAAATTCACTTATGGAAGTGTTTAGTGAATATTGCTTATGTTGTATGTGTTAGCTATTGAAATTAATTGAAATGATAACAAACTTTGAATATTTGTCACTAACCTGTTTAAATTGAGTTAGTACAGGTTCAGGAAAAACCGTTTGGCTGGATTTGATTGCGAAATTAGCTAAAATAAATAGCTGCTTGCTTTATAAATGCTGAATAAGGTACGCTTATGCAAAAAAATTCAAAAATAGGAAATATGAACTGCATATATTGATATATATTGTGATTTCCGGCCTGAGGCCGATGTATATATATATTTGTGCATCCTGCGATATCGCAGAAGTCCCTCCGTACAAAGGAGACTCTGCCAAAATTTTCCATAAATTTTGGGAGTTAGAAAATTTTTGAAAATTTTCATTTACGATAAATGATTTAAATTTGTTAAGCAAATGAAATTAAAACTGGATATTGAAATCTAATTCAAATGTGAATGTAAGGTGAAGTGAAATCAAAGGAACTAAAGAAAGTAAAGTTCGTAAATAAACTGTTATTTGGGGTTTAAATTAAATAGTAAGTGAAACTAATCCATATTCAAAATGGAAGCCAATTTGAGTTTAAATGAAATTGTAAGGGCTAAGTAAATAGTAATGAAAATAAACTTCAATGGGGAAGTGAAAATAAATATAAACTTCAAAAATGAAGTAAAACAAATCCAAGAAGTATATAAAATGTTTATATTGGACTTAAGAAATGAATGGTGAATTCTTAAATAAATTTGGTATGGAGGAAAATTATTCTAGGTGAATAATTGAATGACGATTAAAATATGAAGATGTGAATGGGATAAGTGTGATAAGTGAATAACAATCAAATGAATGTGAATAAAAAGGAAATTGATATAATTGATAATCAATTGGAATTTATACGTAAGATGTACGTATTATTTTATTCGCATAGCTATTTGGTCCAGATGTCGAACACAGAATTTCGAGATAGATATATCGATCCGAGTTGGAATTTTTCACTTGATTTTTGACGGCGAACCTGGATATGGATTGTTGATTGATTCTGGATATTCTCTATCATAGTTTGTGGCTATGCAAGGAGAATGACGGTTTCTGATCAAGAAACCAGATCTGAGTCCGCACTAGAAGGTCGGGTGGACGATACTAGTTCGGAAGTGAAATTGTGTGATCGATTGAGCGATCGAATGTGATATTGCGTACGAATGATATATGTGCATCGTACGGGCATAAGTAAAACAAATATTGAAATTTGTAAAGGAAATGTCTAAAATGATTTTGAATCCTATGATTGGATATTATTGCTTAATAGGATATACAGGTGTATAAAAGCAATGGATAAATTGGGATTTTTGATTTTAGAAGATAAAATTTAATGGCCCGACAAAAGGTATGTATTTGAATTTCTATATGAAATTTGATTGGGTTTTTGATCCAGCCACTTGGCTTTTTGTTTTCTTTTTGAGATTGGGAGGCCGTAGAGCCATTTTGTAGTAGTACCGAGCTAGCCGCGCAAAGGAGATGTAACGACCCTGAAATTTAAATTTATTTAAATTAATAATTAAATGAATTTTTGAATTAAATTGAGTAATAAATAAATTTTTGAATAAAAATAGTAAAATCAATTGATAAATTGATAGCGAGTTTCCCCGGATTCAAGTATATTCTGTATAAATCATTTAAAAATTAAAATATTATGTATATGTGTATATATGTATTTGGGCATATACGAGTGAATATGATAATAATAAATATTAGAATAAATCCTAACATCGAATTTAAAATAGAAATTTATTTATATTACAAAACAATAAGATTTAAACAAAATAAAATATCTTTACAAATGGGTTTTTAATATGTATAGAAATTGTTTATATGTATGTACTTGGGAAAACTATGATTGTAAATATAAAATAAATCTTATAAAAATGTACATAAGTTTGAAATAATTTTAAGAAAATTAAGTATTTAATAATGTAAGATTAATGAAGTATGACATAAACAAAAGCATAGCAAATAGAATAAATTCACATATAAACAACAAACCACACAACAAACAAAATAAAATATGAATAAGTATAAGGCTGAGAAAAGAAGAAATACCACTAAGTACCTATGTACCAACTAACAACATCTCAGCCGAATTAAAGCAAGAGTAGGTAAGAAGAAAAGAAAAGTAAATATCATAAGGGAACAACAAGTACTTGGCAATTAATGCCATACCCCTAGTACATCAAGCAAGATATCAGCCGAAATAACTAAGAAAGCAAATCTCTACCTTTTGTACAAACAAGATAAAATATATTCACCTGCAACACTTCCTCTCCTATAAACAATTACAAACCAATAAGATATACACCCAGTACTAAGAAAAATAAACACACTGTAAATTTCATTCCTTTCCATCAACTCCATTTCGACCATTTGAAACTAAACATCATTTTGAAGAAAAACCCAAAGCAAGATCATCATCAGTCAAACAACATCCAGATAAAACAACTAAAAAGCCTGAGATTAAAGAAGTGATTCTCAGAATTCAAAGCCTGTTCCAAAACAAGGCACCTCTGTTCTTTCTCTGTTCATTGTTCTTGTTCTCTGTCTTCATTCCAGGAAACCAAGGTGAGCAACCCTTTTTAATCTGATATGTTTCTTGTTGTTTGATCTTGTATTGAAGGTATGATTATGCTTGAATGATATAGCTGCCTAGGTGTGTGTATATATATATACATAGGGATTAACAGATGTATGTACAGGCACATATATATATCCCTGTTTTAATGTTTACAGGCTAAACAAAAAAAAAGAAAAAAAGAAAATACAAATCTCTTAAACCAATCAATACCACATACAAATCTCAAAATGAAAAGTGATTAAAATGTTGTGATATCAATTTTAAAAATAATTATAGGTATGGTTATGGGATGCATGTTTTGGGAATAGAATATACAGTGAAAAATTCAAGGATTACCCAAATTTCGAATTTCGTAAATTCTAGATTGGATTGCACCACCTAAAACTATTTTAAAAATGATGATTTTTAAAACAAAAATTTGAATTTTTAGTTGCGTATTAGGGTGGCATTTGCGACGTGAATAGATAATGGGTTCTATCGATTTTCCAATGATTGGCTAAATTTCAAAAGTCGAATTTTGGCAGGGAGATACTAGGGTAATCATAGATTGTTGGAAAAATACAAGAAGATTTTTTAATTCACCATCGTTTGAGATTTGAACTAAACTAGGGTTTAAGCTATGTTTTAGTTAACGTCAGAAAAGTGATCGTCACGTCACCAGGACGTTATCGGACCTCATCGCGCGTGGGGGGATCGAAAGGTAGGGATGTGACGTGTCTCTGGGAGGAGTAGCTGGGGTTTTTACGATCGAGATCACTGGCGAAGGAGGGTTTTCCGATGGTGAAGGCTACAGGTCTGGGTTGCAGCTGAAAGCTCGATTTGTTTTGATGATTCGATCGAAGGTGCCGAGTAGCTTGATGGTGGGAGGACGTCGTTGTCGACTTGCTGGGCGTCAAGATGGTGGCCGAAGGTGATGGGGCTTCGTGTGCACGTGCACGCGTGAAAACGTGTATCTGGGCTGTTGAGTTTGGGAAGATGAAGTATAGGAGCTCGAGTTTTTAATAGGGAGAAGTCTCGGGGAAAAAGCGTGGTAGCTCGAGTTGGAGCTCGCGTATTTTCAAGTGGCATCGGGTAAGCACTTAAACAAAATTTTAAGTTGAAAAAAAAAGGGGGCTCACGGGTTGGTTTTGGAGGAAACTCGAAGCAGTTTCGAGTAAAAGCTCGAGTAGGACCTGAAGTGGGATCTAAACCCTAAAAGCACAGTTTTGAAATTTGAAATAAAATTTAAAAGTAAATTGTCTTGAATGCTTTGATAATGATAATTTTAAATTTTAATAAGAGTAAAGTTTTACCTTAAAAAATTTATTAGAATTGATGGTTTGTAATTCATTTAATTAATAGTATAATTTAAAATTGGGATAGTTATTTAATTTAATAAATTAATGATATAGATGATTAAATTTGTAATTATGAATTTATTAATGTGATTAATCTTGATAATTAATGTGATAAAATTTATTTATGAATTGTTCTAAGTATAATTACTTAATGGTAAGGAATTAAAGGAAATTAGTTAATGTAATTAATTAAGTTAATTTGATTTGTTAAGATAAATTAATTAAGTTTAATTTATCCAGGAATAATCACCTGATAATTTTGGAAAGATAATTACTTAGAGAAGTAATAAACAGATAATTACTGAAAGTAATTAATCAAATGATGATTTGAAATTTTAGTAAATTATTTGTTAAATTTAAAAACTTAATTAATGATGGCAATAAATTTAAGATGATTTAATAATTAGAAATTAATTGGTTCATTTATTTAAAACGATCAATTAATAATTAAGGGTTAACAAATAAATTTGAAGGAAGACTTATTTCAAATAAATTAAAACCCAATTATGACAATCAAACCAGATTAATAATGATACATCTGATTTAAATTAATCAGTTGACTTATAAATTCACTTGTGAATGATGGGATTCTATTGAATGTTGAATTATTTGACATCTCTAAACTGTAATGCTTTCTGATATATTCTGTTTTGTGTGATCTGTACCGTAGTTATTTATCGGGGATGGGTGTAAATTATTATCTGTGATTTATATATCTGTGATCTGTGATCTGTATGTGAAAGATAAGCGTTATAGTTTATATCGCTTATCAACTATATTCTGTATTTTGATATGTGATGACTGATGTTGCACCATTGTGTGTAAAACCCCTGGACTACACTGTTACACACACAAATATGGATTTCACGTGGAAATCGGTTAAGTCACAGATAATTTAAATTTGATGTTTTTGAAATTGAAATTTTAATTTCAATTGATTTTGAAATTGGAAATTTCGGTTTAAATGTGAAAAGCTTTTGAAATGGAATTTCAAAGATGAAACTTATTTTCGAATAACCGGATTAAGTTTTGAAGTTTAAATAATTTGATTTAAACTTAAATTCAAGATTTGAAATTGAACTCTATGATTTGAAAATAGGGATTAGAGGTTTTATACCTATTATATATGAGTTAAACCATTTTAAAAAGTATTGATTTTGGAATGTGAATAAAATAAAAGGGTTTTAACTCGTGTAAATATAATTGGATTTTTCTTAAACGAAAACTATTTGTTTTCAAATAATAACAGCTTTCATATAAGAAGTGAACTTCCAATTTGTGTTGAAAGGTTTCAAATTCAAAATGAAATTGAAATATTTTAAAAGGCTATGAATGAATTCTTTTTTGAAAGCTATGAATTAAATCTGTTTATTTTTAACAGATTTAAAATGATGTTTTGTTTAACCCATTAGAAATGAAATTGTTTGGAAAGCTATAAGTTAAATCTTTGATTTAAAGATTTAACGAGTTAATCAAATTGAAATGAGAATTGATTTGGAAAAATCTGTAAATGAATCTTTTTGTTTAAAAGATTTGAAATGGTAATTGGTTTAAACCATTTGAAAGAAAGTTTGGAATTGTTAAGTTGTGACTTAATTGAAATCCCATATCCATATGTTTTTTTAATTTGCGCTCACTATTCGGGTTAGCCGGGAAAGGACCTTTGGGTCGTATAACCCATTCCGAATAGTGATACGTCGTATATGGATGGCATTTGAAGACCGGTGTTGAAGACCGGATATTTTCGAAAAATGAAAGGACAACCTGTCGAATGTCACTGCACTGAGTTGCTCCGGTATAGAGATTTATATCACTCTTTTTGTGACGGGAAGTCCGGACGTGATTGGAAATTATCCGGATTTGCAAGGGCTTCGTGAGAAGTGCCTTCGGTTCTGTTCGAACCCGGAACAGACTTATATGGTTACATGTCTGACATTACACTTTGAGATATAAAGCCGATTTCTTTCAAATACATTTCTGTTGGTGGCGGAGAATTTATTCTCTTAGCTTAACACCCTTCTCTGAGACGTACGAGCTCAGAGGTTATGTAGTTGAAATTTATCAGCGATATATCCCAATTTGGTAATGTGACATGCTGAGTGTTGCTGTGTGATGATCAGTGTTTGATCATTTGTGACATGATCATTTGTTTGATCATTTATCTTTGTGATCATAGGTTGATCATCTATTGACCCAAAGCGTGGCTTTTTTGAAAAAAGCGTAGCTTTGTGGACGAGACTTCGTCGAGCCTCACAACCCGGTAATGGTCGAAACAGGAATTGTGCGGCAAGGTTTTCAGGGGTAGCTCCCCTAGGGTATGACCATTCCTTCTGGAAAAGGGTAGTATCATGGTATGGAGCCCAGATACTTACTCATGTGGATACACTTTCTTTATGATGTGTGATGTTGGATTAGAGGTACCTCGGTTAAAGGTCCCAAAGGACCGGGGGTGGCATATCTGAGGTTTCTTTTATCCCTTGGGAAAAGGGGTTGCCGGCCTTGTTTGGCAGAGAACAGTTGGTTCTCGAAACGTCCCGCCAGAGGCGTTTCTTTCGTGGAATAGGAAGTTCCTTAGCCTGACCATTTGTTGGAAATCCAAACAAAACAATACGAGCCCTGTACGGTTTTAGTTGTATTACCTGCCATGGAATGTGGTGGTAACCTGCTATTGAACAGGGTAGCTATAGTAGGCATAAGTGCGAAATGTCTATGCTGGCTAAGATTTATATTCTATTTTCGAAATTGTTTTCTACACTATGCACTAGTAATAATATCAAATGATTTGATTTTGCGTAGTAAGCATCTTTGACTATCATAAGAAGAAACCTCCTCCAATTCTGCGCTTGCATTGTGTGTGTGGTGGGAGGTCTTATGGTAGTTTCATTTTCCAAAAGCATTGCGAATTGACTTTAAAATTCTCTGCTATTTGTTTTAAAGATAAACTGTTTTTGTTGCTCACACCAGTCCCATGACTGATCCGGAGTTTATTGTTTCTTTCCTAAACTCTGGATGCTCAAAATTTTTCTACACGAGCAGTCTAGAGTTGGGTTTTTCAGATAGTCAGATTAGTAGGTTATCTGGAGCTAGTTCAGTCTTTGGATCGGACTGCACTTGCTTATCTTGGTGTATCGTTATTGGGAGTTCAAGCTATTTCTGGATTAATGCTTTGAAGATGGAGATTATCCGCTGCTGATGTTATCGTTTTCTTTTCCGCTGCTATTTGTTGTATCATATCTCTGATGTATATTGATATTCATTGTATCATTCTGTTGTATCAGATATTGTATATCAATGTATTATTCATTTCTTCCGCTGTGTTATTTACTTAACTGTGTTATAAGCTCCGGCGACTCGGATTTGAACGCTCGAATCTACGACATTCGAGTACGATGTGAAGTATGGATGTCAATTTTCGAACGCGAAAATCCGGGACGTTACATTTGGTATCAGAGCTAAGGTTGACCTTTAGCTCAGGAGTATAACACGTTAAGTAGCTCATTAGAGATAGAGTGAAGTAAACTCTAGAATGAGTGTATCCCTAAGATATCCGTCTGAACGTCTCAGTAAATTCTTTTACTATCCACTGATAGTGAGTATGAGTGCAAGAAGAGGACGAGATAGGGGACAGGGAAATACGACTATAAATGGTCAATACCCTGCAACAGTGGAAACAATCTTTCTCTATCAATTTTCTTTGATTCGTTTCCAAATTCATTTGATTTCTTCGTATCAGCTACAGAAAGAAGTTTCGGTACGGTGATGGCTCTACGAATCGTTGTAGAAATCCTTACTTCGTATCTCCATCAGTTTCTTATCTATTTCTGATTTAAACTTTAATGAATAAATTGAAAATTTTAAATTGAGATAAATTGATTAATAGAATATGAAGTATAATTTGAATTGAATCGATAAAATGATTTCATTTAAAACTAAATTTGAAATTCTATTGTAATTTCTTTTGAATACCAAAGTCCGAAGATGGACCAATTGGTATGTATTTTGTGATATTCCGACTTGAATTTGGAATCAATATCCTGTGTTCGAGAAGTTATAGGGGATCGCATTTGTCTATCTCTGTGCTGTTTTCGTGCCTGCAAATTTCGAGGACGAAATTCTTTTAAGGGGGGAAGTTTGTAACGACCCTGAAATTTAAATTTATTTAAATTAATAATTAAATGAATTTTTGAATTAAATTGAGTAATAAATAAATTTTTGAATAAAAATAGTAAAATCAATTGATAAATTGATAGCGAGTTTCCCCGGATTCAAGTATATTCTGTATAAATCATTTAAAAATTAAAATATTATGTATATGTGTATATATGTATTTGGGCATATACGAGTGAATATGATAATAATAAATATTAGAATAAATCCTAACATCGAATTTAAAATAGAAATTTATTTATATTACAAAACAATAAGATTTAAAGAAAATAAAATATCTTTACAAATGGGTTTTTAATATGTATAGAAATTGTTTATATGTATGTACTTGGGAAAACTATGATTGTAAATATAAAATAAATCTTATAAAAATGTACATAAGTTTGAAATAATTTTAAGAAAATTAAGTATTTAATAATGTAAGATTAATGAAGTATGACATAAACAAAAGCATAGCAAATAGAATAAATTCACATATAAACAACAAACCACACAACAAACAAAATAAAATATGAATAAGTATAAGGCTGAGAAAAGAAGAAATACCACTAAGTACCTATGTACCAACTAACAACATCTCAGCCGAATTAAAGCAAGAGTAGGTAAGAAGAAAAGAAAAGTAAATATCATAAGGGAACAACAAGTACTTGGCAATTAATGCCATACCCCTAGTACATCAAGCAAGATATCAACCGAAATAACTAAGAAAGCAAATCTCTACCTTTTGTACAAACAAGATAAAATATATTCACCTGCAACACTTCCTCTCCTATAAACAATTACAAACCAATAAGATATACACCCAGTACTAAGAAAAATAAACACACTGTAAATTTCATTCCTTTCCATCAACTCCATTTCGACCATTTGAAACTAAACATCATTTTGAAGAAAAACCCAAAGCAAGATCATCATCAGTCAAACAACATCCAGATAAAACAACTAAAAAGCCTGAGATTAAAGAAGTGATTCTCAGAATTCAAAGCCTGTTCCAAAACAAGGCACCTCTGTTCTTTCTCTGTTCATTGTTCTTGTTCTCTGTCTTCATTCCAGGAAACCAAGGTGAGCAACCCTTTTTAATCTGATATGTTTCTTGTTGTTTGATCTTGTATTGAAGGTATGATTATGCTTGAATGATATAGCTGCCTAGGTGTGTATATATATATATATACACATAGGGATTAACAGATGTATGTACAGGCACATATATATATCCCTGTTTTAATGTTTACAGGCTAAACAAAAAAAAAGAAAAAAAGAAAATACAAATCTCTTAAACCAATCAATACCACATACAAATCTCAAAATGAAAAGTGATTAAAATGTTGTGATATCAATTTTAAAAATAATTATAGGTATGGTTATGGGATGCATGTTTTGGGAATAGAATATACAGTGAAAAATTCAAGGATTACCCAAATTTCGAATTTCGTAAATTCTAGATTGGATTGCACCACCTAAAACTATTTTAAAAATGATGATTTTTAAAACAAAAATTTGAATTTTTAGTTGCGTATTAGGGTGGCATTTGCGACGTGAATAGATAATGGGTTCTATCGATTTTCCAATGATTGGCTAAATTTCAAAAGTCGAATTTTGGCAGGGAGATACTAGGGTAATCATAGATTGTTGGAAAAATACAAGAAGATTTTTTAATTCACCATCGTTTGAGATTTGAACTAAACTAGGGTTTAAGCTATGTTTTAGTTAACGTCAGAAAAGTGATCGTCACGTCACCAGGACGTTATCGGACCTCATCGCGCGTGGGGGGATCGAAAGGTAGGGATGTGACGTGTCTCTGGGAGGAGTAGCTGGGGTTTTTACGATCGAGATCACTGGCGAAGGAGGGTTTTCCGATGGTGAAGGCTACAGGTCTGGGTTGCAGCTGAAAGCTCGATTTGTTTTGATGATTCGATCGAAGGTGCCGAGTAGCTTGATGGTGGGAGGACGTCGTTGTCGACTTGCTGGGCGTCAAGATGGTGGCCGGAGGTGATGGGGCTTCGTGTGCACGTGCACGCGTGAAAACGTGTATCTGGGCTGTTGAGTTTGGGAAGATGAAGTACAGGAGCTCGAGTTTTTAATAGGGAGAAGTCTCGGGGAAAAAGCGTGGTAGCTCGAGTTGGAGCTCGCGTATTTTCAAGTGGCATCGGGTAAGCACTTAAACAAAATTTTAAGTTGAAAAAAAAGGGGGCTCACGGGTTGGTTTTGGAGGAAACTCGAAGCAGTTTCGAGTAAAAGCTCGGGTAGGACCCGAAGTGGGATCTAAACCCTAAAAGCACAGTTTTGAAATTTGAAATAAAATTTAAAAGTAAATTGTCTTGAATGCTTTGATAATGATAATTTTAAATTTTAATAAGAGTAAAGTTTTACCTTAAAAAATTTATTAGAATTGATGGTTTGTAATTCATTTAATTAATAGTATAATTTAAAATTGGGATAGTTATTTAATTTAATAAATTAATGATATAGATGATTAAATTTGTAATTATGAATTTATTAATGTGATTAATCTTGATAATTAATGTGATAAAATTTATTTATGAATTGTTCTAAGTATAATTACTTAATGGTAAGGAATTAAAGGAAATTAGTTAATGTAATTAATTAAGTTAATTTGATTTGTTAAGATAAATTAATTAAGTTTAATTTATCCAGGAATAATCACCTGATAATTTTGGAAAGATAATTACTTAGAGAAGTAATAAACAGATAATTACTGAAAGTAATTAATCAAATGATGATTTGAAATTTTAGTAAATTATTTGTTAAATTTAAAAACTTAATTAATGATGGCAATAAATTTAAGATGATTTAATAATTAGAAATTAATTGGTTCATTTATTTAAAATGATCAATTAATAATTAAGGGTTAACAAATAAATTTGAAGGAAGACTTATTTCAAATAAATTAAAACCCAATTATGACAATCAAACCAGATTAATAATGATACATCTGATTTAAATTAATCAGTTGACTTATAAATTCACTTGTGAATGATGGGATTCTATTGAATGTTGAATTATTTGACATCTCTAAACTGTAATGCTTTCTGATATATTCTGTTTTGTGTGATCTGTACCGTAGTTATTTATCGGGGATGGGTGTAAATTATTATCTGTGATTTATATATCTGTGATCTGTGATCTGTATGTGAAAGATAAGCGTTATAGTTTATATCGCTTATCAACTATATTCTGTATTTTGATATGTGATGACTGATGTTGCACCATTGTGTGTAAAACCCCTGGACTACACTGTTACACACACAAATATGGATTTCACGTGGAAATCGGTTAAGTCACAGATAATTTAAATTTGATGTTTTTGAAATTGAAATTTTAATTTCAATTGATTTTGAAATTGGAAATTTCGGTTTAAATGTGAAAAGCTTTTGAAATGGAATTTCAAAGATGAAACTTATTTTCGAATAACCGGATTAAGTTTTGAAGTTTAAATAATTTGATTTAAACTTAAATTCAAGATTTGAAATTGAACTCTATGATTTGAAAATAGGGATTAGAGGTTTTATACCTATTATATATGAGTTAAACCATTTTAAAAAGTATTGATTTTGGAATGTGAATAAAATAAAAGGGTTTTAACTCGTGTAAATATAATTGGATTTTTCTTAAACGAAAACTATTTGTTTTCAAATAATAACAGCTTTCATATAAGAAGTGAACTTCCAATTTGTGTTGAAAGGTTTCAAATTCAAAATGAAATTGAAATATTTTAAAAGGCTATGAATGAATTCTTTTTTGAAAGCTATGAATTAAATCTGTTTATTTTTAACAGATTTAAAATGATGTTTTGTTTAACCCATTAGAAATGAAATTGTTTGGAAAGCTATAAGTTAAATCTTTGATTTAAAGATTTAACGAGTTAATCAAATTGAAATGAGAATTGATTTGGAAAAATCTGTAAATGAATCTTTTTGTTTAAAAGATTTGAAATGGTAATTGGTTTAAACCATTTGAAAGAAAGTTTGGAATTGTTAAGTTGTGACTTAATTGAAATCCCATATCCATATGTTTTTTTAATTTGCGCTCACTATTCGGGTTAGCCGGGAAAGGACCTTTGGGTCGTATAACCCATTCCGAATAGTGATACGTCGTATATGGATGGCATTTGAAGACCGGTGTTGAAGACCGGATATTTTCGAAAAATGAAAGGACAACCTGTCGAATGTCACTGCACTGAGTTGCTCCGGTATAGAGATTTATATCACTCTTTTTGTGACGGGAAGTCCGGACGTGATTGGAAATTATCCGGATTTGCAAGGGCTTCGTGAGAAGTGCCTTCGGTTCTGTTCGAACCCGGAACAGACTTATATGGTTACATGTCTGACATTACACTTTGAGATATAAAGCCGATTTCTTTCAAATACATTTCTGTTGTTGGCGGAGAATTTATTCTCTTAGCTTAACACCCTTCTCTGAGACGTACGAGCTCAGAGGTTATGTAGTTGAAATTTATCAGCGATATATCCCAATTTTGTAATGTGACATGCTGAGTGTTGCTGTGTGATGATCAGTGTTTGATCATTTGTGACATGATCATTTGTTTGATCATTTATCTTTGTGATCATAGGTTGATCATCTATTGACCCAAAGCGTGGCTTTTTTGAAAAAAGCGTAGCATTGTGGACGAGACTTCGTCGAGCCTCACAACCCGGTAATGGTCGAAACAGGAATTGTGCGGCAAGGTTTTCAGGGGTAGCTCCCCTAGGGTATGACCATTCCTTCTGGAAAAGGGTAGTATCATGGTATGGAGCCCAGATACTTACTCATGTGGATACACTTTCTTTATGATGTGTGATGTTGGATTAGAGGTACCTCGGTTAAAGGTCCCAAAGGACCGGGGGTGGCATATCTGAGGTTTCTTTTATCCCTTGGGAAAAGGGGTTGCCGGCCTTGTTTGGCAGAGAACAGTTGGTTCTCGGAACGTCCCGCCAGAGGCGTTTCTTTCGTGGAATAGGAAGTTCCTTAGCCTGACCATTTGTTGGAAATCCAAACAAAACAATACGAGCCCTGTACGGTTTTAGTTGTATTACCTGCCATGGAATGTGGTGGTAACCTGCTATTGAACAGGGTAGCTATAGTAGGCATAAGTGCGAAATGTCTATGCTGGCTAAGATTTATATTCTATTTTCGAAATTGTTTTCTACACTATGCACTAGTAATAATATCAAATGATTTGATTTTGCGTAGTAAGCATCTTTGACTATCATAAGAAGAAATCTCCTCCAATTCTGCGCTTGCATTGTGTGTGTGGTGGGAGGTCTTATGGTAGTTTCATTTTCCAAAAGCATTGCGAATTGACTTTAAAATTCTCTGCTATTTGTTTTAAAGATAAACTGTTTTTGTTGCTCACACCAGTCCCATGACTGATCCGGAGTTTATTGTTTCTTTCCTAAACTCTGGATGCTCAAAATTTTTCTACACGAGCAGTCTAGAGTTGGGTTTTTCAGATAGTCAGATTAGTAGGTTATCTGGAGCTAGTTCAGTCTTTGGATCGGACTGCACTTGCTTATCTTGGTGTATCGTTATTGGGAGTTCAAGCTATTTCTGGATTAGTGCTTTGAAGATGGAGATTATCCGGTGCTGATGTTATCGTTTTCTTTTCCGCTGCTATTTGTTGTATCATATCTCTGATGTATATTGATATTCATTGTATCATTCTATTGTATCATATATTGTATATCAATGTATTATTCATTTCTTCCGCTGTGTTATTTACTTAACTGTGTTATAAGCTCCGGCGACTCGGATTTGAACGCTCGAATCTACGACATTCGAGTACGATGTGAAGTATGGATGTCGATTTTCGAACGCGAAAATCTGGGACGTTACAGGAGACGCTGGCAAAAATTTTCGGAAATTTAGGGAGTTAGAAAATTTTGGAAAATTTTGATAAGTTAAAATTTGAATTCAAATTTAAATTTGAATTGATAAGTAGGTGGTATGGGTTGAACTTATGAATAAGTTTGGGAAGTTAAAAGAAGATTAGTGTATCATTAATAAAAGATTGTTTGGGTATTGTTAAAACTGTTTGAATTTGGGGAATAGTTAACGGGGATTGAATCATTCTTCCTAACTAGTAATTTCGGGGACGAAATTCTTTTAAGGGGGGGGGAATGTGACGACCCGGAATTTTTGAGCATTTGAAATAGGAATATTTAATTAATTTTAAATATTCAAATGTTAATTTTTAACTTGAATTTCAAATATCATTAATTTTTGGATAATTAATTGTTGAATTTAATTATCGAGATTGGTAAATTTTTGAATCTGGAGCTTTAAGCCTGTTAAAAATAATTCGAAGACTTATAAAATTTATATAGATAATACTGAAATGGATAGAAGTGTTGGAATCAGCTTTAAAAATGGTTTGTTATGTTTTGAAATTTTATATCATTTAAATTGAATTTAAAAATAGCCTTCCGGGGCACAGTCTCGGAATTCGACGGAACCAGCTCCATGAGATCCGGAATATTACATAATTATCGGATTTCAAATTTCGTATTAATTGGAGTAGTTGTGCGAGCATACGACACATTAACACTTTGAAATTTATATCGAAAACAAATTTAATTTAAATAATAAAAAAAAAGAGGGGGGCTTATCATCAGCACGTTGTCTTCCTAAAATCACGCCAAAGATCACGGGACGAAATCATGCAAAGCATGCCTCGATCGATTTTAAATATCTCGCTCCCTTTCTTCCTTTATCGTTCAAAATCAAAACAAAGGAAAACAATGGCTGCCCAGTTCGACTTCAATACTTTCGTACCCTTTTCAAAACCCTTTCTTTTCGAAGCTGTTTCCCCCAAATCATTTTTCTTTGTCACGAATTCAAGTCGCGATCGACTACGTCCTTTTCAAAAGAAGAAAAAAATCGGCAGGCCATTTTGTAGTCGTGAATACTATTTCTTCCTCAAATAAAAAAATCCTGTGCCCTCCTGTACTCTTCTTCCAATCTAAATCAAAACGAAAGAAGGGGGCTTTTCATTTCAACCAAATTTCGAATCGAGGAATCGAGAGCTGCGGTCGCTAGAAAGGAGAGAGCGCGCGATGAGGGATCGGAATTCGCCTGGAGGGGGTCAGGGCAAGCGCAGCGGTGGTCGCGTACGGCAGTGAAGGCAATGGGGTCGTGAGTATTAGAGGGCAGCTCGAGCTCGCGTTCGGTTCGCGAGGCCTGGGTTGTGCGACGTCGATGAGTGCACGCGACTTCGAAGTACGGTAGGGAGTCTCGACCTATGTCAGAGGTGATGGCGGCAGGTTAGCATGGTGGAAGTCTTCTGGTGTCGAACGAGATGGATTTCCTGGGTTTGTTTTTCCAGTGAGGTATATGTTTTAATTTAAAATTTAATAATACTCATTTATGAATATATGTATATAGTAAAAAGGGAAATAAAATATGTATACATGGGGTTTTTGGACATTGGAAATTATAAGGATTATCTTGTTTAAATAAATTATTTAATTAGTTCCTAAAAATAATCTATTGGAGAAAATTGGTTGAAATTGGGATTTATTCGGGTAAAACCAAATTGTTAATTTAAAATTTAAGTATTAAATGGTAATTGATTATTTAATAAGTTCAAATATTAATAAAATGCAAACTGTTTGTACAAGGTTTAAATTGTGAAGAATTGTGAAGAAACAAGCTGGTTTGAAATGGATTGTAAATGGGCAAAGGTGAGTTAATCTCACTCAGTTAAATTTAAATTTAGATGGTTAAATTTAAATAATTTATTGAATGGTTGATTTGATTGATGTGCTATATATATATAGTAGTATATGGCAATATATACATATTGGCATATGTATATATTGGAGTTGTTGATATTCCCGCATTATATAGCGGATGAGACCCTATGCGCCGCATAATAGCGGATGATTTTATATTAAAACCCATATACCGCGATATTCCACTTTGAAGTGAAATTGGTATTGTGCTAACATCTGTGGATGCAGGGAAACAGGTTGGAGGGATCCAACTGGATTCCTCAAAATATTTAATTTTGTTTAAATATTCTGTGATATGATTTTTGATATCCTGTGATGATTTATATTGGATAATCTGGTTGGATTGAATTTCCCAGTATAATGAGTTATCAAAAGCAATTGAATTGAATTTTGGAAAGAAATAAAAGAGTAAAATTTAAGTTAAATAATTCTAGTGAATTCGAATAAATTAAATAAGGAATTGTAAAAGAAATAAAGAAATTTCTTAATTCGAACAAATATGGGAAAAAGGGATTTTGAATTTAACAGTGAAGAAATAAATCTTTAACTAAAGTGATATTATTTAAAAATATAAAAGAATTGATTTTATTGAAATTTAAAGATTTAATTTAATTAAAATATTAATTGAAGAAGTTTGGAAATCCGAAATTGGTATTTTAGTTAAAAAGGTTTTAACGCATAATAAAGAAATAAAAGATGAAAGTTAATGTATTTGAAATAATTGAAGTAAATAGGGAAATTTATTTCAAAGTAAAGTAAAATGGAAATCAATTGGAAATTGATTTAAGTGTTTAAAAACTTGGATTTTTAAAAGAGAAATGAGATTTTGGAGATATAAACTGGGTTTATAAAGTAAAATAAATATCATTGGATATTTGAAAATATAAATTCAAGGTGGTAATTTATAAAAAGGATATGGATTGGTTTAAAAATAAATGTTGATTTATTTTTAAAGGATGGGAATGAGAAGTGTATTTCTCTGGATAGCCAAGTACGTTTTCAAGGTAGTTTAAATATAAGTTAAAGGTTTTAAGTATGTTAAAAAAAAGCATGTTTTAGGAAATTTGTCTTTTTAAATGTTAATTTCCTAAGTAAGTATTTTCAAAAACCTATTATTGTAGTAAGTATATAAAAGTGATTTGGTATTATGTTTTAAAGAGGAAGTTAGCTTATATTTATAAAGTGGTTTTATTTTAAAATATATATTTTAATAAAGTATTAAAGTAGTTTGATTTCAATGTTATGAAATATATTTATGATAAAGTGCTTTTAAATTATTTTTAAATCTAAAGTATTTTGTACTTGGCGATTCAGTGGAAATAATTATTTGGGAAATGTATTCCGTAAGCGGAAACTGTTTTGAAATTGTTTTCAAATGAGCTTTGAAAATTTGGAAATATATCTTAGAAAGATATTTGGGCAGATAAATAATGTGGGAAATTATTTATTGTGTGATGGTTGCTTGTGGATGTTAATTGATAGTTAAATAACCGACTATCAATATTGGCCAAATGCGCTGATCGTTTCGAAGAGACCGGGATCGAGTTTCCGTATACCGGGATTCTAGGTCTGGAGACTCGAATACCACTTCGATTCGGTTTGTACGTTTCGTGTAACGTGTTCGGAGTTGAAGATGGAGCAGTGAAGTGCAAGGGCTAGTCGCTACTAATCCTGAGGATATTTCCAAAATGGATGTAGTAGGAATAGTGCCTTCGGTTCCGTTCGGACCCGAGACGGACTTGTATGGACGAATGCTTTCGTGACATCGTCAGGTGGACGATGGGCATTCTAAGGGATATGTTCTGAAAAAGGTATCGTTTAGCCTCAAGCCTCATCAACCGGAAATGACTGAAAATCAGGGGTTATGCAGCAAGGCTTCGTGGGTAGCCCCCACTTGAGAGTAAGGTCATCCCTGTCTAGATGTCCCTTTTATTTCGGCTTAGTGGTGCGGTTGCTGATCCCAACCGTGGGGTGATTTTATTTGGAATTATCCAGTAAGGGATGATTCTGGCCTTGTGTTGCAGGGGAGCGGGCGTACTCCTCGGTACTGTGATCTAGGCCACGTACTGTGACAGGTGGTACCCCAGTGCCTAGTCATTCGTTGGAAATCCATTCTCCCTACGTGCCTTGTACGAGTTTTGTTTGTATTACCCACTTTGTGGCTAGTATGCCGGAATTTAATAGATGTAACAATTTCGGCTATTTTAATAAGTACTTGTGAATAGACACTATTATAATATCAGAGGATTTTGATAAAAAGTGTTTTAGCTATCGTAAGGTAAAAACCCGACATGTTTATTTGTGGCGTGGTCTTACGAGATGCTTTTGTTTTCAAAGGATTTTGAAACTTTAATAATCAATTTGAGTGAGATTTTCTCACGCTGGTATTCCAGACTGACTCGGGTATTGTTTTATATAATGCTCAGGTCAGACCGAGTATAATAAAGTACAGGATATAATGCTGTGGAGCTCAGGAGACGAGCTGGATGGCGAGACGTATCTCTCGTACTTGTTTATATATATATTCCACTGTGTTGATTGTTGTACTCTGTTGTATTGAGGACATGATATGGTTATTGTCCAGTTGTATGTTATGTGTTATCTGATGTATACTCTGATGATATATTGTATAAAACTGATATAGTTTTGATTTGTGTAAAGATCTGTTAATATATATTATATTTTATTCCGCTGCGATGGTTAGATTCTGATGTTGTCTTCCTACTTTCTTCTTCTACCTCTTCTTCTTTAAGTCAAATGGTTCGATTTTCCGGGACTGGAAAGTCGGGTCGTTACAGTAATCATTTTGATCTCCCTTTTCTGCGCTCTTATTCTAGCAATTGCCCTTAACGTTGTCCTACGCCACCTCTTCTGCGTTCTATGGCGCGAAAGGCGATAGAGAAGAAATGGAACCGACTTTGATTTTGAGAAGCAAGAAAGCTCTGAACACACAAAAGCGAATACAAAAGAGTTTAAAGCAGTGAGTTATGGAGAAGGCGTGAAGATGAAGATGACTGAATGTTGTATATGTTTAGGAGTGTTTGTGGAAGGGGAAAGGGTGAGAGTGCTGCCTAATTGTGAGCATGGCTTTCATGTTGAGTGCATTGGGAAGTGGCTTGTGGGTGCTAGGGATTTCTGTCCTACTTGTAATGAAGAAAGTAATGAAGAAGATACTCAACTCATTATCTCTAATATAGATTTAAACTCTGACGAAACTGCCATGATAATGCAGCCTAATCAACTTTAGCTTCCTTCCTATCCCACACTTTCCCCATCCAACCAGCAAGCAGTCTCGAATACCATGAATTCATCAAATTCTCTTAACATAATCACTCCCACACATGAAAATCCACCTTATCTAACTCCAGAATCTTCGGCTATCCTTTTCACGCACTCCTCCTCATCCAATCGACATGAAACACTGAACACCTGATATTAACTAATACACATTACATCATCTCATACCCTCCAGTTAGCACTCAGGAAAACTGTTCAAAGCATAAGTCCTCTTCTAATCATGAAGCTGCTTCTCCCCATTTTCAAGAATCTCATGCAAGCCCTTACAAATATCACACCAATAAATACATATGAGCAAACAATTTTGTATCCTCAGGGAAATTGTATTTTCTCTTCTTTTTTTGTTCAGTATATCATGATAATTCTAATGTTTGCTAAGTGTTCTATTCATAAGTTGAATGTCACATAATCATACAAATATCTAAGGAGAAGTCATTCTACAGGCATACTAATGTCACAACTTATATCACTTTCTATAGATCCAACATATATACAGGTTTTCTATAAATCTAATATAAAAAACAGTCATATTTAAACAATATCAAAACAACAGCCTCATCAACATAAAAAAATAACAGCATTGGACAACATCACTTTTCTGTACTTATTTTAACATTCTTAACCTTCTTCCATGTTTAAATATATTTAAATGTGATTTTAATAAATTTTGGAATTCAGCTATAAATAATGAGCATTGGTTACATTATTCCCTAAATTTATTTCCAACTTTAGAAAAAATATCTTATATTTCGCCGTACTATTAACTTCTTCCCATTTTCACCTCATGAATTCTAGTAAAACATTACAATTATAATATCCTTCCATCTTAATCAAATATAACTATCAATTTATACCTTAGATAAACTTGAAGCAAAATTTGAATTCGGTATACATATCTTAGAATTTTAAGAAACAAAATATACAATACCATATCTGTTCATTTTCAAGTCATATTTTGCGGTCACATATAAATTAGATTCCACGTGTCTAATCCATGAAAACTTAGGTGGAAACATATTTTGCTACTCTGTCAACTTTTTTATTGAGCTAGTTTGCACTTTTTTTTAAAGTTACAACCATGTACTGAAGCACCCTGATGTTAAATACCATTTGAGTTGGAATCATATGATGTTTTCTGCTAATTAGCTATATAACTGGTTCAATGGAATGTATTTTGTATCATGTACATGTATCCTTTGGAAATCAATAAATTAATTTATATTCACACATACAGCTTACTTCCAAATTCTAATCTAATGCAAGGTGGTACAGAGTTTTGAATTCCATATCTTAGTCTTACTTCCGAATTCCAACTTCTAATCTAATTCAAATTCCAAATTCTAATCTAGTTCAAAATTCATCTATAGTGTATATTTATCAAATAAAACACTTGTCATGTAAATAACATTCAGTTTTAGTACAGATTTTTGAAATATACATTAGAGTTGAATGTAACAACATAAACAATGAGAACAATGTGTAAATAACTTTCAATAAAAAGTAACATCAATCAATATATACATTAGAGTTGGAAACAACATAAAAGATAGCATTAATGTACCCTGATTTTCAGTTCCTACTTTGGTAGAGTGGGTGTAGTCAATACTGTCACAATTATCGGCTGAAATAAAAGTAAGTAAACCAAATTAAATTCGAGTACAGTTAATAAAGGTAGTAAATCAAATAGAAATAGGAAAACTCACTAAAGCTTTAAAAATAATTCTATAGAAATCAAAATTAAATAATAATTAAACTGGAGTGTTACTAAACAAACATATAAGTGTAGTTATTTAACGAAAATTAATATATATTTTTTGTGTGCAAGTATAATAACTAATGCAGAAATATGTCCATTTATTTATAACTGCCTCAAAAAAGATATATAAAATCATGAATTATTTTATTTCGCAAACGATAAGGATCAGCTTGCCTATAGGCTTGAACAATTTTGTCAAATAACATAGTAGCAACACACTTTGAGTTTGATAAGCTCTAGTTGTTTTCGTTATCATATCAGACGTTTATTTCTTACCTTAATACATATCATAAACCACATGACCAAAACTTTTAAGACTTAACACTATCTCGGTTTTTTCCTTTCATCTTCTCTTATACACGATAAGGATTCAAATAAAATAAAAAATAAAATAACTAAGTTGAAATCGATTGAATACCTAAAAGTGCAGAAGACTTGAACAAATCTGAGCGGCTCCAGTCGACATCAAAGGAAGCTAACGTTATGTGGCGATGAGCTCCATTTGAAGATACTGAAGCACCAACCGACGCAATGGGCGAAGGTGAGGAATCTTCACGATGCAGTAAGCTAACCCTAATCAACAAAATCATTCGATTGCAAACTGAAAGTCGACGAAATGAGCATTAGGTCCGGTATCACTTTGGTTATCGCTCTTGATGGTGGTTGATTGGCATGGATCGTTCGATTTGGTGTGATTAGGGTTTTTCAGCATCGTATGAAATGAAGTGAAACGAAAGACGTAGATTAGGCGAAAAGGGTATTTTAGGAAGTTCAAAAAGACACAGTTGATGGTAGTTCAATGAATTCTTATTATTAGTAGTAGAGATAATTGGAATTACATTAAACAGTTGTCAATTACATTCAATCAACATTATTAAATTATATTTTAATAATTTTTTCCATTTACAAATCATAAATTTTAATTTCTCACAATATTAAATTCCAAAATCTTATTTAATCTAATATTTTTAATTATAAAAAATACAGGTCGTTACAAGTATCTAGGTAGGATAGAGTATTTGGTTACCCAAACCCAACCTTCGACACCATACCCTATTTAATGTGTTAGCTTTAATCAGTTGGGCCTAACATTGCTATTTTTGACCGTATAGACTATTGGGCTTTGATACCATTGAAGGAACCGGGTCAATCGAAAGCTAGTGAAATAGATATATTTCAAAAAATTCATACTTTGGATCTATTGGGTCTATGAAGTCTAAAGTAGATTTTAGATGAAATCTAAAATAATTTAAATAGAATCTTTATTTTATTTATTTGGTTTTAAAAAAGTATTTTTTATTAGTTTGCCAAATACACTATTTGTGTAAAGTGTACGTGCTATAGATGAAGTATACATGGATAATGTAAATGTATGAAGGTGCTGGGATTTACACCGTAACAGACACATTTATCCCCTTTTATATGTCTTTATTATTTGCTGCTTATATTTAAAATATACATGTATATATATGATAGATATATAATTAAGAAATGTTTAAATTTGATTTTTATTAATTTTCTCAAAAGCCCTTTTAATAAAATTTGAGTTAAAATAACATATATATATACACATGTCCTTATAAAAATAATCGTAGATATTGTTTTTATGTTTAAAACAACGCATGTAAATAAAGATTTCAATCAAATATTTACATATATAAATTTAAAGTTAACAAATCCAATTTTTGACTTAAGAAGAATCAAATGAATTTAAAATTTACATAAAAGTCTACCTATGAGTTTTTGAATCAAAATAACATTCACACTTATGTAACTAAACAAAATATATTTAAACAACAACCATGTAACACCGTAATCATTTTATAGGTGAATTCAAACAAATAAAGTCGTTTTCAATTAAAAATTGTTTTTAGTCAAAATTAATTAAAATTGCTTTTAATCAAAGTTGTTTAAGTAACCATGTAGCACACGCGCACGCGCGCGCGCACACAGAAACACACATACACACACATATATAAGTATTCAATCAAATAGATTCCAAAATTACAACAAAAAAATGGATCAGACAACTTTGGCTCATATAAATTCATTATAAAAGGTTCAAAATCAATCTTTATAGACAATATGGATAAATAATCATATGAGACAAAGCTTCTAAATTATATTAACATATGGATCATATAATTAATTAAGGAATAGCATAAAAAGGAGTCCAAATTAAATCAACATGGTGAACAGTTGATTAATTGAGGTGTGACAAAAGGATGTCTGAACTATATTAAAATACGAATATATAAACATTTGGTATGAAGCACATATAGGATTCAAATTAAGTGAATATGATTAATATATCTTTATTAATAGTTGGTTTGGAAGAACAAACTTTTGGTCCGACCTCAAACTTCCAAAACTGCCATTTATATGTAAGTCTTTATTAATAGTCGTGATATATTTGTTGTCACACTTTTTTGATACCAGCATGAAATACCAAATATGCCTCTCTACAGATATTATTAAAATTTAGCATCGCTTAACATTAGGATCTGACAATTAAGCTTCTTTTACAAATTAAAAATTTTCTCTACAAATATTTACTAAGTCTTAATATCACTTAAAAGTAGGATCTAGCTAATAAACTACTTTACAAATCTGTTTTTTATTAATTAATAATATAAATAAAAATTTAAACTCACAAAAAATTAGATATTGCAACTTAAAAATAAAATTTCAAATTACCTATGTATGATTCAACACCAAAATATGACTAAATATATGTGGAAATCCTTTTCTTTTGAACATATTAAATAAATACAATTTATAGAAAAACAATTCAGCCTTCTTTATCACGCGCAAAGCGTGTGCCGTAACGCTCGTTTAAATAAATCAAATCGAAAATTATCTTAGGATGTAGCAAAAAAGTTGCAGCCTGAATAATGGATAATGCTCTTAGATTCAACTGAATTGGCGTTTAGATTTTGCAAGAATAAATAGAGATAACAACTGCTTTTTATTTTCATTTAATTTGTATTTTGTTTTTAGAATTTTTTTCTTCCATAATGCCATAGAATTTCGCCCATGAGTGAGGGGAGAGATGGGAGAAAGAAAAGTAAGTTGTTAGAAGAAATTCTAGAATGAATGAAAGAGTATTAATTTTAAAGGGAACATTAAAATATTTTAATTCATTCTAAAACCTTCTCTATTTGATTACTCATAAATCTCATCAAACTCTCTCCCCATTCTTTATATTTTCAGCAAAAAGATGGTGTAACGACCTGGAATTTCGAACACTTCGTATTAAATTTCTGAATTATTGAAATATTTGTACCTTGAATTTAATGTGAATAAATATGATTTTATAACATTATTGACCCCTCTATAATTAATAACTAATGATAGGAAATTTATTTTGAATTTGGTTTACAAAAATATATACTTTGTAAAAATACTGAAAATGTGATCGGAACATGTTTTGTTAAAAATCAACTTTTGTTTCAATACAAGTTGTACGAATATTTAGGGACTTGTATAGTAATATGACAACATATAAACAACAACTTAAAACCTCTCTTTAGCTAATCAAACTTCTTTAAGACTAAGTAAAGACATAAGGTATTAAAGGACCCCTAAATCAAGGCTTAAATAAAAGAGATTATGGTTTGCATGTACTAGGTACGGGTTTCTCATGTTGGAATCCTTTTTCTTCGTGGCTAAGGAAGGGCATCTTAGGTCATTTGCCATAAATTCATAAGGCTATAAATAAGTGGGGGATTCTCTTCATTTCTCACCAATTCGCAAACTCAAAAATAAATGTCTTCATCTTTTTCTTCCTCCTCTCTAACTTTCTAGAAATCATATCAAACCAACTTCTTTCTCCTTCAAACTTTCACAAAGTTCTTATATCATCATTAAAACATAGTTTAGCATATAACAAGTGAGGAAATAGTGGAGTTATGGGGAGTTCCTCCCTTGGGCCGTGAGCTATGATGGGGGAAGGATGGCTTAGTTGTGAGCAATGGGTAGGATTGGTGCATAGCTGTGAGCAAAAGTGGAGAGGGAAAGCTAGGCCATGACCAATACTAGGGCTAGAAATCAATTTAATTGAAATCAATTTGAAATAAGTTGGATTTATAACTAACTTCTTCATATGATGGAATTAGGACTTGAAACCTGTTCCATTGATTTTAAAATTATCGAAAACATCTATTTTGATATATGGGATGACCCATTTTCGTTACAAAGACAGAACGAGCTTTTCGGGTCGTGTATCGTTCAACTTTCAAATCAATCCAGTCCATTCATTTATATTTCTGATCTGCCTATATATAGCCTGTAACGACCCACTATATTGGACCATTCAAGTCGACAATAAATCCACACATGTCAGACTTGAATAATTCAAAACAATAGATTGTAAATAAAATTTGGCAAAACTCAGCATATACAGTAAATAAATAGTCACAAAATCATAGACACAGAGTAATATAACAATAGTGCAGCGAAAACAAAAGAATAGTAGTTCATGAAGCTACTATATATATATATAACAGAGTTAAACAAGATACAACAGAAGTCTCGAATACAATAGTCAAATACAAGATCAGAATACATCATTGGAATCAACTGGATAACTAATAGTAGAATCGATAGATAGCTGGATCTCCAAGCGAAGCTCCAACTACAAAGGTGAGTCTCGAACACTGGTACACTCAGTCTGACCCGAGCGTAAAGCAAAACACAAAACACTCGAGTCAGGATTAAGATTCTTATATCAATAAATCCAACTCAAGTGAAATAACAACTGAAATACAAGTAACTCAAAGGATGTTTGGGATAACCATCCTCTAAGGATCCATTAAACTATCTACTATGTAGTAGTGTACGCTAAGTAGATAATGCCTATCAGTAATATAAAATATCAAAATAGCGTTAAGGCGTTACCATTATCCCCCTTAACACATTTTATATAAGCATCATAGTCTATACAGCACTGTAAACTCCACCGTAAACTAGTGGGCTATCAGGGAGTACTCCATAGGTATAACACAAAACAAATCGTAGTGGTCGCGCATAGGGATACAAGTATGACAAGGAACATGAGGCAATACCCAAGGTAGTGAAACTACCGTTTGCCTGATCCGGACTGGTGAGAACGCATCGCCGCAACGATCGCAACACCGCGAAACAACACTCCCAATTCAAGGGTGCGCACCAATCAAAACAAGTAATGAGCAGTTTACGAAGAAGTGTGTCCGCTAGAGGAAGCTAACCTCATTTGGCCCGGCACGGCTCTTGTTTTAGTCATTTCCAATTTGACACAAGTGTCAATGTTATCCATTATCGTTCTCTTTCTTCAAATCCAGCAATGCCATCATTCCAACCACTTCATTCTGGATCACACTCCGCGTATAATAGTTATTAAAGTGGTTTTCGGTTTAGACAGAGAGTATGTCCCAAACCGATCCCGGACTCTTTAATAACTACGTAATTATTACACCGATTGGTCATTTAATAAACTTTCAAAATAGTTTATATTTCAAAACCAAAATATCATAGCCATTTCAAAACCATATTAATACGATATCACTTCCATTTCAAAACCAAATACAATATCATTTCCATTTCAAATATATCCATCTCAAATATATCCATTTACAAAATCTTAGTACTTCAAAGTTATAACACTTCTAAATCACACTTTGGAAATCATATTTCTTTGGAAATCAAAATTTAGAAATCATAATGCTTTAGAATCATAACGCATCCCACTTAACCGTTTAAATATAATTATTAGTATATATAATAAAATAGTTTATAATTTAAAATAGTTTATATAAAAATAGTTATAATTTGAAATAGTTTATATTAAAAATAATTTATATTAAAATAGTTTATATGAAATAAATTTATAAAGTAACATATATAAATAGTTTTAAATATAATTTAAAAATACTTTATATAATAAAATAGCTTCCTCAAATTTCACAAATCAATTCCAAATCAACACCAATTCCAAAATTTCAAATTTAGTCAAATCTCAAATCATCAATTTCAATTCAATTCAGTTCTCAATAAATTATTATAATGATTTCAAATACAGATTTGAATCACAAATAAACCATTTGTCTGTACGTACAATTTCATCTGTCTACTTCTCGTTCTCATGGAAGAACCAAATCCAATTACAAAACCCAAAACCCCAAATTGCAAATTCAATTCCAAAATCAAACTCCACAAAACCTTAACAAATTATATATCGTTTCGAAGCTCTCGACGATCGCAACCCAAATCTATGATTTGTTTTTCGATTTGGATCATGGTTTGGTCAGAATTGCCCGAAACAGTCACGGTATGGAGGGTATGGATGGGTGGAGATTGGCGAATGGAGTTCATCAGCGTTGATGGTTTGCGATATTAACAGCCAGATCGATTTGAAAAATTCTCTTAGGGTTCGACAAACCCTGATATTGGGCAGCGGCGGTTCACTCTTGAGGGGGGTCGGACCTTGGCGGCGTGTAGAGGGAGGCAGGGCGAGTCTCTAGGTGGTGGCGCCTTGACCTACGGCGATGCAGGGAGGAGGAGTAGCGTGGTCAAAGGTAGGGTCAATGGCGAGTTCAGGGGAGAGGTTTCGTTGTCTACACGAGTGTGGTTTTCTGAGTGAAGGTGATGACGTGTATTTGCTTTATTGTATTTTATTTTTCTAATTTAAATCGTCTAACTTCAAACTGGCATAACTTTTGCATACAAGGTCCGATTCACGCACGGTTTGTTCCGCTGGGATCATATCAAAATTCCGGACCTTTTGACACTGGTTTGGACATATTCTGATACCGTTTGAATTTTGGACTTAAATTGGATTTTAAATCGATTTAAAATCGATTTAAAATCGAAGGTGAGTGTTTTAACCCATTCACAAATGCTGAAATTGCTTATGGTAGTTAAATTAATTTATGATGTGATTAGAAATTTATCTATGGCTATTTGGTATATTTAAATCCTCATTCCAGTTAATTTGAATTTATTTTGAATTAAATTGTCGTTTAATTTATTATTGAATTTAAATTGCCAGTTAATTTCCTAAAAATGAAAATATGTTATTTGTTGGAATTTATTGGTCGAATTGGATGATGATTATGATGGATGTTTGGTTGTTGTTATTGGATGATTGGATGTTATGTTTAATTTATATATTGTTATCACACTACAAGTTCCTTATGGGTTGAAATGATACATACCCGAGCGACCTATATATTAGGGAAAAATCGTTATGGGTTGAAATGATAGACTCGAACGATTTTATGGATTTTATTGGATTCGGGATTGCGGTTTGAAATGATATATAACCGTAAAAAATATTAAATTGCGGATTGAAATGATAAATATCCGTATCACTTGACCCTAGGGTAGAAAATTATATACGGACACCAGATAGGTCAAATTAAATGATTTTGGGAATCTTTGAAATTTTGAATTCAGTTAACTGGTATTTTGAAATAGAAATTAACTTATATAAACTGTATTATTTTCGTTAACCCAAGTGTAAATGTTGAAATTGAAATTGATTTAATGACTGGTTCAAAGGATTTAAATTGGATTTTCAAAGTTGAAGTGTCAAATATAAATGAATTTATTGGAATTGAGTTACTGAAAATGTTTGGATATAACTTTGAAATCTACTTTAAATTAATTTAAACTATTTTAATGAATTTAAACTATTTTAATCAATTTAAACCATTTTAAATTATTTTAATCTATTATAACCTATTTAATCCAATTTAATCTATTTACTTATTTTAAACTAATTAAATTTATTTAATCCACTTTAAAACTATTTAATATAATTTAAATCTATTTAATCTATTTTAAATTTATTTAATCTATTTTAAATTTATTTAATCTATTTTAAATTTATTTAATCTATTTTAAATCTATTTAATACAATTTGATCTATTTAATCTACTTTAAATTTATTTAATCTATTTAAAAATCTACTTAATATAATTTAAATCTATTAAATATATAATTCATCTATTTAAAACATTTTAAGCCTAATTAAATATATTTAATCTATCTTTAATCTATTTAAATCAATTTAAATCTAGTTAAATCAAATTTAAATCTATTTAAACTATTTTAAACTATTTTTTTACTATTTAAACTATTTTAATCTATATAAACTATTTTAAACTATTAAACTATTTGTGACTATATAAATTATTTTTCAAATTTTAGACTGTGTTAAGTTGAAGTATTCATATTTAAATCCTTGATGATGATACAACTTAAGTTGGAATTGGAATTGATGCCTTTTTTTGTGAAATGACATATTCGAGTAAATATGATTTTGAAAGTGAATAAGATTTTGAAAGAGATACGGTTTGAAATTGAATATGATATTTTGATATTAATTATGAATTGACTTTTGAAATGTAAAAGAACCATCTGGTGTAAAATAAGCGTTTGGTTGTTAAAGAGACCGGGATCGGATATTTTCATACTCTCTGCCAATACCGAAAACCACTTTAACAACTGTGTATGTGGTGGAGATTCCATAAATAAAGTAGGATGGATTGGCGGACGAGTTCTGTATGAGGTATGACGTGACCCTGACTCCCGTAAGTCAGCTTAGATGTGACTAAAACAGGAGCCACGCCGGGCCAAGTGAGGTCGCACCTCCGATCAGACACATTTCTTCGATACCATATTATGACTTTGTGATGATTTGGTGGCCACCCCTAGATTTTGATTATGGGAGTGTGTTCCGAGGTGGGCGGTAGTAGATGCTTTGCGTTACCACCAGTCTGTATCTGCAATTGGTATATCTACCCTGGCATTGCCTCGAGTGCCGTGTTCACATGCCCTCGCGCGTTCTACGAGTTTGTTTTGTACCATACTTATAGAGTGCCCTCTGGGTAAACCTCCAGTTTACGGAGGAGCGTACAACACTATGTAGAAAATGTGTTACGGGGGATATGGGTAACGCCTTAACGCTATTTTAATACTTTACTTTACTGTAGACACTATTATAATAGCGTATTGTACTACATAGTAGATAGTTTAACGGATCCTTAGGAGATGGGAATCTCAAACATCTCTTAAGTTATTGCACTCACGTTAGACACTGGATAGGAGATGTCAAACCCCGTAAACATCTCTGACGCCGTTCTACTCATATTTTTTTACCGTTGATTTAACTTAAATAACATCTTTTAGTTCTGACTCGAGTGTTTTGTCTTTTCAATTCACTCGGGTCAGCCTGAGCATTTCAGGGTTGAAGACCTTATTTCTGGAGGATGAAGATGAAGATTTGTACTATTATTATTCATTATATTTATTCCACTGCATCATGTTGTTCCGCTGCATTTATTTATTTATTCTTGTTTTATGTAACTTTGATTTTTGTATTGTAAAAGAATAATCAAATGTTTATATAAAACAGCTTCATGAACAGTTATTTGATTAGTATATTTTGTCATTCCGCTGCGAGATTCTATATTTTGTTTGATTTCTTTCTCTTTTCTTATTCACCCCATAACAATCTTCCCTTTTGAATGGTTTGAGTTTGACATGTGTGTCTGCTTATGCACTTGGCGGGTGCAGCATGATAGGGGGTTCTCGCATTTGGGTTTGGTAGCGAGCGGTTGACTCTTACTCCTACATGTCTCGCGGGGTTGGTGCAGTCGAGAGGCTGGCCGTAAAAGAAGAACACAGGTACCATTGTATGTTATGGTGGGAGTTACCCCACTGGCGTTGTCCCGTTACAGTTGGTATTAGAGCTTTGGTTTAGCGATAACCTTAGCTTTGTAGGGTCTGACTCATATTAAATAGGGTAGTAATACCCTAGAATGAGTCGTTAGGTGTATATATATATGAGAGAGTGTATTTGTTAGTGTCATAAAAGGTTTTTGTATTGTGTTGATTTGTTCCATTTTGTGTTTAAAAATTTTGGTCGGTGCATAGGACGCTATGACATCGAAAGGGATTTCTAAACACCTAATAGGGCAGACCGACACAATATTTGTTTTAAAATATAGGTAAATGAAATAATTTTGCATATTATATATTTTGTATATAAAATAATAAATTTTATAAATGATATAGTTGGATGTAATATGTTGTTTGTTAGGTAGAGAATTTTTTTAAATATTGATTGAAAAATAAAATTTATAAATAAAATAAATATAAATTGGAAATTTTAGAACTTGAGTTCCGGGATTTTTGAATATGATATTAGTATTATTTGGAAGTGTTTTTCAGATATAAATATTTCAATATGATTTAAAAGAATTTTGGAAGGAAATAAGTTCTGCACTCCCCTCTCTGTCGCTGGAAAATAATTTCGATGATGAGTGCACGCATCATCGATGTTCATTTTCGAGTTTCAAAGTGGGTAGACGGTTGTAGTGGTTTTACTACACCTTGTTTTGGTAAATGAGTCTTAAATTTTAATTTCTAAATATTATTTGATCTATAAAGGATATATATATATTTATATATATATATATATTATTTCTAAGTGACTAAAATGAATCCGGAGTTTAGTTCTTAGATTTTTCTGATAATTAGTAGTTTCAATTATTATAATAAATGGAATTTTGACTATATTAATAATTGGAAACTTCTAAAATGAAAATAAGAAATTTGATGTTAAAATGATTAATGAAATAGGTAAGAAGTTGAAATTTGTAATCTGTAAATAAAAAGGAAAATGAAAATAAGAAATGGTAATTATTGAATATTTTGTTAACCAAATAAATAAGAGAAACTTGGGTAATATTCAATTACATTCTTAAAAACATATATATAACTTACCAAATTATTAAAAGTTGAAATGTTAATAAGGGTATGTAAGAGAATATTATACAAGTAAAAACTTGGAAATAAGAAAGTGTTCAATGGAATTACATCTATGAATAAGAATTCTGATATTATAAATTGTTATAAATTAGAGTTAACAGTTTGAAATGCTACTAATTAAATATAATAAAGGTGAATAATGTAAGAAAAATGATTATAAACTTAAGTTAACATTTAAGCTATTTATAATCAGATTGAGTGGTAAAGAGGAATACTGTAAGTAAATAATTATAAACTTAAATAAATATTGAAACCATTTATAATTAAATGAGTACTATAGAAATTTAATGATTCTAACCTCAGAAAACATTGAAATGATTTAAAAGTGGATTAATATTCAATAATACTATATACAAAAGAATAAATGTGCAAAAGAAATAATCTATAAGTAGTGAATTGAATTGCAGAGAAACTTACATAATAATGTATAATCCAACAATTGAAATAAAGATAACTTACTTAAGCAATGAATGTGAAGTAAATTGAAATAAAATGTATACAATACTTTAATGATAGATCCATTTATAATTTAAAATTTTGAAATGGATATAACTTATGTAAGTAAAGAATGTAAAGTAATGAAATAAGCCTTACATGAATGAATAAAATTTAAAATTTTGTAAGTAATGAAGGGGAATTAAAGAAAAATCATTGTACGAGAAGAAAAAAATGAAAAATAAGAAAATATGAACAATAAATGATGTGAAAAGATAAATAGAGTAAACTTAAAAATGTGATGAATTATTGTTTGTTTGACTTATGGATTGGTTGGGAAAGGATACTTCTATTTTGTATAAAGATGTATAAGTAATCTAAAAAGTTTTATCTACGACTGTTGAGTGTATGGTTTACTTCATGGTTTATTTATCATTTTATATGATTAGAAGTTCTGAACCCGAACAAACCATTAGTTGGTTGCTATGGATGTATGTTTAATTTCTTTGATTGCATGTGATGATATGATGGTTGTATTGTTTGTTTGTAAGTGACTAGTGTATGTTGTGTTGTTTTGTTGTTGTTAGTTGAAACAACTTAAATATTTCTCTTTTATATAATTATTAACTCTTTTGGATTATATAATTGAAATACAGGTTATGGAAGCAATTGCTACTGCTTTTGGTTTCATAAAAAAACGTTATTTGCCTGACAAATAGGTACGTTCTTGGATTACGGTTTTCTAGTGATATTTTATTGTTTTCCCACGGTTTGGGAAATATTATTTTGAAATTATGTGATATATATTATTATTATTGATATTACTATTTCTCCCAGACCTCCCCGTACAAAGGAGACTGCTGAAATTTTCCGTGAATTTTGGACTTAGAAAATTTTGTGAAATGTTTCCACATTTCTATTAATTTGACTATAAAAGTATTTAATTATTTCTAATTGATATAATTTACTTAAATTATTTAATTATGTAAATTAATTATTATAAATTTAATATTTTGAATAAGATATATTGATTTTTTAATTCCTTCTTTTCCCTTCTTTTCCTTTTCGAGGACGAAAAGTTTTGAGTGGAGGAGAGTGTAACGACCCGTAATTTTCGATAATTAAAATTTGTTAATAAAATAAGATTTTTTAATTTAATGTGGGAAGAAATAAAAATTTATGATTTAATAATAAGAATATAACTGAAATAAAATGAAATAGTATTGGTTTAAGGTAATTGATAACTACTTTAAATGAAATTCCAATAAACTAAAAGGATTAAAGAGTTATAATTAATATAGATTGTAAATAAATTACAGTAATGTATGTATTAATGGATAATTGGATTAAAAGAGCAATTGATAATTCAAATGTTGATTAATTAATGAAATAAGGTGTAATTGATTGTAATTGATGATGGTAGTAGGGTAGTATTAGTTATAACAATTATTTGTAAATAATAAACTTACAAATGTTATTAAATGTAGTAAGGGTGACAATTATTGTTTGTTACCAATATATTTAATCAATTGCAATTAAATGTAACCAAATGTTACATTTATGTGAGTTAAGACAATAACTGAAATTGTGAATGTAATAAAATGAATAGAAATATTAATTATATTCATAAGGTGATAATTGATTTAATAAAAGAATGAAACCAAGATAAATTAATTAATTGGGATTTCAAATTTTAATTATGTGAAGTATTGACAAAATTTCAATATAATGGAAATATGGTAGTTAATACAAATAAAAGATGGAAGTTGTAGCATATTAATGTAACAAGATAAACAATGTAAAATATGTCTGTAGAGTAATAATTGTTAGAATAAAAGGTCTGAAATCAAATTAAAACAATTTATTGGAATTTTAATTAATTGGATTTAATTGCAGTTGAAATTGAGCGCTGTAATTTGTGAAATATTTAACACTGAAATTGATATGTAAATTTTTTTAAATTATTGTAAATGTCTATGAAATCAAAAATGACAAGAACGGTTAGTTAATTAAATATTGAATTAAAAAGTGATTAATTAATTAATATTAATTTATTTAATTAATGTGAAAATAGCCATTTCGGCCACTGACTCGGATCTCGACGAAACTAGTTTCATCGGATCCGTAACGGTGAATTATTGTAGGATTTCAAGTTTCGTAGCGGTCGGAATTGTCGTTTGATCGTACAGACTCGAAACGCGTAGAAATCAATTTAATTGAAATCAATTTGAAATAAGTTGGATTTACAACTAACTTCTTTATACGATGGAGTTAGGACTTGAAACCCGTTCCATTGATTTTAAAATAATCGAAAACATCTATTTTGATATATGGGATGACCCATTTTCGTTCCGGAGACAGTACGGGCTTTTCGGGTTGTTTATCGTTTAACTTTCAAATCAATTTAGTCCATTCATTTCTATTTCTGATCTACGTATATATAGCCCTTTATAAACCCTAGCTAATTCTAATTCCATTTGTATGTACGTACAATTTCATCTGTCTACTTCTCCTTCTCAATGGCAGAACCAAATCCAATTACAAAACCCCAATCCCCAAATTGCAAATTTAATTTCAAATTCAATTCCAAAATCAAACTCCTCAAAACCTTAACAAATTATATATCGTTTCGAAACTCTCGACGAGCGCAACCCAAATCTGTGATTTGTTTTTAGATTTGGATCATGGTTTGGCCAGAATTGCCCGAAACAGTCACGGCCGTTCATTTCGTCACGATCAACTTTAGCCGGTCGTCGATTAGAGGGTATGGACGAGTGGAGATTGGCGAATGGAGTTCATTGGCGTTGGTGGTTTGTGATATTAATGGCTAGATCGATTCGAAAAATTCTCTTAGGGTTCGGCAAACCCTAGTATTGGGCGGCGGCGACTTACTCTTGAGGGGGGTCGGACCTTGGCGGCGTGTAGAGGGAGGCAGGGCGAGTTCCTATGTGGTGGAGCCTTGACTTACGGTGGCGCAGGGAGGAGGAGGAGCGTGGTCAAAGGTGGGGTCAACGGCGAGTTCGGGGGAGAGGTTTCATTGTCTATGCGAGCGTGGGTTTCTGAGTGAAGGTGATGACGTGTATTTGCTTTAAATTTTTTTCCTAATTTAAATCGTCCAACTTCAAACTGGAATAACTTTTGCATACGAGGTCCGATTCACGCGCGGTTAGTTCTGTTGGGATCGTATCAAAATTCCGGACATTTTGACACTAGTTTGGACAAATTCTGAGACCGTTTGAATTTTGGGCTTAAATGGGATTTTAAATCGATTTAACATCGAAGGTGAGTGTTTTAACCAGCTCACAACTGCTGAATTTTCTTATGTTAGTTAAATTAATTTATGATGTGATTAGAAATTTATCTAGGGCTGTTTGGTATATTTAAATCGTTATTCCAGTTAATTTGAATTTATTTTGAATTAAATTTTCATTTAATTTATTATTGAATTTAAATTGCCTGTTAATTTCCTGAAAATGAAAATCTATTATTTGTTGAAATTTATTGGTCGAATTGGATGATGATTATGATGGATGTTTGGTTGTTGATATTGGATGATTGGATGTTATGTTTAATTTATATATTGTTATCACACTGCAAGTTCCTTATGGGTTGAAATGATACATACCCGAGCGATCTATAGATATTAGGGAAAAATCGTTATGGGTTGAAATGATAGACATGAGCAATTTTATGGATTTTATTGAATTCGGGATTGCGGTTTGAAATGATATATAATCGTAAAAAAAATTAAATTGCAGATTGAAATGATAAATATCCGTATCACTTGACCCTAGGGTAGAAAATTATATACGGACACCGGATTGGTTAAATTAAATGATTTTTGGAATCTTTGAAATTTTGAATTCAGTTAACTGGTATTTTTAATAGAAATTGACTTATATAAACTGAATTATTTTCATTAACCCAAGTGTAAATGTTGAAATTGAAATTGAAATTGAAATTGGTTTAATGACTGGTTCAAAGGGTTTAAATTGGATTTTCAAAGTTAAAGTGTCAAATATAAATGAATTTATTGGAATTGAGTTACTGAAAATGTTTGGATATAACTTTGAAATCTACTTTAAATTAATTTAAACTATTTTAATGAATTAAAACTATTTTAATCAATTCAAACCATTTTAATTTATTTTAATCTATTATAACCTATTTAATCCAATTTAATCTATTTACTTATTTTAAACTAATTAATATTATTTAATCTACTTTAAATCTATTTAATATCATTTAAATATATTAGATCTATTTTAAATCTATTTAATACAATTTGATCTATTTAATCTACTTTAAATTTATTTAATCTATTTAAAAATCTACTTAATAAAATTTAAATCTATTAAATCTATAATTCATCTATTTAAAACATTTTAGACCTAATTAAATATATTTAATCTATCTTTAATCTATTTAAATCAATTTAAATCTAGTTAAATCAAATTTAAATCTATTTAAACTATTCTATTATTTAAACTATTTTAACCTATTTTTTTTTACTATTTAAACTATTTTAATCTATATAAACTATTTTAAACTATTAAACTATTTTTAACTATATAAATTATTTTCCAAATTCCAGACTATGTTAAATTGAAGTATTTATATTTAAATCCTTGATGATGATACAATTTAAGTTGGAATTGGAATTGATACCTTTTTTGTGAAATGACATATTTGAGTAAATATGATTTTGAAAGTGAATATGGTTTCGAAAGTGATACGGTTTGAAATCGAATATGATATTTTGATATTAAGTATGAATTGACTTTTGAAATGTAAAAGAACTATCCGGTGTGAAATAAGCATTTGGTTGTTAAAGAGACCGGGATCGGATATTGTCATACTCTCTGCCAATACCGAAAACCACTTTAACAACAGTGTACGTGGTGGAGATTCCAGAAATGAAGTAGGATGGACTGGCGAACGAGTTCTGTATGAGGTATGACATGACCCTGACTCCCATGAGTCAGCTTAGATGTGACTAAATGTGACGACCGCCCATAACCCCTGCACCGAACCTAGAGAAAGTGCGCTGTAAAGTGTGCCAGGCAGCCATGGACGATTGTCAGGGTAAATTAAAAACAACAGAATCTATCGTATTACTCACAGTGCATGGACAAAATACAATAGAACATATGTATAGTGAAGCTTTACTGAATAAAATGCCATCATATAAAACTCCATAATAGTTGAATACAAACATCTGAATAGTCAATACAACAAGCCTCACTACATATCACTCAGAGAATATAAAGCAGCGGAACATCCAGTACATATAATAAGAAAATAATATGCAACCCTCCAGCTCGTCTTCGATATCAGCACCGTGGAAAGCATGATCAGCACCTGTCACCTGCTACCTAGTCTGCCCGTCCCAAAATGGACGAACAGCCCAAGGCAATAAGAGTTAAAACATAAAGCCTTGAGTCAGACAACAGTCTTAGTGAGCAGTAAATTAACTAACAACATACCAAAATGTAACGCCCCACTCTGAGACCCACTGTAACAAAGAGTATTACGGGAGTAATACTGTTTGTTAAAGCGGAGAATAGAGTATAGTGGAAGTGACCATCTATAATCAAGCTATAACTATCTACCGAATACGTCGAAAGGTGGAATCTATTTAAATTTTTCTCAATCAGGTGGTTCGACATATTCGGTAAATACTTATAACGAAATTACAAATGGCTAAAGATCTATCAGGACAAAGCATAATAACATAATGAAATAGCATCACAGAACAGAATCACATAACAGATATAAAATCCCAGAACAATACATCATCAATACAGATCCAAATATCATAAGTGGGTACAAAGCCTCTGCTCACACATGTGAGTCAAAAATATGTACATATCAAAGTCTGAATGATAATATAGTAGCAGAATAGTGGACAAATAAAGCGCTATCTATCAGCATAGCAGATAATGTCCAAGCAGAAGCACAGAAGCTAAGTCCAGAGACCTAACCTGAAACAACTCGGTCTGACCCGAGCGAAAACACTCGGGTCAGGCTAGCTAAACAATCAGTAATAACTGAGATATATAATAATGCGGTACATAAATAAAATAGTACTTATCCAAAGAGAAGTATATTATGAACCACATGAATATAATGACGATCCCTAATCATCAATAAACAATAAAAATCTCCAAAGAGAAATCAACACCAAAGTGTAGAATAAATAAAGTTGCCTCATATCATCGGCGTAGCCAAAGCCATAAAAAGATGCCCATAGGCAATAATCCCAATAGTGACCAGAGTCTGTGATCAATGCCCAAGCAAAGATCGATGCTCCAAAGAGCCATGGGGATATTGTGACGACCGCCCATGACCCCTGCACCGAATCTAAAGATAGAGCGCTGTAAAGTGTGCCAGGCGACCATGGACGATTGTCAAGGTAAGATTTAAAACAACAGAATCTATCGTATTACTCACAGCGCATGGACAAAATACAATAGAACATATGTATAGTGAAGCTTTACAGAACAAAATGACATCATATAAAACTCCATAATAGTTGAATACAAGCATCCACATAGTCAATACATCAAGCCTCACTACATATCTCTCAGAGAATACAAAGCAGCGGAATATCCAGTACATATAATAAGAAGATACTATGCAACCCTCAAGCTCGTCTTCGATATCAGCATCGTGAGAAGAGAACAGCACCTGTCACCTGCTACCTAGTCTGCCCGTCCCAAAATGGACGAACAGCCCAAGGCAATAAGAATTGAAACATAAAGCCTTGAGTCAGACAACAGTCTTAGTGAGCAGTAAATTAACTAACAACATACCAAAAGAGCATAAAGGAAAAGGAATAGGAATACAACCCTCCCACTCCAACCTCATTCTACAGTGATAGCCCCCAGACACACACTAAGCAGAAGCAAACATAGCAGAGCATACAATTTAAAGTAAAGCTACTATCACTCGAGTCAAGGGCGATGTTTTCCAAGTACCAAGGCCTAAATCAGATAAGCACCCAGAAAATACCGCTCTTGAGTCCGAATGACGATACAACCAAACATCCATGACTCTGGCTATCACTGTTATCATTGCTTCGATATCACCGTTAATTGAATGACCGGCACATTCTTTCAGCCGTCCGTCAAGGGCTAATGAAAACCCCGGTTCTAGACATAACTCCCGCACGTCGTCGCAGCCCGTGCCTAGGACTATCGAATCTGCCCAGAGTACTCGACCATCAACAGTTGGCCGTTGGGACTATCGAATCTGCCCAAACGTACTCTTGCTTAGAGCATGCTAGAACCTTGAACAACGACGCTATCCAAGCCTCCTAGTCATCCTCCTCGACGACTATTCTCATATCCATTCATTATCCTCAACTCGAATCATATCACCGAGTTATCAACATGCTTGGAATGATCCCGTCTGGATTAGACCAAGTCTTCATCACATGATTGCCTCGCTTCATTACATCCTCGCAAAGCCTCATCTCAACATCACAACATCAAATCTATGCATAAGAGCTTCATCATCCCGCTACAAATGCCACGAGCAGCTTTTCCAATTCAAGAGCCTTTCCCTTAGCTTTTGAATCACCTTCGATCTAAATCTAATCATCAATCATCTAGTTCATAACAATCAATCAAATCAAACATCAATCCAAGCAATCAAGCATTCTAAAATGATCTAAGTAGACAATTATAACAATAATGGCATTTTCGTAATTAAAGAGTTGAAAGTCCAATAAGCATGAAAACATGGATTATATCTCTACAAACTTGATGAATGAACTTGCATAGGTTAATCATGTAGTAAATGGTTGTCAAAATCATCATGAACAATGGATCTATATGGATCTACTCATAGGATGAAGAAAATGCATGGAAATCTCTATTTTAACACCAAATCGAGCCAACAATCCGATATACTCCTTTGGATCCGTGTGAGAGATAATCACCACTCACCAAATCACCTAAACAACCTCAAATCAATACGCTTCAGATCTGGACAACGAAGGATCAAGCTTGATCTATCACGAATCCGCTTCAAATGAAGAAATCTCTCTTGAAAAGATGAAGATCTTCAATCTAAGCTCTTGGATCTTCAATTTGATCTTCAACTTGGATGGGTGGAAGCACTAGATTAGAGTGGAGAAAAGAAGTGAAGAAGTGTAGAAGTCAAGCTCTCAAAATGGCAGCACTTCGTCGCTTCAAAATCCGGATCCCAAAAAGTGAGAACAACCCCTCCTATTTATAGCTGAAATTCCTTAAGTCGAAATCTGGCTATCTCCCTAAGTCGCTTCCGACTTACGACCTAAGCCTCTCCGACCTAACCCTTCTGCGCATCCAAACACCCAGCGACCTACGACCTAATCGCAACGCGCGACTTAACACATAGGCTACGACTCAACTCCTCAGCGACCTAACACATCGCGACTTAACAACCATAGAAGTCCACGACCTAACTTAGGTCGTTGCCGACCTAACACTTAACTGCCTTGCCGACCTACGACATAACGAGGTTACGACTTAATACCTTAGACTCCCACGCGACCTAACACTTAAGCCAACCCACGACCTAACAACTTACTAAGCTACGACCTAAGACTTACAAAACCCTGCGACTTAACAACTTAGCACCCACGTGACCTAATGGTGTTACGACCTACCACTCAACTCTTAGGTCGCTCACTACAGCCCCAGCTTCCTTAGGTCATTGCCGACCTAACTATATACTAGGTCGCTAACTCGCTAACCACTAGGTCGTAAGTTCCTTAGCTCGCGCTTCCCTTAGGTCGCAAACATTCTATAGGCTGACCCAAACTAACTCGCGACCTAAACCACTACGAAATCTAACTGCTGGTCCTCCTTAGGTCGTTACCGACCTATCCCTTAGGTCGCTCAAAAACCCTTAACTCGCCCGAAACTCTTAAGTCTCCTATCTAAGGTCGTCTGCGACCTAAACCCAACATACTTAGGTCGCACCACATGCCTAAGTCGTCTACAACATAGCTCTTAACTCGCTACCATCCTATAGGTCGGTCACGACTTAGCTCTTAGGTCGTCCACGACCTAGGACTTAGACAAATCTGTCTAAAAATCTGAAATGACATGAAAGTGCTAAAATTCCATATTTTGACGAACATGTCGATCCATAAAAATACGGGTCGTTACATTCTCTCCCCCTTAGAAATTTCGCCCCCGAAATTCTAAGCAATCAAAAACTATTCTGTACGCCTACCATCCATAGCAATCAACAAACCATGCATCCAATTCTAGCTTAGCGTACAGAATTCTAAGACTAGAACAAGTTAAAATGTCGCGAGATGACACGACACCTTAGGGCCATACCTTGAAGAGTTCAGGATGAGCTGCCTTCATCCTCTCTTCCACCTCCCACGTATAGTCGTTATCATCATCACTCCATTGTATCTTGAGCAACTTAACTACCTTCCTCCTAAGCTGTTTCGTGTCGGTTTCAACAACACGAAGCGGCTTACGAGGTCCTCTATCAACTGGATCAACTTCGAAATCTTCACAGCTATCAGCAGAAACCACGGTATTCGAGTCGTGCGCATACTTCCGTAGATATGATACGTGAAAAACATTGTGCACCCCCGACATCTTCTCAGGTAACTCCAATCTGTAGGCGAGCTTTCCAATTCGCTCGATGATCGGGAATGGTCCAACAAATCTCGGAGTCAATTTTCCTTTCTTCCCGAATCGAATAACATTCTTTAGTGGAGAAATCTTTACGAAAACCATATCACCTACGTCGAATTCCAAATCCTTACGACGCTTATCGGCATAACTTTTCTGACGGTCTTGGGCTGCCTTCATTCGTTGCCGAATGATCTCTATACAATCCGAAGTCTGTCGAATCATTTCTGGCCCAAGCATCAGCTTTTCTCCAGTTTCCAACCAACATGTCGGAGAGTTACACGGTCTTCCATACAATGCTTCATACGGTGCCATACCAATGCTTGACTGGTAACTGTTGTTGTACGCAAACTCCACCAAATGAAGGTGATCTTCCCATGATCCTCCGAAATCCAAAACACAAGCTCTGAGGAGATCTTCCAAAACTCGGTTGACTCTCTCGGTCTGATCATCTGTTTGGGGATGATAAGCTGTACTCAAACACAACTCGGTTCCCAAGACTTCCTGGAAGCTCTTCCAAAATCTACTAGTGAACAATGGGTCTCGATCGCTCACTATACTCTTCGGAATACCATGAAATCGAACTATCCACTTAACATACAACTCAGCCAACTTTGATGCAGTCCTAGTCGATCGAACAGGAATGAATCGTGCACTCTTAGTCAGACGATCCACAATGACCCAAATCCCTTCATTTCCCGTTCTGGTTCTAGGCAATCCATCGATAAAATCCATCGACACTTGTTCCCACTTCCATGTAGGAACTTCTAATGGTTGAAGCAATCCGCTTGGCTTCTTCTGTTCGGCTTTTACCAACTGGCAGTTCATACATTTGGAAATAAAATTTCCCACATCCTTCTTCATACCTTCCCAATAGTAGGTTCTCTTCATATCCCGATACATCTTATTTCCACCTGGATGAATTGTCAACTTCGAGTGATGACTTTCCTTCAGAACTTCACTCCTCAATTCATCTATATCGGGAACAACTAGTCGTCCTTGCTTTCGAAGCCAACCTTCTCTATCGACCTCGAATCCTTTATCCTTTTCTGGCCCCAATCCAGATTCCAAATCACGGATAATCTTGACAAGCTTATCATCTCGCTTTTGGCTCTTGCCAATTCTTTCCACAAGAGAAGGTCTTATCGATAAGTTTGCCAACATCTCAGGTTCCAATTCACATCTAGGCCTGAAGTCAAATCCAGCTAAATACTCGAGACTCTTCCATTCTGAAAACATGGCTCCCAATCCTGCATGTCTTCGACTTAACGCATCTGCCACTGCGTTACCTTTTCCCGGAGTATAAGCTATACCGAAATCATATGATGCTAAATGCTCTAGCCAACGTTGCTGCCGAAGATTCAAATCCTTTTGGGAGAAAAGATACTTTAACGACTTATGATCCGTAAACAACTCGAATCGAACTCCCAACAGATAATGTCTCCACATCTTCAGAGCAAATACAATCGCCGCTAACTCCAAATCATGAGTCGGGTAATTCCTTTCATGCGGCTTCAATTGTCGACTAGCATACGCAACAACTTTATCCTTCTGCATCAGCACTGCTCCAAGTCCAGTACCACATGCGTCGGTGTAAACCACCATCTCATCATTCCCACTTGGAATAGTCAAAACAGGAGCACTCGTCAATCTCTCTTTCAGGATTTCGAAAGCTTGCTCACACTTAGCATCCCAACTGAACACTTGGTTCTTTTTCATCAATCCTGTTAACGGTGCAGCTACCTTGGAGAAGTCTTTGATAAACCGTCGATAATATCCTGCTAATCCAAGAAAACTTCTCACATCTGATGCATTCTTAGGTCTAACCCAATCCTGGATTGCTGCCACCTTAGCGGGATCAACCGCTATTCCACTTCCAGAAATCACATGGCCTAAGAACCTCACTTCACTCTTCCAGAAGTGACACTACGAAAACTTAGCCTTTAGCTGATGTTTCCGCAAGATTTCCAAAACAATACGCAAGTGCGTCTTGTGCTCCTCTTCCGTTCTGGAATAAATCAGAATATCATCCACGAACACAAGTACGAACTTGTTCAACTGATCTCTGAACACTCTATTCATAAGATCCACAAAATATGCTGGCGCGTTAGTCAATCCAAACGGCATTACCAGCCACTCAAAGAAACCCGATGGTGTCCGAAAAGCAGTCTTCGGCACACTATCTTTAGCCACTCTCAACTGGTGAAATCCCGTTGCCAAATCCATCTGAGAAAACACCTTAGCTTCGTGAAGCTGATCAAACAAGTCATCTATTCTCGGCAATGGATACTTGTTCTTCTTAGTCACCTTATTCAGCTCACGATAATCCACACACAATCTCAACGATCCATCTGCCTTGGTTGCAAACACAACTGGTGCACCCCACTCGGACACACTACGCCGAATGAATCCTTTCTGCAAAAGATCATCAACTTGCACCCTCAACTCCTGCTGTTCCTTAGGCGCCATCCACCTAAGAGGCATCACAACAGGTCTGGCTCCTTCAACTAGATCTATATGAAACTCGATCTCTCTATGAGGCAGCAACCCTTTGACTTCGTCAAAGACATCCTCGAATCCATTAGCGATTGGCACTAAAGACAGTCCATCCCGTGGAACAACTAGCGAATACATGAAGCTCATGAAGACGCCTTCTTCATGCTTACATCGTATTACAACCTTTCGCCCCTCCACATTCTCGACTGTCACTTCCAACCTCTCGCAATCAACCTTTGTCGCATACTTCCTAAGCCAGTCCATACCCAAAATAATTCCGAACCCCGCAAAGTTCAGAACAAAACAATCACAAACAAAAGAGCAACCATGACTCGATACAACTAGACCACGGCATAACATACACAAACAAGACGAACCCCCAACTGGATTAGTCACAACCAATGGCCTATCAACAATATCCGGTGCCAAACCTAACCGGCCTACGAGTTCA